>JAZGTL010000016.1:4800000-6000000 GCA_037349345.1 Oemleria cerasiformis
AATAGTAATTTCACAATCTTGCTGGCCCATTTTTTGTAAAAACGGAAATGAACCATAGATTTTCAATATTCACGCTAATAGGGCTGAAAATAAAAGAAAGAAGTGACAAACATTAGAGATTATCTAATGGATACAAATGATCATTAGAAATTACAACCAAAAGTTTTTTTATTTGAACAAAATGTGGTTTTCAGTTAAACAAAAACATCAATTTAATTTCATGAGGAAATTCAATTGTGAACTTCAATCAATCAGAAAATAGACAAAAGTTTCTGATGAATTATCACAAGTGTATAATGAATGCATCACCTTTGGGAAAATTCACCATTATTCCATTATAGCAAAAGTTAAATCCTTTCAACATTTTTGAGCATAAAGGTTATACTTATCTAAATAGTTCATTTTTTACGAACATTTATCTATAATATATCAAATTAATAAACTTTCTGGAAAGATTAGTAATTTATCATAGCATATAGATTAAAATTCGACCACAAGCATCAATGTGGTTTATCAATTTCGATGAAATTACACGACTCATCAAGCACAAAATGACGAGTCATAATCACTAATTAAAAACTCAATTAGACAAAATTGTAGGTTTTATTTAGAACAAGTCATGTGCATAAAGACATAAATCTGTATTCGAGTTTAGCAGCATGAAAATTAAGAATTCCGAATATACGAATTAGTTTTTTTTTCTTGAAAATTCATAAATGATTTGTCATGAAAATCATAACCTAAAGAGGGAGAATTAATTTTGTTCATATAACCAATCAATAAGCGGAAAAACAAAAAAATTGTCAATCAAGAGTACACCAACAAAAGAATTTGCAGAGAACAATTGTTTATGAGGACAAAATATTGACAAAACACCCAGATCAAAATAATTGACACGACTCATCAAAAACATAAGGATGAGTCACATCAATAACTAAGTGCTATTTCAAACATAATCTCAATTTGTTCAATACAACTGATAATTTTCTTTAGTTCTTCAAGGTGAGTTGCAAAAAACCACGAATTTTGTATTACAATGCAATTAAAGTGAGAACTTAAAATTTCATGCTCGAAATCAATTAAAAGGAGCTAATCAAGATATATTCAAATGATCAAACAAACATCAATTGATTACCACTTCAACATACAACTAGTGATCAAGTGATTGGGTCAATCTATCGATTAAACAAAAGTCGATAAAAAAAGTATCACTGTCAGGACCCGTCCCGAATTTCCTCTCGAAACCCGAGAAGGACCCTGATCCCGTCTGACTACCTGAGGAAATGTTCCCAAAAATACCCTTCAATCCTCACAAATATAATATGACCAACTTCACCTGTCAGACAAGGGATTCAAAGCACTCAACATTTCCAACAAATATTGACCATCCAATTAAAATATAATATCAGAGCGTCTAGGTAGGATAAATAGTACAATTTAGATATCCTACTCAAAGTTCAAATACACTGTGCAGCTGAAATACTAATGCCTCTGTCTCATAAGAAGTGCCCGCGTCAACTCAACAGCTTGGATGGGATTTAAACTCAAAAGTTGTGAGTGGACAAAAATAATCATTTAGAAATCGTTTTCCGAGTAAATCTTACCTTTTCCCCCTCCACTTTATAAAACTATGCATGCATCAAATAAAACAGTTCATGATATAAAACATCATCTACAAATCACCGGAATTCCATTTCTCTTTAAAACCACTTAGTTGGACCCACACACAATCTGTATAATGAAAACATATCGTGGTCCACAGTTCGGTTTGAAAATCATCCACAAAAGAGTTTAAAATGATTTATTTCGACCTGGACACATAAAATATCAAATCCAATATTCCCGACATATCCACTAGCCACCAAGGTATCCCTTGGGGTGTGCTAGCCCTATACTACGCATAGACAGCCTTGCGACCAGGCGGAGCAAAACTCTCGACGCCAGAGTCTGAGAAACAGTAACCATCGGGACAGATAACCAGTGAAAACCAATTCTTTGAAAAATCACCAATTATATTGGAGGTTCACCGCCAACAGCGGATGCTGGCCCCGGATGCTGGTCCCCCCTCAAATTATATTTCTCAAAACACATTTTCACTGAAATATTGGAAAACATGTGTCCAGTAATCATTTCTCAATTCCGGAAATTCAATGCAACAATACATAATAGTATTTAAACAAAGATACATTGATGCATGCATTATAGTTTATAAACCAAAAGTCCACTGACCACCTGTCCAAGCAAGCTCAATCCCGACTTGTTTATCCCTCCGAGGTTCCAGGAACAATATCGCCTGTCAAAAATAACAATCGGGATTACCGGCTAGTAATAAGGCTCTTATATAACAACTCCCTAAACCCCCGGATATCCAACTACGCTGCCCTAGAAAACACAGCAACTTCGGACGCCTAAAACTACCTCTAAACGACGTCCGATCAACCCGAAACCTGCTCCAACAGATCCGGAACATCAAAAACTAACTACCACGCTCCACCGTGACCCCAGATCCGGCCCCACGTGCCGCCACGCGCCGCCACGCGCAAGCGAAAGGCCGGACCACGCACCCACGCGCCGCGATGCGCCGTCACGCGCCGGTCACGCGTCTACTACAATACCCACGCGCCTGGACCGCTCCAACCCGGCCCAACTCGGCCTCACTCGATCCACTCAACCCGATCGGTTCACTCAATCCGACCAGTTCACTCAACCCAACCGTCCACTCGATCCAACTCGGTTTGACTCGACCCGACCCGACCCGATAACCGGCGACTCGCCAGAGAAGACGACCGGAGCACCGTCGCAGTCGCCGGAGTCTAGCCGGAGAAGATGACCGGACAACCGCCGCCGCCGTCGTCTGGGTTGCCGGAATCCTCCATTTCCGGCCGATCCAAGCTTTTTCCTAACTTCTTCAAATCTCAACCATTTTTCACAAATTTTACGTCTAAATCTATCTACTCGAATCCAGGAATTCAAATATGACCTCAAAACATCAAACCCATACCTGTATTAGTCGAAAAATCGATTGAAAGGTTCTGTTCTTCTTATACTCAGCCCGATGCTTCCCATAGTCCTCTCCTTCGATGGTTTGTACGATTGTGATCGTGGGAAGGAGTAGAATCCGATTAGTGGAATAGAATGGAAGTTTAGGCCTTGAATCAAAGTCAAAGTTTTGGGTTTCTTGGTGTTTTTCTCTCACGATTTCGGGATGGGTTTGTGTGGTTCAAAGAGAGGATGAGAATGAGATGATGAAATTAACTGATGTAATAATGATTTGCGGTTAAAAATATCTACCCAAGTAAAAAATTACCAAACTGCCCTTAACAATCTAGACCCGTAACTTTCATACACAAACTCCATTTTTCGTGTGCCGCCTGTCTACGAACTTGTGAGTTAGAGGCCTCGCAACGGTATCCAAAACACAGCCAAAAACGTTCCGAAACAAAACTTCATTTCCACACCCTTAACCACCAAGGGTAAAATTGTCTTTTTACAAAATAATTTACAAAATCCAATAATTAAAATTCCGGGTTGTTACAATCCACCCCCCTTAAGAAATTTCGTCCTCGAAATTCATTTATACCCGTGGAACAAATGAGGATACTGTGCCCGCATTAGTTCATCGGCTTCCCACGTGGCCTCCTCCACGTTATGATTCCTCCACAATACTTTAATTAGAAGAATAGTCTTTCTACGCAATACCTTATCCTTCCAATCCATAATTTGCATTAGTTGCTCCTCAAAGGTCAAATCATCCCTTAGCTCAAGTGGTTGCTCTTCCAACACATGAGACTCATCAAATAAATATTTATGGAGCAAAGACACATGGAAGAGATCATGAATTCTTGACAGTTCCGGGGGTAAAGCAAGTCTGTACACTACATGTCCTATCCTCTCCACAATCTCGTAAGGCCCAATGTAGCGAGGACTCAGTTTTACTCGTCTACCAAAACGTACCAATCCCTTCCAAGGAGATAATTTCAAGAACACCCAGTCTTCAACCTCAAATTCAAGGTTTCTGGTTCGGTGGTCTGCATAGCTCTTCTGGCGATCCTGGGCTGTCTTCAACCATTCTCTGATGATTCTTGTCTTTTCCTCAGTCGTATCCACCAACTATGGTGTTAACAGTCTCCTTTCACCTACTTCATTCCAGCACAACGGTGTCCTGCACTGTCTCCCATACAGTGCCTCGAAAGGAGACATCTCAATACTCGACTGATAACTGTTATTGTAAGCAATTCCATCAGAGTCAGGTGTGAATCCCAGTTCCCTTTAAACTGCAGTACATAAGCTCTCATTATATCCTCCAAAACCTGGATTGTCCTCTCAGACTGACCATCTGTCTGAGGATGAAAAGCTGTACTGAAATGCAATGTAGTGCCAAAAGCCTTCTGCAAACTTCGCCAAAACCTCGAGGTAAATCTAGCAAACTTCATCAACGAACAATTTAGTGTACCTGCTCATCCGGAAATCTTCCCGCACTAGCAAGAAATGTGCCTACTTCGTGAGTCTGTCAACGATTACCCATATTCCATCATATCCCTTCTGTGTCCTTGGAAGTTTATACACAAAGTCCATCGTAATGTGATCCCACTTCCATTCCGGGATAGTTAATGGTTGAAGTGTCCCATAGGGTTTCTGCCTCTCTGCTTTCACTTGCTAACATGTCAGGCATCTACTCACATAATCCTGCCTGTTTCCAGCCTCCAACTCCATCCTGATAATGCACAGTGTAGGATCCTGGAGTTGAGCCTCAATAATCCAATCAATCAGAACAGGCCTCACATGGAAACTAGCCAACAAAGCCTCTTGGCTATCCATGTCCAGTACAATCCCCGCTCTACGAAACTCTACCAACAATGGTAGGTAGACTGTATGAAAATGGGCCAAAGAACCCATGGACTTCGTGCTCAACGCATCTGCCACAACATTGGTTTTTCCTGGGTGGTACTCTATAGTACAATCATAATCTTTTATCAGCTCGGGCCACCTTTTCTGCCTCAGATTCAAGTCCTTATGAGTGAACAAGTATTTCAAACTTTGATGGTCGGTGAAGATCCGACACTTCTCCTTGTACAAATAATGTCGCCAGATTTTCAGTGCATGCACCACTGCAGCTAACTCCAAATCATGAGTGGGGTAATTCATCTCATGGGGTTTAAGTTGCCTGGAAGCATACACTATCACCTTCCTATGCTGCATCAGTACACAGCCTATACCCCGCAATGATGCATCACAATCCACCTCAAATCCCCCAGTATCATCTGGAAGGGTTAAAACTAGAGCAGAACTCAACCTCCTCTTTAGCTCCTGAAAGCTCTGCTCACAATCAACATCCCAGTCAAACTTGACTCATTTCTTAGTCAACCGAGTCAACGGGGCAACTATCGTAGAAAACCCTTCTACGAACCGTCTATAATATCCCGTTAAACCCAAGAAGCTCGTCACCTCAGCCGAAATCACATGACCTAAGAATCCCACCTCGGTCAACCAAAACTGGCATTTACTGAACTTGGCAAACAATTGCTTTTTCCTAAGCGTATTCAGCACCAAGTTTAAGTGCTTCTCATGTGCCTTAGCATTCCTTGAATACACCAAGATATCGTCGATGAACACAATCACAAATACTTTCGGAACACCCTATTCATCAAGTCCATAAACGCTGTCGGGGCATTAGTCAACCCGAAGGGCATCACTAGGAACTCATAATGACCATAACGAGTCATGAAAGCTGTTTTCTGAACATCCCCTTGCCTGATCCGCAACTGATGGTACCCGGATCGAAGGTCAATTTTTGAAAAATACTTTGCCCCCTTCAGTTGATCAAACAAATCATCTATCCTTGGCAGAGGATACTTATTCCGTACCGTAACCCGGTTTAATTGCCGGTAGTCGATACACAATCTCAGACCACCAGCCTTTTTCCTCACAAATAATACCGGCGCACCCCATGGTGAAACACTTGATCGAATAAATCCCATATTCACCAAATCCTGCAACTGAGTCTTCAACTCTTTTAATTCTGCCGGTGCCATTCTGTATGGTGCCTGTGAGATAGGTTGAGTATCTGGTAGAAGCTCTATGGTGAACTCAATATCCCGGTGAGGTGGCAATCCTAGAAGATCCTCTGGAAACACATCAGAGAACTCACTCACCACAGGAATATCCTCAACTCTCATCGGAGTATCTCGAGTATCAAACACATGAGCCAAGTAACCCTCATAACCTTTCCTCAATAATTTCTCAGCAGTCAACGCTGATATCACTCCGGAGGGTAGTACCCTACGATCTCCCCGAAACGTAAGTTCCGGCAAACCTGGACTCCAGAAAACCACTATCTTGTCATAACAATCTATGGAGGCATGATGCATAGTCAACCAATCCATCCCCAGAATCGCATCAAACTCAAAAATATCTAAGGGGATTAAATATGCCTCCAACCCATGGCCTTCAACCTTCACCGGACAACTGCGAATCACAAGGTTCGCCACTAACATATCTCCGGTAGGAGTACTAATACCCATGTCCCAACCAATCGGGGACAACTCTCTATCAGCAAACAGTGTAAAACCCCGAGAAATAAAAGAATGAGTCACCCCGGGATCTATCAAAACATAAGCATCACGGTTAAAAAAAGATAACATACCCGTGACCACCTCTGGTGCTGCTCGAGCTTCCTGTTGCGTCATATTAAAAACTCGGGTCTGTGTCCCTGAAGATCGACCATGATCCCCATATCTACCTCTGGCCCTGCGGTCCCACTCAATTGGGACTGGCCCCCAACTGTAGTACCAGACATCTGTCCTGCCTTCTGGCTCGGCTCAGTAGCATCACAACCCAAGTAACTACTGCCCAGACGACGATGTGGATAAAATCTCCTGATGTGACCAGTCTCCCCACAGATAAAACAACTGAAGCCACCAGATCTGCCACCCCGTCTTCCGGTTGACTGCACTGAGGCACCGCTAGACTGAGCAGATTATTGTTGTGTCTGGCCAGCTCCACCACTGCCCGACCCTGATCTCGCACTCCCAGAAGATCCAGAACTATGACTGCCTCTCTTGGATGGTCCCTGACTAGACGTTCCAACATTCCAGCGCTCCCGACGTCACCTGGAACCACTGTACTGCTGCTGAACTGGCAAACCCAAACTCAACTCTACTCGAGCTGCAACATCAGACAAAGTCCTCAAGGAAGTGTGAGCCATAGCCGTAACTACTGACCGAATCTCACCCGTCAGTCCTCTTTCAAATCTGTGGCACTTGTCTCTCTCGGTCACCACCAAAGCCGGTGCAAAGCGACTCAGCGCTATAAATCTCTGTTCGTACTAGGCCACAATCATGTCTCCTTGCTGTAAATGCAAGAACTCGACCTCCTTGGCCTCCCGATACGAGTGAGGGTAAAATTGCTCAAGGAAGCGCTCCCTGAAAAGCCTCCCAAGGAAGTGTATGGACACCCCAACCAGACACCACCAATGAGTGCCACCAGTGGTAAGCAGAACCACTTAGCAAAAATGTGGCCAACAACACCCTGTCCCCTGGAGGACATCTCAAGACCAAGAACACTCACTCCAAGTGAATAATCCAATCCTCAGCATCATCAGGGTTAGACTCGCCCGTAAACATCGTCGCCCCTAATCTCTGGGCTCTCTCAATATCTGAAACCTCAGTAGTAGCCCTATCCTGAAGTACTGAAGCTAAAGTCTGACCCAGCTGTTCAAGTGTCTGTCTCAAATCAGGCTCCACTGCGGGTTCATGGGCGTCTCCACCGTTCCCAGACTGCTGATGGGGCTCGCGTCTCGGAGGCATTATGCTGAAAAGAAACTGTAACTCATCAATACCAAACATTCACTTGTACACTAGGTGTATGGTCTACAGGAATTTAACCTAGTGCTCTAATACCAATTGTCATGAACCCGTCCGGAATTTCCCCTCGAAACCCGAGAAGGACCCTGATCCCGTCTTACTACCTAAGGAAAGGTTCCCAAAATACCATTCAATCCTTACAAATATAATATGACCAACTTCACCTGTCAGACAAGGGATTCAAAGCACTCAACATTTCCAACAAATATTGACCATCCAATTAAAATATAATATCAGAGCGTCTAGGTAGGATAAATAGTACAATTTGGATATCCTACTCGAAGTTCAAATATATTGTGCAGCTGAAATACTAATGCCTCTATCTCGTAAGAAGTGCCCGTGTCAACTCAACATCCCAGAGGGGATTTAAACACAAAAGTTGTGAGTGGACAAAAATAATCATTTAGAAATCGTTTTCCGAGGAAATCTTACATTTTCCCCCTCCATTTTTGAAAACCATGCATGCATCAAATAAAACAGTTCATAATATAAAACATCATATGCAAATCACCGGAATTCCATTCTCTTTAAAACCACTTAGTTGGACCCACACAAAATCTGTATATTGAAAATATATCATGGTCCACAGTTTGGTTTGAAAATCATCCACAAAAGAGTTTAAAATTATTTATTTCGACCTGGACACATAAAATATCAAATCCACTATTCCCGACATATCCACTAGCCACCAGGGTATCCCTTGGGGTGTGCTAGCCATGTACTATGCATAGACAGCGTCGCGACCAGGCGGAGCAAAACTCTCGATGCCAGAGTCTGAGAAACAGTAACCATCGGGACATAAAACCAGTGAAAACCAATTCTTTGAAAAATCACCAATTATATTGGACGTTCATCGGGCTCACCGCTGACAGCAGATCCTGACCCCCCTTAAATTGGTATTGTTTATATTGGAGGTTCACCGGGTTCACCGCCAACAGTGGATCCTAGCCCCGGATCTTGGCCCCCCTCAAATTATATTTCTCAAAACACACTTTCACTAAAATATTGGAAAACATGTGTCCAGTAATCATTTCTCAATTCCGGAAATTCAATGCAACAATACATAATAGTATTTAAACAAAGATACATTGATGCATGCATTATAGTTTATAAACCAAAAGTCCACTCACCACCTGTCCAAGCAAGCTCAATCCCGACTTGTTTGTCCCTCCGAGGTTCCCGGAGCAATATCGCCTGTCAATAATAACAATCGGGATTACCGGCTAGTAATAAGACTCTTATATAACAACTCCCTAAATCCCGGGATATCCACCTACGCTGCCCTAGAAAACGCAGCAACTTCGGACGCCCAAAACTACCTCTAAACGTCGTCTGATCAACCCGAAACATGCTCCAACAGATCCGGAACATCGAAAACTAACTACCTCGCGCCACCGGGACCCCGAACTGGGCCCCACGTGCCGCCACGTGCCGACGAAAGGCCGGACCTCGCGCCCACGTGCTGCCACGCGCCGTCACGCGCCGGTCACGCGTCTACTACAGTACCCATGCGCCTGGACCGGTCCAACCTGGCCTGACCCGATCCACTCAAATCGATCGGTTCACTTAACCCGACCGTCCATTGAATCCAACCCCATCTGACACGACCCGAACTGGTAACCGACGACTCGCCGTGGAAGACGATCGGACCACCGTCGCCGTCGCCGGAGTCTGGCCGGAGAAGATGACATGATCACCGCTGCCACCGCCGTCTGGGTCGCCGGAATCCTCCATTTCCGGCCGATCTAAGCGTTTTCCTAACTTCTTCAAAACTCAACCATTTTTCACAAATTTTACGTCTAAATCTATCTACTCAAACCCAGGAATACAAATATGACCTCAAAACATCAAACCCGTACCTGTATTAGCTGGAAAATCGATCGGAAGGTTCGGTTCTTCCTATACTCGGCCCGGTGCCTCCCGTAGTCCTCTCCTTTGATGGTTTGTATGGTTGTGATCGTGGGAAGGAGTAGAATCCGATTAGTGGAATAGAAATGGAAGTTAAGGCCTTGAATCAAAGTCAAAGTTTTGGGTTTCTTGGTGTTTTTCTCTCCCGATTTCGGGATGGGTTTGTGTGGTTCAGAGAGAGGATGAGAATGAGATGATGAAATGAACTGATGTAATAATGATTTGGGGTTAAAAATATCTACCCCAAGTCAAAAATTACCAAACTGCCCTTAACAATCTAGACCCGTAACTTTTGTACACGAACTCCGTTTTTCGCGTGCCTCCTGTCTACAAACTCGTGAGTTCGAGGCCTACGCAACGGTATCCAAAGCACAGCCTAAAAAGTTCCGAAACAAAACTTGATTTCCACACCCTTAACCACCAAGGGTAAAATCGTCTTTTTACAAAATAATTTACAAAATCCAATAATTAAAATTCCGGGTTGTTACAATCACTCACAAAATTGATACATGTTTCAAAATACAAAAGTCATTCTCATTAATAGTCAAATTAATTTCTGCATAAAACTGATGTTAGAATCAAAAGTGGTCAAAAGACCAAAAAACGATCCATCAAAATAAGCAGTAGTCAATAGTTGCCTTTGGATTAATTCCAACATTTGAATTAAAGGAAAATCCAAGTTTCTAGTGACAAAATTGATTAAACAAGCAACATATTAGTGCAACAGATACTTGATTTTCACATTTACCGAGCAATCAAGAATAAGAAAAATGGATTTGACTTAAGACTCAAACAAGATGTTTGTATGAAAGCCAGATTTCAAGAATCCTATTCAATAGACAATCATAAGTCAAACTTCATAGTATTGTAATAACCACAAACTAATCATGGTTATTAGTCCAAGATTATGCAGATTAGTAGTACAGCAACACAAAAGCAACGAGGATATTGTCTTAAATTCTTTAATCAAGAACCAAACAACAAGCAGAGGAATAGATCTGTAAAGAGATAAAATTCAGCACAAAATTTGAATGAAGATATAACTTTCAGATCTTCAGTCAATCAGTATTAGCAGAGAAGCAATCAGCGGTGTGGTTTTCTGCAAAACTCATTTGCAATTTCAAACGTGTATTTCACAATATGGAAGGTTAAATGAATCAAAAACATGCCAAAAGATCACTAATTCATTCATCATGAGTATGTCAAAAGAAGGTATAAAAGAAAACATGAACAAAATCACAGAGGGTTCATGTGAAGATGTTTATTTGATTATTTGTTTAAATTGATGTTTATCTAGTTCTATTAATAAGTCCTAAGTTTTAGGAACAAGTTATGTTTGAACGTTTCCTCTGAGAGAATCCCATGAGTTTAGGTGTTGTTAGTCATGGGATTTCAGTTTCAATATTTTTCGGTAGCTCAGTTTTGTAAAGGCTTTATAAAAGCCTCGCCTTGTCTTCAATGAACAACAAGCATTCATCCCAGTAAACTATTTTCCCAAACAGAATTCTAGTTTACCTAACATTTGGTATCAGAGCCCCATCTAAAGGCCTGATCATCAAGGGAGCAACAGTCTCCTCACTTGCAGCAGCAAGATCGAATGGCCTCCGAGAACAATAGTTTTGTGCAACCAACAATCCCTTGCTTTGATGGTCATTATGACCACTGGAGCATGCTGATGGAAAACTTTCTGAGGTCCAAAGAGCACTGGGGCCTTGTGGAGATTGGTATTGCTGAACCAGCTGAAGGAACAACCTTGACTGATGCACAGACCAAGGTCTTGGAGGACCAGAAGCTGAAGGAGTTGAAGACCAAGAACTACCTCTTTCAAGCCATAGATAGAGCCATTTTGGAGACTATATTGAAGAAGGACACATCAAAAAATATTTGGGATTCGATGAAGAAAAAATATCAAGGCACGAATAGAGTCAAACATGCACAGTTACAAGCTCAAGAGTTTGAGAGGCTTCACATGAAGGTGGGAGAATCTGTCAATGAGTACTTTGCAAGGACATTGACAGTGGCCAACAAGATGCGAATTCATGGAGAGAAATTAGGCGATGTTGCAGTTATTGAAAAGATCTTGCGATCAATGACACCTAAGTACGACTATGTTGTGTGCTCCATTGAAGAATCATATGATATTGATGACCTCTCAATTGATGAACTACAAATCAGTCTTTTAGTGCATAAGCAAAGGATGAATGGCCATGTATTGGAGGAACAAGCACTGAAAGTCAGTCAGGAAAACAACTCTCCAGGTAAAGGGAGAGGTCGAGGAAGCTATAGAGGTCGTTGAAGAGGAAGAGGGCGTCAAGGATCATTTGAAAAATCCACAGTAGAGTGCTACAATTGTCATGAGATGGGACATTTTCAATATGAATGTCCTCGGAAGGAGAAAGAGATCAAAGCAAATGTGGTAGAAACTGAAGAAGTACTTTTGATGGCTTATGTATGTATGGTATTTGGACTCGGGTTGCAGTAACCATATGAGTGGGAACAAGAAGCTGTTCACCAGGTTTGATGAGACTTTCACGACTAATGTGAAACTTGGGAACGAGTCCAACTTACTTGCCGAAGGGAAAAGAGACATTAAGATTGAAGTGAATGGTGTTGTGCATGTCATATCTGGAGTGTTCTATGTTCCTGCACTGAGAAGCAATCTGATTAGCATTAGTCAGTTGCAAGAAAAAGGGCTTGTCATCTTGTTTCAGAAGAATAGCTGCCACATCCATCATCCAAAGAAGGGATTGATTATGCAAGTCGATATGGCCTCCAACCGTTTGTTCCTACTTCAAATGCAATCTACGTTGAACAATCAATTGTGCCTCAAATCTACTACTCAAGATGAGGTTTGGCTGTGGCATTATAGATACGGGCACTTGAACTTCAATGGCCTGAACACACTACAACGGAAGAACATGGTGAAGGGACTTCCTAAACTGCCAGTTCCATCAATGGTTTGTGAACAATGTGTGATGGGAAATTAACACCGAGATGAGTTTCCACAGGAGAGCACCTGGAGAGCCTCACAAGTACTACAACTGGTACAGTCGGACATCTGTGGACCTATAAATCCAGTTTCCAACAGTTAAAAAAGGTACTATATCACTTTCATTGATGATTATAGTAGGAAAACTTGGGTATATTTCCTTGCTGAAAAGTCAGAAGCTATAGTGTTTTTTAAGAAGTTTAAGGCCTCTGTGGAGAAAGAAACTGGATTTGTTATCAAAGCTCTTCGAACTGATCATGGAGGAGTGTTCACTTCACAAGAATTTACTAGTTTTTGTGAAGTGAATGGCATACGAAGACAGCTTACTGCTTCCTATACACCTCAGCAAAACGGAGTTGCTGAGAGGAAAAATCGTACCATCTTGAATATGGTACGCAATATGCTAGCAAAGAAGAAGGTTCCTGAGATTCTGGCCAGAATCAGTAAACTGGAGCAATTATATTCTCAACATATGTCCTACCTTAGTCGTGAAGAATGGCACCCCAGAAGAGGCTTGGAGTGGAGTTAAACCTGGAGTCAAACACTTTAGAGTATTTGGTTGTCTGGCATATGCTCATGTAAGTGACTCTCAACGAAGCAAACTTGATTATAAAAGTGTGAAATGTGTAATGTTTGGTGTTAGTGAAGAGCCAAAAGCTTACAGATTGTATAATCTAGTAAAAAAGAAAATCATTGTTAGTCGAGATGTGGTCTTTGATGAAGATGCATGTTGGGATTGGAGCAATGGAGAAGAGAAAGACGTCACTCTTGATCTTGAAGAAACTGAAGAAAGTCCAATCCAAGATACTATATTTGAGATTGGAGATGATGTGCCTGAAGCTTCATAAAATGAGCCATTAGTGAACAACTCCTCAGAATCAGAAGAAACAAGAATCAGAGCACCAAGATTAAGGAGAGCTCCTTCTTGGATGACAAATTATGTGAGTGGAGAAGAGTTGACGGATGATGCGAATGAAGCTCACTTTTCCTTGTTTGCTGATAGTGACCCAATCACATTCAGTGATGCTGTGAAAAGTTCAAAATTGAGGATGGCTATGGACTTAGAAATTGAAGCAATTCAAAGAAACAACACATGGAAGCTTACTGATTTACCAGATGGAGAGAAAACAATTGGAGTCAAGTGGATATTCAAAACAAAGATCAAAGAAAATGGTGAGATAGATAAATTTAAAGCAAGGCTAGTGGCTAAGGGTTATACTCAACAATATGGAGTAGACTATTCTGAAGTTTTTACACCAGTTGCTCGACATGACACTATTCGTTTAGTGATTGCATTAGCATCTCAAAATGACTAGTTTATTCATCAACTTGATGTGAAGTCGGTTTTCTTGCATGGTGAATTAAGTGAGCAAGTCTTTTTGGAACAACCTCTGGGCTATGTACAGAAGGGAGAGGAGCAGAAAGTTTACAAGTTAAAGAAAGCTTTATATGGATTGAAACAAGCTCCTAGAGCTTGGTACAGTCGTATTGAAGGCAATTTTTCTGAGGCATGTTTCAAGAAGTGCCCATATGAACACACTTTGTTCATCAAACATGGAGAAGGAGGTAAAATTTTGATAGTTTGTCTTTATGTTGATGATCTCATTTATACAGGAAATGTTGAAGCTATGTTCAGTGAGTTCAAAAAGTCTATGATGAGTGAATTCGAGATGACTGACTTGGGGAAAATCCATTATTTCCTGGGTATTGAGGTGAGACAAACAAAGAATGGAATCTTTGTTGGACAAAAGAAGTATGCACAGGAGGTGCTCAAGAGGTTTGACATGAGTAGCTGCAATTCTATTCAGCATCCAATTGTACCAGGAGCTAAACTTACCAAGGATGTTGGCGGGGTGAAAATTGATGACACCTACTTTAAGCAAATTGTGGGAAGTTTGATGTATTTAACAACTACAATACCTGATTTGATGCATGTGGTGAGTCTTATTAGTAGGTTCATGGAATCACCTACAGAATTGCATCTCCAAGCTGCAAAAAGAATACTGCGTTACCTAAAAGGTACAGTGGATTTTGGCTTATTTTACAAGAAAAACTCAGGAGGAAGATTAGTAGGATTAAGTGACAGTGACTATGCAGATGACTTGGACGATCGGAAAAGCACTTCAGGGTATGTGTTTATGTTTAGTTCTGCAGCCATAGTTTGGTGTTCGAAAAAGCAACCAGTTGTCAGTTTATCAACAACAGAAGCTGAGGTCATAGATGCAGCTTCGTGTACATGCCAAGCTATTTGGATGAGACGATTGCTTGACGAGTTATGTTGTACACAAAAGGAATCTACTCAGATCTCTTGTGATAATAGTTCAGCTATAAAGTTGCCAAAGAACCCAGTTATGCATGGGAGGAGTAAACATATAGATGTTCGATTCCACCTCTTGCGTGATCTTACCAAGGAAGGAGTAGTGAATTTGGTTCATTGTCAGAGTCAAGAGCAAGCTGCAGATATCCCAACAAAACCATTGAACTTGGAGGCTTTCGTGAAGATGCGCAACTTACTTGGAGTTCATTCAAGATCATGTGTAAACTGATTGCTCAGCCGCACTCAGTTTAAGGGAGGATGTGAAGATGTTTATTTGATTATTTGTTTAAATTGATGTTTATCTAGTTCTATTAATAAGAAGTTTTAGGAACAAGTTATGTTTGAAATTTTCCTCTGAGAGCATCCCATGAGTGTAGGAGTTGTTAGTCATGGGATTTCAGTTTCAATATTTTTCGGTAGCTCAGTTTTGTAAAGGCTTTATAAAGCCTTGCCTTGTCTTCAATGAACAACAAGCATTCATCCCAGTAAACTATTTTCCCAAACTGAATTCTTGTTTACCTAACAGGTCAGAGAAGAAAAGGGAGAAAAGGAAAACTCAGAACGATTAGTTTAAAAAAAAAAAACTCTAATCAAACGAAATCTGGGAAAAACTGGACATTCTCATCACACAGTCATTCGCAGAGTTATCATGATCAGCCAAAACATCATTAGTTTCATTATTCAAGGTAAATTGCAAATCTTCGATTAAGGTCATCATATAATTATCACAATTTCAAAAGAAATTTAACCTGGAGATGAGAAAATAACAAATCTCATTCATGTAATTAGTCAATTAGCGGACGCGAAATCGTTAAGTGGGAGAGTAATGAACGGGATGACGTTTTGGAGAAGTAAACACCAATAATTGCCCAGGTCATAAAAAAATATGTGAATAAGGTATAGGTGTTCCCGATGTTGTAAATGAGCAGTCAAGATATACTAAAACGACAACGGCGTTGGCGTTTTGTGAAACAACGCAAGGTTCAGCAACCTTGATGCCATGCCTTTTAGTTTAGTTTTTTTTGTTTAACCGTGAAATTATTATCAATAGGAATCTTTGAGCATGTTGATGCTCTGATACTACATGTAAGAATTAAACAATAATCTTATATATAAGTTCAACTAAATTTCAAAGGTCTCAACAGAAGCCATAATAAATTCAAGATGTTGAAGATGAGATGACTAGTTACGTACCTTAACGAATTGATAACAAATTCGTTTTCTTCTCTTTACCAAAAGTTGATTGTCTTTTGCTAATTAATAGGTCTTAGCTCTACAGAAATGTCAGAGTTAAAGCGAGAGTAGAAACCAACTTATACACTAGTCTTGTTCTAAACGACATTCTATCAATGTCACATTAGAACCCTAATTGGCCAATTGGTAACAAGTTCATTGTATTAATGAAACATAATCCATATATAACAAGGAGCCCATCAATATGATTTAATTACAATGACTCAATTATTTCCAAGTCATTACCCACATATAATACTATGCACTTAAGTGATTATATTGTACTCAAAATTTTTACTCTTCCCACAATTTAGTGCATCTAGGTCAAAAAAAGGCATTTATGTTTGTAAGTTAATTAGGAAGCCCGCCCCCTACCTAGGTTGAATTCCATTTCACGTCTTCGTGATGGAAGATATCTGCATCTATACTTTTGAATATCAAGAGGGTCATTAATATTGTGTAGGAGAATATTTAACCAACTTTATCTCATCTAACCTTTAGTATATAGACACGATATGACACAGACACACAAGGCTCGTTTAAGGAGTAGAATTAGATTGAGTCGGATAACTTATAAATTCAAAGTATTTTGAATGTAAAAGTGAATGATTTTTCGTTTTTAAAAAATTAGGGAGGTTAGTTTTCCTCATATGTTTGTTACTGCCTTCAAAAGAATTCGAATTTTATGAGTTATTCAATCCAATAAAATGCTACACACTAAACGAAATGAAGTATTTACATCCAATCACCGAATGATTATAATGTCAAATATTTTTTCTTGTCTTGAATAAAAACAAGATAAAACTAAAAATAACTTAAACACGATGGATTACATTAGTTGGTGTGCGAAATTTAATAACCCTTGTAAATACTCTAAAATATAATAGCTAGCTTAACCAAGCATTGACCAAATGAAAATTAAGAAGCATTGCATTAGTTTATAACCTAGCTAGCAACATAAGCTCAATTTTAGTGCAATCCAAGAGTCACAGGACCACAATCTGAATTTGTGTGACAAAATGTTTTGGCTCAAGAATGAATTAAGAAGATCATTATAATTATGAGTTTAATTAGGGATAAGAGGGAAAAATGATCCTTGTGTCACCGTCGTTATTCCATTTGTTTAGGAATAGAATTACTCAGGAAGATGCTTAGACCCATTTTTTAAATTCAACTTTGATGACTTTTAGACATCTAATTAAGTATATAACAATTAAGGCTGATGACTTTGATGATGCATCCATCGAACTAATTTTCTATTTATTATTGACGATATAATTATTATGTGCATAATTTAGAAGAAGGTAGCGGCACATCGATCTTGATCTGCGGTATAAAATCAAAACAGACCACCTTTTCGTGGTACAAAATGATGATGTACGTGCGATGTCTGAAAATGACTGCTCTCATTCATCGCATGCAATAATGCAATTATGTTATATATTATATATATATAACTTAAAAAAAAAATTATTTACAAACCTACGTTAGTCCAAGATGGGTTTGGTTGGAGAATTTTAACTAAGCCTAATAATTAGTGGGTAAAATTTAGGAAAGTAAAATATCGCAGGAACTCAGGAACTGTCATCTTTTTAATACTCAATCCAAAAGGCTTGGAAGGGCATCTTGGATGGTTGAAAGATCATTTCTAAAGGTATTCGATGGGTGGTCGGTGTATAAGCTAATAAATTTTTGGGCTTTCAATTGGGTGCTCCCTCAGCCCTTAGCTGATCTTTCGTCAGTGAACCAAATGTAAAACAGTGATTGGTCACTTACTATTAATGAGTTTATTGTTAATCTTTCTTGGGATATAGGAAAGTTAAAAGATTTACATGTTATTAACAAAATCAAGGCTATTCCCTTCCTCTTGCAGGATCAAGAAGATTTTTTCATTTGGGGACATACTCCATATGGTAAGTATGTTCTCTACAAAATCAGCCTCCCAACTTCAAGCTTTAGATGAAGGCTCGAATTTGCGTACCACCCTTTTATCTAAAGTTTGGAAGTTGAAGATTCCTCCTAAAGTCAAAATTTTCTCTTAGCACTTCATTAGACAACGACTTAATACACGGGAAAGGCTACAACGTTTCAAGCATCATATAGACCCATCATGTGCTCATTGTGAAAGCCACTCTGAATCTCTATCTCATTTGTTCTTGCTTTGCCCGTTTGCTACGGAAGTTTGGCATAATGCTCATGTTGATCTAACGAACTCTAATTCTGTTGATATTTTCCTCTGGTTAGACTCTTTAAGTATTAGGATTCTAATTCAGGTGATGGTTTGTCTCAGCTTAGTAAGGCCCTTCTCATTTGCTGACAGATTTGGGATGCCAAAGATAAATGGATCTTTAAGCAGCTTTTACCCCACCCAGCTAGAGTTTTACACATCACTAATAATGTGAGAGAAAATTACCATAAAGTTAATGTAAATAGTGGCTCGAACACAAGAGCCCCACCACAGCTTATTAAATGGAAGCCCACTGGTCTATCTTGTTTCAAACTCAATTTTGATGGCTCGGTTGTAAATGGGAATCTAGCTATCTCAGGATTTGTCATTCACAATGATAATGGAGACATAATTTACTTAGGCTCAAGAAACACTTATGACACTTATGTCCTCACCGCTAAAGGTTAGACTCTTTTAGATGGTACGAAGGTTCTTTTGGATGGTATGAAATTTGCTACTAGTAGCTAGGAATATTTGATGACTCGAAGTGGAAAGTGATTATTCCAATTGTCTTATTGATGCCATTATCTCAAAAAATGAAGTTCCTTATAAGCTGCACACGATCATTAAGAACATTCCTATGCTAACGTGCTTTTTGACTATATCTCTCCTTTATCCATGTCTGCCGAGATGCTAATTTTGTGCCGGAAGCGATGGAGCCTAAAGATTACAACATTGAAGGGTTGCATGTTTGGATTCACTCACTCCCTACTATTGCTAATGGCCCATGTGTTTGAGATTTTTTACAGTTAGGTTGCCCTCGGAGCTTTTCCTAGTAATTTCTTGTTTCTTATTTTTTTTTTAAAAAAAATCTTAACATTCACTACTAGAAAAAAGGATAACAACCACAATTTATATACCATGAAAAAAGTTTTTGCGCTTCATCATTTTATTGAACATAAAATATGAGCAACTAATGCCCAATACAAAAAAGGCACTTATTTTCGAGCCCCAAAAGGGCTAGTGAAGGATACATTTGGTGTTCGTAGAATTTTGGAAAACATATTTTGTGCCTTGTAATAGTCACATCATATACAGTTTCAGTGCATGTAATGTTTGTCTCTCAAAGAAACACCAATGTTCTACATTCATGCCCTTTGTTTAATCCTTTATTAAGGAACATAATATTTGTGCCCTATTTGGTGACCTTAGCTCACAAAACTTGAATTCATGTCAAAACATTTGGTTTTTCAAAAAAGCCTAAATATGCTATTTTGTGCTTTTTGCTTATTTTATTATTTTAATCGAATACACTTTTTTCTTGTCTTATTGGCTACACAGAACACGAAACCTCAATTATGTTTTTCATTTATTGAGTTTTTATGGTTTGATTTTGGATATATATTCTCTTGCTGGTGCTCTACCTCTTACTCACTTTGATGTCCACCTTCTCGCTGAGAGATTAAATACTAGCCCATTTGTTAAACTTTACTCCTTCCAACCTCCAGATCGTCTCTCCCTGCAACTTAATTTCTATTCATATATTCTTACAACCATAGTATATCACATCTCACAACGGTGTCATCTCTTCTGGAGACACGTAAATCTCACCAAAGAACCTAATTAGTCTCAGTCCCTATAATAGTAGTAATAATAATAATAAAAAAAAATAATTTACAAAATAGTAATAGTAGTAATAACAATAATAATTATAAATAATTTCGGTCTTACAAGAATACACACTTATTATTCTTTCGGGCTCTTTGTTTTTCTATTTTTAAGAAATATATTCTTCTTTTAGATAGACGTAAATAATTTAGTTTGGTGTATTTGCCAGTACTGCACACCAAAACTCAAACGTGTGCCTCTATTTAGTCAATTCACCCAAAAAAAAAAAAAATTAGATTAGCTTTTAATTCTTAGGATTTATTAGAAAAAAGATGTTTTTATTTTATATTTTTTTAAGTATCAGATCTCTATAATAAGTCATAAGGAGACTCTTTTTTTGTATTTCTTATTTTATATTTAGCTTAGCTTTGAATTCCTATTTAGCCCTTCTATTTCTTAGATACCATGTAACGACCCGGAAATTTAATTCGTAAATTTTCGTGAATTAATTTGGAAAAAGACGAAATTACCCTTGGTTTCAAAGGGGGCTCGGAAGTCAATTTTGTGTGGAGACACATTTGAAAGCTTTTCGAGTACCGTTGTGTAGGTATCAGACTCATGAGTTCGTAGACAGACAACAAGTGGAAAACGGAGTCTGTGCGAGCGAGTTACGGTTCTAGATTGTTCAAGGGTATTTTGGTAAATTCCCTTGGGTCTATGTATTTAATCCAGACTTCACGAGTTCATTTTCATTTTCTTCCTTTCACAGACCCGTGACACCATCGACCGAACCAAAACACAAAAACTTCGATTTGTTCTTTCAATTCAATGCAACTTTGGCCGATTTGGTTAAATCCATCAAACTCTACTCCTTCCCGCGAGCAAAATCGTACCCACCAATGAAGGAGGCAGCCGCGGGAGACACCGAACTGAGGAAAGGAAAACCGAAACCTGCTGATCGATTTTCCGGCCAACACAGGTATGGGTTTCATGTTTAAAGTTCATTTTTGAATTACTGGGTTTGAGTAGATGGATTTAGACATAAAATTCGTGAAAAACGGTTGAATTTTTAGAAAGTTAGGAAAAACTTGAAGTTCGACTGGCAATGGGGTTTTTCGGCGATGGCAACGGAGGCAGACGGCGACGGCGGCGGACAGCGACAGCAGCGGACGGCGGGGCGGTCGTCTTCTCCGGTGAGGCTCCAGCGACTAGGTCGGTCGACGATGCTGCCGTGGCATGCCATGTGGCAGCCACTTGGTTGCCACGTGGATGCCATATGGCAGCCACTTGGATGCCATATGGCAGCCACTTGGATGCCATATGGCAGCCACTTGGATGCCACTTGCCAGCCACGTGGATGCCACGTGGAGGCCACCTAGCAGCCACCTGGCGATTGAGTCAGCAGGTGCGTGTGGCAATGTGCAGGCGCGTGAGCCAGTGTAGCCAGCGCGTGGCTGAACAGCCGATCTTCTATCAACGTGTGGAGGCGCGTGGGATTGGTTCTTGGGTCACAGCACCACGTGTCAACAAGGTCTCGACGTTTCGGACATGTTGGCGCAGGTTTCGGATTAATCGGACGTCGTTTAGGGATAGTTTTGGACGTCCGAAGTGGCTGCATTTTTAATATAACGCGAGCGGACTTCCCGGGGTTTAGGGAGTTTAAATGTAGGATTTTTAATTATCGTTAGTAATCTCGATTGTTAGTTTTGACAGGCGATATTGCTCCGGGAACTTCATAGGAGCGTACGAATCGGGATTGAGCTATCGGTGAGTGGACTTTGGTTTATAAATTATAATGCATGCATAACGGTATATTTGAATTAAATATTGTTATGTATTGTTTTGGTACATTTCTGGAATTTAGAAATTGTGCTAATAAATTATGACTGGACACGGATTTTCCATATTACTTTGAAAACAATGTTTTGGGCTATGCCCTGGTTTTATGGACTCTATTATTCAATGGTTTTGACTTGATAGATTTTGAGTCCATGGTTTTGGGGATAAACCCGGATGTGTGATTTCCTTGGATTTGGGCATAGACTCGATTTTTCAATGAGTTTAGCTTAGGCCAGGAAATAAGGATTTCAGAACACGGATTTTGATTTTCACTGATTTACTGCCCATGAGGATCAAGGTTTTCTCCGACTGGCGTCGAAAGGTTTTTCTCCATTAGATCATTGAGGGTTTTCCTACGCTGGTGTCGAGGGGTATTTTCTTCACCTGGCGTTGAGGCTGTCTATGCATAGTACAAGGTTCTGCACAACTCGAGATATATCAGATGTGTGGAAGGTATTGAGCTACGGCTCAGAATTTTTATTCGGGAGCAGTGGAAAATGTTTTGATATACATTTTGTGTCCAGGTTGGTTTCATATGATTTGTAAACTCCTTTGAGAAGGATTTTCAAAACAGGGTTGTGGACCACGAAATGTTTTCATTATACGGATTTCTGTGGGTCCCACCGGTGTTTTACCAAAAACAAGGGATTTGTTGAAAAAGAATTTTATGTTATGCATACATGGTTTTACTCATGGAGGGAAAAATATATGTTTTTCTCGGAAATAGTTTTAAATAATTATTTTTGTCCACTCACACTTTTGGTGTTTTAAATCCCCTCCAGACTATTGAGTTGACGTGGACATATCCAGAGGCGGAGGCATTACATTTCAACTGCGCGTTTACCTAGACTATTAAATAGGATATTTGTTGTGTATTTACTTATCCTACCTAGATGCTCTGATAAATCTGTTGGATTGATTGTCAATTTGGTAATTACATCGTTGGATGGTTGATTTTATTGGAATTTAGAGTGTTATATGATCCTTCATCTGACAGTTGAAAGACGGTTAACAAGTCCTTAAGGGGAGATTCTGCCGGATTTTTGGCAGAATTCTCATAATTATTTGCAAGGACTTACATGTATTTTGTGAATTTTATTAAGTTGTCAGACAAAAGCAGTGTTTTTTTCAAATTTCGAGGGGAAATTCGAGAATGGTCATACCATCAAGGAGACTCGAGTCTCGACTCGAGAAGACTAGAGAGGGAGTGAGGGAGAGAGATACAGAGAGACGGGACACAGAGGGAGTGAGGGAGAGTGACACATAGACTCAGAGAGTCGAGAGTCGAGAGAGGACTAGCGATGGACGGAGGAGGCTTCGCGGAGAAGACCGACGGAGGAGGTTTCGATCTTGGTGTCGGTGGGGAGGGTGGCATCAGAGATGGAGATGGAGGCGTCGATCTTAGAGTCCGTGGCGTCGAGAAGAAGATCTAGCAGGCCGGTGGCGCCATCGTCCTCCTCTTTGCACAAACCCAGTTTATTTTTTCCCGAAACTTTCATTGTTTCTGATTGAATTTTATTAAGGATCTACGATGATTTTCGCTTATTTATTGCTCAAATTTTGTTTTATGTTTTGTTTTATGTATTTCTCTTAACTTCAATTATGTTTTCTATAAATAGAAGGGATATGAAGTCTGCGCCAGATTCAGATTGCAAGAAACATATGAGATTGTTGATTAACCATACTCGGGAAGACATTTTTGACTATTTTGTTGTTTATGTTGATTGCATAGTCATATCGTTTAAGCATTGCTATGAATATTGTCTTGTAATTGAAAAAGTATTATGTAAAGAAACATAAGATTCTGAAATTCTCTCTACCTTTCTCTATTATATTGTTGGTTGTAATGAAGATTTTGCAGGTTGTTTCAATTTTTTGAAGAAAAAAAGAAATTAAAAAAACCTTGTTTTCGTGATTGATAGGTGATGCAAAGTAATTTATTTTTTATTTTTTTATATTAAAATTTAGACTATTTAGCACGATTTTCTTCACTTACTTGTGATGGTGTCACACATTCGAGCCTAACACCCTGGCAACAAACAACTAAATTCGTCCCCGACAACTAAATTCGTCCCCTGTGAGCAATAGAAACGGCTACAACATCCACTTTTTTTTTTTGTGGTTGCATTGTGGGCTATGTTATTAAGATAAGAATATTTATGAATATATGTGGTTTTTAGGGGTACAAAGCACCAATAAAAATTATGGTTGAAGCCAGATTTTTTTGTAGTGATTGAAGTTGCTCTTAGACTAGTGCGTTACTACACTGGCTACAAATAAATTGGAAACCGACCTTTCTTTGCGAGAACATTCACCCACTCCAATAAATACGGACACATCTCCATGAACTTTGGAAAATTTTTCTGCGAGAACGTTCACATATTCCATCAAATATGAATAGATTTACATGAACTTGAAAATTTTGTTGATGAATCCCTTAATGAGCATTCATATTTGTTGATACAAAAAATGAACCAACTTAGATGTATCCCGCCAGATTCGCTTTACTCACTCCTTGGGCGAAGGGAGACCTGCAGTAAGAGAAGATAGAAGTAAAAGAGCACTGGTGGAGTGCCGGTCAAATAGTCTCTGATGCTTAAGTTAGTCAAGTGTTTGAAGGGATTTGGTAGAGTAGGCAGAGTAAGAGTCAGGATTTTTTTTGTTACCTTTTGGAGAGGGAGTGCCCTTGTATTTATAGTAGCAATAAATGTTGGTGGAACATTTCGATGTGGGATAAATGCCCCCGCTTCTGGTGCTGACGTGTGTCCTGGTAGTCCCGAGTCCATGGGTTGTATCGGTCAGGTCGGTCGATGAGGGTAGGCCGAGGGTGTATGACGATGGTGTAGGCCGATCAGATGCGGTCAGCCTAGTGGGTTGCATTTGCTGTCTAAGGCTGTGCGTCTTGCTGAGCTGAGGCTAAGTCTGGTTCTGGAGGGCTTTGTTCGTCCTTGATCAAGTTGATCAAA
This sequence comes from Oemleria cerasiformis, assembly GCA_037349345.1. Classification (NCBI taxonomy): domain Eukaryota; kingdom Viridiplantae; phylum Streptophyta; class Magnoliopsida; order Rosales; family Rosaceae; genus Oemleria; species Oemleria cerasiformis. Next base: position 4,824,890 of record JAZGTL010000016.1, read on the forward strand.
TTAGGTGTGAACAGGAGTCCCCAAGTCATTGACTGAGGTGGATTTCCTCGGTTGAGGGCTTGTTCCTTTTTGTCAACCTATGGGGATTCATCGCTTCCTAGTCCCTAGTCCCCTAAGCCCTGAGCCGAGGCGATGTGCCGTGTTACTTGTCCGACACGTTGTATGGTCGGCCTATATGTACTTAAGACTGCACGATCCTGTGGCCGATCAGCTTGGAGGGTATCCAAGGCCGACCGAGTGCCACTTTCAAGGTGGTTGGATGTCTCTTTGGTCGATCTGCGGGTGAAAAACCTTGCATGATCACGTGGCCGATCGGCTTGGAGGATGTCCAAGGCCGACCGATTGCCACTTCCAAGGTGATTGTATGTCACTTTGGTCGTCCCGCTTTCTCGAAACCTCGCACGATCACGTGGCCGATCAGCTTGGAGGATGTCCAAGGCTGACTGATTGCCATTTCCAAGGTGATTGCATGTCACTTTGGTCGGCCCGCTTCCGCGGAACCTCGCATGATCACATGGCCGATCGGCTTGGAGGATGTCCAAGGCCGATCGATTGTCATTTCCAAGGTGATTGTATGTCACTTTGGTCGGCCCGCTGGCGCGGAACCTCGCACGATCACATGGCCGATCGGCTTGGAGGACGTCCAAGGCCGACCGAGTGCCATTTCCAAAGTCTAGAGGATGTCCTAGAGTCAAGGAATGGATGTACAACGCGTGGCCTATGAATGTGTGCCACGTGTTTCCAGATAATCGCCTGGGGTATTGTGTTTCGACCTTTCACCTGGCCGAGTGGTGTATAAGAGGGTCGACTTTTGCCATTTCTTCGCACTTTTGCTTTTGAGAGAGATTTGGGAATTTGGGAGGCGATTTCCGGTAGAACTTGACCCATGTTTAGGCGATTTCCGGTGAGTGAGTTGCGGCGGTGCCCACGGCGGAAATTTGATAAACAAGGTATGGCGTTCTTCCTTTGCCAGTTTTTTCGATTGAAATGTATGTTTCGCATGAACTTTGTATGAACTTGATAGGTAGATCCATGTTTGTGCCTAGTAGTTAAGTCAACCATGTTTCCCTTTTCTGTATGTCCGTAGATGTCAAGTGCGTATGATGATTCCGAGGGATCTCAGGATCCGTCCGACAATGCGTTCAGCGGGGAATCGGGGGCTAGCTCCCGAAACTCTGATTCTCGGCTGAACACATTTGGATCAGGCTCTGGCTCCCCTAGGCCGAGCCCTAGGGTAGAGGCAGAAGTTGATCCAGATGTTACTGGGCCGATCCCTGAGGAAGCTCCTGGGATATCGGGCCAAGAGCTTGAAGACAAGCTTGATAACGCCTTCAGGTTCATCGATACATGTTATGTCTCGGCTGGTGACGGGGCCGTGAGCTCTAATGCCAATGTGTCTTCTAGGCGGGATGTCCTGGAAATTGCTCCACTGGAGATTGATGTGGAGGAAGCTTGTGACCAGGTAACGGTGGCCAGCTCGGTCTATGAGATCGACTGATAGACAAATACTATGGATGAGGACGACCTTCTGGCTTACCAAAGGGTGTTCAATATTCCAAATTCGGTGAAGATGCGGCTGCCTGGAAGACGGGAAAGGCCGAGCAATCCACCACCCGGCTGGGCCACCTTCCACCCTAACAATTTCAACAATGGGGTAGTGCTGCCGCTTCATCCCTGGCTGCAGCGCATGGCTGTGGAGGTCGGTGTTGCCCTCGGCAGTTGAATCCTAATTGCTGGATCATGCTGACCGGGGTGTACACGGCCTTCAAGCTGTGCGGGAAGGAAGAACCTTCATGGGACCACATATGCCAACTGTACAAGTTTTTTCGAGATAGGACCGATTAGGTATATGTGGAGTCGAGGGTGAAGCGCGATCTCGGCCCACTTATTGAAGACATGCCGACCTCCCACAAGGCCTGGAAACACATATTTGTTTTTGTGTCGGGTAATTGGGAGGGTGTGGGGCTACCCTTGTTCGGCCAACGCATGCCTCACGTGTATCAGTCGAAAGGTGGTGCCCGTAGGATGTAGCTTAATGGTTATATGTTTGTTTACATTTTATTTTTAAGATTTTTACTAACATGGCCGACTGTGCCACTTGGTTTGTGCAGAGGTGTTCAAGCAGCCAAAGATCAGTGAGCAGGTGGTGGCCGACTGTGCGGAGGTGTTCCGGAAGCTAAGCCGAGTGGAGAGGAGTAGAGACTTCTTGCGCTTGCCTACGCATCTACAATAAGTTGGATTGATCTCGTCCCTGCGTAAGTACACGTTGCTCTGTGTCTTAGTGTATATTGTTGCAGGTAACTAAAGTGTTTGTTTGATGCAACCGACCCTGACATCGTCGCAGCCGCCGCCGACCAACTCAAGAAGAGAATGGAGAAAGTGGTCGAGGTGCTGAAGAAGGCGGCCGAGACGAGGGACGAACTTGAGAAGGCCAGGGCGTCGATGGGCAAGGGGGACTACCGGAAGCCCATTCGGACCAGGGTTGCGTCGAGGGTCACTCTGCGGGTGGAAACCCCTGCGGCCGAGCAAGGTGGCCAAGAAGGCATTGATACGGTGACCGGGGAGCACCTGGCTCCGTTCTTCCCAAGTGCTGCGGAGTCGGTTGCTGAGCGTCGGGTGGACGCATCGGGGCCATCACCCGTTCGGCCTGCGACTGTTCCGGTGATCAACGTGGACGTCGATGCCGAAGAACGGCGCCGGATAATGGTGGAGGACGGAGGAGAAAGGGGAAGAAGAGGAAGGAGGTTGTCACTGATGCTGAGTCCGCCTTGCAGCAGAAGAAGCAAGGTGAGATCGAGACTTTGGAGGCAGGTGATCTGCCCGACCCTTGGCTCTGACCTGGAGGGTAGACGGGTCCCGAAGAAGATGAGGAGGCCGTGCCTCTACGCTACCCTTCGGTCGTATTTTGTGAATGCCGATGGGGAGCCAGATATGGTTTGGTAATAGGAGCCGGACGAGACCTGGAGGCACCTTTCAACGGCCTTCCATCCGTCCCAGCTGGACTTCCTCAATACTGTCGTTCGGGGGTCCCAATACGAGCTGGACGAGATCACCGCCCTGAGGGCGAAGGAGTTCGTCGATCGGTGTGATAGGACCATGCGAGAGGGGGCACATCTAAGTATTTTAACTATTTTTGGCAATGTAATTGTTGTTCGGTCGACTGAGCATTCTTTTATTTGCAGTTTCTTGGTGAAGTGTTCACCACCTTTCGCCATGCCAGCCAAGCCAAGGAGAGGGTCACCGAGGAGCATCAAGCGCTGAAGGCCAAGCTGGAGGCCGCGGCTGAAAGGGAAAAGATGGCTGAAAGGTCATTCCAAGCCAAAGTGGATGCCGAGCTGAAGGTCAAGGAGATCGAAAGGCAACTTGGTGCGCAGCGGGAGGCGACCGATATGTAGTCTAGAGTCCGGGATACGGAGTCTGCGAATGTCAAGCTGGCCGACCAGCTCGTGTCGGCCAAGAATGTTGGAGCATAGGAGTATAAGGCTTCCCCAGCCTATCGTCAAGATTTGCAACAGTTTGGGGCAAAACTTTTGGATGGGCTGTATAGGCGACTCCTCCTTTATAACACAAACCTGGCCATCCAGTTCCCGTGGCTGCAGCATCCACCCATCGTGGAGGATTATCTTGACGAAGATGGCAACCCATTGCCAGAGGAGGAGGATGGGGACGAAGCCGAGGAGCGGGGTGAGGCGGCAGATGAGGGGGCCGCTGGTGAAGGCCGGGGAGATGCCCCTTGATTTTGTAATGATCAATTTTAAGCTAGAACTTGTTGTAGGCCGAGAGGCTATGTACTATTTCTTATATGTCTTAATACAAAAGCATGTGTTTCTGTTTATCCTTTCAAGTGTTGTTTGTTTAGAATGTTCGTGTTGACCGAATCTTTAAGTGAAGTCGTGGGCTAACTACTTGAAAAGATGTAAAAAAAGTACATGGGTTTTTAGGAGGTAATGCCTCGGACCGGATTGCCTTGTTGAATAAGTGAGACCGTTGACGAACACTTGGACAAACATGTTAAAATAGATATGAAACTAGAGGAGGTAATGACCCGCGTAAGGGAATGCCTGATACAAAGAGGTCGCCCAATGGCCTAACAAGTCTATTGTTTGTTCGGCCGTCGGCCTACTTGTAATAGAACTTTAGGTGGTCGACATTCCATGGATGTGGTAGTGTCTTGTCGTTCGAATCTTTGAGTTCGTAGGTCCCCTCTCGGCATATGCGGGAGACAGTGTATGGTCCTTCCCATGGGGGGCGAATGTGCCTGCCGATCGGTATTTGGTCGCAAGGATGACCTTCCGTAGGACTAAGTCACCAACTCGAAAGCTTCTGTGGGGGACCCTGGAGTCGTAGTATCGTGTAACTCTTAGCTTGTAGGCGAGCTGTTTGACGTTAGCAGTTTCCCTTCGTTCTTCCAGGAGATCCAAGCCAAGGGCCAATTGGTGACCGTTGTGTTCTGGGTCATAAGAGATTACTCGATACGACGTTTCATCGATCTCGACTGGTACGACGACTTCGGTACCGAAAGCTAATGCGAAGGGGGTTTCGTTGGTTGCAGTTTTGAATGAGGTCTTGTGAGACCATAGCACATCGTTGATGATGTCAGCCCATTTTCCCTTGTCCTCGTCCTGTCTCTTCTTCAAGTTATACTTGATACATTTGTTGATAGCCTCGACCTGGCCGTTGGATTGGGGGTGTGCCGGTGAGGTAAAAAGAAGCCTGATGTCGTATGTTTCCCAAAAGGTCCGGAACTAGTTGCAATCAAATTGCTTTCCATTATCAGTGACGATTGTGTGGGGAATCACAAAGCGACATATGATGTTTTGGTAGACGAACTGCTCGATCCGTGCTGCTGTAATGGTGGCCAAAGGTTTTTCCTCGGCCCATTTTGTGAGGTAGTCGACCGCGACCACGACATAGTTGACCTTACCCCTTCCCTCGGGCATCTGACCAATCAGATCGAGTCCCTATTAAGAGAATGGCCATGGATTGAGCATATAAGTAAGGGGTTTAGCTGGGAGGTGAGGGATCTGTGCATGTCGCTGGCACTTGTCGCATCGTTGTGTGAGTGTTACCGCATCAGAGAGCATGGTGGGCCAGTAGTAACCCTGCCGGAAGGCTTTCTGTGCCAAGGTCCGTGTGCCCGAGTGATCACCGCAAATGCCCTTGTGCATTTCCCGTAGGACATAGTCCCCCATGTCAAGTGTTAGGCATTTCAGTAGTGGGGTTGTGAAGCCACGCTTGTAGAGGTAGTCATGCTAGATGGTGTACCGAGCTGATTGTCGCCGGACCCTGTTGGCCTCCATCCGGTCGTCCAGGAGAGTGTCGTCCCTAAAGTATGCCTTGATGGGATTCATCCAGTTTGGACTGGTATTGATGGTGTAGACTTGTGATTTTCTCGTGTTAGGCACGTGTTGGACTTCTATAAGTACCTGTCGCGTTTCCTTTGCGTCTAGCGAGGATGCTAATCGAGCCAAGGCGTCGGCATGGCTGTTCTCGGACTGTGGGATCTTGTGTATTTTTTAAGCCGAGAAGGCCTGAAGGAGTTGCTTTGCCAGATCTAAGTATAGCGACATCGATGGGTCCTTGGCCTCAAAGTCGTCGTTGATTTGGCTCACCACCAATTGTGAATCGCTATAAATCCTCAACTGGTTGGCCTCGAGGTCTGTGGTTAGGCGTAGTCTGGCCAACAGTGCCTCTACTCGGCCTCATGGTTGGATGCCTTGACGCTGAAGCGGAGGGCGTATTCTAGCTTGACAAGTTCTAGGGAAGTAAGAACCAATCCTGCCCCGGATCCGCTGTGGCAGGCTGATCCATCCACGTATAGTGCCCAGCATGGGCGTTGGCTGTCGATAGGCGGTGCCTTGGTGACTTTATGGGACTCGCCTGTTATGGGTGCATGCGGAGGGGTTGCCTCAGGTGGTTTGCACTGTGTCGGTTGGTACGAGTAATCGGTGATGAAGTCTTCCACTGCTTGGCCTTTTTCAGCTGTCCGTGGTATGTAGGATATGTCGAACTCACTTAGCTCGATTGCCCATTTGGTGAGGCGGCCATATATGTCTGGCTTCTGCAAAACTTGCCTCAGCGGTCAATTGGTGATGACCTTGATCTTATGGGCCTGGAAGTATGGCCGGAGCCTCCGGACTATGATTATAAGGGCCAAGGCAAGCTTATCAAGGTTGGGGTATCGTGTCTCGGCATCCTGAAAGGCTTTACTGACATAGTATATGGGGTGTTCGACCCCGTCCCTCCGTGTAATGAAAACCGAGCTGACAGCCGAAATAGATACTGACAGATAGACGAAGAGTGGTTCTCTGTTTTTGGGCCTGGTTAGCAATGGGGCCCGACCCATGTATTGCTTTAACTCCTCGAATAGGCGTCCATGAAGCTGAGCAGTTTGTGTCCTGCGGTGGCATCAACGAGTATGTCAATTTTAGGCAAGGGAAAACTGTCCTTGGGACATGCCTTGTTTAGATCGGTATAGTCGATGCACATGCGCCAAGAGCCGACTGGTTTCTTGACGAGGACTACATTTGCCACCCAAGCGGCATAGATGGCTTTCCGGATGAAGTGTATGGTGCTGAGCTTTGTGATCTCGGCTTGCATGGCCAATTTTCGTTCAGCGTCGTGAGAACGCTGCTTCTGAGTTATCAGCTTGAATGACGGGTCGATGGTGAGTCGGTGGCAGATTGCATTTGTGGAGATGCCAGGCATGTCCGCGTAAGACCATGCGAAGACTCCAGCATTGGCCTGCAAGAACTCTACGAGGGCTGCACGTATGGAGGGTTGGAGCTTAGAGCCGATCCGGACTGTTCGTTCCTGGTGTATGTTGGACAGAGGTATTACCTCAGTCTCCTCCATAGGTTCTGCCTGTGGCATATTCACAATGTCCCTTGGATCTTCCAGAGTACTGTCTCTGATTTCGTGCAGGAGCTGATGAGTGATGCTGTAACAACGCGGAATTTCAATTATTGGATTTACGTAAATTATTTATGTAAAATGACGATTTTACCCTTACTTGTTAAGGGGCGTGAAAGTCAAATTTTGTTTCGAGACACTTTTGGTGGTGTATTGGATACCGTTGCCTAGGTCTCGAACTCACGAGTTCATAGACAGGTGACAAGCGGGAAACGGAGTTCGGGGACGAAAGTTATGGGTCTAGACGTGTAAGGGAAGTTTGGTAATTTTCCATAGAGGGGAGATATTTTTAACCACCCAAATCAGATTAATCTGATCCACATCATCTCTTCATCCTCATTTTCTCTCTGTGAAACACACTCCCAAAACCATCGAACTCGTGCGGAAAACACCCAAAACCCACAAAGTCAACTTTTGATTCATGGCTTTAACTTCCATTTTTGATCCACTAATCGTATTCTACTCCTTCCCACGATCACAACCATACCAACCATCGAAGGAGAGTACCACGGGGGAAGCCGAATCGAGTATAGGAAGTTTCGGATCTTTCGATTGATTTTTCGGCTTACATAGGTACATGTTTGTGGTTTTGAGGTCATATTTGGATTCCCGGATTCGAATAGATAGATTTAGACGTAATATTTGTGAAAAATGGTTGAGTTTTGAGGAAGTTATAAAAGCTTGAAGTTTCGGCCAGAAATGGGGGATTCCGGTAGAAACCAGACGGTGGCGTCGGCAGCCGGTCATCTTCTTTGGCGAGTCACCGGTGACCGATCGGGTTAAGTTGAACCGATCGGGTTGAGTCAATCGGTAGGGTCGAGTTGAACCGGTCGGGTTGAGTGAATCGGTCGGGTCGAGTTGAACCGATCAGGTTGAATGAGCTGGTCGGGTTGAGTTGGATCGGGTCAGGTCGAGTTGGGCTAGGTTGGACAGGTCCAGGCACGTGGGCACTGTAGCAGGCGCGTGGCAGCGCGTGGCCGCGTGTTCCGACCTTCCGTCGGTGCGTGGCGGCGCGTGGGGCCGAGTCTAAGTTCACAGTGACACGTGACCTGACAGCTAGTTTTTGACGTTCCAGATCTGTTGGCGCAAGTTTTGGGTCAATCGGACGTCGTTTAGGGGTTGTTTTGGGCGTTTGAAGTTGCTGCGTTTTCTAGGCCAGCATAGGTAGAGCTCCCGGGGTTTAGGGGGTTTATATTTAAGGTTCTTATTATTAGCTGGTAATCCCGATTATTAATTTGGACAGGCGATATTGCTCCAAGAACTTTAGGGGAGCGTACATTTTGGGATTGAGCTTGCTTGGACAGGTTTGTGAGTGGACTTTTGGTTTATAAACTATAATGCATGCATAAATGTATCTTTGATTTAAATACTGTTATGTATGGGTGCAATGAATTTCTGGAATTTAGAAATGATGCTGGACACATGTTTTCCAATATTTCAGTGAAAGTGTGTTTTGAGAAATGGGCTGGTTTTTGTACTCGATTTTGATATCGTTTTGACGTGGTAACTATTTGAGCCTATGATTTGGGTTTAGACCCGTAATTATGATATTACTGGTTTTGGCCATTAAATGACTTTTCAAAGAATTTGGCTTAGTCCAAGAAACAAAGATTTCAAAATACGGATTTGGTTCACTGGTTTTCTGTCCCGATGGTTACAGTTGCTCTGACTGGTGTTGAGGGGTTTTGCTCCGCTGGTTGTTGAGGGCTCTGACTTTGTTGTTGAGGGGTTTTGCTCCGTCGGGTCGCGAGGCTGTCTACGCGTAGTACATATTTTAACACATCTCAAGGGATACCCTGGTGTGTTGTGGATATGTCGGGAACAGTGGATTTGAGATATTATGTGTCCAAGTTGAATTAAATGAATTTTAACTCCTTTGAAGAGAGTTTTCAAACCAAACTGTGGACCACGAGGTATTTTCATTATACAGATTTTATGTGAGTCCAAATAAGTGGTTTTAAAGAGAAATGAAATTCTGATGGTTTCAAATAATGTTTTTATATCATAAACTGTTTTATGTGATGCATGCATGGTTTTATAAATGGAGGGGGAAAAAGGTAATATTTCCTTGGAAAACGATTTATAAATGATTATTTTTGTCCACTCACAACTTAGTTGAGTTGACGTGGACACTTATCTCGAGGCAGAGGCATTAGTACTTTCGATTGCGCTATGTAGTTATACTTGAGTAGGATATCTAAATTGTACTCTTGATCCTATTTAGACGCTCTGATATTATATTGTATTTGGTTGGTCATTAATTACGGGAATTATTGAGTGCTTAAATCCCTTGTCTGACAAGTGAAAGTTTTCATTATTATTATAATTTGTAAGGATTGAAGGGTTTTTTGGGAACCTTTCCTTAGGTTGTCAGACGGGATCAAGGTTCTTCCTGGGTTTCGAGGGCAAATTCGGGACGGGTCCTGACAGATGGGGTCGTCACCCAAGGCCGTTTGGGCAACAGATAAGGCCTCCGCTTGGTCCGGCGCCGTTGGTATGCTCACCTTGGTTAGGGCCGTCGCATAACAAGTGCGACCAGAGAGTTGGTCCCCTCTCACCTGTCCGGTTCCCGCAGGAGTTGGGAATTTGATCGAAAGTAAGTGTGTTGCTACTATGGCCTTCGTCTGGTTGAGCAACCCCCTGCCTAATATGGCATTGTAGGCCATTGGGCAGTCGACCACAAGGAAGGTTGTGATGATCGTGGTCACAGCAGGGAAGGTGCCCCTAGAAATTGGTAGAGAGATGACTCCCTTAGGCAAGACTGAGTCACCGGAGAAACCTAGGAGCAGAGTGACTCTTCGGTCAAGCTTGTTTTCATTGACGCCCATTTGTTTGAAGGCATCCCAGAAGAGAACATTGACCGAGCTGCCGGTGTCAATGAGTATTATGCCCATGTCGCACGTCGAGATCTAGGCGCGGATGATAAATGGGTTGTCATGGGGGAATACGATGCCCCTCCTCCTCCGAAAAGGCGATGGGTTGCCAACCTCTCTTGGCCGCTTTTTCCATACGACCGGAATCAATGCGGAGGACTTGATGGCTGCCGCGGGTTACGCGGAGGAAGTCTTTTTTTGCTCGGTTAGAGGTCATGGGGACAAATAAGGGGGGTCCGCCACTGATTGTGTTGATTTGTATGATCGGGTTGGAGGGGGTGGAATTCTGTATGAACTGGTTAAGCCTCCCGTTGCGGACCATTTGCTCGATAATGTCCCGGAAAGCAATGCATTCCTAGATCGTATGGCCGTTGTACTTGTGGTACTGGCAGAAGGCCTCTTTGTTGTGGGTGGGCCTAAAGCTGGGGTTTCTTGGCTTGGCCTTAGGGATCACGCCTTCCACATTGAGCAGAATATGGTCCAATGGGGAGTTCAAGATGGTGTAAGTCTCGAACCTGCTTTGTGGCCCAATGTTTTCACCTACCAAGTTTCGTGGTTCCTGGCGATGGCTGTCCCTCTGTTTGAATCCTCCACCATTGTGGTTTGATCAGCCCCTTTTACCATGATGTCCATCATATATGAGCTTCCACTTTCCCTGATGCGAGTATTGGGATTCATGGTGGTAGTTGCCACTAGCATGGCCAGGTCTTCCCTGGCTGCTGTTTCCCTGGGGGGCCGAGTATGCGGGTGCCTTGGTCTCCTTGGTAGGAGTGTGGAAGAATTCTGCCTTAGCATGGATGGATGCTCTCCGTATGATTTCGTTGTAATCCTTCCAGTCTTCGGTGTCAGCAGCATATTTGAAAGGTGATTCCTTGAGGCCACTCCGGAAAGCGTTGAAGGCCGCCTTGTTGTCAGTGTCTCGGCAGCGGGAGTACTCGAGGCTGAACCTGGCAGCATCTTTTTGGAGAGTCTCCTCTTCCCCTTGCCTAAGGGAGAAGAGATCGTCCGTAGAGACCAATCTATCTGTTTGGATCATGAATTGGGTCAAAAAAGTTGTCTGTAGTTCATCAAACGAGTCGATGGTGTTGGGGTCCAAGCGGTAAAACCAATTGAGAGCTGCATCGGTAAGAGTGGAGCTGAAGATGAGGCATTGGACTTCGTCCGTCACGTTCTTGTATGCCAGGGCGGAGACATAATTGTTTAGATGGGTGACGGGGCCCCCCTTCCCGTGTAGGGAGTTATCTTCAGTGGTTTGACCTCGGTCCTCCGTCTGGACCTGAGAATTTGGTTGGTGAAGGGGCCTGCACTGGTCTTTGCCCATGCTGGGGCCTTACCCTTCTCCTTTTCTGCCTCTAGGTTGTTCACCCTTCGTAGAAGGCTTTCTACCAGGGCATTGCCCTCTTGGGGCTGAGGTGGATTCGGCCTGTGTTCATATGGACCATCACCTCTTCCTTGGTGATCCCGGTTTCTTCTTCGGCCATGGGAGTAGCTCCCTGCGGTTCAGCTCGTCTCGTTCTGGACTTCCTGGTTACATTCTCCTTGTTGTGGCTCGGGACCTCGTGCCCTTCGGCCCTCTTGGTCAATGCCATGCCGGAGGCAAATCCCGTGGTTGGCCGAATTGATGTGGATAAGACGGGCATAAGGGGTTGACCAATTGCCCTTAGGTCTGATGTCGCGTAGGTCAGGCGGAGGGGATCTATCTCAATTTGTCGGTCGTCCAGCAGTTGCCTAGCGTCCCGGTAAATTCGAGGCTGAGAGGGTCCTTCGCCATTTTGTGGCTGGATGATGTCGCGTAGGTCAGGCGAAGGGGATCTATCTCAATTTTTCTGTCGTCCAGCAGTTGCCTAGCGTCCCGGTAAATTCGAGGCTGAGAGGGACCTTCTCCATTTTGTGGCTGGATTAGCCGTCAGCTTCCAGATATGCTAGGCCGAGTCCTAGTCGGAAGCCTCTTTTGTTTGTCCGAAGTGGCTAATTCGAGCAAAGGTTGTTCGGCCGAGGCGCCCTCGGCTGTTATCAAATCAGTGTGCCCCAAGTCGGCTGGACCCTTGTCTCTTAGTTCTCCGTGTTGGGACATTCTTACAAGGGCGAGTGTGCTTCTATACTATTCCGATATAACCTGATCCTTGGCCTCAATCTTGGCATTGTGAGCCCTGAGTTCGGCCATTTCTCGTTGGAGATCGTCCAACGTCTGTCTCAGCCTATCCGGGATGTTGTCCCGAGGGCTTCTCTGTGTGATGGGGGTGTTGTTAAGTATCCCTTCGTCTTGATCGTCCAACATGATTTTGGGTAGATGTCGGGACGGCTTTGTGGAATGTGAGCTCGTGGGAGTTAGTGTCAACTTCCCACAGACAACGCCAAACTGTTGATGCCAAAAATGGACTAACTTAGATGTGTCCCGCCAGATTTGCTTTACTCACTCCTTGGGCGAAGGGAGACCTGCCGTAAGAAAAGATAGAAGTAAAAGAGCACCGGTGGAGTGCCGGCCAAATAGTCTCCGATGCTTAAGTTAGTCAAGTGTTTGGAGGGATTTGGCAGAGTAGGCAGAGTAAGAGTCGGGATCTTTTTTGTTACCTTTTGGAGGGGGGGTGCCCTTGTATTTATAGTAGCAATAAATGTTGGTGGAACATTTCGATGTGGGATAAATGTCCCCGCTTCTGGTGCTGACACGTGTCCTGGTAGTCCCGAGTCCATGGGTTGTATCGGTCAGGCTGATCGATGAGGGTAGGCCGAGGGTGTAGGACGATGGTGTAGGCCGATGGTGTAGGCCGATCAGATGCGATCGGCCTAATGGGTTGCATTTGCTGTCTAAGGCTGTGCGTCTTGCTGAGCTGAGGCTAAGTCTGATTCTGGAGGGCTTTGTTCGTCCTTGATCAAGTTGATCAAATTAGGTGTGAACAATATTCAACAAAATAATGTGTTCATTCTGAAGAAGGATTAATTGGTTGATCTATAGCCAGCAGATTCAAGAAATTAAAATCAAGAAAAGGGTTATGTGGGGAGGTCAAACAGATGTGGATTCACTCTGCACTCATATCATATATAATTGAAAGAATGTTATTATTATTATTATTATTGATTTGAGATTGATGGAGAGCATGTATAGAAGATGATTCCTTGTATATGGGTGGTAGGGCCTCTCCTTATATAGAAAGGATTGAATTGAAGGTGATGCTGGCATGCTGTAAGAAGCCACCTCCTAGAAAGTGGAAGGGGCTTACTGCTTTGTCCCCCTCATTTTAAGCTCGATCATATGTTATGTGCACTAAATATCCAGAACAGGTTAACATAATTTTTTTATTCTTGCAATGTCACACCAATCGAAATCTTAAATACAAAATGTTTGTATACTTACTAAGTAAAATATGCGACCGGAAAATAAAGATAGAGTGTTTATATTGGTTTCGTTAAATTTTACTAACTTTTTAAATTCAATTAAAGAAAAAAAAGTATCATGCATCAACGAAGTTTAAAGACGATAATTTTTCTATCACTAATTATTCTTATTGATAAATGGATTTAATTTAGATGGTTCTAGCCTTGACTTGTAAACTATTGGTCTCAAGTTCGAATTCCGATGACATGTTATGTGGTAAATTTCCCCTCCCCTGTAAATAACAGTCATTTGACTTTTTAAAAAAATAAATAAAATTACTCTTATTAATTATTAATTGAAATATATTGTTATCATTGATATGGCCAAGATATTTGGACAAATATATTAGTCTAACCAATTCCATCATATGAAATTAACTTTGGTTTCTCTGCTTTATCCACCACGAGGATTGAGGAATAAAAAGAAACATATATAACAATACATAAAAAATTATGGAACTTGGCCACTAGTATTATAAGTTTGGTGGTAATATTACTCACTCCAATATTTATTAAGACGTCTTGGGCTTAATAGTATAAGAAACAAATTCGCTATATAATGTGTATAATGTCCCTTCCATAATATCTTTATATAAAAAATTAAAAAAAGATTAATGAACACCCATTGTTTAATTAAGGATTTAGATTTGAATTTGGATATTTGGTTGGATAATAAGTTTTTTTTTTGGACAAATGCTAATTATAAGGTTTCTTTTCTTGAATATTATTTGAATGGGGTAATAAAGTTAAATTTGCAATAAAAATTAGAAAACAAAAAATTAAATGTATTTGAAATAACTATATGCACAAAAGAATAATACTTGCAAGTTCATCTCCGTAAAAAATAAATAAGTTTGAAGTCGTTTAATCATTCATGTATATCAAATAAATCAACGGTTTTGGTAACAAATCAGATCCTCATGACGAACCATCCATTTAATTTATACATATGAATGGTTAAATGATCTCCAATTTTGTTGATTTTTTGAGCAAATGATTTTAAAATGATGATTTAGGAGTTGAACGGTTTGAATTATGATGTATGTATAATGACAATTAGATAAAGCAAAAGGGTGGTAAGAGGAAGTACCACCAGGGTGAGATGAAAGTATTATCCATGTGCAAAACTATAACTTCTTCTCTCTAATATAAAAATATTTAAAACCATGTATTGAGAATCATCCAATTCCACTAAAATTACAGTCTATTAGTTTAGGATTAGAAGCTTATTAGTTAATATTGGGCGTATGATTTCAAAATTCCACCTTAAAACACGTTCTGCCCTTGAAATCTGACCCATTTAATATTAGATATAGAGATCAAAGATCATTCTCTTGGTGTAACCCCACTTCGATCATGATTATTCATATTATTACTTGTTGCATATACTAATTATTTAATTATACTATTCGTATATTAGACACAGAGCTAGAGAGAGAGATCAGATTTGGACCCAGATGAAAAATAGTACATTATCCTTTATATATATATATATATATATATATATGTGTGTGCCTTTACAGTCATGTGTTGGGACATTTTTGGGATTGACATTTTTTACGTCGACTAAAAAGATCTGAAATGTTTTAAAAAACAAACTTATTATCCTGCTCACTCATCCTTCCTCATGTCTCCATTGATGACCCTTTGTAATTGATTACTATCTCCATCGTCGTCTCGTCGCGATCATCATCATCATGACGACGATCTTCTTCCTCGGTACTTTCTCCATCTTCCTCGTCTTCATTTCGATCCCCGTTAACTTGAACCACCGGCTGATGAACCTCGATCAATGGTTGCATTTTCTCAACTAGGGGCTTCTCCACGTGACCAACAATATGATTAATATTGTTGTTACTAATATTATTATTATTAATATTATTCATCTTCATCTTCTTTTGGTACAAAGCCTCCAGCTGGTGAAAGTAGGGACATGTCTTTGAATCCTCGGACCTTGTTTTGCTGCTCTCCTTCACCTTCTTATAGTACTTGTTGATGTTCTCCCACTTTTCTTTACACCTCTTTGCACTCCGATTGTATCCGATCCGCTTTATCCCCGCCGATATCTCCTCCCACAACGATCCTTTCGGCCCGGCTTCTTGGTACTTCACATCTAGACACGCCCTTAGATTTATCAAAGCTTCAACTTCAACCCTCGGCCATCTTGTAGACCCCGTAGGAAACTTGGTTTCTCCATTATCCAGTCTCGGAACCTCAAAACCAAGCGTCACCACCGCCACAGGAGCTGCAGGCTGTGGTGGTGGTAGCGGTGGCGGCATTACCACCGGCAATGGCGGAGGCCGGGATGATGTAACCTCAAGTGACTGAACAGTATTCGGCGAGCCTTGTTGCCCCGAAACCTTCTGCAAGAACTCAATAACCGCAGCATCTTTTGCTGCCGCGGAAGCTCTCTCTTGGGCTAGAATTTGGTGTTCTTTATCCATCCTTGCCATCTCCTCCATTCTCCAAACTTGTTCTCTAACCGTTCTTTCGTGCTCGCATTTCGCAATGGCTTCCAAAAACTTCTCTTGCAGCTTCTCTTGCTTCTTCAGCACCTCTTTCGTCAGCCTCCTAAAGAAATACTTCCACTTCCTCTTCTTCTTGTCGCGCTGTTGAACCTGAAACTCCTTGTCGGAAGCAGTAGAAGAAGTAGAGCTTGAAAAAAGATTGCTGCTCGATAAATTTTGCTTGAAGTTGAACCCATTGGTATTTTGATGAGAGACACTGACAGCTGGTAATGTTGAAGTCTGATCAGGACCATTTTGGGACATGATGTTTGTGACATGAGCATGAGGGCTTATAATAACATGACTTGGTGAGTTGTTGTTGTTCATGTTATTAGGCCACAAGATTGCTTGAGGTTTTGGTGGGATTGATGAGGAATGATTATTCAGGAGATCGAAAGCTTCTAGTTCGTCGAAAAATCGATAAGTTTTTCCTTCGTGTTTAGCAGATCGACCTTCTTTGGTTCTCCGGTGGTACTTATACACATTCTCGAATTTCTCCCTGCATTTCTTGGCACTTCGGTAATAACCAAGCTCACCTAGCTTCCTGCAATAAAATTAATTACATTCATCACAAGCTTCGCTGTAATTTTATTTTATTTTTGTTATGCTCTTGTAAACTCAGTAACTAGGGTAAAGTAATCACAAGAATGAACATATTAATTTATTAGGCAGATTGCTAAGATTCCATAATGAAACAATAAAATTTGGTTCCTTCCTTAAATTAAAAATTTAAAACACAGACAATATTATTATTAATCTTTCATCTCCATATTAATATTGTTGCATGCTACTGCTCTCTATACCCTCCTATTTTACCCTTCCTCAACAACCAAGTAATATATATATATATATATATATATATATATATATATATATATGTATAAGTGTTGGGGTAAAAGGAGAATAAAAATCAAACTGCCCTTGTTGAGAAACAAATAAATTCCCTAAAATCAACAAAATCACCACGCGTTTTAGTCCACAAACGATCCATCTAGCTAGATTGTCTCTAAACATATGATACAGCTTAATTTTCAGGAATTAAACTATACAAAAAATTTTGACAAATTACAAATTAAGTACTTATAACACTAGTGATTATTAAGAACATTAATTTACTGTTGCAATCTGATTGGGTGGATCACTCTCTAACCTGGCTTGTAACACAAAATACATATGTACTGAAAAGATTAAAAAAACCAAAGAAAACAATGGAGGTTTGAGAAATTGAATGATGACCTTGAAACATCGTCCCACAATGGAGCTTTGAGACTAGAATCACGAAAAGCGGCATCCATCTGAGACCGTATCTTCAGCAACGCCAAAGTTTCTTGTCGCGGCCACCGGTTTCCTCCATACAAATTCCGGTCAGCTAGATCATCCTTATCTTCTTGAGCTGAATTTGACAAAAGGGCGGCGGTGGTAACATGAGTGACTTGGGGCACGGCGGGTTCATGACCGCCTTGGGAGGTTGCTGCAGGTGGTGGAACATGAGTGGAGGAGCCGTCGGCTGGAGGTGGCGCAGGAACCGCAGGCATCACCTTAGCGCAGTTAGAGCTGAGAAATGTATGACAAGAAAAAGGTGAATAGTTTGTGTCTCGGGTTGGGTTTTATTTATATATCAATGTTTTAATTTTGGAATTAATTAACTTATTGATGTGGTGGGTTTTGCCTGTCAATCTCAATAACCCATTCTCTTTTTTTTTTTCCAATTTTAAATGATCTAACTTTATTTGTACACATAGGCCGTGGAATCTTGGGTATTTTTTTTGGTTGTTGTTTGTTAAAAATGTACATCACACACTCACTTGGTTCCCTTGCACACATGCTCTTAGTAATTATATACACCACCTGCCAGCAAGCTATATACATTTTAAACTCATAAATATATATGTAGAAGCCATATTAATCAAAGAGTCCTATAAATACATGAGAAATGTTTACATCAAAACTTAACTACCATATTAATTTTTGTATTGGCGTATGAATAAAAAAAACTAATTAAAAATTATACAATGCGATGTTACATATTAAAATTCAGATGTATAAATATATAAGTAAATAAGGTAAATATTTTTAAGCACTTAATGACGGGAATCATTTTGGAGAATAGGGTATGTTTTGATAATTGTATAATAATAATAATAATAATAATAATAATGTGAGAGTTGATGATTTATGAGTAGGAGTGGCAACAGCTGCAGATAGCGATGAGGAAAGGATAATAAGTTGGCCCATTAATGTAGGTCAGCTTTGCCATTGCCTCTTGCCTCTTGGGGTTCGTTTTTGGATTTCAGTGGTCGTTCGGTACACACATGGCTGCAATGACTAAATTGGCCTCCTCCATCAACATGGACATCCATTGACCTTTAAATCATAGGCTACTATTCTATTACCAAAGTCACCTAATCAATTCTCTCTGTAATTCACAGTTTTATTAATTGGCTACTCCCATAATGCCTCCTCAATTGCCATTGGTTTTCGATATATATATATAAACCAAAATACCCTTTTGACTCTTTTTAAAAAAAAATAAAAAAATAAAAAAATAGCAATATCAAATTAAAAGGGAGCAACAAGTTTACAACGATTGTATTGTTGTTCCCTGGAGGTTGTTCACGGTGATTGGTCGGGTTAAGGAGCTTGTTCCTAAATTTAGATTCATTTCCTTCAAGTATGTTTGTAGGGAAGCGAATTTCGTGACTGATGTTTTACCAAGGTTGGTCATAGTTGCCCTAAGAGCTGGAGTTGGATTGCTTCTCTCCCTAATAGTGTGCGGAATGCGTGGTTAGTTGATTTCTTAGGAGACGGTTATTCTAGAAGTTTTGTTTTGTAATTTTCTTTCGCGTAAAAAAAATGTTTACGAGGAACATACCCCATGAAGAAAGTAAGAACTTCCCGTAGGCACACCCACAAATAAAGATCCTACAAAAAAATTCAAAAGAACATTACAAGAGCATATTCAAGTGACAAAGCAAGAACTCACAAGAAAATCCACAAATAACAGACCAATTGAACAACCAAACTTAATCTAGCTGGCAAGGACAATGAACAAACCATCATAACCAAATATAAAACAACATAACTAAAGTCCAAAGGACCTAAACAAATTGAGCGAAATTGGGAAAAAAACCCTAAAACCAATAGTGACATAAAGCAAATGTCTAGTGTCAATGAGCTGTATATTCCTAGTTAAACTCAGTCTCCTAATTAGACTCATAGTAATATTCCTAGTCTCTGTATATATATAACTTCCCTATTGTTATACAATTAATAATAGAAGAGAATTCTCATCAAATCTAAGATGGTATCAGAACAGTCGATCTTGACTGTCTCTTGCCCTAATCCTAGAAATCACTTCCGTAGCCCCTAGCCATCATACAACCATAGAAACCAACCACCACTTCGCCGCACCACCATTAGCCGTCCACATCCCTCCCGCAACATAACATTTTCTGCAGCATAACCCTTTCCGTAGCATAACTCTTTCCGCAACAAACTATTTCCGCAGCATAACCCATTATGCAGCAAACTCCTTCCCGCAAAAAAACCCTTTCCGCAACAAACTCCTTCCCGCAACATAACCTTTTCCGCAACATAACCCTGTTCGCAGCATAACCCTTTCCGCAACAAACTCTTTCCGCATCATAACCCTTTCCGCAGCAAACTCCTTCCAGCATCAAAAAACTTTCCGCAACAAACTTGTAACAACCCGGAATTTTAATTATTAGGTTTACGCAATTATTTTTGTAAAATGACGATTTTACCCTTGGTCGGTAAAGGGCAAGGAAATCAAGTTTTGTTTCGGAACTTATTAGGTGGTGTTTCGGGTACCGTTGCGTAGGTCTCAAACTCACGAGTTCGTAGACAGGTGGCACGTGAACAACGGAGTTCGTGTACGAAAGTTATGGGTCTATATGTGCAAGGGCATTTTGGTAATTTTGGTTTGGGAAAAGATATTTTAACCCAATCATTTTACATCTTCACTTCATTTTCAGCTTCATCTCATTATCACTCATCTCTCTCTCTGAAACTCAAACACACCGAACCCGTGAGAAAACACCCCATAACCCACAAAGTCAACTTTTGATTCAAGGCTTTAGCTTCCATTTTTTTATCAACTAATCGTATTCTACTCCTTCCCACGATCACAACCGTACCAATCATCGAAGGAGAGGACCACGGGGGAAGTCGAACCGAGTATAGGAAGTTTCGGATCTTCCGATCGATTTTTCGGCTTACACATGCGATATTGTTCCGGGAACCTTGGAGGAACGAACAAGACGGGATTGAGCTTGCTGGAACAGGTTTGTGAGTGAACTTTTGTTTTATAAACTGAAATGCATGCATCCAAGTATCTTTGTTTAAATACTGTTATGTATTGTGGCATTGAATTTCCGGATTTTAGAAATGATTACTGGACACATGTTTTCCACTATTTCAGTTAAAGTGTGATTTGAGAAATATCATGGTTTTTGGACTTTTGATATCGTTTTGACGTAGAAATTATTGAGTCCATGATTTGGGTTTTGACTCGGATGTATGAGTTTATCGGATTTGGCCATGTTTGAGGGAGGCCAGGACCCAGGACTAGGATCCGTTATTAGCGGTGAACCCGGTGAACCTCCAAGATAAACATTGATTTGAGGGATGCCAGTACCCGGGACTAGGATCCGTTATTAGCGGTGAACCTCGAAGATAAACATATTTGAGGAGGACCAGGATATGGGACTAGGATCCGCTGTTGGCGGTGAACCCGGTGAACCTCCAATATAATTTATTACTGTTTCTCCGACTAGCGTAGAGAGTTTTACTCCACTGGTTCGTTGAGTGCTCCGACTCTGGCATCATGGAGTTTTGGCTCCGCCGGGTCGCGAGGCTGTCTATGATAGTACAGAGAGTTGTGATATAGGACTAGCACACCCCAAGGGATACCCTGGTGGCTAGGGATATGCCAGTCGAGGGATATGCCGACTGATGTGATATGATAGCTGAATTTTATACCGACTGATGATATGATATGATAGTCTACTTGCCGACTGATGTGATACGATAGTTGAATGTTATACCGGCTGATGATACGATATGATAGTCGAGGATACTTGCCGACTGATGTGATATGATAACCGACTGTTATATCGGCTGATGATATGATATGCCAGTTGAGGGATATGCCGACTGATGTGATATGATAGCCGAATGTTATACCGGCTGATGATATGATATGCCAATCGAGGGATATGCCGACTGATGTGATATGATAGCCAAATGGTATACCGGCTGATGATACGATATGATAGTCGAGGATACTTGCCGACTTATGTGATATGATAGTACAGAGAGTTGTGATATAGGACTAGCACACCCCAAGGGATACCCTGGTGGCTAGTGGATGTGTCAGGAACAGTGGATTTGAGATATTTTGTGTCCAGGATGAATTAAATGATTTTGAACTCTTTTGAGGATGATTTTCAAATCAGACTGTGGACCACAATGTGTTTTCCTTATATGAATTTTGTGTGAGTCCTATTAAGTGGTTTTAAAGAGAAATGGAAATGCCAGTGATTTAAAGATGATGTTTTTATATCATGAACTGTTTATGTGATGCATGCATGGTTTTATAAATGGAGGGGGGAAAAGGTAATATTCCTTGGAAAACGATTATTTTTGTCCACTCACAACTTTTGTGTTTAAATCCCCTTCAGGCTGTTGAGTTAACGCGGACACTTATCTCGAGGCAGAGGCATTAGTACTTTCGACTGCGCTGTGTAGTTGTACTTGAGTAGGATATCTAAATTGTACCCTTGATCCTACTTAGACGCTCTGATATTATATTTTATTCGGTTGGTCATTAATTATGGGAATTATTGAGTGCTTGAATCCCTTGTCTAACAAGTGAAAATATTTATTATTATTATAATTTGTAAGGATTGAAGGGTATTTTGGGAACCTTTCCTTAGGTTGTCAGATGGGATCAGGGTTCTTCCTGGGTTTCGAGGGGAAATTCGGGACGGGTCTTGACAATTGGTATCAGAGCACTAGGTTAAATTCCTGTAGACCGTACATCTAGTGTACAGGTGAAATTTTGGTATTAATGATTTACAGCTTCTTTTCAGCGTATAATGCCTCCGAGACATGAGTTCCGTCAACGGTCTGGGAATGGTGGAGATGACCATGAACCTGCAGTGGAGCCTGATTTGAGGCAGACACTAGAACAGCTGGGTCAGACTTTAGCTTCTGTACTCCAGGATAGGGCTTCTCATGAAGTCTCTGATATTGAGAGAGCCCAGAGACTGGGGGCGACGATATTTATGGGCGAGTCTAGCCCAGATGAGGCTGAGGAATGGATTACTCGCATGGAGCGGGTGTTTTTGATCATGAGATGTCCTCTAGGGGACAGAGTTCTGTTGGCCACATTTTTTGCTACGTGGTTCTGCTTACCACTGGTGGCACTCATTGGAGTTGTCAGGCTGGAGTGTCCATACACTTACTTGGCAGACTTTCCGGGAACGCTTCCTGTAGCAATTTTACCCTCGCTCACACCGGAATGTTAAGGAGGCCGAGTTCTTGCATTTACAGCAAGGAGACATGACTGTGGCCCAGTATGAGTAAAGATTCATAGCGCTGAGTCGCTTTGCACTGACTTTGGTGGCGACCGAGATAGACAAGTGCCACATATTTGAAAGTGGACTGAGGAGTGAGATTCAGTCAGCAGTTACGTCTATGGATCACACTTCCTTGAGGACTTTGGCTGATGCTGCAGCCCGAGTAGAGTTGAGTTTGGGTTTCCCAATCCCGCAGCAGTACAGTGGTTCCAGGAGACGTCCAGATCACTGGACTGTCGGAACCTCTAGTCAGGGACCATCCAAAAGAGGCAGTCATAGTTCTGGATCTTCTGGGAATGCGAGATCTGGTTCTGGAAGTGGCGGAGCTGGTCAAGCAAAACAATCTTATGTACAATCTAGCGGTGCCTCAGTGCAGTTCAACAGAAGACAGGGTGGCATATCTAGTGGCTTCAGTTGTTATTTCTGTGGGGAGACTGGTCACATCAGGAGATTATGTCCACAACGTCGTCCGGGCAGTAGTTCCTTGGGTCGTGGTGCGACTGAGCCTAGCCCGAGGACAGGACAGATGTTTGATACTGCAGATGGAAGTCAGACCCATTTCGGTGGGGCCGGTAGAGCTAGGGGACCAGCAGGGCCAGAGGCAAGTATGGGGATCGTGGTCGATCTTCGGGTACACCAGCTCGAGTTTTTGCCATGACGTAACAGGAGGCTCGAGCAGCACCGGAGGTGGTCACTGGTACGTTATCTATTTTCAACCGCAATGCTTGTGTTTTATTAGATCCCGGGGCAACTCATTCTTTTATTTCTTGGGGTTTTACACTGTTTACGGATAGAGAATTGTCCCCGATTGGTTGGGACATGGGTATTAGTACTCCTACCGGGGATATGTTAGTGGCGAACCTCGTGATTCGCAGTTGTCCGGTGATGGTTGAAGGCCATGGTTTGGAGGCAGATTTAATCCCCTTAGATATTTTTGAGTTTGATGTGATTCTGGGGATGGATTGGTTGTCCATGCACCATGCCTCCATAGACTGTTATGACAAGACAGTGGTTTTCGGAGTCTAGGATTACCGGAATTTACATTTCGGGGAGATTGTAGGGTACTACCCTTTGGAGTGATATCAGCGTTGACTGCTGAGAGATTGTTGAGGAAAGGTTTTGAGGGGTACTTAGCTCATGTGTTTGATACTCGGGATACTCCGATGAGAGTGGGGGATATTCTTGTGGTGAGTGAGTTCTCTGATGTATTTCCAGAGGATCTTCCGGGATTGCCACCTCACAGGGAGATTGAGTTCACCATAGAGCTTTTACCAGGTACTCAACCTATCTCACAGGCACCGTACAGAATGGCACCGACAGAATTGCGAGAGTTGAAGACTCAGTTGCAGGACTTGGTGAATATGGTATTTATTCGCCCAAGTGTTTCACCTTGGGGTGCACCAGTGTTATTTGATAGGAAAAAGGATGGTGGTCTGAGGTTATGTATCGACTACCGACAGCTAAACAAGGCTACGGTGCAGAATAAGTATCCTCTGCCAAGGATAGATGATTTGTTTGATCAACTTAAGGGGGCAAGATATTTTTCAAAAATTGACCTTCGATCCGGTTACCATCAGTTGAGGATCAAGGAAGGTGATGTTCAGAAAACAGCTTTCAGGACTCGTTATGGTCATTATGAGTTCCTGGTGATGCCTTTCGGGTTGACTATTGCCCCAGCAGCATTTATGGATTTGATGAACAGGGTGTTCCAAAAGTATTTGGATCGGTTTGTAATTGTGTTCATCGATGACATCTTGGTGTATTCAAGAAGTGCCAAGGCACCTGAGAAGCACTTGAGGTTGGTGCTGAATATGCTTAGGAAAAAGCAATTGTTTGCCAAGTTCAGTAAATGCCAGTTTTGGTTGACCGAGGTAGGATTCTTGGGTCATGTGATTTCGGCTGAGGGTATCAGCGTAGATCTCCAAAAAGTGGAGGCAGTGGCAAACTGGGAGCAACCGAGGACAGTGACAGAAGTGAGGATCTTTCTGGGTTTGGCAGGATATTATCGGCGGTTCGTAGAAGGATTTTCTACGATAGCGGGCCCATTGACTCGGCTGACTAGGAAAGGAGTCAAGTTTGACTGGGATGCTAATTGTGAGCAGAGCTTTCATGAGCTAAAGAGAAAGTTGACTTCTGCTCCAGTATTAACCCTTCCTGATGGTAACGGGTGATTTGAGGTATATAGTGATGCATCATTGCGGGGTATAGGTTGTGTGCTGATGCAACATGGGAAAGTGATAGCGTATGCTTCCAGACAACTTAAACCCCATGAGATGAATTACCCCACACATGATTTGGAGTTGGCTGTAGTGGTGCATGCACTGAAAATATAGAGACATTATTTGTACGGGGAGACGTGTCGGATCTTCACCGACCATTAGAGTTTAAAGTACTTGTTCACCTAGAAGTACCTGAATTTGAGGCAGAGAAGGTGGCTTGAGTTGATAAAGGATTATGATTGTACTATTGAGTACCTTCCAGGAAAAGCCAATGTTGTGGCAGATGCCTTGAGCAGGAAGTCTATGGGTTCTTTGGCCCATTTGCATACAGTCTACCTACCATTGATGGTAGAGTTCCGTAGAGCAGGGATTGTACTGGACATGGATAGCCGGGGGGCTTTGTTGGCTAGTTTCCATGTGAGGCCTGTTCTGATTGATCGGATTATTGAGGCTCAACTCCAGGATCCTACATTGTGCATTATCAGGATGGAGTTGGAGAATGGGAATAGGCAGGACTATGCGGTTAGGGATGATGGAGCATTGGTTAAGGATGGACGGTTGTGCGTACCGAATGAGCTGGAGCTAAAGAGGGAAATTCTTGATAAGGCTCATAGTTCGGCTTATGCTATGCATCCAGGAGGTACCAAGATGTATCATACCCTAAAATAACATTATTGGTGGACTGGGATGAAAAGAGAAATTGTTGAGTTTGTGAGTAGATCCCTGACATGTCTGCAAGTGAAAGCAGAGAGGCAGAAACCCTATGGGACACTGCAACCATTACCTATCCCGGAATGGAAGTGGGATCACATTATAAACTTCCAAGGACACATAAGGGATATGATGGGATATGGGTAATTGTGGATAGACTTACAAAGTCGGCACATTTCTTGCCAGTGCGAGAAGATTTCCGGATGAGTCGGCATGCCAAATTGTTCCATGGTTAGGAATGAATTTCGAGGACGAAATTTCTTAAGGGGGGTGGATTGTAACAACCCGGAATTTTAATTATTGGGTTTACGCAATTATTTTTGTAAAATGACGATTTTACCCTTGGTCGGTAAAGGGCATGGAAATCAAGTTTTGTTTTGGAACTTATTAGGCGGTGTTTCTGGTACCGTTGCGTAGGTCTCGAACTCACGAGTTCGTAAACAAGCGGCACGCAGAAAATGGAGTTCGTGTACAAAAGTTATGGGTCTAGATGTGCAAGGTCATTTTGGTAATTTTGGTTTGGGAGAAGATATTTTAACCCAAATCATTTTACATCTTGACTTCATTTTCAGCTTCATCTCCTTATCACTCATCTCTCTCTCTGAAACCCAAACACACCAAACCCGTGAGAAAACACCCAATAACCCACAAAGTCAACTTTTGATTCAAGGCTTTAGCTTCCATTTTTTATTAACTAATCGTATTCTACTCCTTCCCATGATCACAACCGTACCAATCATCGAAGAAGAGGACCACGGGGGATGCCGAACCGAGTATAGGAAGTTTCGGATCTTCCGATCGATTTTTCGGCTTACACAGGCGATATTGTTCCGGGAACCTTGGAGGAACGAACAAGACGGGATTGAGCTTGTTGGAACAGGTTTGTGAGTGGACTTTTGTTTTATAAACTGAAATGCATGCATCAAAGTATCTTTGTTTAAATACTGTTATGTATTGTGGCATTGAATTTCCGGATTTTAGAAATGATTACTGGACACATGTTTTCCACCATTTAAGTTAACGTGTGATTTGAGAAATATCATGGTTTTTGGACTCATTTTTGATATCGTTTTGACGTGGAAATTATTGAGTCCATGATTTGGGTTTTGACCCGGATGTATGAGTTTATCAGATTTGGCCATGTTTGAGGGAGGCCAGGACCCGGGATTAGGATCCGTTATTAGCGGTGAACCCGGTGAACCTCCAAGATAAACATTGATTTGAGGGAGGCCAGGACCCGGGACTAGGATCCGTTATTAGCGGTGAACCCGGTGAACCTCCAAGATAAACATTGATTTGAGGGAGGCCAGGACCCGGGACTAGAATCCGTTATTAGCGGTGAACCCGGTGAACCTTCAAGATAAACATATTTGAGGAGGACCAGGATATGGGACTAGGATCCGCTGTTGGCGGTGAACCCGGTGAACCTCCAATATAATTGATTACTGTTTCTCCGACTAGCGTGGAGAGTTTTGCTCCGCTGGTTCGTTGAGTGCTACGACTCTGGCATCGTGGAGTTTTGGCTCCGCCAGGTCGCGAGGCTATCTATGATAGTACAGAGAGTTGTGATACAGGACTAGCACACCCCAAGGGATACCCTGGTGGCTAGGGATATATCAGTCGAGGGATATGCCGACTGATGTGATATGATTGCTGAATGTTATACCGGCTGATGATATGATATGATAGTCGAGGATACTTGCCGACTGATGTGATACGATAGCTGAATGTTATACCGGCTAATGATACGATATGATAGTCGAGGATACTTGCTGACTGATGTGATACGATAATCGACTGTTATACCGGCTGATGATATGATATGCCAGTCGAGGGATATGCCGACTGATGTGATATGATAGCCGAATGTTATACCGGCTGATGATATCATATGCCAATCGAGGGATATGCCGACTGATGTGATATGATAGGTGAATGTTATATCGGCTGATGATACGATATGATAGTCGAGGATACTTACCGACTGATGTGATATGATAGTACAGAGAGTTGTGATACAGGACTAGCACACCCCAAGGGATACCCTGGTGCCTAATGGATGTGTCGGGAGCAGTGGATTTGAGATATTATGTGTCCAGGTTGAATTAAATGATTTTGAACTCTTTTGAGGATGATTTTCAAACCAGACTGTGGACCACAATGTGTTTTCCTTATATGGATTTTGTGTGAGTCCTACTAAGTGGTTTTAAAGAGAAATGGAAATGCCAGTGATTTAAAGATGATGTTTTTATATCATGAACTGTTTATGTGATGCATGCATGGTTTTATAAATGGAGGGGGAAAAGGGTAATATTCCTTGGAAAACGATTTATAAACGATTAATTTTGTCCACTCATAATTTTGTGTTTAAACCCCCTTCAGGCTGTTGAGTTGACGCAGACACTTATCTCGAGGCAGAGGCATTAGTACTTTCGGCTGCGCTGTGTAGTTGTACTTAAGTAGGATATCTAAATTGTACCCTTGATCCTACTTAGACGCTCTGATATTATATTTTATTCGGTTGGTCATTAATTACGGAAATTATTGAGTGCTTGAATCCCTTGTCTGACAAGTGAAAGTATTTATTATTATTATAATTTGTAAGGATTGAAGGGTATTTTGGGAACCTTTCCTTAGGTTGTCAAACGGGATCATGGTTCTTCCCGGGTTTCGAGGGGAAATTCAGGACGGGTACTAACAAAACTCCTTCTCGCAGCACAAAACCCGAAGCAAATCCCTTCCCGCAGCAAAATCACTTCCCTCATCAATTGTAAGCCAATATCATGGCCAACGTTGAGGGGTCGGCAAACAACAATCAATCCTTGGTGTTCTGGAGGCTCCAACACTACTACACAAATTGTCACGTTGCAAAGTGACACCTCCAACTTCTCCGCAGGAATCAAACTGGATGAGAATAATTATTCTCTATGGAATCAAATCATAGAGATGAAGATAGCTGGGCGAGAAAAACATGGCCACCTGACCGGTGAAATTGCCCAGCCTGCAGCCACAGATCCCATATTTAATAAATGGCGTGCATCGGATTGCCAAGTCAAGAGTTGGTTGTTCGACACCATGCAACCCAATCAGATTAAATGGTTTATTTGTTATGACACATCAAAGCAAGTTTGGGATGCAATCAAGCAAACCTATTTAGATGGTGCGGATGAAGCCAAGATTTATGACCTTCACAGAAGGTCATTCATAATGAAGCAAACTGAGGCATCAGTTGCCAAATATTATAGTGAGCTCAATGAGATTTTTCAGGAGCTTGATCAATTAAGTCCAAGTACCATGGAGCCTCCGAAAGATATTGAAACTTGACGCAGAGAGATTGATCGTCTCTGAATTTATATATTTCTTGTAGGTTTGGATAATAATTTTGATCAAATCCGAGAGAGATTTTGAGGATGGAGCCTAAGCCAGAACTCGAGGTAGCATATGCACATACTAAAAGAGAGAGTAACCGATAGGGAACCATGTCTGAAGCTGGTGTAACCTCCGACGCCACAGCCTTGGCTGCTGCCAGGTCCAAACAATCTCGGCCGAACAGCTACAGTGTCGACCATACTCGTAACCGGCCTCTAATGAAGTGTACCAAATGTGGTTTAGATAACCACACAATTAAGGGCTGTTATGAGATAATTGGTTATCCAGAAGGATGGGTCCACAAAGGACGCAAGAAGGATTCGAACAGAGCCTCATTTGCATCCGCTAGTCATCCCGGGAGACCACATCCGAAACTCCATCAGGTACATCTGGCTCCACGGCCTTGGCCACCTCAGGTACCTCTTGCACATCTTCACTTACTTGTAAAAGATCATGGATTATTGACATTCGCGCTACTGATCACCTGACATCTAGTTTCACTGGGTTGCTCTCTACCAAACCCTCAAGCAAAACACATATTATCAGTGCCAACGGAACCACCTCCCAAGTCATGGGAGAGGGGTCCTTATCTCTTACACCCTCATTAAGTCTTGATCATGTCTTAGTTGTCCCTTCTCTCGACTATGACTTGTTATTTGTTCCTCATATCATTGATTCCCTTAATTGTACCGTGTGTTTTTGGCCATTATATTGTCTCTTTCAAGATCTTCTCACCAGGGCCGTGATTGGATGTGGTGCTAGGAGGGGAAAGTTGTATTATCTGGACTTGACAACCGACAACATTAAGAGATTGAGTCACGTACATCATGTGAGAGGCGATGAGTCCATCAGGATGAAGAAAATTTGGCTATGGCATAGACGATTAGGGCATGCTTCTTTTGGTTATATGAAACTTCTATTTCCAGATTTGTTTTCCCAGTTTCATGAATCAGACTTTCATTGTGAAACTTGCATTTTGGCGAAAAGCCATCATATTTCTTACCAATTAAGATTGAATAAAAGTTCTATGCCCTTCATGATTGTCCATTTTGATGTTTGGGGACCATCACGAGTTCCCACTATTGGTGGTTTTAAGTGGTTTGTGACGTTTATTGATGATTACACCTGGATGACATGGGTCTTTTCCCTAAAACAGAAAAGTGACGTCCCCGCCAAATTCAAGTTATTTTATTAGTACGTTGCTACTCAATTTGACAAGAAAATCACAACACTTCTGTCTGACAATGGAGGTGAGTACATCAACCATGACCTACGTAATTTTTTCAGTCAACATGGTATTGTTCATCAAACTACATGCGCCTATACACCACAACATATTGGTGTCGCAGAGCGTAAGAATCGGTATCTCTTGGAAGTTGTTCGTGCCTCTTTATTTGAGGCCTGATAGGAGCATATTTATGCGACGTTTTATCTTGTTTTCTTATGCTTTTCTTAGCATGTTTCCTATGTTTTCTTAATACTTAGCTTGTTTTCGTGTTTTGTAGGATTTTTGGAAGCAAAATTACAAAATGAGTTACTGAGTGCTATTTTGGAAATCTAAAGAGGAAACTTTGAAACAGACTTCAGCAGATGTGTCAACTTCTCGAAATTAACTGCACCTGCTCGGGAAGAACTAGCTGATGGGCCATATATCGTTGGAAAGATACCGAAGTCTTGTTTCTAAAGGAATTTACGGTTCATGAATTAGAATTTTCTAGAAGGTGTTATGGCCGTTTTAGTACAGCAAGGTCAGGCTGCGCGGGAATTCAGCATTCCTTCTATTTCAAGTTTTCTAATCCTTATCAGGCTTGAATGACTAGAAGCCCAGTTTTTTAGGGTTATGAGAGGAGCCTTTTTAATCAGAGAAAAGAAGAAAAAAAAGAAAAAAAGGAGCAGCCACTGGACATAAATTCTTGGCAACCAAGTGACAAAGAAACGCTTGCTCTCCCTCATTCATCGAATTAATATGCACATAAATTCTTGGCAGCCAAGGAGCATACACACACACAAGAGAGAAGCAAAGAGTCTCCCCCTCACCTGACTTGGAACGTCTCCTTATCTCCCTCAATCTGAAAAACGTGAGGCCCTCACACAAGGTAGCAATTTCTCTTTCTTTTTCCCTCACTTGAAAAAACTGCAGAAACTTCGGGGGCTCTCACACAAGGACTCAGCCACACCATCCCATTATGCTCCATCCTTCAAGGTTCCAAGGTCTAAAAGGCTTTGGAAGTAAGGAGGAACGTCAAGGCGTCATCCAATCACTTTGGCTGACCAACACATCATCAAAGAGCTATCTTCTTCCTTTTTTTATTTTCTGTTTTGTATGTTCTTGTTGTCTATTTAAATTATGGGTAACTAAGTTAGGGCTCGATTGAAGCCCTAATCATGTTTCTTTAAGGATTTCAATATGCCTTTGATGTAAACTACTTTTGTGATGCTTACTTGATTAATTTCATATTATATTTTACTCTTTACATACGTTAGGTTATGCTTGATCACCATATGCATGTTGTGTATTGAGTTTGTTACATAGGTAAATTTAGATGACCGAATCTTGTGCCTGTGAGAGTAACAAAAGAACTAGTTATAAGTTCTTGAAATTAATCTTCTTGAATAACTAGAATAGATACCATGTTCTAGGAGTTGTGTGTTTGTCGATTTCCATTGTGTTATGCGTTCTTAAAGTGCAACTTAGTAGATACCATGCTAAACACTTTAAGAATGAAAAGAATTAGCGTAGGTACCCATGCCTAACTTGTTGCTTAGGGAAATCAATAATTTAAAGAGTAGATATCATGCCTTTAGGTTGACAAACAAGAGCATCTAAAATCTGTTTTGCAACATTGTGCATGTCGTTTGCTTAAGGAAGAAGATTAGCGGTGAACATCGAATCCCTAACTGGTTTTCTCATTATTTTAACCTCAATCCAATTCTATTTTTAATCAAACGCTGTTTTTAATATTTTGTTTTGTTATTTTCAGTTTTCAAAATCATCTTAAAATCATCCTTTTGAACACCGAGTGCTTTGTGTATTGCACATTAACTTTGACTAGAAATCTTAGGATTTTGAAATAAGTTTTTTTTGGGTTTTCTTTCACTTTTGCATTCTTAGTTTGTGCCATTTAGTTAGTAGTTATAGGAAATCAATTTTAAACACATATTAATCCAGTCCTCGTGGGAATGATCTCTTTTTTGCTTTCTATACTATTTGTCTGATATTGTGCACTTGCGAGTTAAAACGTGCATATAGTTGCGTAATTTTTAGGTTGCTATTTGTACAACAAGGCCCGCATGCCGCATCATTTTTGAGGGGAGGCTCTTTGTTCTACTGCTTACCTCATCAATCGAACACCTTCCAGCACTCTTCAGTATCAAACTCCATTTCAGACATTGACTACTCTCCTCACCATGCCATCCACACCAAATCTCGAACCACGTCCCTTTGGTTGTGTTGCGTATGTTCAGGTGTATCCACATCAGCGTGGAAAGCTTGATCTGTGTGCACGGCGTTGTGTCTTTGTGGGTTATGCTGCTACTCAGAAAGGCTATAAGTGTTTCCATCCTCCTACTCAGAAGATGCACGTTACCGCATATGTGACCTTCAACGAGGGTGAGTTCTATTACTCAGGGGGGAGTCTCTGAACATCCTTTGTAGGGGGAGAGCTCTATATTTTCAGAAGATACACAGATCATCCACATTCAACAACATTCAGTGTCCGAGCAACCAACTACAGTGGTGCAACGAGCTCAAGAGTCCCTAGATACTCCAGATACTGGTTCAGATAATTCCCCCTCTACAACTCATACTACAGTACCATCACCACTCCTCCAATCAGGTCATCAAGATTCCCCATAGGTAACTGAACATTCAAACTCTATCTCAAGCACCTTACCTGCGTCAAGTTATACAGGAAACACAGGTTATCAGTTACCCCCACGCATCACTAGAGGGATTCGTAGACAACAGTATGACACTGACCCTAAAGCAAAAGTTAAATACCCTATTGCTAATCATGTGTCCCTACATAGGCTGTCTTTGTCATATGCATCATTTTTGTGTCAATTATCCATTGTATCTATTTCAAGTAATGTGCAGGAAGCTCTGAAAGATCCCAAATGGACACAAGCGATGAATGATGAAATTGAGGCTCTCCAGAAGAATTCCACTTGGGAGATGACTATCCTTCCGCAAGGGAAGAGAACAGTTGGTTGTAGATGGATATATACAGTAAAGTTCAAGGCATATGCACCATTGAACGATACAAAGCAAGACTGGTGGCGAAAGGTTACATTCAGACTTATGTGGTTGACTATGGGGAGACCTTTGCCCCTATAGCCAAGATCAACACAATTCGGGTACTTCATTCTCTGGCAGCAAACCTAGACTGGCCATTACACCAGTTTGATGTCAAAAATGCCTTCATGCATGGTGACTTAGAAGAAGAAGTCTATATGGTTCACCTCCAGGATGGAAGATGGGGCCCAATAAGGGAAACATGGTGTGTAAACTGAGAAAGTCTCTTTATGGATTTAAGCAATCACCCAGAGCATGGTTTGGAAAGTTCAGCAAATCAATGAAGGATTTCGGATACAAGCAAAGAAACTCATGTCATACTCTTTACTTGAAACATAAGAAAGGTAAAGTCACTGCCCTTATTGTATATGTTGATGACATGGTAGTTACCGGGAATGACCCATAGAAAAAGGCATCATTGCAGCATCGCTTGGCAAGTGAGTTTGAAATGAAAGATCTTAGTGCTCTGAAATATTTCTAAGGCATCGAAGTGGCTCGTTCAGACCAAGGAATATTTCTATCACAACGGAAATATATCCTTAAATTTTAACTGACACTGGAATGCTAGCCAGCAAACAAGCAGATACGCCAATGGAGTTGAATCATCAGCTTGGTGAATATCCTGATCAGGTACCCACCAACAAAGAAAGATATCAACACCTGATGGGTAAGTTAATCTATCTAGGACACACTAGACATGATATTGCATATGCAGTAAGTATGCTGAGTCAGTTCATGCATGCACCAAGTGAAGCCCACATGGATGCGGTAAACCGAATTTTGAGATACTTGAAGTCAGCTCCTGGAAGAGGATTGATGTTCTCACGATATGGTCATCTAGATATTGAGGGTCACACTGATGCAGACTGGGCGGGTTCTGTTACTGACAGGCGATCAACATCTGGATACTTTAACTTTGTGGGGGGCAATCAAGTGACTTGACGAAGTAAAAAACAGAAAGTAGTGTCAAGATCAAGTGCTGAAGCAGAATATCGAGGTATGGCACAAGGAGTATGTGAGCTACTCTGGATAAGGAATTTGTTGGGGGTATTGGGGTGAAAACACAAGCATGCCATGTAACTGAATTATGACAACAAAGCCGCAATAGACATCGCACATAATCCAGTGCAACATGAAAGAACCAAGCATGTTGAAGTTGACAGACATTTCATCAAGGAGAAACTCGAGGCAAAGATCATTGAGGTATCATTTGTTAAATCTGAAGAACAACTTGCAGATGTCCTCACTAAAGCAGTCACATGCAGAGTATTCCACAGCTCACTTAGCAAGTTGGGCATTGACGACATACATGTTCCAACTTGAGGGGGAGTGTCAATGAGCTGTATATTTCTAGTTAAACTCAATCTCCTAATTAGGCCCATAGTAACATTCCCAGTCTCTGTATTTATAGAACTTCCCTATTGTTATACAATTAATAATAGAAGAGAATTCTCATCAAATCTAAGATCTAGCACCTTTACCCGACAAAGTATCGGAATAACTTGACCGAACAAGCCAAGAACAACAGCAGGGAGATTCGGGGGGCAAAGCATTCCCAGGTAATTCCTAGAAACTACATTTTTCAGCAGCTACTCCCATTTCCTAGCCTCCAAAACCCACCACAGTGACCAGATCTACCCACTATGGTAGTTGCAGCCTCAAGCAAGAGGGAACCCTTCCATCAGCAAGAGGTGCTGCCACCACGACCGGCAAGAGCAGCCACCATGACCGACAAGAACAACCTCTACCACCGGCCTACATATCTC
This sequence comes from Oemleria cerasiformis, assembly GCA_037349345.1. Lineage (NCBI taxonomy): Eukaryota > Viridiplantae > Streptophyta > Magnoliopsida > Rosales > Rosaceae > Oemleria > Oemleria cerasiformis. The sequence continues at coordinate 4,859,515 of JAZGTL010000016.1, forward strand.
TCCATATCTGATCCTACATGTCGGCTTCTCTACCAAGAGCATCAAGCAGAATTGCCGCTGTTGTAGCTAGGCAAAGGTGAAGCCACCACCATGCCAACGCCACCGGCCTTCTAGGCAAAGGAGTCAACACCACCACACTCAAGAAGGAGAAGGCAGATAAAGAAATTAAGAGGCCAAGGGAGAGAACGACAACAAGAGGAAGAAAGAGTGCAAGAGGAAGGAATTGGGAGGTGGAGGTTAACTCCGGCGCCACGACAAGGAGGTGGAGCTGGTTTCATTTAATTAAACTAGCATCTTGTCACCTGCATATGCGTGTGTTAATTTTTTTTCTTAACTGTAATTTTTTATGTACTATAAAAAAAACGTAGTTTTTTAAAAATGTTAGAAATACAAGAAAAAAAAAACTAATCAAATAAATGAAAGAAAAAAAATATGAGTGGATTAACTATCCACTCTTTCCACTAAAATGTTTTTTATTGTTTGATTTTAAAATAAAGATATTTTTTGTCCTTATTTGGCTTTAAAATTAAACAAAACTAATTTAAAATATTTGATTTTACTTTTTTGTCTTTATTTATTAAATAATTTATTTAAAAATATTCATATCCAAGGATATCTTGGTCTGAAATTTTTTGTGAAGCTTACTCCCATTCTTAGCTTTATAATAATAGAAATCCTCAAAAAAATCAACTTAAGCAGTTACCTAAACTGGTAATTCAATACTTAGAGTGAGTCTGCATCTGTTTATTGTTTTACAAGTAGTGAATTTGATTCATTATTAAGGTGAATTAATGGGTTCACTTTTCAATTTACTTAAAGAGTAAATTTAATATGATTATACTTAGAAGGGCTCCTTGATTAAGGAAAAAAAATCATTCTAAATGGGCAAATTCGAAAATTAATAATTTGTTATAAACAAAAAACTAGATTATATGTACTACAAAAATTTACCATGATACACCCCACTCCGAAAATCCAACTAGATACCGGAGTCACCGGTGCTGGCATACACCTGGACGCTGAGTTCAGGTAACGAAAGCCTATCTAAGACGGTGCGTTTTAGGAAGTTTAGTGAATGGTAAAATAGTAAACCCTAAATTACCATTTCACCGCGACAGCGGCGTCCATAGCAGGCTTACAAAACTGATGATCATAAATAAAAGCATTGAAATGCTAACCGATAACACCTTGGTCGACATCAAAATGTCAGAGTTGAAAGCATCCCTCCTCGAATCCGTGAACTTCTATGATGACCTGAGGGGTGTAAAAGGATATAAGGGTGAGTGTTTTCCACATTAAACCCTCAGCAAGCAAGCAACAAATCGACAACACATAAGATATCCTCGTAGTAAACAAAACGAGGCACAACATTCAGATAACAATATAATAACCAAATAACCCCGTAGGGCTAATAATCACATACATCCATCATCTAAAGACATTTATCACATCAATCCTAGTAAATCTTCACACGTTGAAGATGACACATCCAACTCGTGGATAACTAGGATAATAATATCTCGCTCTTGTCGTCTCTCTACGAACGTTAGTAGTCAACTCGACGTCGTACTCTTGTCGTCTCTCTACGAACGATATCGAACGTCTCAATGTTGCACCCGTGCGTAGTAATCTACATCTCAGTAATCGGGGTCACCGCCCTTACCATACACACTTACCATAATAATAGAAGTCAACCGGCATAAACCTTGGCTGGTATTTCTCATTAGCTGGTTTGTCACCTCAGCTATCATATCACGTCATCAGCCGACATAACCCTCGGCTGGCATCAGTCGGCATAACCCTCGACTGGCATAAGCTGGCATGTATCATCGGCTGACACATCATATCACCGGCCGGCATGTATCATCGGCTGGCTGATACTGGCATGTATCATCGGCTGGCATCACACACATAAGTATCCGAATGGCATTGTAGCCGCACAAGTCACGCGTACGTGATAGGATGGGTGTCTTCACTCGTACTTTGACCACGTGAAGCATTGGTGTTGTTTAACTAGTATAGAGTGAGCGTAAGAGAATGATCACGTGGAGGTTGGCCTGTGGCCTACAGATAGGTACGACACCAGTGGCCACCATATGGGTATATCAAAACTGACACACGTGCTATGCCGGCATGACTCCTCGGTAATCATCGCACCGTCATATGGCTCATGTTCTATGCCGACATGAATCTTTGACAATCATCGCACCGTCATATAACTCATGACCACACAACTGACACATGTGCTATGCCAGCATGAATCCTCGGCAATCCTCGCACGAAAATACATACTCATGTGCTTTGCCCGCATGACTCATCGGCAATCCTCGCACCACAATATATACTCAGGTGCTATACCGGCATGACTCAATGGAAATCCTCGCACGATAATACATACACGTGTGCTATGCCGACATGACTCATTGGCAATCATCGCACGACAATACGACCCATGAAGACATGACTGACACATGTGTTATGCCAGCATGACTCATCGGCAATCCTCGCACGACAATACGACTCATGACGACACAACTGACACATGTGCTATGCCAGCATGACTCATCGGCAATCCTCGCACGACAATACGACTTATGATGACACGATTGACACATGTGCTATGCCGGCATGACTCCTCGACAATAGAATCTCAACCGTATAATCTCTCTCGAGTATCGTACATGTCGTAATCATCGTTATCGTATCGGTATTTCTGTAACTCACGATTATCATCGTCTCACGTATCTCAAAATCGGCCCTCGAGATGTCCTAACCTAGTGGTAGTTTATACTCATTCCGGAGTATTTACATTTCATCGATATATCTCGGAATCTATCCTTGAGATTTACTGTTATTATACTAGTTTATACTCGTTGCGGAGTATTTATCTTTCATTGATATTCTAATATAAATGTCAGAATGTATCTTCGAGATCTTTCATTATATTATTAGTTTTTACTCATTTCGGAGTGCTTATCTTTCATCGATAATATGACTATCTTGGGATTTATCCTCGAGATCTACCACTATAATATTAGTTTATACTCGTTTCGGAGTTCTTACAATTCTTAGGATTCACAATCCTCAAATAGCACAGTGACATAATGCCGGGTCTTAAAGCCACCCATGGCATACTCTATAATTATTTTCTATTGTCATCACAATTTTTATAGGGTTTATTACCCTCAAATCAAGGTATCAACCACATGCCAGGCTCTAAACTAGCTCGTGGCATAGTCTATGATTTCTAACATTATTCTATCACATTAATCAAACCATATATTTCCAAGCATCACAATCAAGACATTCATCACCAAACGAAACCATAATTAATCACTGCACATTATAATCATCACATAATCAATCATATTTAATTTCATAAATATAAGTTTAGAGTATAAGGTCCACTAACAGTACATCGGGGATAATTCACCCGACCGGGTTCAGCATTGCACGTACTTCGAGGCATCCGTTCCCAGGAGTCCCCACGAGCTCTGCCTCGATCCACACTGCTCATCGGACTTTCCATTGTCATATTACCTCATGAACAAGATAATTAATATTAATAAATCATAATTTAATGATCATAATCAAAACCTTAACCCTCGGACATTTACGTTACTTAACGATAATCAAGTAACTTAGGACGTCCGGAACTAGTACTAAACAAACTCCGATGGACTCCAAACCTAATCCATCAGATTCGAAACTTCGAAAGCATCAAAACACGACTTACCAGAGATCTGGGGAGGGCTCCACGCGCCCTCATGTGCCGGCACCAGTCCTGGAGGGTTTTAAGGGGCGCGACTGTGGGGTTCAGTCGTCCCCTACCTCGTGACGGCCATCGTAGCAGAATCCGGCCGGATTCGAGCTCCTGTAACTCTTCCAAAACTCAACCAAAATCTACAAGTAAATAGTCTAAATTCATCTACTCGACGAGAAGAATCCAAAACTAACGTCCAAATCGACATACGCTACCTGTGGTGGCCGAAAAACCCCTCGAAATCCGTGAGACCCACAACCTTTCGGTGGACGACGGCTTCGATGGTTGATACGGTTGGGTTCTCACAAAGGAGAAGAAGAAGAAGATGGTCTCATCTTGATCTGGGTCATCGTCGTTTGGTGGTTGGGTTTTTTGGTCCTCCGCGAGAAAAGTCGTGGGAATGAGAAAGGGAGAAGAAATCTATGAGGAAAGAAGGAGAGAGACTGACCAATGAGAGGAGTGAGAAAGTCCTTTATAATTTTAAACTTTTCAAAAATTACCATTACGTCCTGATTATTCTAGACCCGTAACTTTCTCGTTCGAACTCCGATTTCAACGTGCCACTTGTCCACGTAATCGTGAGCTCGAGAGCTACGTAATGGTTTAAATAAACCCCCAAAAGAAGCTCTTGATCAAAAAGTGACTTTTTAGCCTTCGTGAATTTTAGGGGCAAAGCGGTAATTTCGTAATTCCAAACTTTCATTTACGACCCAACAATCTTCTTTGGGCCTTCTCTCAAGCCCATCTCCATAATTTAGTCTAAGAGCAAAATTTAATCTAACCCGTAACTCCCGGTTATTTAATTAAATTGAATTTTTACCTTTATTTTCTGGGACGGGTTGTATCATACCAAGTATCGATCGAAGTGGCCCACTTGTGCCTTTTGTTAGGTTGTTTGTTTGTTGTTTTTTCTTTGTGGAAATAAGTTCAGCATCTCTTATATTGGGTTGGCTATATTTAGTCCCAAATCTCTTGTTATAGTTTTTTCTTAGTCTCTCTAGTGCGCTAGGAGAGTTAAACTTTTTTGAGTTTTTATTGTCGGCACGGCCCGTCTATGTGTTTGAGCTACTTTGTGTTAATTCATCTTTGAAGATTGGTTTGTGGGGTTCTATTATTGTGTTTATGTTCTTAGCCCTATGTTTGGACCAGTGCCTGTGGATGGCAGATAGTTGAAGAATGCGTCGATGCACACCACTTAGCCTAATATGGCTTGGGTTTGTCAACTAGTGCATATGATTTGTTATTTGAGGATTGTGTTTTCGTTAATTTTTTTGGGGTGCGTTGTACTCATTTCCTTAATCCGTCTAGAACGTCAAACTTTTAATGAGGCCACATGTATATAGCAGGCATACATTCTATTGTATTGTCCTTATTATTCAATGAAATTTAATTTCTTATCTTAAATTTTTTTTTTTTTACCAAGTATAGGGTCTAGAGAAAGCTCTGGCAAAGTTTATAGGTGCGTGGTATAGTTTTTTCAATTAGATTGAAAATTATCGTAAAGTTTTAATTAAATCATATGTATGGAGTAAGAGTTCTTTTTATTAATGAATATCTTAATCTTTTTTCTTCTTAAAAAAATACTAAAAATATGAATAAATAACCGTAATAGCAATAGCTAGACAAAAGTAAGAGCGTCAGTGAAAATTAATCATCTATCTTTAGGGGCCTCTGGATAGCCATTATGTTTTTTATTTTTATTTTTCATTTTTCATAAGTAAATAAGAGATGAAAAATATTCAAGAGATAATATGTGGAAGAGCTGAAAAACAAATATAAAAAAAAAGTTGGATAAATTGAAATCTAAAAACTAAAAATGAAAACCTATTTATTCTAAGCTTAACTTTTTTAGTTTTTTTCTCATCTTTTCTTCTTAGTTTCTTTTATTTCTTCATTTCCATATTAATTGCCACTCTTCTTCACCCCCGCACTGAAAAAATTAAAATTAAAAATAAAAAACGGAATAATTATCTAAGTGCTTTTAATTTTTCTATTTTCAATTTTGAGAAGTAAACTTTGACTATAATTTTTCTATTTTCAATTTTGGAAAGTAAACTTTGACAGTCTTGAGGCCAGGTGGCAAGCTGGGCCAGGCAGCAGTCGGCCATTGACAAAGCTTTTATTATTTGTGAATAATAATAAGTCATCCGAAACCAAAAATAATGCTCATAAACTTATCTTAGAGGGGTGAGATTTCTAATAGTTGAATTAAATTGCATATGAATTAGATATGGAGGTCGTAATATTAGCTAATTAGGTCAAGCCATTTATGAGACCAAGAACTGACCTATTGGGTTAGGTTGCGACCTACCACATATACTTAATGGGATTGCAATTTTAATGGCTAACATCGTCTAAACTGTCATTTTTTTTTCAAATTATTTGAATTTTGGGGGACCATATATTATTATTTAGGACATGACACTAAATTTTCTGATTGGTTAATTTAATGTTCACCAGTCCTCAGTCAGTGAAAAAGAAGAACATCCCATTGGGTCATGAAATGTGAAAAATTGTGGAGCCAAGTATTGCATTTAACATGCAGCTTTTCTTAAAGAGTCATAGGCTTCGTTTGGTACGCTGTACTATATTGACTATTTTAGTCGGATAGACTGATTATTTAGTCATGTGTTTGATGCTCTACCGGATTAAAATGCCGACTATATTATACTGGCCGGATTATATTATACTGTGCATAACGTGAGTTCACAAATTTTTTTTACATATAATCATTTGTTTCTTAATATAAATTGAGAATAAAAAAAATTAAGTCCAAACACACATTTTATTTAATTTTTTTTATACATCATCTCAAGCGTTCATCCTGATAAAGTATTTGCAAACATATGTATCTATATCCAACATAACAATTGCATAGGAAATATCTATATATTATAAATATTAATTATATATTATTATTATATATTATTTATTTTAATTAATTATTGATATTATTATTATTATTATTTATTTAATTATTAATTTATTATTATTATATTATTAATTTATTATATTATTATTATTATAACTATTTATTATCATTATCATTATTATCATTATTACTTTGCAAGATTGATAATTATCTGACTATTTAATACAGATAATTTCGAGGGCACTATTTTAGTGGGTATGAACCGTATAAAGGTACTCAACCGTATTAACTTATTCGGTGGCTAATTAATATAAGTGGTACCAAACATAAGTTTCGTACTATAGTATCTTATCTGGTTCCTTATACATGGTACCAAACGTAGCCTTACAGTTTATTATTATCAATTTTGTATTTAAAGGCATCGGCCAATCTGCCGTTACGTCAAGGGGTAGGTTTATAATCATTGCAGTTTTAGTTTTCAGTTACATTTTTTATGTTTAAAACTTAAAAGGAACGAAGAAATGATACGATGGAAGGGATGAAAATCAAATGTAGAATAAATAATAGACAAAATGAAAAAAAAAAAAAAAAAAAGGGAGAAACCCAAACCTATATGTTTATGGTTTCACTTTTCGGTTTTATTTTTCTCTTTCTTTCTTGGTCTCCATACCACCATTATTTTCCATCCTTTCTACATTTTACATATCTTATGCATAAAAGGTATAAGATAAAAATAAAAAATGGAATTGTTATAAGACGGCCCCTAAATAATTACTTATATCTCAATCCGGGTTCAAATATTCAACAAAGTTGTAACTAAGGAAGGAAAAAGTTTGGCTGAATGAAAACTATTAACTCATCGAAAGAAAACCTTTGAAGTTCAATTTACAAAGATTGGTACTTGAATTAATTATAATAAACAAAAAATATTTGCATTCACTTTAGAGTGGATGAGCTCGTTCTCTCATTGTAGATTATCGAATTTTTTATATTAAATATAATGTAAAGTTCATCTCTATTAAAAATCATTAAAATTTGAGATTGCTTAATCATCCTAAGGTATCAAAATAATTGAAAATGTTACTAATAATTAAGATTCTTATGATAAATCATCAATTTATTAACTGATACATAATGATAGCTAAACACTCTTCAATTTATTTGATTTTTATAGAGTTTGCCTTTACATGTTATAAGAAATGAACGATTTCAACGTACCTACAAAAACTTGGTAATCAACAATGGGGGACGCAAACACATCCACCCTTAATTAGTTGAATATAGATATTGCCACTGATGAAAAATAAGATAAAGTTAGAATTCATTAAGAATTTGATTATGATTCAAGTTAACACAATATTAGAAAAATACGGAAAAGTAAAGTACATCTCAGCAAAATTATTGAAGTAAATTGTACGCTGTAAACGTTGTTAACTATTGATTTTTTTTTTCATGCACATGTGATAATTGAGTCAGTGATTTCTTAAAATGTAAAGTTCATCTTTGCAAATTTTATAACTAATTTTGAGATCATTTGGTCATTTGTACATATCTAAATAAACAACAATTTTGATAATAATTAAAATCTTTAGGATGAAGCATCAATAAAATTGAAATATATATATATATATATATATATATATATATATAGATAACTAAATAATTTCTAATTTATTTTTTTCGATTTATTTGATTATTTTACATAAATGATCTTTACAATTTCAATTATTACATGTGCATAGAAAAAAATTCGATAATTAGTTAACACCGAAAGGAACACAACTATAATGTGGACCCAATCACACAACTATATATATATATATATATACACAGATGGAAATGATAGTTGGTTGAGAGTGAGAAATAAGGACTAGCCACTTCCAATTTTTTGATCAACTCAGTAACTCAATTATTATGTTATATATGAATAAACAAAAAAAAACCTCAATTATTGAGAAGAAATGAAATGGGGAGTAGGCATTATGCAACCTGGTGGGTCCAGACTCCAAACTCACCCATGACCCAACCAATCAATTACATATTAAATGTTTGATTCTCGATTGATAGATCAGCTAACTTAAGAGCACATCTAATGAGGTGGGTCTGGCCTGTGCAAGGCATCAAATAGCCCACCGCCCCTGTGATTGGGCATGACTTCCCTTGAGGCAAGGCTGGCCTCCTTAGTCTGGGCTAGGCTGTTGGCCCACCAAACAAACAGCTGCAACCCACTTATGCTGCTCTATGTGCTCAAACGGCTACTTCTTATAGCCAATCAAATAGTGCCACGTGGTACTAAATTTAAAAAATGTATCCATTGCTTTTGTGTTTTTGAAAAAAAAAACCTAAAAATGAACATTATATCTGTTGGAAGAAGTTTTTTTAAAAATTTGTTTTTTAACTCCTATAATTTATGTAATTTAAATTTTATATTAAATTAATGGTTGTACTTCTTTATTGTCATCATGTTTAATTTAGTTATTTTTATATAAAAAGTATAACTATATAAATTAAGTAGTGGAATTAAATAATATTTCGGAGATATCATATAAAATTTCTACATTATTATCTTTACGAAAATAATTCATAAAAAATTTGAATTCTTGCCCCTTGCCCTTCCCCATTAGAACAATAAAAAACAGCCTTGGGTAAAATGTATGAACAGTATCATAGAGAGGGGCTGAACATTGCCTCTAGCCCCTTACCCTTGCTTTTACCACTAGATATGCTCTAATGTTTGGGCAAACATCACTTTACACTAGAGGGTTTGTGGGTCAATTTCAGAATGAATCACTAAGTTTCAATTTTATCATTTTACTCCATGTGATTTTAAGAGCACATCAATTTACTCCATCGACCTATTTCACTATTAAATCATCCACTAAGTTAAGGGCATTCTTGGTATTGATTGAAAATTATTATTCTTGGTATTCATTAAAAATTCTTACCAATTTTTGTTTTGGTGAATGTAAATGTAAATGTAATGTTCTTATAGTTTGTTTAAATGCACTAATTTGAAAGAGTAGTTAAATTAAAATAATTAGTCACTTAATGAAAAATAAAATGGGTAAGAATTTTTAATGAATACCGAGAATGCCCTCAACTTAATTGATGATTTAATAGTGAAATATGCAAATGTAGCAAATCAATGTGATCTCAAAACTACATTGTGTAAAATGATGAAATTAAAACCTAATGTTCCATTTTGAAATTAACTCCCAAAACTTCGGGGTGTAAATTAATATTTGCCCTTAATGTTTTGTACAACTTGAGGAACTCGACGATACATTATATTCCTATCTAGACAAAAATATTACCATATATTCAACAAAATAAGAAGAAAAAAAATGAGTGTGTGAATAACAATTCCGAATTTTAGGATCTTATATACTCTGAAAGTTACATGATATAATCACACGCACTGCGATTAGTGAGATATTTCTTTTATCATGTGCTTCGTGCGATTTAAAAATTTCCAATATTTTTTTTTTTTAATCTTGATACTGCAATCCAAATTGCACTAAGAAACTAGTTGTTTTGTTTATTTTATTTTCACGTACGTGCAAAAGAATAAGTGGAAGTTCAATTTTTAGGGAAGCCGTAACACTAAATTACACCATCGTCCAATTTAATAATAATAGAGAATGAGATGATAATAGAGATAGTAAATTTAGAAATAGATGACGTGGCTAAGTTGATTATATCATGTTGCTTGTACTACTAAGTAGTAACACTATAATGAATCAGTCTTCACAATGCTTACTTCATCTCTTACTCATTCTCAATTTCTTTGATCATCATCTTCATCATCTTAATCATCATCATCCATAGATCCATACCAGCCATCGAACCCGAGACCAGGTGGTTTCGTACAAACTTACTTAACAAAGCAGATTAAAATTTACAACGCAAATTATTACCAAATCCTGTCATTTTAAAGAAATTTGAATAACATATAAATAAATATGGGCTTTTTATTTTAAATGCACTATATTTTCACATAAAAGTCCAATTTTTCACCATATTTTCATTATTTATTCAAAATGCACCCTGTAACAGACGCATTGGTCCATTGGTTCATTCTGGTCATTTTCCATTGAAGCTGTTAAGTGTGCGTAAAAAACAAGGGCAAAAGTGAGAATTTGGACACGATAGCACCAAAACCCCCACTTCTCAGAGAGGAAGAAGAAGAATCACACATCGAAGAGAATCATCACCATCTTCACCTTCATCTTCTTCCTCGTTCTCACTCGATACGACGTCGCTCTAACCAAGTCTTACGACTACCTTTTCAAGTACATCATCATCGGTGACATAGGTACCAATCGCTCGAATCCCTAGCTTTTTGAAATTTTGAAAGTTTTTGTTTTTATTTTCGCATAATTGGGAATTGCGAGTTGAGAATTGAAACCAATTGGGTTTTGGTTGTGGGACGGTGCAGGTGTAGGAAGATCATGCTTGCTCTTGCAATTCACGGACAAAAGGTTCCAACTCGTTTTTTATACTGTTGCTTTGGTTAAATTCCACCAAATTCCTCATGTGGTTCTCTGGGAGTTGATATTACTTAGTTAATTCATCCTCCAATTAGGTATTTATTCCCTTTTTATTTTTCCATCTGTTGGTGCTTAAGCTGTCACAAGGCATCTAGGTGGTTGAGACAAGTCAGCAAAGTATGCAATCAAGGCAGTGAAGTTTTCTGTAACAACAGAAAGCAGTGAGGGTATGTGTGTGAGCCTAACTTGGCGTCCAAGCTAGAAGAGCCGTGTGGGATATGTGTGTGTGTGTGACATCATAGTGTCATCACACTAACAAAATGTAAGTGTGAATGTAATAGATGTGTGTGTGTGTGTAATCATTAAAAATTCAATAACAATTGAACACACTCTCTCTGTCACAGCAGAGAGATCATCCGAATCCTATCAGAATTGCATAGCAGCTTTTCATCAAACAATTGGTGTGCAACACACAAAACCATCCAATCTCTACAGAAATTAAACCTAGTGTTCATCACCCGAAGGATTCATTCCTACATCTAAGAACAATCAATCCAGATCCGTAATCAAAACCATACTCAATTGAGGTTGAGTTTAGAGAACTTACCAGATAGCAAGGAGAAACGCTTTCCGATTGTGTTGAAGCTGCTGAAAACAGCATGGTATCAGAGCTACGAGCTCCGATCTTTAATGGAACCAACTATGAATTCTGGAGCATAAAAATGCGGACCATCCTCAGAGCACATGATCTCTGGGAGTATGTTGATGTTGGACTGCATGAAGAAGCAGGAGATGCTGCCGGTGATGTGGTTAACCAACCAACCCGAGCAGATTACATCAAGGATGCAAGAGCCTTGGGATGCTTCAAACATCAGTTGCTGATACTATCTTCTCAAAAATCTCAAACGAGGAGACTGCCAAATCAACCTGGGATATGCTGAAAAGAGAGTACAGAGGTGATCAGAAGGTAAGAGCAGTCAAGTTACAATCCTTACGACGTGATTTTGAGTATACAAGGATGAAAGAAACTGAATCCATATCCAACTATCTATCTAGACTATATGAAATAGTGAATCAAATGAGAACCTATGGTGAAGATGTTACTGAAAAACGGTTAGCACATAAAGTATTGATCAACCTAACTAAATCCTATGGTTCTATAGTATCTATTATCGAAGAAACTAGAGATATGAACACTGTGAATGTTGAGAATGTAGTGGCTTCCATTAGAGCTTTTGATCAAACACTAGAAATGCATGAGAGTACTGTGGATAAAGCATTTTCTAGTTTATCAATGCATGATAAGGGACATCAAGGGACTGGTCAAAGCAAGTTCAAGAAGCAGCTTAAGGGAAACAAAAACTAGAATCAGAAATTCAATTCTGGAAAGCCTAACTACAATCAAAGTGTGAATCCCAGTAAAGCTGAGAGTAGTAGTACTAAGTGCAGGATCTGTGACAAACTACACTATGGGGAATGCTGGTTCAACGGAAAAACCAAGTGTTATCAATGCAACAAGTTTGGTCACGTGGCCAAGGACTGCAACGAGAAGCAGAATGCAAATGTTGCAAGACAAGCAGATGAGGAAGGTGCAATGTTCTATGCCTGTCACTCTGCTACATCTAAACCTGACACAGATATCTGGTACGTTGACAGTGGCTGCAGTAATCACATGACATCAAATGAAGCCTCATTGATTAATCTAGATAAGTCTCTAAAGTCCAAGGTGAAAATGGGGACTGGTGTACTTGTGGATGCAAGTGGTAAAGGCACACTGGTGATCAAGACACAGAATGGAGATAGATTGATCAAGGAAGTGATGCTAGTGCCAGGTCTGGATGAGAATCTGCTCAGTGTTGGACAGATGGTGGAGCATGGATACAATCTTGTGTTTGAGGACAAGATTGGTAAGATCTATAATCAGGGAAATGAGGTTGCAACTGTTCCAATGACAAGGAATAGGTGTTTCCTACTCTCATTCAACCAAGTGATTCCAGTAGCAAGGATTGCCACTGAAGAGGGATGTTCCTGGCTATGGCATAGGAGGTTTGGTCATCTGAATCACTTTAGCCTAGATATTCTGTACACAGAAGATATGATTGTGGGAATGCCTAAGCTATCCAAGAAGAGTGAAGTGTGTGAAGGCTGCATTGTTGGCAAGCAGCATGTTGAAAGTTTTGACAAGGATAAAGCTTGGAGAGCATCAAAACTACTAGAGTTGATCCACTCTGATGTCTGTGGTCCAATGCAGACTGAGACAATGGGAGGAAACAAGTATTTCCTAACATTCATTGATGACTATTCTAGGTTGTGTTGGGTCTATTTTCTTAAACACAAGTCTGGGGTGTTTAATGCATTCAAAAAGTTTAAGGCAATGGTTGAACTGCAGACAGAAAACAAGATCAAACGGTTGAGAAGTGACAAAGGAGGTGAGTTCACATCACAAGAGTTTCTGACCTACTGTGAACAAATGGGAATAGAAAGGCAGCTCACTGTGGCATACTCACCACAGCAGAATGGGGTTGCAGAAAGGAAGAACATAACTATTGTGGAAATGGCTAAATCTATGATGCATGACAAGAAGATGCCATATCAGTTTTGGGCTGAAGCTGTTAATACAGCAGTCTATTTGCTCAACAGGTGTCCTACAAAGGCAGTTATAAGGATGACACCATTTGAGGTGTACAGTGGGAGGAAACCAGGAGTGAAACACTTAAGAGTGGTTGGTTCTGTATGCTACACTCATGTACCTTCACAGCTTAGACAGAAGCTAGATGGAATTGCTTCAAAAGGTGTGTTTGTAGGCTATGGGAGTTGTGAGAAAGGGTATAGGATTCACAATCTGGAAACCAAGAAAATTGTGATTTTCAGAATTGTGACCTTCAATGAGAGAGAAATGTGGAATTGGGAACAAATGAAGAACTCAGAATCCAAGTTCCTGAGATGGAGGCTGAAGTTCCTATGGTTCAAGAACCAGACCTTCAAGCTTAGGACTCACAACCAAGTTCAAGCATCAGCTCATCCTCAGAAACATCATCTGAGTCAGGAAACATTCCAGCAAAGATGAGAAGTATTGGAGATATCTATGCTAGATGTAACCTAACTATTGTTGAGCCTGAGAACTTTGAAGAAGCAGTAAAGGACAATGCCTGGAAGAAAGAAATGGAGAGTGAAATTGAGATGATTAAGAAGAACTCAACCTGGGAGTTGGTTAACAGACCAGCTGATAAACCAGTTATTGGGGTTAAATGGGTATACAAGACCAAGCTGAACCTAGATGGCTCAATCCTGAAGCATAAGGCAAGGCTAGTAGCTAAAGGCTATGCACAGAAGCCTAGAATTGACTTCAATGAAACATTTGCTCATGTTGCAACACTAGATACAATCAGGACTTTGATTGCACTAGCTGCACAGAAGAAATGGAGTCTATATCAGTAGATGTCAAATCAGCCTTCCTAAATGGTTTCCTAGAAGAGGAAGTCTATGTGGATCAACCTGTTGGTTTTGAAGTACAAAGAGAAGAAGGGAAGGTCTATAAGCTCAGAAAGGCCTTGTATGGTTTGAAACAAGCCCCTAGAGCTTGGTATGGTGAGATAGATTCTCACTTACTCAGTTGTGGTTACCTAAGGAGTCCTAGTGAAGCAACATTGTATATGAAAGCAACTAAGGATGGTAGGACCTTAATAGTTTCCATATATGTAGATGACATTGTCTATACTAGCAGTTGTGACAGATTGTTGAAGGAATTCAAGGAGGACATGATGACCAAGTATGAGATGACTGATTTGGGACTTCTACATCATTTTCTAGGTATGGGAGTTATTCAAACAGAGAAGTTCATCTTCATCCATCAGCAGAAATATGCACAGGCTTTACTTGACAAGTTTGGAATGAAAGATTGCAAACCTGTGAGCACACCACTTGCTACTGATGACAAGCTCAGCATAAGTGATGGTTCAGAAGCTGCAGATGAAGGTACCTATAAACAGATTGTTTGTAGTCTGTTATACTTAACTGCCACTAGACCAGACATCATGTTTGCATCTAGTTTGCTATCTAGGTACATGCATAATCCATCAAAGAAACACTATGGTACAACTAAGAGAGTGTTGAGATACATTCAAGGAACTATCTCTTATGGGATTGAATATCAAAAGGGAAAACAAGCTACTCTAGTAGGGTATTGTGATAGTGATTGGAGTGGTAGTTTGGCTGATATGAGAATCACCTCTGGTTATGCCTTCTCATTTGGCAGTGGGATATTTTCTTGGGCCTCTGTGAAACAGCATAGTGTTGCCTTATCAACTGCTGAGGCAGAATATGTTAGTGCATCTGAGGCTATTGCTCAAGCCAAATGGTTGAGATTCGTGTTGGAGGACTTTGGGGAAGAACTAGTTGGAGCTACACCTATCATATGTGATAATACTTCAGCTATAGCCATGTCAAAGAACCCAGTCTTTCACCAAAAGACTAAGCACATCAATAGGAGGTTTCACTTCATAAGAGAAGCTATGCAAGCTGGTGAGATTGACCTAATCTACTGCAGGTCAGAGGAGCAGCTTGCAGATGTGTTTACTAAAGCACTACCTAAAGGCAGATTCTACTACTTAAGGAGTATGCTAGGGGTAATGCTAGTGAACAACTTAGGAATGGATGTTGGTGCTTAAGCTGTCACAAGGCATCTAGGTGGTTGAGACAAGTCAACAAAGTATGCAATTAAGGCAGTGAAGTTTTATGTTACAACAGAAAGCAGTGAGGGTATGTGTGTGAGCCTAACTTGGCGCCCAAGCTAGAAGAGCCGTGTGGGATATGTGTGTGTGTGTGACATCATAGTGTCATCACACTAACAGAATGTAAGTGTGAATGTAATAGGTGTGTGTGTGTGTGTAATCATTAAAAATTCAATAACAATTGAACACTCTCTCTCTCTATCACAGTAGAGAGATCATCCGAATCCTATCAGAATTGCATAGCAGCATTTCATCAAACAATTGGTGTGCAACACACAAAACCATCCAATCTCTATAGAAATTAAACCTAGTGTTCATCACCCGAAGGATTCATTCCTACATCTAAGAACAATCAATCCAAATCCGTAATCAAAACCATACTCAATTGAGGTTGAGTTTAGAGAACTTACCCGATTATTCTTATCCTCCATCACAGAGCTATATATCTGTCGTGATAATTTCATAGACAAATTTGTTGGCTTTGAATTTTTTTAATTTACCCATATCAGATTACCTGCTTAGATGTATTTGTTCTGGCTTTGATGAATTAGTCGAAACCTGGGTTTTTTTTATTTTTGCCTCTCTGGTTTCTTAGAGAGATGGGTTGCTGTTGGTAGTGGTGGC
The DNA here is from genome assembly GCA_037349345.1 of Oemleria cerasiformis. Taxonomy (NCBI): domain Eukaryota; kingdom Viridiplantae; phylum Streptophyta; class Magnoliopsida; order Rosales; family Rosaceae; genus Oemleria; species Oemleria cerasiformis. Next base: position 4,875,994 of record JAZGTL010000016.1, read on the forward strand.
AGTGGCTTTCTTTCCTCTTCTTTTTGGGTTTATAGGTAGCTCCCTGTGCTGAAAGAATAAAAAAAGAAAGTTGACAACTTTGATTTTGATTTAGGATTTTAATTTTGATTAACCACTATTTAGACAGACGAGAGATGTTAGTGATGGAGATGAAGAAGACAAAGAGCTGCAATATTTAATGAGATTTTGATTTTGAATTGTGAAGTTCCACTTTTGCCCTTTTTTATTTAGCTTATTTTCATCCACATAGGCGTCACGTTCTCATTTTGACTCCAAATAGACAGAAGTTAACGGAAAAGGACCAGAGTGGGCCAACTCGTCTGTTACATGGTGCATTTTGAACGAATAATGAGAATTTGGTGCAAAGTGAAATTTTCACATGAGAACATAATGCATTTAAAATAAAAAATCATAAATATAATATATATATATATATATATATATATATATAATGGCTTAATTTAATATTATATATGTAGTTTTAAAATGTTTAATTATTAGAGGAGGCCATCGTAATTCGTAAGAGACTGATTGTGTGTACACATGGTGTAGCTCCAAACACCGTACCACAAATCTATTGCATGCATTTTGTTTTTATTTTGGGTTAATCATCTTAATTATATATATATATATATATATATATATATATATATATATATATATATATATATATATATTACTTTTTGTCTTTCTTTGAACATCTCCAGCAGAGTCCCTAAATCATAAATCACATTTTTAGATAATTTAGGAATTTTCAACGAAAAAAAGGGTTCCAGCAGAGTTCCTAATCCACTATCTACTTTAGAATTTTGATATTTTTAAAGGTTATGGATCCCTAAATTTAGAAAATAAGGGAGAGAACGCATCAATTGCTATCTCCTCACAATTAGATAAATTTCGTAAATAATAAAATAATAAATTAAGGATATTCAAATATTTAACTTGAAACAAATAATAAAATATTTGAAATTTGCCAAAATAGGTAATACTGTACGAGTAAACTTTTTAAAAGTAGTTTGTTAAAATAAGAGCTAGTTTGGTATCGTTTTACAAAACCGCAAATAGGATTTTGTGTATCAAATATTTGAGAATGCATTTGGTAATTTACTCTGAATATGATTTTGTAAGAATGAAAAAGGAAAAACTTGTTTGTTACAAATATATAAAATTAAAAAAAGAGTAAATATGTATTAGACAATGATTTCCAAACATAAATTTTAAGATGACGACGGTGGGAATGGTAATAGGAGAGATAGTGGTAGTGTGATAGGGTAGAAGTGGAGGTAGTGGTCGGGGTGGCGACGACGATGGTGGTTATGGGGTGGAGGTAGTGAGGGTGGCGACGACGGTGGTGGTTGTAGGGTGGAGGTGGAGGTGGTGGTGGTGATGGGGGTGGTAGTGACAATGGTGGTTGTGGGGTGATGGTGGTTATGGGGTGGAGGTAGTGAGGGTGGCGACGACAGTGGTGGTTGTGGGGGTGGAGGTGGAGGTGGTGGTGGTGATGGGGGTGGTAGTGGCAATGGTGGTTGTGGGGTGGTGGCGCTGATAGGGTGATGGTGGGGGTTGAAGCAGCGGTGGTCGTAGTAGCAGTGGCGGTGGTAATGGCGACGATGATAGGGTGGTGATGGGAATGGCTGCATGGGTGGTGGTGGTGGTGGCAGCATGGGTGGTGGTTATGGTGATAGGGCGGGGCTGGGGGTGGTAGTGGACGTCGTGGCAGTGAGGTTGCGGTGTTCATGAGATGGTGATGTGTGGTGGTTGCGGTGGGGGGTGGTGGAGGTGGTGGTGGGGTGTTGGAGTGGGGGTGTTGGTGCCATGGATGGTGATGGTGATGTTGGAGGTGGTGGTGGAGGCGGCGGTAGTGGTTTTGGTGGCAGTGGCAGTGGCAGTGGCGATGAGGTGGCGACAAAGGTGGTAGTGATGGTGGTAATGGTAGTGGAGGTGGTGGTGGTGGTGGCAGCATGGGTGGTGGTTATGGTGATGGGGCGGGGCTGGGGGTGGTAGTGGACGTCGTGGCAGTGAGGTTGCGGTGTTCATGAGATGGTGATGTGTGGTGGTTGCGGTGGGGGGTGGTGGAGGTGGTGGTGGGTTGTTGGAGTGGGGGTGTTGGTGCCATGGATGGTGATGGTGATGTTGGAGGTGGTGGTGGAGGCGGCGGTAGTGGTTTTGGTGGCAGTGGTAGTGGCAGTGGCGATGAGGTGGCGACAAAGGTGGTAGTGGTGGTGGTAATGGTGGTGGAGGTGGTGGTAGGGTGGTGGTGGTGGGGTGTTGGGGTAGAGGTGGTGTTGGGGTGTTGGGGTGGGGGTGTTGGTGGCATGTGTGGTGATGGTGATGTTGGTGGTGGTGGAGGCGGCGGTAGTGGTTTTGGTGGCAGTGGTGGTGGTAGTGGTGATGAGGTGGCGACAAGGGTGGTTAAGGTGGGGGTTGGTAGTGGTGATGGTAATGGTGGTGGAGGTGGTGGTAGGTTGGTGGTGGTGTTATAGGTGATGGTGGTGGCGGTGGTGACGGTGGTGGTGGCGGTGGCGGCGATTGTGGTGGTGGCGGCGATGATGGAGGTGATGGTGATGGTGGTGGTGATGATGACTATGTTAATGTTGTTGTGACCTTTTACTTAATATTGTACGTATTTTGTTTCTTTATTTTTTTGGGTTGTATCCTTAAATTCCATCCTAAAACAATAATTTTTTATTTTGTAAAACGTAAGTAAATTATTGTATCTTGTGTTTTCATTTTCTAAATTCAGTTTTCAAAAATGAGTTACTAAACGTATTTTACAACTGTTTTTTTATTTGAAAAATGAAAAACTGTTTTGCAAAACGATACTAAACGGGCCCTAACTTTCCAACTATTTTAGTTAGAATTTAGTTTAAATTTAGGGACTCTGCTGGAGATGCTCTTATAATGCATTGTTGCTTTTTTCTTAAGTGCAAATTAGTTAAAATAAGAACAATACTTGCATCTGACCCTGGTGCATGGTGCCTCATCGTACTATCCTTTCGATTTATTTAATTGTCGTTATAAATATGTAATGATCGAAACAGTCAACTCCTAAATTATTATTTCAAAATCATTTACGCAAAAATTCAACAAAATTGGAGATCATTTAGTCACTCATCTATATCAATTAAATAGACGATTCGCCAGGAGGATTTTAATTCTTACAAAAATCGTTGATTTATTTGATAAATATGAATGACTAAATGACTTCTAATCTTGTTGACTTTTTACGAAAATGATCTTAATTTGATGATTTAAAGAATGAACTGTTCCGATTATGATATATGTACAAGGACAACTCGATAAATCGAAAAGGTGGTACGAATAAATATGACCAAAGTCGGATGCAAATATTTTCCTTAAAAGAAAGAATTTCCATACAATAATACATCGGCTAGAAAAGGAAGCTGAAAATGCTTTAAATTAATCTAAGTTATGAAGAAATTTTAACTTAAATGCATACAAGTAACCTATAAAAAAATTGATAAAATGATTATGTTATTGTCAGTTATTATATATTGAATTTTGAAAATTTGATAATTAAAAAAAAAAAAATAAAGCATATCAATCAGCCACGCTGGTGTGCAAGATGTGTGCTGAATTGCCGAAAACTACAAAAGTAATAACGTCTAATATATTGGGCCAGATAAGCAACATATTGATGAAAAGTTTGGGCCCGATGCGCAACGTATTGGGTCCTGTATGGGCCGTTTGGTATCATGTGTTATTATAACATGTAAGTTACATGAATTGTCTTAAATTTATAGAACCCAAAGGGTTTTTTTGGTGCGTAGGATTTGATTTTTTTTTATTGCATATGATTTGATTATTTTTCGATAACTCATGAAATTCAATATATTTTAAACAATGATAGTTTTTGAATTCGAATTTTGGATGAGCTAAACATTTATGCTAGATTTATTAATGGAATGAGCTAGTTAAATTTTTTTTTCTTGAGTGGTCTATTGTTCTCACACAATTAAGGTTGAGATTGGGTGGGAAGGGCTACAGTCATTCTAACCCAAACCTTAGCACCGTCTCTAATTCAGAAAGCAAAATCTATGTGTTTTCATTGTAAGAGAATTAAAGTAAATATAGAAAAAAGAATATCCAATTCAATCCTCTCAAAATAGTAGAATTAGGAAGATAAATTTCCTTTTAAGTTCAATTCTATTTAATCATTATATATTGAAACTGCATCAATTTTTACAATCTAAATACATTGCATTTGAAAAGTTATCAAATCCAATCCAATGCAGCTACTCACCAAACATGACCAATGAGTATAATACCGCAGACTGATTTTATTATTTTGGGTCGCAAATTTAGCTGATCCGTTGTTTATGCATTTGGTTATCTTTTTATTTTATTTTTTAAATTGGGCTTTCACAATTTATTGATTGTTTTCGTTCAACCGTTACCAATTTAGCTGATCCGTTGTTTATGCATTTGGGTATCTTTTTATTTTATTTTTTAAATTGGGCTTTCACAATTTATTGATTGTTTTCGTTCAACCGTTACCAAGTCTGGCCTCTAGTTAAGGTGTCTATGGAAAAAATGATGGCTTCGTGGTAATTAGAAAACGTTCAGTTTCTGAAAACTTTAGAAAATAGCGGCTTCTTTGGTAATGTTTCAAAACATTTTTTTATTTTATTTTTTGTATTAAAAAATTTGGAGGCGTAAAAGTAAGAGTAATGCTATTTAGACACACTAAATTGACCACATTGATGTGACAATCAATGAATGATGTTATTTCAATAAATTAAATCACTTTGTATTTATTTTTTGTGGTAAATAGAATGCCACATCATTGTGGTCACTAAATGTGGTCAATTTAGTGTGTCTAAATAACATTACTCTAAAATTAAAAGTGTACGGTAATTGAATTTTGAAAATAAATTTCAAATATGAAAAACAGGGAATAGTTGGTATGTTTTTCATATACAAAACAGTTATAAAACGTGTTTAGTAACTCATTTTTGAAGAATGAATTTAGAAAATAAAAGCACAAGATACAATAATTTTCTTATGTTTTATTAAACAACAAATTAATTTCTGAATTTTACGATACAACTTAAAAAAAATAAAGAAACAAAATACATACAAGATTAAGTAAAAGGTCACCCCAATATTACCATAGTCATCATCACCAACACTACTCCACCACCGCCACCACTACCATCATCACCGCCCTATCACCACCACCACCGCTTCTACCAACCCACTACCGTCGCTACCACTACCCCCGCCACCACTGATCAGTCATTATTTATGCATCATTTTGATGTCTTTATATGCATATCTTATATGTCTTTTGAATGATTTCGTGCCATTAATAGTAGAAAATGATCAAACCTGTGAGACTTGTGCAGATTTGGAAAGATAGGTAAATTATGAGAAGAACGCGAAAAGAATGACTCAAATCGGAGTTCAGATGAAGGAGATGTCCTCATTTCAATATCAGGTCCTGAACTAGGTCTTGAGTGCGCCAATGCGCCTATTTTGAGTCCTTGACCAAGTACCTAAGATCATGCCATCCGGGTCCCAAACCTGTGTCTCATGACATCAAGTTCATGTCCTAGAAGTGCCAAGCTCATGTTAGGACATGTCGAGTACATGTCCCAAGAATTCCCATCCGAGCCCAGCCACTGCGCCTAAACCCTAGTTCCTGTTCCGCCAGCAGTGGATCAAAGTTCCTCCTCTGCGCTAAGCCTGACAACCTGTGCGTCTAGCCTGAGTGAAGATGCGCTTCTACTATTCTCATGGTGTGCCTCAAAAGCGCAGTCCCAGACCCCTATGACAAAGACATTCCAAGGGCCAAGTTCTAAATTCCAGCATCTGCCCGCGACCAGCTTGTGTTCCCACTTGCCAGCTTGTGTTCCCACTTGTCAGCTTGCATTCACACTCCCAACTATGTTCTGATTGATTATAATAGATTTTAGGGACTTTGTAATTAATTAGAAGTACAATAAATATTCCAGAACATTATAGGATAGGGTTTTTAATACCAATCCTTATAGGACAAGGTTTTCCCTTTGTCTATAAAAGGGAGCCTTTGTTCAGTGTTTAGGGAGACCATATTTTTATAGATAATATTTTACACATATTATTAGGCGTGGAGCTTGGAGAAGAAGGCACTGCCGTGGCTCTACTATGCCTGTTCTTCAACAATCTCTTATGTACCCTTATTTTTATTATTACAATTTACTTATGAATTCAATTATATTTGTTTCAATTTCAGTTATGAGTGAGTAGTTCCTTTCAGAATTAGGGTTGTTTGAAGCCCTAGCCATGTTAGCTCGTTAAGTAGATTTTTATTCTGGTTCTTAATTGCTATGCATGCTGAATAACTCTGATTACTGCTTTAACTACCATTCTTTTATGTTTATAAGATTAGCTACCTTGTTTGCATAAATTATTGATGGAATTGCTTGAGTGACCGCCATATCATCATGTGATTCATTAGCTTCAAGAGGTTGAGGTTAAGAAACAATCTTGTAATCGGAATTCATGACAACCTAGGAATGCATCCCACTCTTCTAGGCTAGTGTGGTGTCATTAAATTCTCTTAGTACTTCATGCGTCATCTTAACTGGTAGGTGATAGACGTTCTAGGCATATGCCCTGTCTAAAACATGCTAAGTAAGAGAGAATGATATATGTTTAGTGTACCAACGCCAGGGCCTAGGCATGGGCACCTAATTCAGAATTGCATAGTAATTAGGTCAAGATAATCTGGTTAAGAGCTATAATTGGTTAGAGTGGATAATAAGCCTTAATTCACCTTAGTTAACAAACAATCAACCTTTCATTCTTGCATTGTTATTTTCTGCACTTTGATTTACTTGTCTTTAATTTTCAACTCTCAATCATAAACTCCCCCCTTGGTGTGTGTGTGTGTGTTTTTATTTAAGTTAACAAATCTGAACTTAATTGGGTTAATCGTTGAATAAGTCCTCGAGGGATCGACCTTTGCTTGTCATTATACTATCTCCATCGATTTTGTGCACTTGCAAAGTTATACTTAGTAGAAATAAAGTTCATAAATATTGTGTTCAGTATTTCTTCTATCAACCACCACTCCACCACCGCCACCACCACTACCGCCGCCACCACCCCACCACCACCACCATCCTACCACCACCACCCCACCACTGTCGCCACCACTAGGACCGCCACCACCACCACCACCACCGCAACCATCACCTCAACCACCACCACCACCACCACCATCACTAACGCCACGACCGCCTCACCATCTCCACCACCACCGCTACCACCACTTCACCACCATTTTCACCACCACCTCCACCACCACTTCCACGACCGCCACCACTAACACCCCTCCCTCCTTCCTCCCCTACCCACCACCACTGCAGCCACCCTCACCCCACCTCATCACCACCGCCACTATCACTACGACCACCGCCGTCACCCCCACTGTTAACTTATATTTTATACATTTTTGCCATACATTTTTGCACTATTATTTGTCATCACATAGGAGAAAATGATATTTTTTTTGTGAGAATTGGATAGACTATTAAATCACAAAAATTTTGGTGAAAGAATGAAGTATTTCAGAGTTGAAAATGCTTACTTGGGAAGCAAGGAAAAATAACTTAGGGAACAAGTAGTGTTTACTGTCACTATTCACATGGCACTTTTCATTGGCAATTTTCCCCTCCTGTTCTCTACCTATATAAAGCCTTCTTAGCTCTCAAAATCAGACCTAGCCTTCATAGCAAAGAAAATTAGACCTAACTTCCTTCTTCCATTCTCGTAAATTCAAAAAACCCAAAAAGAAAACTCATCTCTTTATTTCCCGTTCTCCAGCCTCTCATCTCTTCCAACCCTTTCATCCCTTTCCACTTCTACAGCCAACTTCATCACAAAAGCCCTAGATTCCTTCATTAAATTCATCATCCACCTTCTTTTTTGCTATGAAGAAGAACAGTTTTCTCATCTGTTGAAGAAGAACTCTTCAAGGGTGACTTCTACTAAAAGGTATCTGCACTTATGTCTATAATTAATGTTTTTGGTGTTGATTAGATACATGTGTAGCTAATTCATCATCTAGGATTCTTGATGTAACCATGTAAACTCAATCTATGTTATGATTAAAGTATTCAGCTTCTTTGAAACACTTCTTTGTTTCATAAATTATAATCATTGATCCATATATGGTTCTAGTGTTTGATTACCATTTGGATTGCATATGCCTGGCTAAACTTAGAGCACATGTCATGCATATGCTTAATTGATCTATGAATGAAAGAATAGGGTTAGTGAACACATGTCAGAAAACAAAACTCAAATCTATTTTATTTTCAGCTTTACAATTCACTAGTTAGTTGAGTCATTATAGGGTTAGTTTGAGGTAATTGTGAAGTCTAATCAGTCACTGTAGTTCGACACCCTTACTTGTACATTACTATTACTACAAAAGAAGTATAGAGGCTAGGATACATTAACAATTTTGGCCCCATAGCCGGGGGCTAATTTAAGTCCTCTGTAATTGGTAACCAACTTTGCCTATAATTTGTTTTCAATTTTAGTTAGTTTTCTTATCTTTATTTATTTTTATTTTTCTGTGTTAGCTAGTAAATGTCAAATACACCTATATTAGACTCCGTTGCATCAGTGTAAGGAATTCTAAGGCTACCAAAGCAAATCTTACTACAAAGATTGTAGCTAGAAGAACATTTCCAGAAGTCATTCAAGAATATAAAGCTACCATCTCAGTTCATTTAGAAGATTCAGAAGACTCAAAAAAAGAAATCAAAGTAAAAGAAGAAGAAGATATGGTTGAGGGCAGCAACCCATGCTTTAGAGTTCTATGCTCAACCAATAATCCCCAATTCATTGTCATGCATAGTGCTGTGAGATGTACTCAAATCTTTCCTTACACATTGAAGGAACAAGCCAAGACTTGGCTTATGATCTTGAAGCCTAAGTCCTTAGAGACGTGGGATGAGGTTGTAAAGAAGTTTATGGACAAATTATTTTCCCCATAAAAGACAGGAAACCTAAGAGCTCAAATTTTCAATTTTAGTCAAGATGATAGTGAGACTTTTAGTGAATGCTAGGAAAGATTTAGAGGACTATTGCTGCAATGTCCACATCATGGGTTACCTCTTTACCTTCAAATGCAAATTTTCTTTGATGGTTTAACCCCTACATGGTAATCTATGTGATAATGCAACTGTTGGTGCTCTAAAGAAAAAGTGTCTAGAGGAATCTCAAGAACTCTTTGAGATGCTTGGTTCTAGTATGCATCAATCAAGAGGGAAGAAAAGTGGTTCTTGTGAAGTTCATTCAACTACTGAATTTTCTTTCAAGGTTGAAAACATGGAAAGAAAACTTGATGATGTGCTATCCAAGTTAGGCTCATCTCATGCCTCTCAAAGTGCTGCATATATTGATTAATTGTGATCAAGAGCAAGCTAATATGATGCATATGCCTACTCTGCCACCACCACCACCACCAACTCCACCAATACCGCCACATCTTTCACCCTTACCTCCACCACCTCTGCCACTACCTGTTCCCCCAACTTCCATCTCCTCCACCACCACCCCCACTGCCGCTGTCGGTACCATTGCCACCGCCACCACCATTATGGAAACCACTGTCATCGCCACCGTTGCCTCCATCACCACAACCACCCTTACCTCCGCCTCTTCCACCCAAACCTCCACTTCCTCCTCTACCACCACCACCACTGTTGCCGCCACCACAAGCACTTCCATCTCCACCACCGCCTAGTCCACTACCTCCACTACCACCTCTTCATTACCTACCTCTATCACCACCACCACCACCACTTCTACCTCTACCTCCACTTTCATCGCCACAACCTCCACCACCGCCTCCACATCCCCCTCCATCTCATCTACCTCTACCTCCACCGCCACAACCACCACGACCTCCTCATCCACTCCTACCTCCACCTCCACCGCCACTACAACTACCACTTACACTTTCAATATTATGTTCATTTTCGTCATCATCGACGTCTGCCATAGTTTTATACTAAAATTTACCAAACACCTTGACATTAAGAAGGCACATCAGAAGCAACTTTTCAAAAAAGCACATCAATACCAAACTGGCCGTAAATCAATCTAGAAATTTAAGTCAATTTAGGATTTGTCATGATTTAATTTCAAACAAGTAATTGGCGATCATAAGTTAAACATCTTATTATTAATAGGCAATAATAAGCATAAGCATAAACTTAATTAGTCACAAAGAAACGACGAAAATCTGACATGACACATAAAAGTAAAAAATCATATAAGAGCACATGAATACAATTTATAGTGGTTTAACAACGAACTTATAATCTCCCGGTGATTTTCTTTAGAATTTTCACTAAAAATTAATAATCATTCGAGGCTCGTCAATCTTTTATCTTGCATTTCAGGCAGCGTCTTCAATCAATGCTATGCGCCGGAATGCAGATTAGAATCTCTAATTATGTTTATAATTCTCGTAAAACCCTACATGCTCTCTCTCTCTCTCTCTCTCTCTCTCTCGCTCTCTCTCTTTCAAAAGCAAGACCAACAAGCTACCCATCTTGCTGCCGGTCCTGGGCTTTGGCCTGGGGCCGGTGGCAACCCTCATTTCCTTCTCTCTTCTTCTGTTTTCTCTTGTCTTCCCAATCCTTTTCCTGGCATCACTTTCTAGTTCGTCCCTTAGTAGGCGTTGCTGCTGTCGGCACATTCCGAGATCACAAATTCGGCTTCCGTATAGACCTCCTATCCTTGGCTAATTGTAGATTTAAGGATCTCCTGACTATTTGGAGACGTTGGGCTGGTGCGAAGTGGTGAGGCGGCCCCGTCGCTTGGTGGTTTTGTTTCTACCTTCCTCCATCTAGGCTTTGGGCGAGGTGTTGCTGCCGCTGTGCTCGTTTTGGTGGTGACAGACTCGACAACGGGTATTTTTTCTATGCTGACAATGGCCCTCCTTTGTGGTTTCGATTGTTCTTGCGATGATTGCGTCTTGCATGCTGGTGTTCTCCCTTTCCGGAGGCTGCGCTTGTGGCAGTCCAGGCGAGATAGGTGTACCTGATGTTTGGGTTGTTGGGCTTTTTATTATCCTTTAAGGGCTTTCTATGGTTTATATGCATTGGGTTTCCTTTGGATTTTACCTGGTTATTTACTGTTGGATCCTGATTTATTTCAGATTTATCCTCGATTTTGGGGGTCTTTTTTTTTTTTGGTCGAACTGAAATTCATTCATCAAGGCACAAGGGCTGTATCAAAGCCTACAAACAAGTAAACAAAACCAGCAAACATTTGAAGCAAAATAAAGACATAAGATCAAAAAACCTTGAAATAAACATAGAGATGCCAGTCCCGCTGCAGGAGAACCAGACCGTCGACTAGGAAAGGGCCCATTATGCCTGAACTCCCCTAGTCGGCCATAGGAGGGCAACATAAGCCATCACTCAGCAACACATGGACCAGCGAAGAAGGTGGCTTGAGAATCCAGGCCTTGTCTATAATATCCCCTCTCAATAAAGATGCAACTGCATCTGCTCATCTGTTCGCTCATCTAAGAATCCAGCTCCAGCGGTGGTCCTTCAGCCTTGCAGCCAAAGCTCTAATCTCTATCAGCAAAGGGTAGAGCACCCATATGCCCTTATCAATCTTTCCATTTAAAGCATTAGCCAGTTCATTTTCATATGCCTCAAACAACACTCTGTTGAAGCCTCTTGAAATTGATATCTTTACACTCTCCATAATAGTCAGCTTCGAGAGCAGAATTGGCACGCCTCTTGAAACCCCACGCACCCGTAAACTCCCCCAAGCTGCCTCTACAAAGCACACCTAGGAATGCCATCTTTGAATGCTTGTCCCAAGCTGCATCAGATTTTATTTTTAGCACTCCCTCAGGCGGATGAGACCACACCACAAGGGACTTAGTGGATCTTAACGGCACCAAACCACCCCCTTCTTGGACACCCACTCCGCTTTCCACACCTTCAGCCTCCAAAGCATTAATAATCTCAATGACCCTAGCCGGAGAGAATGGTATGTTCGCCATTACTTAATAGCACATAGCTTTCTAGATCATCTAGCATGAATTCGTAATCAGACTCACATGTCTCTGGAGATCAACACCTTGACGGAAACTAGGGGAGGTCACGGCAATAAACCAATCTTCAAACGACGTGAAACTCTACAAATTAATAACATATGACAGAGGGCCACCAAACCAAATGGCTTGGGCCCCCACATAGAGAAATAACACATGCTCCACAGTCTCAGGATATAAACCACATAGTTCAGAGATTGGAGACCTACCCAAATGCCTGAAGTGGAGATTTTCATGTGTTGGGATTGCCCGCTTCGCCACCTTCCACCTAAAATTCTTTACTTTTGGCCTGATGCTCTATAGTATGACTCCAAGATCTCCTTCACCACATGGCAGTTTCAAGCATTTTCCCTTAAGAACAGAAGTGAGGCGTCTACAAAGAAAAGGTGTGATAAGGGAGGGCCCTCCTACTCAAAATGCATAACATCAATAAGCCACCTTGTCACCGCCCCATTAAGTACAGCAGACAAAATATCACAGACTAGAATGAAGAGATAAGGTGAGATAGGACCACCTTGTCTAAGGCCTCTCGATGGAGAGAAACGCCTTCCTTCCTTACCATTGATCACCACTACGAAATTTACTGAGGTGACACACTTCATTATGAATCTTACCCACCCCTCATTGAAACCCAACTCTATCAACATAAAGTAGAGGAAATCCCACTCAATCTGGTCATAAGCTTTGTTCATGTCAAACTTGAGCCCCATTGCATAAATCTTTGACTTCTTTCTTAATCTCAGGGCATGGAAAGCTTCATGGGCAATAAGGATGTTCTCCTGAATCTGTCTTCCCGTAATAAAGGCACTCTGTTGCGGTGTGACAATGTTGGGTATGATGAGCTTCAAACGGTTTGCTAGGATCTTCGATATTACCTTGTATGAGAAGTTACAAAGGGAGATTGGCCGGAATTGCGTCACCTTCTCGAGATTTAGCACTTTTGGAATGAGGACAATGTTAGTGACTGCTAACTCCATCAGCTCCACATTTCCAGCGAAAAAAATCCTTCACTAGTTTGCACAGATCTTCTTCAATTATCTCCCAATATGATAGATAAAAGAGGCCCGAGAAACCGTCAGGTCCCGGACCCTTATTCCCCCCATAGAGAAAGCTACAGACTTAATCTCATCATCCTCCACATGTCACAGTAACTCCTCATTCATTTGATTATCAATTACCGCTGGAATAAAGGGATCCATTTCATCCCACTCTCTCCTTCCATTAGTTCTGAACAGATTCTGAAAATAGTCCTCAAACACCCCACTAATGTCTCCTTCATCTGTTACCCAATTTCCATCCTCTGTTACCCAATTTCCATCCTCAGTTGAGATTCTCTGTACCTTGTTTAACCTTCTTCTCTGTAGGGTTGAGTGGTGAAAGAAGGCAGTATTTGCATCTCCTTCCTTCATCCACTTCACTTTGGATCTTTGTTTCCAGTACATCTCCTCATTCTTCCATAGCCAGCCCATCTCACTCTGAATTTCCTTTATCTTTCCCATATTTTTCTCCCAGTTTTCTTGGAGCCTATTTAGATCAGCCATGCACTCATTAATTATTTTTCCATTGTTTGGGAACTTAAGTCTGCTCCAACGGACCAAATCACCTATGCACCTATTTAGCTTTGATCCCCACTGCCACACACCACAACGAAATATTCTGCGACTCCAACTCCTATGGACCACTGTCATGCACTCCTCATCATGCATCCAATACGGTTCAAACTTTAAATCCCTACCCATTCTCTTCACCACTTGGTTAGTTTGGGTGAGGATTGGGCAGTGATTCGATCCAACCATCGGTAAATTAGTTGCATAGTTGTCTGGCCAGCAAGCTTACCAATTTGTGTTGATTAGCCCTCTATCCAAACGTTCTTGGATAAAATTATTGTCAACTCTAATTCCCTTCCACATATATTGCTGCCCCATTGAACCCAGATCAAACAGACCAGACCTTCCCATGAATTCAAGCAGGAACTTCCTTCTTCCAATTACCTCACCAATGCCTCCCTTCTTTTCATTATGCCACATATACTCATTAAAATCACCCATACATATCCATGGCAGCCCTCTGTATATCAATTTCCTCATAAGACAGCTCCAGAAAGCCACCTTTTCTTCCCTATACAGTGTACCACACACCAATGATGCATGAAACCACTCACTGCAGCCAATCAGCCGTATCTCCATGTCAATTAAATTCTTTGAACTGAAATGAACCACTACCTCAGTTTCGTCATTCCACCATATGCAAATGCCTCCCGCGGTGCCCACCGGTGGACAATCATGACAATGCATGTAACCGAGCTCAGTACATAGTCTTCGTAACTTATCATGTTTCATCTTCGTCTCCACTAGAAACACAATAGTGGGTATGTTTCTCCGGATCAGCTCTTGAAGGTGTCGAATTGTCAAGTCAGGGTCCAAACCTTGACAATTCTAGCTAAGAAAGATCATTCTGCGTTTGCAGCCGGGTCTGCCCGGCCGCCCTCTATGTCTTGTTTCTCTGTCCCCACTGTTCCACACTCTAAATCCTCCAGCCCCAGAACACCCCTTCCCGACTCCCCCACTTGGCTTGGAGTGCCATAGTTTACCGTGACATCCAGTAGCCCTACTTTAGAGAAGAGATTTGTGTTTTGCTGTCCACTACCCAATAAGCCATTTGAAGAGCACATTCCCCTCGTACCCTTCCTGCCTCTACTTCCACCCTTCTTTTTCCGCTTCGCATTCCCCATCATCTCGCTTTCCTCACAGATTTTGGCTTTCTTTGGAATGTCCTTCTCATTCAGATTGGTCGTCAGACCATCCCTCTTCACCCCCATTTTTTCGAAGGCCTCATCCATCCTAACACTACTACACCTTTGGTTTTTCGAAGGCTTGAGATCAAACAGGTTGGGGAATCTTGGCTCCATAGGTTCATCTTCATAAAACCTAGAGAGATCTTCACTAATTCTCTGCACGTTGCTTGGCACAGGCAATGCCCAATTGTTCGTATAGCTTTGCCCAAAGGTTATATTTGCCGTAGCCCAAGCAAGTCCCTCATCATATGGAATCAGTATGGGCTTCCCTTGTGACCACCCCCATACTTCTGGATGATTTTCCTCCACTAGAATCGCTTGTCCAAGATTCCTAGCGATCATAATGTGTCTTCTGTTAAGTTGCTCTCCTAATGAATTAGCCAGGGCTTTTCCCCTCCTGTCACATTCGTTTTCCCCTTCAGTTGGATTGATAGGAATGAACTTTGGTGCAGGATGAATCCTATGTAACGACCCGGACCAGAAATAAAATTATTTTGAGAATTGGACGATTATACCCTCGATTTTGGACGGGTTCAGGAGTCAATTTTTGACTAGCAGTACTTTTGGGAATTTTTCTTGGGTCATTGCATAGGTCTGGAACTCGCGAGTTCGTAGACAGGTGGCACGCGGAAAACGGAGACCTGGTGAGTTCGTTACGGGTCTAGAAGCTTGAGGGGCAGTTTGGTAATTTTGGAAAAGTTGGAACTATATATCAGATATTTTTCTCTCTCCTCGACAGATTGGTCCATGCAGTCTCTCTCTCCTACCCGAAATTCTCCCCGTGCGAACACCGAACCACCTTTTTCATCGGACGGATTTTGGTCCGATTCGACCGAAACCAAGGTCGGGAGGATCTTCCCCGGAACCCCACGAGCATTTAGGGGTATTTATTGGAGCGGGAGCACCGCCGTAGGTGACAGACTGAGGAGTGAGGTGGACCGAATCTTCTCGGCCGTTTTCCGGCCAGACTAGGTACGATCTCGGAGCTTTGACCTCATATTTGGATTCCGGGTGAAAAGTAGATGAATTTACATGTGTGGATCGTGAAAAACGGTCAAGAAATGAAGAAGTTAGAAAACCTTGAAAATGGACTAGAAATGGCAATTTCAGGCGAACTAGACGGCGGCGTAGGTGACGATCCGGTCGTCTTCTCTGATAGGTTACCGGCAATAAGTCAGGTCGGGTTGGACCGGGTCGTGTTGAGTGAACCGGTCGAGTTCAGTGAATCGATCGGGTCGAGTAAACCAATTGGGTTGAGTTGGACCGGGTCAGGCCGAGTTGGGTCAGGTTGGACCGGTCCAGGCGCGTGAGTCACTGTAGCAGCACGTGGCGGTGCGTGGGATCATGTTCTGACCTTCCGGTGGCACGTGGTGGCGCGTAGGACTGTTCCCGATGTCACGACGACGAGTGGCTAGGGTTTTGGGACGTTCTGGATAAGATTTAGTTGGTTTCGAGGCCATAGGAGTTCGTTTAGGGCCCAATTGGGCAATCCCAGCGGAAATGGTTGACCGTGGAATGAGTTTTGAGCTCGGAAAGTCAAGGTAGTTGGGTCATTATTGTGCATGTGTTCCTTGGGCTAGAGCGTCCATGAATTTTGGGTTGGATGATGTTTGTGAGTGGACTTTTGGTTTATAAATTGTAATGCATGCATCAATATCTTTTATTAAAATACTGTTGTGTATGGTTGCAATGATTGCCTGGAATTTATAAATGATTGCTGGACATTTGTTTTTCAAATATTTAAGTGAAAGTGTGTTGTGAGAAATGGTATGGTTGTTGGATTCGGTGTTGATATCGTTTTGAGGTGGTAATTATTGAGTCTATGATTTTGAGTTGAACTATTTGAGGCGGGGCAGGATCCGAGGCTAGGATCCGCTATTGGTGGTGAACCCCCAGTATAAACACTGATTTGTGGGAGGCCCAGATCCGGGCCAGGATCCGCTGTTGGCGGTGAACCCGGTGAACCCGGTGAACCTCCGACATAAACATTGATTTGAGGGAGGCCAGGATCCGCTGTTGGCGGTGAACCCGGTGAACCTCCAAGATAAACATATTTGAGGAGGACCAGAATATGGGACTAGGATCCGTTATTGGCGGTGAATCTTCAATATAATTGGTTATTGTTTCTTCGACTAGCGTCGAGAGTTTTACTCCATTGGTTCGTTGAGTGCTCCGACTATGGCATCGAGGAGTTTTGGCTTCGCCGGGTCGCGAGGCTATTTATGCATAGTACAGAGAGTTGTGATACAGGACTAGCACACCCCAAGGGATACCCTGGTGGCTAGGGATATGCCGACTGATATGATATGATAGCGGAATGTTATTCCGGCTGAGGATACGATATGATAGCCGAGGATATTTCCTGCTCTAATATGGTTTTGACGACGATTGTCATGTGATTAATCAGCCTATGAAAATACTTCGTCATCAGGGTCTGTGGGTTGGTGTGTGCGGTGACCCAGAGGGACGAATTATTGTTGGTTCACAAGTATCCGACTAGTCGGTTGTCTTGTGATATTCCAGTAGAGGTGTCAGCAGTGTCTGACCTACTCACATTTGGTGTCAGAGGGTATTCCTATTTGGACCACCACTATTCCGAGGTCTTGGCTTTGACCTGTATGCTGTCCTAGGTCTGACAGGTAGGAGTGGTCAGTAAGTACAGAGGTTCTGTCAAGAACCCTGTAAGGTTTACTAAAAATTATTTAAAGATAAAGGGTAGTCCTGGTATAAAATTTTGAGGTAAAAGGGCTGTCAGACGGGATAAGGGTTCTTTCCGGGTTTCGAGGAGAAATTCGGGAAGGGTCCTTACAAGTGGTATCAGAGTTCTGGGTTAACTTCATGCAGACCGCACACTTGTGTGCAAATTATTTAAGGATTTCTATTAACAAGATGACGCCGAGGCGTTTACCTCTTTAACGACCTCGAACTGAATAGGAGGTTAGTTCTTTAACCTGAGTTAGTGAAATTTCGGGGCCGAAATTTCTGTAAGGGGGGAAATTTGTAACGACCCGTAACATAAATAAAATTATTTTGAGAATTGGACGATTTTACCCTCGATTTTGGATGGGTTCGTTAGTCACTTTTTGACTGGCAGTACTTTTGGGAATTTTTCTTAGGTCGTTGTGTAGGTCTTGAACTCATGAGTTCGTAGACAGGTGGCACGTGGAAAACAGAGACCCAATGAGTTCGTTACGGGTCTAGAAGCTTCTGGGGCAGTTTGGTAATTTTGGAAAAGTTGGAACTATATATGAAATATTTTTCTCTCTCCTCGAGAGATTGGTCCATGTAGTCTCTCTCTCCTACCCGAAATTCTCCCCGTGCGAACACTGAACCACTTTTTTCATCGGACGGATTTCGGTCCGATTCGACCGAAACCAAGGTCGGGAGGATCTTCCCTGGAACCCCATGAGCATTTAGTGGTATTTATCGGAGCGGGAGCACCGCCGTAGGCGCCGGACGGAGGAGGGAGGTGGACTGGATGTTCTCAGCCGTTTTTCGACAGACCAGGTACGATCTCGGAACTTTGACCTCAAATTTGGATTCCTGGTGAATAGTAATTGAATTTACATGTGTGGATCGTGAAAAACAGTCAAGAAATGAAGAAGTTAGAAAACCGTGAAAATCGACCGGAAATGGCAATTTCCAGCGAACCAGATGGCGGCGGAGGCGGCGGTCCGGTCGTCTTCTCTGGTAGGTTACCGGCGATAAGTCGGGTCAGGTTAGATCGGGTCGTGTTGAGTGAACCGGCCGGGTCGAGTGAACTGGTCGGGTTGAGTTGGACCGGGTCAAGCCGAGTTGGGTCGGGTTGGACCGGTCCAGGCGCGTGAGTCACTGTAGCAGCAAGTGGCGGCGCGTGTTCTGAACATCCGGTGGCGCGTGGCGGCGCGTGGGACTATTCTCGATGTCACGACGGCGCGTGGCTAGGGTTTTGGGACGTTCCGGATCAGATTTTATTGGTTTCGAGGCCGTAGGAGTTTGTTTAGGGCCCGATTGGGAAATCCCAGTGGTAATGGTTGACCGTGGAACGGGTTTTGAGCTCGGAAAGTCAAGGTAGTTGGGTCATTATTGTGCATGTGTTCCTTGGGCTAGAGCGTCCATGAATTTTGGGTTGGATGATGTTTGTGAGTGGACTTTTGGTTTATAAATTGTAATGCATGCATCAATATCTTTGATTAAAATACTGTTGTGTATGGTTGCAATGATTGCCTGGAATTTATAAATGATTGCTGGACATTTGTTTTTCAAATATTTCAGTGAAAGTGTGTTGTGAGAAATGGCATGGTTGTTGGATTCGGTGTTGATATCGTTTTGACGTGGTAATTATTGAGTCTATGATTTTGGGTTGAACTATTTGGGGGGGGCAGGATCTGGGGCCAAGATCCGCTATTGGCGGTGAACCCCCAGTATAAACACTGATTTGAGGGAGGCCTGGATCCGGGCCAGGATCCGCTGTTGGCGGTGAATCCGGTGAACCTCCGAGATAAACATTGATTTGAGGGAGGCCAGGATCCGGGCCAGGATCCGCTGTTGGCGGTGAACCCGGTGAACCTCCGAGATAAACATTGATTTGAGGGAGGCCAGGATCCGGGCCAGGATCCACTATTGGCGGTGAACCCGGTGAACCTTCAATGTCAGGACCCTTCCCGAATTTCCCCTCGAAACCCGGGAAGAACCCTGATCCCGTCTGACAACCTAAGAAAAGGTTCCCAAAATACTCTTCAATCCTTACAAAATATAATAACAATAAATACTTCCACTTGTCAGACAAGGGATTCAAGCACTCAATAATTCCCGTAATTAATGACCCATCAAATACAATATAATATCAGAGCGTCTAAGTAGGATCAAGAGTAAAATTTAGATATCCTACTCAAATATAATTACACAGCGCAGTCGAAGTACTAATGCCTCAGCCTCGAGATCAATGTTCTCGTCAACTCTACTCAACTGCCTGAAGGGGGTTTAAACACAAAAGTTGTGAGTGGACAAAAATAATCATTTATAAATTCCTTTTCGAGAAAATACGTTTATTCCCCTCCATTTATAAAATTATGCATGCATAACATAAAACAATTTATCATACTAAAACATCATATGTAAATCACCAAAAATTCTCATTTCTCTTTAAAACCATTTAGTTGGACTCACATAAAATCTATATAATAAAAATACCTCGTGATCCACAATTTGGTTTGAAAACTCTCTTCAAAGAAGTTTAAAATCATTTAATTTAATCTGGACACAAAATATCTCAAATTCAAATCATTTCGTTCAATCCGACACATAATATCTCAAATTTTCACTGTTCCCGACATATCCATAACACACCAGGGTATCCCTTGAGATGTGTTCAAATCTGTACAACTCTGTGTACCATCTGTACTATCCGTACTTTCTGTACTATGCATAGACAGCTTCGCAACCTGGCGGAGCAAGGCCCCTTAACACCAAGGTCCGAACCCTCAAAACTGGCAGAGCAAGGCCCCTCAACACCAGTCAGAGCAACAATAACCATCGGGACGGGAACCAGTGAATCAAATCCATACTTCGAAATCTTTGTTTCGCGGCCTAAGCCAATTCTTTGAAATATCATTTTTATGGCCAAAATCAATAAACATAATTATGGGTCTCAACCCAAATCACATACTCAAATAGTTACCACGTCAAAACGATATCAAAATCGAGTACAAAAACCAGGTCATTTCTCAAAACACACTTTCACTGAAATATTGGAAAACATGTGTCCAGCATCATTTTCTAAAATCCAGAAATTCATTGCACCCATACATAACAGTATTTAAAATCAAAGATACATTTATACATGCATTACAGTTTATAAATCAAAGTCCACTCACAAACCTGTTCAAGCAAGCTCAATCCCGAACTGTACGCTCCCCTGAAGCTCCTGGAGCAGTATCGCCTGTCCAAATTAATAATCGGGATTACCAGCTAATCATAAGAACCTTAATTATAAATCCCCTAAACCCCGGGAGTCTAACTATGCTGGCCTAGAAAACGCAGCAACTTTAAAATGTCCGAAACAACCCCTAAACGACGTCTGATCGACTCAAAACTTACGCCAACAGGTCCGAAACGTCAAAAACTACTTGTCACTCGCCACCGTGACATCAGACTCGGCCCCACGCGCCGCCACGCGCCGACGGAAGGTCGGAACACGCGCCGACGCGCCGCCACGCGCCCTCACGCGCCTGCTACAGTACCCAAGCGCCTAGACCGGTCCAACCCGGTCTAACTCGGCCTGATCCGGTCTAACTCGGCCTGACCCGGTCCAACTCGGCCTGACCGGTTCACTCAACCCGACCGGTTCAACTCGACCCGACCGGTCACCGGCGACTCACCGGAGAAGACGACCGGCTGCCGTCGCCTTCGCCGGAAGCTGGCCGGAGAAGATGACCGGCAGCGCCGTCGCCGCCGTCTAGTTTCGCCGGAATCCTCCATTTCCGGCCGAAACTTCAAGCTTTCGTAACTTCCTCAAAACTCAACCATTTTTCACAAATTTTATATCTAAATCTATCTACTAGAACCCAGGAATCCAAATATGAGCTCAAAATCACAAACACGTACCTGTGCTAGCCGAAAAATCGATCGGAAGGTCCAAAACTTCCTATCCTCGGTTCGGCTTCCTCCGTGGTCCTCTCCTTCGATGGTTGGTACGGTTGTGATCGTGGGAAGGAGTAGAATACGATTAGTTGATCAAAACTGGAAGTTGAAGCCTTGAAATCAAAGTTGACTTTGTGGGTTTTTGGATGATTTTCGCACGGGTTGGTTGTTTGTGTATGTTTTTCACAGAGAGAAAGAAGGAGATGAAGATATAAATGATTGGGGTCAATATATCTTCTCTCCATGGCAAATTACCAAATTGCCCTTGCACATCTAGACCCATAACTTTCGTCCACGAACTCCATTTTCCGCATGCCGCCTGTCTACGAACTCGTGAGTTCGAGACCTACGCAACGGTATCCAAAACACCACCGAAAATGTTTCAAAACAAAACTTGATTTCCATGCCCTTTACCAACCAAGGGTAAAATCGTCATTTTACATAAATAATTTACTTAAATCCAATAATTGAAATTCCGAGTTGTTACAATCTACCCCCCTTAAGAAATTTCGTCCTCGAAATTCAACTCTACCCTTGGAACAAATAAGGATACTGCGCCCGCATTTGTTCCTCAGTTTCCCACGTGGCTTCCTCCACGTTATGATTCCTCCATAACACTTTAACTAGAGGAATACTCTTTCTGCGCAATACCTTCTCTTTCCAATCCAAAATTTGCACCGGTTGCTCCTCAAAGGTCAAATCATCCTTCAGCTCAAGTGGCTGCTCTCCCAATACGTGAGATTCATCAAACAGATATTTCCGGAGCAAAGATACATGGAAAACATTATGAACTTTGGATAATTCCAACGGTAAAGCAAGACGATATGCCACTGGTCCTATCCTCTCCAGAATCTCATACGGACCAATGTAGCGAGGACTCAGTTTTCTCGTCTACCAAAACATACCACTCCCTTCCAAGGAGATAGTTTCAAGAACACCCAGTCACCTACCTCAAACTCAAGGTCTCTGGTTCTACGGTCTGCATAGCTCTTCTGGCGATCCTGAGCTGTCTTCAACCTTTCTCTGATGATCCTTATTTTTTCCTTAGTCGTATCAACCAACTCTGGTGTTAACAGTTTCCTTTCACCCACTTCGTTCCAACATAATGGTGTCCTGCACTGCCTCCCATATAGTGCCTCGAAAGGAGACATCCCAATACGCGACTAATAACTATTATTATAAGCAAATTCCATCAGAGCCAGGTGTGAATCCCAGTTCCCTTTAAACTGTAGTACACAAGCTCTCATCATATCCTCCAAAACCTGGATTGTCCTCTCAGACTGACCATCCGTCTGAGGATGAAAAGCTGTACTAAAATGCAAGGTAGTGCCAAAAGCCTTCTGCAAACTCCGCCAAAACCTGGAGGTAAATCTAGGATCCCTGTCCGAAACGATGGACTCTGGAGTCCCATGTAGCCGTATGATCTCATCAATAAACAATTTGGCATACCGACTCATCTGAAAATCTTCCCGCACTGGCAAGAAATGTGCAGACTTCGTGAGTCTATCAACAATTACCCATATCCCATCATGTCCCTGTTGTGTCCTTGGAAGTTTATACACAAAATCCATCGTAATGTGATCCCACTTCCATTCCGGAATAGGTAATGGTTGAAGTGCCCCATATGGTTTCTGCCTCTCTGCTTTCACTTGCTGACACGTCAGGCATCTACTCACAAACTCAACAATTTCCCTTTTCATCCCAGTCCACCAATAGTATTTCCTTAGGGTATGATACATCTTGGTACCTCCTGGATGCATAGCGTAAGCCGAACTATGAGCATCATCAAGAATTTCTCTCTTTAGCTCCAAATCATTCGGTACGCACAACCGGCCATCCCTAACCAAGGCTCCATCATCCCTAAGCGCATAGTTCTGCCTGTTTCCAGCCTCCAACTCCATCCTGATAATGCACAACGTAGGATCCTGGAGTTGAGCCTCAATAATCCGATCAATCAGAACAGGCCTCACATGGAAACTAGCCAACAAAGCCCCCTGGCTATCCATGTCCAGTACTATCCCTGCTCTACGGAACTCTACCAATAACGGTAGGTAGACTGTATGCAAATGGGCCAAAGAACCCATGGATTTCCTGCTCAATGCATCCGCCACAACATTGGTTTTCCCTGGATGGTACTCTATAGTACAATCATAATCCTTTATTAGCTCAAGCCATCTTCTCTGCCTCAGATTCAGGTCCTTTTGGGTGAACAAGTACTTTAAACTCTTATGGTCGGTGAAGATCCGACACGTCTCCCCGTACAAGTAATGTCGCCAGATTTTCAATGCATGCACCACTGCAGCTAACTCCAAATCATGTGTGGGGTAATTCAACTCATGGGGTTTAAGTTGTTTAGAAGCATACGCTATCACTTTTCCATGCTGCATCAACACACAGCCTATACCCCGCAATGAGGCATCACTATACACCTCGAATGCCCCAGTATCATCAGGAAGGGTCAATACTGGAGTAGAAGTCAACCTCCTCTTCAGCTCCTGAAATCCCTGTTCACAATCAGCTCCCCAGTCAAACTTGACTCCTTTCCTCGTCAACCGAGTCAACGGCCCTGCTATCGTAGAAAATCCTTCTACAAACCGTCGATAATATCCTGCCAAACCCAGAAAACTCCTCACCTCTGTCACTGTCCTCGGTTGCTCCCAGTTTGCCACTGCCTCGACCTTTTGGGGATCTACGCTGATACCCTCAGCCGAAATCACATGACCTAAGAATCCAACTTCGGTCAACCAAAACTGGCATTTACTGAACTTGGCAAACAAATGCTTTTTCCTAAGCATATTCAGCACCAACCTTAAGTGCTTCTCATGTGCCTTAGCACTCCTCGAATACACCAAGATGTCATCAATGAACACAATCACAAATCGATCCAAATACTTTTGGAAAACCCTGTTCATCAAATCCATAAATGCTGCTGGGGCATTAGTCAACCCGAAAGACATCACCAGGAACTCATAATGACCATAACGAGTCCTGAAAGCTGTTTTCTCAACATCCCCTTCTCTGATCCTCAACTGATGGTACCCGGATCGAAGGTCAATTTTCGAAAAATATCTTGCCCTCTTAAGTTGATCAAACAAATCATCTATCCTTGGCAAAGGATACTTATTCCGCACCGTAGCCCTGTTTAGTTTCCGGTAGTCGATACACAACCTCAGACCACCATCCTTTTTCCTCACAAATAACACTGGTGCACCCCAAGGTGAAACACTTGGGCGAATAAATCCCATATTCACCAAGTCTTGCAACTGAGTCTTTAACTCTCGCAATTCTGCCAGTGCCATTCTATACGGTGCCTGTGAGATAGGTTGAGTACCTGGCAAAAGCTCGATGGTGAACTCAATCTCCCGATGAGGTGGCAATCCAGGAAGATCATCTGGAAACACATCAGAGAACTCACTCACCACTGGAATATCCTCCACTCTCATCGGAGTATCCCGAGAATCAAACACATGAGCCAAATAACCCTCACAACCTTTCCTCAGCAATTTCTCAGCGGTCAAAGCTGATATCACTCCACAGGGTAGTACCCTACGATCTCCCCTGAATGTAAGTTCCGGTAAACCTGGACTCCGGAAATCCACTCTCTTGTCATAACAATCAATAGAGGCATGGTGCATAGTCAACCAATCCATCCCCAGAATCACATCAAAATCAAAAATATCTAAGGGGATTAAATCTGCCTCTAATGCATGACCTTCCACTAACACTGGACAACTACGAATCACGAGATTCGCCACTAACATATTCCCAGTATGACTACTAATACCCATGTCCCCCTGAGGACATCTCATAACCGAGAACACTCACTCTAAACGAATAATCCACTCTGCTGCATCATCTGGGCTAGAGTCGCCCATAAATATTGTATCCCCTAATCTATGAGCTCTCTCAATGTCTGAACCTTCAGTAGCAGTCCTACTCTGAAGTACAGAAGTCAACGTATGACCCAATTGTTCCAGTGTTTGCCTCATATCAGGCTCCACTGCAGGTTCATGCGTGTCCCCAATATTTTCCGACTGTTGACGGAACTCTCGTCTCGGAGGCATTACGCTGAAAAAAACTATACTCATCGATACCAAAATTTGTACACGTAGTGTACAGTCTATAGGAATTTAACCTAGTGCTCTGATACCAATTGTCAGGACCCTTCCCGAATTTCCCCTCGAAACCCGGGAAGAACCCTGATCCCGTCTGACAACCTAAGAAAAGGTTCCCAAAATACTCTTCAATCCTTACAAAATATAATAACAATAAATACTTCCACTTGTCAGACAAGGGATTCAAGCACTCAATAATTCCCGTAATTAATGACCCATCAAATACAATATAATATCAAAGCGTCTAAGTAGGATCAAGAGTAAAATTTAGATATCCTACTCAAATATAATTACACAGCGCAGTCGAAGTACTAATGCCTCAGCCTCGAGATCAATGTTCGCGTCAACTCTACTCAACTGCCTGAAGGGGGTTTAAACACAAAAGTTGTGAGTGGACAAAAATAATCATTTATAAATTCCTTTTCGAGAAAATACGTTTATTCCCCTCCATTTATAAAATTATGCATGCATAACATAAAACAATTTATCATACTAAAACATCATATGTAAATCACCAAAAATTCTCATTTCTCTTTAAAACCATTTAGTTGGACTCACATAAAATCTATATAATAAAAATACCTCGTGATCCACAATTTGGTTTGAAAACTCTCTTCAAAGAAGTTTAAAATCATTTAATTTAATCTGGACACAAAATATCTCAAATTCAAATCATTTCGTTCAATCCGACACATAATATCTCAAATTTTCACTGTTCCCGACATATCCATAACACACCAGGGTATCCCTTGAGATGTGTTCAAATCTGTACAACTCTGTGTACCATCTGTACTATCCGTACTTTCTGTACTATGCATAGACAGCTTCGCAACCTGGCGGAGCAAGGCCCCTTAACACCAAGGTCCGAACCCTCAAAACTGGCAGAGCAAGGCCCCTCAACACCAGTCAGAGCAACAATAACCATCGGGACGGGAACCAGTGAATCAAATCCATACTTCGAAATCTTTGTTTCGCGGCCTAAGCCAATTCTTTGAAATATCATTTTTAGAGGGGACCCTCAAAACTGCACAGATATGATAAACCGAGAAGTGGTTGGAGGTAATTTAAAGAGATTAGGATGGATCTGGAATTTAAGAGGATGGTAGGTGAGGTTTCTTTATTGTTGGATTTGAAAATAAGCACTCTTGTACGGGATTGTGGAATGAGGAAATTGGTAGAAAAGATTTTGGGTATTTTTTTGGTCTGGCGAATGGTTAGGTCAAGAACTCGATCTCGCTTATGAGGGAAACAATTAGCAGGACCCTTCCCAAATTTCCCTTCGAAACCCCGGAAAAACCCTGCTAAAATTCCCAAAATACCCTTAGCCCTTGCAAAATGATGAGAATTCTGCCAAAACTCCGGCAGAATCTCCCCTTAAGGAGTTGTTTAACGGTCTTCCACCTGTCAGACAAGGGATCAGATAACACTCCAAATTCGAACAACTCAACTATCCAACGATGTAATTAGCAAATTGACAATTAATCGAACAAATTTATAAGAGAATATAGGAAGGATAAGTAAATACACAACAAATAAATATCCTACTTCAGGTAAACGTGCAGTTGAAATGTAATGCCTCAACCACTGAGGGGATTTAAAGCACCAAAAGTGTGAGTGGACAAACATAATCATTTAAAACTATTTCCGAGGAAAACATACATTTCCCCCTCCACAAATAAAACAATGCATGCATGAAATTCCTTTCCAACAAAACCATAAGGATAACCCGAAAACATACTAGAAAATCCATTGTTTTGGTAAAACACCCGTGGGACCCACGAAAAACCGTATAATGAAAACATCCCGTGGTCCACAACCCTGTTTTGAAAACCCTCCTCAAAGGATTTTACAAATCATATGAAACCAACCTGTATACAAAATGTATATCAAAACATTTTCCATTGCTCCCAAATAAAAATTCCGAGCCATAGCTCAATACCCTCCACACACCCGATATACCTCAAGCTGTGCAGAACCCTGACTACGCGTAGACAGCCTCAACGACATGGTGGAGAAAAATACCTCTCCACACCAGTGTCGGAGAACCCTCAACGATCTGACGGAGAAAAACCCCTCGACGCCAGTCGGAGAAAATCGTGATCCTCGGGGACAATAAATATGTGAAAACCAAAATCCACATTTTGAAATCCTTGTTTCCTGGCCTATGTCAAATTCATTGAAAAACCGGGTCTATGCCCAAATCCAAGGAAATCACAAATCCGAGTCTACACCCAAAACTATGGACTCAAAATCTATCAGGTTAAAACCATGTAATAATAGAGTCCATAAAACCAGGCCATAGCCCAAAACATTGTTTCCACTGTAATATGGAAAACCCGTGTCCAGGCATCATTTAGTAGCACAATTTCTAAATTCCAGAAATGTACCAAAAATAATGTTTAACAATATTTAATTCAAATATACCTTTATGCATGCATTATAATTTATAAACCAAAGTCCACACACCAATAGCTCAATCTCGAGTCGTACGCTCCTCTGATGTTCCTAGAGCAATATCGCCTGTCACAAGTAACAATCGGGATTACTAACGATAATTAAAAATCCTACATTTAAAATCCCTAAACCCCGAGAAGTCCGATCGCGTTACACTAAAAATGCAGCCACTTCGGACGCCCAAAACTACATCTAAACGACGTTCGATTAACCCAAAACCTACGCCAAAATGTCCAAAATGTTGAAACCTTGTAGACACGAGTCACCGTGACCCCAGAATCGGTCCCACGCACTGTCACGCGTAGACAGAAGACCGGCTATTCAACCACGCGCTGGCTACACGCCACACGCGTCCGTACAGTACCACACGCGCATGTTGACTTAATCGCCAAGTGGCATCCACGTGGCTGCCATGTGGCCTCGACTTGGTTCCACATGGCTGCCACGTGGCATGCCACTTCAACCCCACCGACCAACCTAGTCGTCGGAGCCTCAACGGAGAAGGCGACTGCCGCCGCCGTCACCGTCGCTGGAAAACCCCATTTCTGGCCGAGCTTCAAGTTTTTCCTAACTTTCTCAAAACTCAACCGTTTTTCACGAATTTTATGTCTAAATCCATCTACTCGAACTTAGGAGTTCAAAATGAACTATAAACACGAAACCCATACCTGTGTTGGCCGAAAAATTGACCGGAAGGTTTCGATTTTCCTTTCCTCCGATTGGTGTCTTCCGCGGTTGTTTCCTTCGGTGGTGGGTACGATTTTGATCGCAAGAAGGAGTAGAGTGTGATGGATTTCACCAAATTGGCCAAGGTTGCCTTGAATTGAAAGTCCAAATCGAAGGTTTTTGTTTTGGTTCGGTCGATCGGTGTCACGGGTCTAAATGGAGACACGGGTTTGTGTGAAGGAAGAAATGAAATGAAATTGCTGGAAGGTTTGGGTTAAATACATAGACCCAAGGGAATTTACCAAAATGCCCCTAAATAATCTAGACCCGTAAGTTTCTCGCACGGTCTCCATTTTTCGCGTACCTCTGGTTTACCAACTCGTGAGTCCGAGACCAACGCAACGGTACCCGAAAAACTATTAAATGTGTCTCCACAAAAAATTGACTTCCGAGCTCCTTATAAAACTAAGGGTAATTTTGCCCTTTCCCAAATTAATTTACAAAAATTCACTAATTAAATTTCCGGGTCGTTACAACTCACCCCCCTTAAAGAAATTTCGTCCTCAAAATTCATACCTGTCACTGGAAAAACTGTGGATGATGTGCCCGCATTAGTGCTTCGGTTTCCCACGTGGCTTCCTCCACGTTCTAATTCCTCCACAGAACTTTAACCAGAGGAATAGTCTTTCTGCACAATACTTTTTCCTTCCAATCTAGAAGTTGTACTAGTTGCTCATCAAAAGTCAAATCATCTCTCAGCTCAATTGGTTGCCCTTCCAATACATGAGATTCATCGAATAGGTACTTCTGGAGCATGGATACATGGAATACATCGTGAACCTTTGACAGTTCTGGAGGTAAAGCAAGTTTGTACGCGACTGACCCTATCCTCTCAACAATCTCATAAGGCCCAAGGTTGCGAGGACTCAGTTTCCCTCGTCTACCAAAATGTACAACTCCTTTCCAAGGGAATAACTTCAAGAAAACCCAGTCTCCGACCCCAAATTCAAGGTCTTTGATCTGTCGGTCCGCATAACTTTTCTGGCGGTCATGAGCTACATTCAGCCTTTCCCTGATGATCCGAATCTTTTCCTCTGTCATTTCCACAACCTCTGGTGTCAATAGTCTTCTCTCGCCTACCTCAGTCTAGCATATCGGTGTTCTGCAATGTCGCCCATACAGTGCCTCAAAAGGTGCCATCCCAACACTAGGCTGATAGCTATTGTTGTATGCAAACTCCATCAAAGCCAGGTGTGAATCCCAGTTTCCTTTAAACTGTAGTACACAAGCTCTCATCATATCTTCCAAAATCTGAATTGTCCTTTCAGACTGACCATCAGTCTGAGGATGAAAAACTATATTGAAATGCAAGGTAGTTCCAAAGGCTTTCTGCAAACTCCGCCAAAACCTCAAAGTAAACCTAGGATCCCTGTCTGATACAATCGACTCTGGAGTCTCATGTAACCTTATGATCTCATCCACAAACAACTTGGCGTACTGGCTCATCTGATAATCCTCCTGTACTGGCGAGAAATGTGCTGACTTTGTGAGACTATCAACAACTACCCAGATTCCATCATGTCATTTTTGCGTCCTAGGAATTTTATAGACAAAATCCATAGTAATGTGATTCCACCTCCATTCTGGAATAGGTAACGGTTGTAGTGCCCCATATGGTTTCTGCCTCTTTGCTTTTACTTGTTGACACGTCAAGCATCTACTCACAAACTCTGCTATTTCCCTTTTCATCCCAATCCACCAATAGTATTCCTTAAGAGTACGATAGATCTTCGTACCTCCTGGATGCATAGCATAAGCAGAACTATGAGCTTCCTCAAGAATTTCTCTTTTCAACTCTGGATCATTTGGTACCCATAACCGGCCATCCTTAACCAAGGCTCCATCATCTCAAACCACGTAATCATGCATGTTCCCACCCTCCAATTCCATCCTAATAATACACAAAGTAGGATCCTGGAGTTGAGCTTCAATAATCTGGCCAATCAAGATAGGTCTCACATGGAAGCTAGCTAACTGAACCCCCTGGTTATCCATGCTCAGTATAATTCCCGCTCTTCGGAATTCCACCAGCAACGGTAGATAAACAGTGTGCAAATAGGCTAAGGAACCTATGGACTTCCTGTTCAATGCATCCGCCACTACATTGGCCTTTCGTGGGTGATACTCTATAGTACAATCATAATCCTTTATCAGCTCAATCCACCTTCGCTGTCTCAAATTCAAATCTTTCTGGGTGAAGAAGTATTTCAGACTCTGATGATCGATGAAGATCCGACATGTTTCCTCATACAAATAGTGTCTCCAAATCTTCAGTGCATGCACCACTGCTGCTAATTCTAAATCATGTGTAGGGTAATTCAACTCATGAGGTTTAAGTTACCTGGAAGCATAAGCTATCACCTTTCCATGATGCATCAGCACGCAACCTATACCTCGTAATGATGCATCGATGTACACCTCAAATCCTCCGTTATCATCTGGAAGGGTTAACACAGGGGCATAACTCAACCTCCTCTTAAGCTCTTGAAAGCTCTGTTCACACTCAGCATCCCTGTCAAACTTGACTCCTTTCCTTGTCAACCGAGTTAACAGGGCATCTATCGTAGAGATTCCTTCTACAAATCACTGATAATATCCCGCAATATCCAGAAAACTCCTCACCTCTGACATTGTCTTCGGTTGCTCCCAGTTTGCCACTGCCTCGAATTTTTGGGGATCCACGCTGATACCCTCAGCAGAAATCACATGCCCTAAGAATCCCACATTAGTCAACCAAAACTAACATTTACTGAACTTGGCGAGCAGTTGATTTTTCCTCAGCATATTCGGCACCAACCTCAAGTGCTTCTCATGTGCCTTAGCACTCTTCGAATATACCAATATATCATTGATGAACACAATCACAAACCGATCCAAATACCATCGGAACACCCTGTCCATCAAATCCATAAATGCTGCCGATGCATTAGTTAAGCCAAAAGGCATCACCATGAGCTCATTATTCCCATAGCGGGTCCTAAAAGCTGTTTTAGGAACATCCCCTTCCCTGATCCTTAACTGATGGTACCTGGATCGAAGGTCAATTTTTGAAAAATACTTTGCCCCTTTTAATTGATCGAGCAAATCATCAATTCGGGGAAAAGGATATTTATTTTGCACCGTAACCCTGTTTAACTGCCAGTAGTCGATACAGAGCCTAAAACCACCATATTTCTTCCTTACAAATAATATCGGCACACCCCAAGGTGATATACTTGTTGAATAACTCCCATATCCACCAAGTCCCGCAATTGAGTCTTCAATTCCCTCAATTCTACCGGTGCCATTTTGTACAATGCCTAGGATATAGGTTGAGTACCTGGAAGAAGGTCTATGGTGAACTCAATCTCCCGGTGAGGTGGCAACCCCAGAAGATCCTAGGGAAATACATCTGGAAACTCATTCACCACAGGAATATCCTCTACTATCATCGGAGTATCCCGAGACTCAATCACGTGAGCTAAATATCCCTCACAACCTTTCCTCAATAATTTCTCAGCTTTCAAAGCTGAGATCACTCCCGAGGGAAGTACCCTATGGTCACCCTGAAATGTCAGTTCCAGCAAACCTGGACTCCGGAAAACCACCCTCTTGGTGAAACAATCAATGGAGGCATGATGCAAGGTTAACCAATCCATCCCCAAAATCACATCAAAATCATAAATGTCCGAGGGAATTAAATCTGCCTCTAACTGATGACCTTGCACTACTACCGGACAACTGCGAATCATGAGGTTCGCCACTAATATATCTCCGATAGGAGTACTAATGCCCATGTCACAACTAATCGGAGACAAATCTCTATCAGCAAAGAGTGTAAAACTCTGAGAAATAAAAGAATGTGTAGCCCCGGGATCCAACAAAACACGAGCATCATGGTTAAAAATAGATAACGTACTAGTGACCACCTCTGGTGCTGCTCGAGCCTCCTGGTGAGTTATAGTAAAAACTCATGCTTGTGTACTAGAAGATCGACCATGACCCCCACGTCTCCCTCTGGCCCTGTTGGCCCTACTGGCCCTACTGGCCCCACTGGACTGGGTCTGGCTCCCTGCGGCAGGACCAAATGTTTGCGCTGCTCTCTAACTCAATTCAGTAGCCTCTCGGCCCAAGGAACTACTGCCCGGATAACGATGTGGACAGTCTCTCCTGAAATGATCGGTCTCCCCATAAAAGTAACAACCGGTGTCACCTGTGTGGGTCTACCACTTTGTCTCCCGATCGACTGTACTGAAGTCCCACTAGACTGAGCAAATAATTGTTGTCCCTGTCTGGCTCTGCCACTACCTGCTCCGGATCCTGTACCCCCAGAATATCCATAACTGGAACTACCTCTCTTAGCTGGTCCTTGACTAGAGGCTCCCAAACTCCAGCGATCCCGGCGTCGCTTAGAACCATTGAACTGCAGCTGAGTTGGCAAACTCAACTCTACTCTAGTAGCAGCGTCTACCAAAGCCCTCAAAGAAGTATGTGCCACAACAGTGACTGTTACTCGAACCTCATTCAGCAGTCCATACTCAAACCTTCGGCATTTATCCATCTCAGTCGCCATAAGAGCCGGTAAAAAGCATGACAACTCAAGAAATCTCTGCTCATACTGTGCCACCGTCATGTCCCCCTGCTGTAACTGCAAGAACTTGACCTCTCTGACATCTCGATATGAACGAGGATAAAATTGCTCAAGGAAGCGCTCCCGGAAAGTTTCCCAAGTAAAGGTACGGACATCCCCGCCTGTCAGCCGCAAAGCATGCCACTAACAATATGCATAACTAGCCAAAAGAAATGTGGCAACCGCACCCTATCCTCCGAAGGGCACCTCATAACAGCAAACACTCGTTCCAAACGAGTAATCTACTCATCCGCATCATCTGGGCCTAACTCGTCCGTAAATACTGTCGCCCCCAACCTCTGGGCTAGCTCAATGTCAGACACCTCAGTAGTAGCCCTACCCTAAAGTACCGTAGTCAAAGTTTGACCCAATTTATGTAGGGTCTGCCTCAAATTCGGCTCTCCTACGGGTTCATGTGTGTCCTCACTAGTTCCAGGCCGTTGATGGGGCTCACGCCTCGAAGGCTTTACGCTAAAAAGAACCATAAACCACCAATAACACAATCAGATGTACACTAAGTGTACGGTCTACAAGAATTTAAACCTTGTGCTCTGATACCAAATTGACAGGACCATTCCCGAATTTCCCCTCGAAACCCGAGAAAAACCATGCTCCCGTCTGACAACCTAATAAAATTTCCAAAATACCCTTAACCCCTGCAAAATTATGAGAATTCTGCCAAAATTCTAGCAGAATCTCCCCTTAAGGACTTGTTTAACCGTCTTCCACATGTCAGACAAGGGATCAGATAACACTCCAAATTCCAACAACTCAACCATCCAACGATGTAATTACCAAATTGACAATCAATCCAACAGATTTATCAGAGCATCTAGGTAGGATAAGTAAATACACAACAAATAAATATCCTACTCTAGGTAAACGCGTAGTTGAAATGTAATGCCTCCGCCTCTGGATATGCCCATGTCAATTCAATAGCCTTGAGGGGATTTAAAACACCAAAATTGTAAGTGGACAAAAATAATCATTCAAAACTATTTACGAGGAAAACATACCTCCACGAATAAAACAATGCATGCATGAAATTCCTTTCCAACAAAACCATAAGGAGAACCCGAAAACATATTGGAAAATCCATTGTTTTGGTAAAACACCAGTGGGACCCACGAAAAATCGTATAATGAAAACATCCCGTGGTCCACAACCCTGGTTTGAAAACCCTCCTAAAAGGAGTTTACAAATCATATGAAACCAACCTGGACACAAAATGTATATAAAAATATTTTCCACTACTCCCGAATAAAAATTCCGAGCCGTAGCTCAATACTCTTCACACACCCGATATACCTCAAGTTGTGCAGAACCCTGACTACACGTAGACAACCTCAATGACCTGGTGGAGAAAAATACCCCTTGACACCAGCGTCAGAGAACACTCAACGATCTGATGGAGAAAAACCCCTCGACGCCAATCGGAGGAAACTGTGATCCTTAGGGACAGTAAATCAGTGAAAACCAAAATCCACGTTTTGAAATCCTTGTTTTCTGGCCTAAGTCAAATTCATTGAAAAACTGGGTCTATGCCCAAATCCAAGGAAATCACAATTCCGGGTCTACACCCAAAACCATGGACTCAAAATCTATCAAGTCAAAATCAATTAATAACAGAGCCCATAAAACCAGGCCATAGCCCAAAACATTGTTTCCATTATAATATGGAAAACCCGTGTCTAGTCATCATTTATGAGCACAATTTCTAAATTCCAGAAATGTACCATAAATAATATATAAAAATATTTAATTCAAATATACCATTATGCATGCGTTATAATTTATAAACTATAATCCACTCACCGATAGCTCAATCCCGAGTCATACGCTCCTCTGAAGTTCCCAGAGCAGTATCGCCTGTCAAAAGTAACAATCGGAATTACTAACGATAATTAAAAATCCTACATTTAAACTCCCTAAACCTCGGGAAGTCCGCTCGCGTTACACTTAAAATGCAGCCACTTCGAAGGCCCAAAACTACCCCTAAATGACGTCCGATTAACCCAAAACCTGCGCCAAAAGGTCTGGAACGTCGAAACATTGCCGACGCGTGACACCGTGACCCCAGAACTAGTCCCACGAGCTGCCACGTGCCGACAAAAGACCGGTGGTTCAGCCACGCGCTGGCTACACGCCTCATGCATCCGTACGCGCCCGCACAGTGCCACACGAGCATGCTGACTCAGTCCCTAGGTGGCATCCACGTGGCTGCCAAGCAGCCTCCACGTGGCTACCAAGCAGCCTCCACGTGGCTGCCAGGCGTCCTCCATGTGGCATGCCGCGTCATCACCGCCGACCGATCCAGTCGCTGGGAGCCTCACCTGAGACTTGTCGGAGTAGACGACCACCGCCGCCGTTGTCTCCGTCGTCGAAAAACCCCATTGTCGGCCGAGCTTCATATTTTTCCTAACTTTCTCAAAACTCAACCGTTTTTCACGAATTTTATGTCTAAATCCATCTACTCGAACCTAGGAATTCAAAAATGAACTCTGAACACGAAACTCATACCTGTGTTGGCCGGAAAATCGATCGGAAGGTTTCTGTTTTCCTTTGCTCTGATCGGTGTCTCCCGAGGCTGTTTCCTTCGGTGGTGGGTACGGTTTTGATCGCGAGAAGGAGTAGAGTGTGATGGATTTCCCCAAATTGGCTAAGGTTGCCTTGAATTGAAAGTCCAATTCGAAGGTTTTTGTTTTGGCTCGGTCAGTCGGTGTCACGGGTCTGTGTGAAGGAAGAAATGAAAAGAAATTGCTGGAAGGTTTGGGTTAAATACATAGACCGAAGGGAATTTACCAA
The DNA here is from genome assembly GCA_037349345.1 of Oemleria cerasiformis. Lineage (NCBI taxonomy): Eukaryota > Viridiplantae > Streptophyta > Magnoliopsida > Rosales > Rosaceae > Oemleria > Oemleria cerasiformis. Next base: position 4,912,221 of record JAZGTL010000016.1, read on the forward strand.
AATGCCCCTGAACAATATAGACCCGTAAGTTTCTCGTACGTTCTCCCTTTTTCGCATGCTGCCTGTCTACGAACTCGTGAGTCCGAGACCTACGCAACGGTACCTGAAAAACTATCAAATGTGTCTTAACAAAAAATTGATTTCCGAGCCCCTTATAAAACCAAGGGTAATTTTGTTATTTCTCAAATTAATTTATGAAAATTCATTAATTAAATTTTCGGGTTGTTACAAGAACACTCTCACGGAGGAGATAAAGGCTCTCACGGGGGAGAGAAGGGCTCTCACGGAGGATAGAAGGGCTCTCACGGAGGTGAGAAGATGCCAACTTTGTGGGTCTCTTTTACCCTCAATTTGTTTAGTTTTTTTGAAACTACTTTGGGTCATGCTTTTGATTCAAATCGAGTCTTATACTCTTTGTTTATGAATTTGTTTGTGGGTATATCTAAGTTAGTTCTTACTTTCTCCTAAGGTGTAAACCTTGTAAACATTTAGCTCAAATGTTATTATCTCATTGAAAATGCCTATTACCATCACAACATCGATGTTTCGTAAGAACGAAAAAAAAGGATCTAATAAAGTGATTTCTGTAGAACCTCATCATGTGTCATGTCACCCTCTAAGGCTCCAATCAAGTTCCATTTTGTTGGAGAGAGACACACCACTTTGAATTAAACGACCCACATTAATAATAGGCTATATCATCATCCGGGCCTAATTCCTAAAGAAGAAAGCCCCAAATCAAAGCAGCTTTTTATCGATACCTTTTCGGCTTTCATTTCTTTTGTGTTGTGCATGAAAATAAACTTCTGCTTGCGTTTTGGTTCTTCCAAATAAAAAGGTCGGCTAGCTGTATGCTCAAAAGTTTGAAGTTGAAGTTCCCAAACGGTCGGTAATGGTAGCAAACAAGAACTAGTTCTCTATTTCTTTCTTAAACAAAACATAGCCCTACCAGCTGCCCACCTATCATTTCATTCAAAATTTCAAACACAGAGATGTCGCCATTCGTAGTGCTTGGCAATTTTTAGCATAGGAATAGTGATACCCACAATATGCATGTTGATAGCCAATATTCAGGATAATGTAGCAACCGAAATACTGTCACGCACATTATGTTTTTATTGATCTACGTACTCATATTTTATATATAATACGTGTATTGATTTTTAATTATTATATTTTAGAATAATGACGTATGTTTCAATTATGTCATTCACTCATATCATGTCATAGCACGTTGAAATAAAAATATTATATGACGATGTTACAAATATACCGGGAAATGTTTGGTGGTATTGGAGTGGTAGGGTTGACAACATAGTGGTAGGGTTCACTATTAATAGCTATGTAGTTGCAATGGATTAGCCTTAATAGTATTGCACAAAGAACACATGTGTATTTGTGAGAAAGATATATATCCTAGATCGATTAGGGGGTGACTTGTGACTTGTACTAGATCGATTAGGGTTCACTACTCATAAGTCTCATATATACCAAAAACGACTAAAGAAGGTTCACAGCACAAAGTGTTTATAGTGCAAACCAAATTAAGTGCATGATAGCATCTTGATGGAGATATTTGGCTTTTGCTTATTATTAATTCACCCATGCTTCCATAAAGAAAAAAGAAAAAAAAGGTGAGATGTTATGCATTATCTTTTAGGTGTCCATCAATGGTAGACAAAGCTTTCATTATGCAGTTTATGTATCTCCACCATTTTACACTTTAATAGTAAGTAAATGGGCTGCTCCAAGTGAAGTAACATACACATTCATCATTTCACGAAAAATTATTAAATGGTATCGTTTCACAGTCACATGGTAGATCTAATTCATCTATTTTGATATAAATGGATGACATGATTCAAATTCTCCATTTTTAAGATATAATATCAAACAATATCCACTTTTATAATAAAATATTACTGACTGCGGCACATGACCATAAAACAATATCATGTAATCTCTTTTACTTCGCCTTTATTTCTCTCTCATATTTTATGTACTAAGTGTACAACACCCACTACTCTAGCACTCGGCAGCTTGATGTGATTGTAAATCTATTACACACACATGCCTCTCTTGCTAAATACTTAAATCACTACATATTTGCACATGTCTAAAGCGCTGAGATATTGTCTCCTATGAAAAGGAAACACTTGATTCTTGAGCATAAATGTACCTAATAAGTTGCCTCCAATAAAATTGTGTTTGAATTTTCAAGTTTGTATCACACATCATGAAATTTCAAATATTTAGATATACGACATTTATATGAGATTTGTAAGTAACACCTATCAAGGACTTTGGAAATCCTTGTCTAATTGTTTTGCTACGCTCATTGGAAATCCCTTAGGGTGTGTTTGGATGTAGAAATTTAAGATTAACAAGAATTTATAAAATCACATAATTTAAATTGAAGGAAATTAATTTTCTAGAATTTGTGAAGTTTCATGTTTGGATAAATTAAAATGGAATGAAATTCAAACATAAAATTTAATGTTTAGACATAAATTATAGTTATAAAGATGAAATTTGGGAAATGACACCTCTTTATATGAGAATTTAAAGTGGGAAATTGGGGCATCCAAATTCTTTGTTTTTTTTTTCTTTTCTGAAATCTCTAAATTTCAATTTTTATAAATCCAAACAAGAGAATTGATGTATAGGAATTTTAAAATTCTGACTTTTTACCAAATATCTTGTTCTTTTCCCTCATCCAAACACACCCTTAGTATTTTGAAGTTCCTTATTTTTAACTAATTTAGCCAAAATTCGTTGAAATTTTAAATTCCGCATCCAAACATATACCCTGAAATGAATTTGAAATCTCTTTGCATATTCACTGGTTAAATAACATAATGTTATAATGCATAGTTGCGAATGAGGATTAACTACAATAAAATCCAAGTTGCCCCGCGAAAGGACGTCGTCGAGCAACCGTAGGTATCTGTCGAGTAACTCTGAAAATGGCGAATCGCCGTCGGGTAATCTGTGTCGGGCTATTGCAGTCGGGCTTTGATATTACTCGACAACAACAGTGTATTCGTCGAGCAACTAAATCATGCCCGGCGGAATAGTTTGTCGCTGAAGCCTTCGTCGAGCAACCTAAAAGTCAACAACATATTACCGACGTACAATGTGCGTCGGGTAACCTTCCAACAATCGTCGGATAACGGTTTACATATCGAGGTAATTATTTACATATCCGTCGGGTAATGTTTCACATATCCGTCGGGTAATATTTTATATAGCCGTCGGGTAATTATTTAAATATCTGTCGGGTGAGTTTTTACACACTCGTCGGGTAACGTTATTCACACCCGTCGGGTAACATTATTCACACCCATCGGGTAACGTTAGACACATCCGTCGGGTAACGTTATACACACCCGTCGGGTAACTTTATACACATCCGTCGGGTAACATGTCCCACATTCGTCGGGTACAGTTTTAAAAAATTCTGTTCGTATGCCCGACGCCTTGACCGTTCGTCGGGAAAACTCTGCATATTTAAAATATATTTTTAATAAATTATTTAATTAAATAATAAAAAATTAAAATTTTAATTAAAAAATTAATTTAAAACAATCAAAATAAAATAAAAATAATATTTATAAAAATTAATTTAATGTTTTTACATACATCATTAAAACTAAAAAAATATTTTACATATAGTACACTTTAACTAGTAGTCGAGGGGTCAAAGTAGCCGGGATCCTGAGGAGGCTGTTGGGTGGGCGGTGAGAAAATGTCATCCAATCCATGGTCACCCAAACGATCAAGGACCTTGGCAAGAGCGATCTAGATTTGGAGGTTTTGGGCTTCGATCTCTGTGTATTGGGCTTTGATCTGAGCATTTTCTGCCTAGAGGAACTCAAAGTTTCTTCTAAGATCCAACGTCTCCTGGGGATTGCCTATCCGAGATGAACTCGACGACTGAGTCGAGACATCTCACACAATCTCGTCGCCCGCCCCCCGAACGACCCTCCCTGGGCGCCTCCCAAGTTGTCGCTCCAGAATAGCGATTGACATGTCGACATTCGGGAGCTGCTGCTCCAACGGTACATCTGGATGATGTTGGGTAAGCTCAGCTTGTGTCAGCTGGACGTCTTGATTCATCGCATGCTACAAATTCGAATAAATATTAATTAGAAATCTAATTATCAAATTCATAAAAAATGTTTAATCTTCAAAAGAGATACTTACGCGAATTCGATCAGCCTTTTGATCCCCCCGTCTAGCGTACACCTGCCCCAGGCATCCACCTCTGGGAACATCGACCCGGTGATGCGCCGATCCTCCTGCCGAGCCGATAAGGATCACGACCTCCCGTGGTGGTTGAATTTCTTCCCTCCCCGGTTCGATGTGTTGGCAATCGATTTCCGTTATTCATTCGTATAACCAAAAATTGGATTTTGAAATGGAAAATAACATAAAAATTAAATAATTTAATTAATTAGATAGATAATATGGAACGACCCGGATCAGAAATTAAATTAATTTGAGAATTTGATGAATTTACCCTCGATTTTAGACGGGTTCGGGAGTCACCTTTTGACTGGCAGTGCTTTTGGGAAATTTTCTTGGGTCGTTGCGTAGGTCTCGATCTCACGAGTTCGTAGACAGGCGGCACGTGAAAAATGGAGACCCGGTGAGATCGTTACGGATCTAGAAGCCTCAGGGGTAATTTGGTAATTTTGGAAAAGTTGGAACTATAAATAAGATATTTTTCTCTCCCCTCGGGAGATTGGTCCATTCAGTCTCTCTCTCCTACCCGATACTCTCCAAGTACGAACACCGAACGCCCCCTCTTCCATCGGACGAATTTCAGTTTGATTTGACCGAAACCAAGGCTGGGAGGATCTTCCCCGGGACCCAACGAGCATTTCGGGGTATTCATCGGAGCGGGAGCATCGCCGTAGACGACGAAGAGAGAATGGAGGAGGACCGAAACTTCTCGACTATTTTTCGGCCAAACCAGGTATGAGCTCGAAACTTTGACCTCATATTAGGATTCCTGGTGAAAAGTAGATGAATTTACATGTGTGGATCGTGAAAATCGCCCAAGAAATGAAGGAGTTGGAAGCTCGCCGGAAATGGTAATTTCTGGCAGGTTTGACGGCGGCAGCGTGGCGGCGCAACCGTCTTCTCCGGTGATTCGCTGGCGACTGGGTCGGGTCGAGTTGGACTAGTCGGGTTGAGCTGGATTGAGTCGGGTCAGGCTGGACCGGGTCAGCCCGAGTTGGGCTGGGTTAGACCGATCCAGGCGCATGAGGTACTGTAGCAGCGCGTGGCTGGCGTGTGACGGTGCGTGACGACACGTGAGCGCATGGTACTGCCTTCTGCCGGAGCGTGGAACAGAATCCGGGGTCACGACGACGCGTGGCTAAGATTTGGGACGTTCCAGATCTGATTTTGATGGTTTCGAGGCCATAGGAGTTCGTTTAGAGCCCCAGTTGGTCAATCCCACTGGTTACGGTTGACCATGGAGCGGGTTTTGAGCTTGGGAGGTCAAGGTAATTGGGTCATTAATGTGTCAAGAGTTCCTTGGGGCTAGAGCGTCCACTATTTGGTATTTTGGAGATACTATGATCGTACTAGGGTTCCGGGATTTGCATGGGTATGCATACTTCTGGGTATTGGGTTATACCATGGGATTCTCTGATGATTGGTGTGGAGGGTGTTTTTCTCCGCTCATTGTTGAGGGTTCTCCGATTGTGTAACAACCCGGAATTTCGATTATTGGATTTACGTAATTATTTATGTAAAATGATGATTTTACCCTTGCTTGTTAAGGGGCGTCAAAGTCAAATTTTGTTTCGAGACACTTTTGGTGGTGTTTTGCATACCGTTGCGTAGGTCTCGAACTCACGAGTTCGTAGACAGGTGGCATGCGGAAAACGGAGTTCGTTACGGAAGTTATGGGTCTAGATGTGCAAGGGCATTTTGGTAATTTTTGTTTGGGAGAAGATATTTGTTTACCCCAACCATTTTACATCTTCACTTCACTTTCATCTTCATCACATTATCATCTCCCTCTCTCTCTGTAAAACACACCCACATCGAACCCAACATACCCAAAAAACCCACAAATTCCAAGTTTGATTCAAGGCCAAGACTTCCATTTCTATTCCACTAATCGTATTCTACTCCTTCCCACGATCACAACCGTACCAACCATCGAAGGAGATGACCACGGGGGAAGTCGAACCAAGTATAGGAAGTTTCGGATCTTCCGATCGATTTTCCGACTTACTTAGGTACGTGTTTGATGTTTTAAGGTCATATTTGGAATCCTGGGTTTGAGTAGATAGATTTAGACATAAAATTTGTGAAAAATGGTTGAGTTTTGAGGAAGTTAGGAAATCTTGAAGTTTCGATCGGAAATGGGGGATTCCGGCGGAAACCAGACAGCGTCGCCGGCAGCTGGTCGTCTTCTCCAGCGAGTCACCGGTGACCGGTCGGGTCGAGGTGACCGGTCGGGTTGAGTGAATCGGTCGGGTTAAGTGAACCGGTCAGGTTGAGATGAATCGGTCGGGTCGAGTTGGACCGAGTCAGGCCGAGTTGGGTCGGGTTGGACCGGTCCAGGCGCGTGGGCACTGTAGCAAGTGCGTGATCGACGCGTGAGAGTGCGTGATCGACGCGTGAGGGCGCGTGGCGGCGCGTGGGCGCGTGTTCCGACCTTCCGTCGGCACGTGACGGTGCGTGGGACCGAGTCTGAGGTCACAGTGGCGCGTGACAGCTAGTTTTTGACGTTTCGGATCTGTTGGCGCAGGTTTTGGGTCGATCGGACGTCGTTTAGGGGTTGTTTTGGGCGTTTGAAGTTGCTGCATTTTCTAGGCCAGCATAGGTAGACCTCCCGGAGTTTAGGGGGTTTATATTTAAGGTTCTTATTATTAGCTGGTAATCCTGATTATTAATTTACACAGGCGATACTGCTCCAGGAAATTCAGGGGAGCGTACAATTCAGGATTGAGCTTGCTTGGACAGGTTTGTTAGTGGACTTTAGGTTTATAAACTATAATGCATGCATAAAGGTATCTTTCATTTAAATACTGTTATTTATGGGTGCAATGGTTTCATGGAATTTATAAATTTTTTTTTTTTAATATTTTAGTGAAAGTGTGTTGTGAGAAATGGCATGGTTGTTGGATTCGGTTTTGATATTGTTTTGACGTGGTAATTATTTGAGTCCATGATTTTGAGTTGAAACCGTATTTATGATTATAAAATACTTGATTTTGGATCCAATACTGTTTTGAGGGGGGCCACGATCCGGGGCTAGGATCCGCTGAGACAGTGAACCCGGTGAACCTCCAAAATAAACAATACCGATTTGAGGGGGGGCCAGGATCCGGGGCTTGGATCCGCTGAGACGGTGAACCCGGTGAACCTCCAATATAAAAGGTGATTTTGTAGAGATTGTGGTCGAGTCCAAGTAACACAGATTTTTTTTATACATCTCAAGGGATACCCTGGTGTGTAGTGGATTTGTCGGGGATAGTGGTTTTGAGATAATATGTGTTCAGGTCGAATTAAATGATGTTTACTATCATAAACTGTTTTATATGATGCATTGCATGATTTTATTCGTGGAGGGGGAAAAAGGTAAGTTTTCCTCGAAAAATGATTTATAAATGATTATTTTGGTCCACTCACAACTTTGTGTTTTAAATCCCCTCCAGGCTATTGAGTTGAGTTGACGCGGACACTTCTTACGAGACGGAGGCATTAGGACTTTACAACTGCACTTTGTACCTAAATTTGAGTAGGATATCTAATTATGTATTATTTATCCTACCTAGACGCTCTGATATGATATATTTTGAGATGGTTATTGTCTATTGGAATTTAGAGTGCTTTTAAATCCCTTGTCTGACAGGTGGAAACCAGTTATTTAAGTTCCTAAGAGGAGATTCTACAGAGATTTAGGCAGAAATCTCATATTATATTCGTAAAAATTGAAAGGTATTTGGGAACTTTTCCTTAGGTTGTCAGACGGGATCAAGGTCCTTCTTGGGTTTCGAGGCGAAATCTGGGACGGGTCCTGACAGATTGGCATTAGAGGGTATGTCTCCGCCAGATCGTCGAGGGGTTCTTTAATGTTGGCGTGCAAGGGATCTTTCTCCGCCATATCGTTTAGGTGCAAGAGTGCTTTGGAGGAGTAGGGATATCGAGTTATCACTCGGGGTGCTCTAGAGGAGCATGGTTATCAAGTTATCACTCGGGGTGCTCTAGAGGAGCATGGTTATCGAGTTATCACTCGGGGTACTTTGGAGGAGCATGGATATCGAGTTACCACTCGGGGGCTCAGGACGAGCCGAGATATCGAGTTTGACTCGGAGCGAATCAGTGAGACTCAATTTAATCAAGTATGGTTCCTTCGTCATTCGGGTCAGTGGGTTGATGTGGGCGGTGACCCAGAGTGACGAGTTAGGGACGGTTCACAAGAGGCTGACTAGTTAGTTTTCTTGTGTTATTCCAGTAGTGGATTCAGCAGTGTCTGACCTACTGATAGTTGGTGTCAGAGCATGTTACTTTTTGGACCATCGCTATTCCGAGGTCTCGGCTTCGACCTGTAAGGTATCCTGCATCTGACATGTAGGTATCTTGCGTCTGACAGGTAGGTATCCTGCGTCTGACAGGTAGGTGTGGTCAGTAAGTACAAAGGTTCTGACGGTAACCTTATAAGGTTTGCTAAATATTATTTAAGGATAAAGGGTATTCTTGGTATTAAATTTTGAGGAAAAAGAGCTATCAGCCGGGATAAGGGATTTTCGTGGATTTCGAGATGAAATTCGAGAAGTGTCCTTACATAATACGTACCAGATAGGTGGGGGAAACGAAATGGTCGCACAACTACCCTGGTAGTTTCGGACCGTCCAACTCCTCCGGAGGATTTGCCCGAGCTTCCTCCGGGGAAGGCCAAGTCAAGAAGTACTTGTGGAGCTCATACTTCCAGTCGGCGTACTGTAACTGCCAGTGGTGGCTCAAGAATCTGCTGAGCTCGACGTTCTCCAACTCGAACTCAAAATTGATCTGCAATCAATTATTAAAGTTAGTAACATAATTAAAAAATATGAAATTAATGTTAAAAATGCGAAAAAAAATACCGATAACTCTCCCTAACAACGCGAGATCTCCTCCGGGGTTTGAGTTCTGAAAGTCTTCCCCATCATCAGGGACTTGGTGTGAAGAATCGCACCAATGTCATGCACCAGGAGGCTGTGAATTTTGACTGACGCGGACCGGAAGCGCAGCACGCACACCACTAGTATCTTTCCATTTGTTGTTCTGCAAATCCACTGGGATGTCAAACCTCGGTTTATCTCGCGCACGTTCACCGACCTACTTGCAAATTCGATGAACATTGGTAAATAAAATGAGTAACAAATAAAAACGGTTGGTTAAATAAACAAAATAATGAACTTACCCTTAGGGAGTGCTCCGACATTAGGCCCTGTTTCGTCTGCTCCGACGTCGTCCAGTGAGGGCTGGGGGTCGGTACGGGGTTCCCCCCGTTTCTTGCTATGCTGTCGACGAGCCGATCGGGCACCGGATCGCTGATGGAACGACAGCAGTGCCTGAACCGACGCCGCTATTGAGGCAACCGAGTCGGAGGCTGCCTCCTCCTGTGCATAATCATCAACGGGATAAGGGCAGGGGCGGGTCCTAGACGTGATTAAGGTACGATGCGACATCTACAATAACAAATATAAATTAATTAATATAAAATTAACCAACATATTTTTAATTAAATAAAAAAAAAACCAAACATTTTTAATATTAAATATTAAATTCAAAAAATAAAAGCAAAATCAAATTTAAAATTAACCAACATTTTATAATTCCAATAAACGTAAATAAATAAAGCAATATTTTTTTTAGTAATAATTAGTAAATTGGTAAATAAAAACTAAAACCACAAAATTCTAATTTTTTTTAAATAAATCCAATACAAACGAAAATTAAACTTAAAAAACTAATTAATCCAAACGCACTAAACTCAAAATTCACAACATTATACCTAAATTTCTAAATCCAAATTTCGGGACCAAAATCAAACTTACAAATTAATCCAAACATATAATAATAATATCCAAATCCTAAAATTCACAAATTAAAAATTTATAAAACTCACATTTCGAAAATTCACTTATACTACACCATATCAAAATTTCACAAAATTGTTTTTAAAATTCAAATACCCAAAATTGATAAAATTCACATATCCAAAATTCACATAAATTTCATATCCAAAATCATAAAAAAAATCATAACATTATATCAATTTCAACATTATACCAAACATCAAAATTTAAACAAATCTTCAACTATTATATATACATTAACAATAAAAATTAACCAATAAGAAATATATATACATAAACATTAACAATAACAATTAACAATAACAATATCCAATTTCATAAATTATTTTTTCAAATCAAAATTAACAATAAACCAATATATATACATTAACATTAACAATAACAATAACAATAAACCAATAACAAATATATATCCAAATATATATACATTAACATTAACACTAACAATTAACAATAACGATATCCAATTTCATAAATTCTTTTTTCAAATCAAAATTAACAATAAACCAATAGAGAGAGAGGGACAATGAGTTCGACCTTCAAGGAACTCGGTGAGAGATTGGTCCGGCGAGGGGAGCGGCGGCGACGGCAAAGCTAGCTGAGAGAGAGGCGGCGTTTTTGACTGATGGGGCTGCGAATTAAGGGAGAGTGAGAAACAGTGGTGTGGTTATGATATTCAAACGAAACAGAGAGCAAACAAGGGAAGAGAAACAAAGACCAATGGAGGAAAATGCAGAAAATGAAGAACAAGGAAGAAGAAGAAGAGTCGGTCTGATTTATCTCTCTGATTGCTATTGCCCGACAAAGGTATTCGATGGGTAACACTTTAATGATTCTTCGGGTAATAATAAACGGTGGATATTTTTCGGGTATCTCGTTACACATCCGTCTGGTAACTGTTCACCTAAGTTCGTCGGGTAACATGTTTCATATCCGTCCGGGTTAATTTAAAAATATCCGTCAAGGAATATTCGGCAGTCAATTTGAGATTCTGCGAATATTTAGGTGGATAATCCGTCGGGAAAAATTCTAAAACATCCGTCGGGTTAGTACAGCTGTCGATATCCGTTGGGTAACAGTTTCAAAATGCATCGAGTAAGGATAACGGTCGGCTATCCGTGGGGTATTAATTGCACACTCAGTCGGGCAACAAAACGCGGTACTTTTGAGAAGCCACGAAAAATTAGGAGCAGGATTCGTCGGGCGATTTCAAAACCGTCGTCGGGTAACAGCACCTGTCGGCAAGCCGTCGGGTAACATTTACAATATTCGTCGGGTTACACTACGCGGAAATTTTGAAATTATTCAAACTTGCGCGTTTTATTACAGTTACCCGACGATGTGTCTAATGTAGCCCGACGGTGGTTGGCCCGACGAATGACCATCGTCGGGCATGACTTTTCTGATGCTGTTTTTAGCATTAATCTGAAAACCAGGTCTGGCGAAAGAAGAAGCAACATCGGGACCGTTCAAATTTTGGTTTTACATGCCTAAAGCCCCATTTTTGAGGAATTCAAGCCGTCCGATCGTGAAGAAACGTTGTGTAACCGTTGAATCGTCGTGCACCGTTACCTAATCCCGGGATTTCCAAATTGGGTAATTTTTCGCATAGGCGATCTATGGGTACCTACTATAAATGTGGACTGTTAGATCAGTCATTTTCAATTTTTAAGTTTTGGAACATCGGAAAACAAGCATATTGACCAAGGAGTTTAAACTCTTGATAGAAACTTCAATACAATTTGCGAATTTTTGGTTCTATTGATATTCAAACGATTGAATTTAACCGATCTAACCGTTCACTTTCTGGGTTTACGTGCCTAGATCATGCCCGTCGGAAATCTTGATGTTTTGAGGAATTCAAGTTGTTCGATCGTGAAGAAACGTTGTGTAACCGTTGAATCGTCGCGCACCGTTACCTAAACCCGGGATTTCCAAATGAGGTAATTTTTCGCGTAGGCGAACTATAGGTACCTAACATAAATGTGGACGGTTAGATCGGTCAGTTTCAATTTTTAAGCTTTTGAAAATCGGAAAACAAGCTTATTGACCGAGGTGTTTAAACTCTTGATGGAAACTTCAATATATTTTGCGAATTTTTGGTTCTATTCATATTCAAATGATTGAATTTGACCGATCTAACCGTTCACTTTGTGGGTTTACGTGCCTAGATCTCGTCCGTCAAAAATCTTGATGTTTTGAGGAATTCAAGCCGTCCGATCGTGAAGAAATGTTGTGTAACCGTTGAATCGTCGCGCACCGTTACCTAATCCCAGGATTTCCAAATTCGGTAATTTTTCGCGTAGGCAATCTATGGGTACCTACCATAAATGTGGACGGTTAGATCGGTCAGTTTCAATTTGCAAGTAATTTAAAAAAGTTGTTTAATAAACAAATGTAAATTTAATCTGCTAAATCATACCCGACGAATATTCATGTATATTCGTCGGGTAATTGCAAGCGGAGGCCGGTCGTCGGTTAAACCGTTAAATATGCATTGGGTAACATTTTACTTATCGTCGTCGGGTAACACCAATTGTTGCGGTCCGTCGGGTAACCCGTAACATATATGTCGGGTAACGTGTTCCATATAGTCGTAGGGTAATAATTACGTATCCGTCATGTAACACCCATTGTTGCGAACCGTCGGGTAAAATGTGTAATAACCGTCGGGCAACATTAATTTAAACAAATTGATTATTAAATAAATGTAAATTTAATCCGGTAAATAATTGTTTATAAAAATATTATCAAAGCACATTTTATAGACAATATTTTTTATAAAAATATTGTTGTATCTTATTTGGTCAATATGAATGTTGGGTTCTATTTTTTTCACATTGCACTAAAGAGTAAAAATTGACCCTCGTGATTTATCAAATTGACCTTCATGACTTATCATCAAAATATTTGACTAAATCTTTGACCTTCATTTATTTTGAAGTTGCGTATTTTGTGGAGTGCATATATGGTCTCCTCACTTTAAGAAAGTAAAAAAACTATTTTTGTGAATGAAATCATACAACATACAAATAAATCAAATTTATTGATTTGAAGATGGATATTACATATATGAATGAAATTTTGAATTTACAACATTCATTCGTATTCGCTTTCCCCCTCCCAATCACGCTCGTCATCCGATGTGTACAGTACTTGATTCCTCGGAATCACTTTCAATTTGTTCTAATTCCCCCAGATCAATAAAAATGTCATCAATCGCAATTGGTGGGATGATGTCATTGGTCCGTACTCCATCCACATTTTGGGTGGATGCCGATGAATCCACCTGGTAAACGATTTGGTCATCGTCTATTTCCCCATCTTCTTCATGGTATCGGTTATCCAAGTCCCAAATGTTTCTATGATTCACCATCTCAGCCACTCTCCAACCACCACCAGCTTTTGGATCATCCACATAGAATACTTGTTTCGCCGTACTAGCGAGGATGTAGGGATCACTCTCAAACCACCAGGTGTCTGTGTTTATAGGGGTACATAACTGATCTTTGATGACACTGCTTGTGATACTTGGGTTGGTATCAAACCAATGACACTTGAACAAGACGACTTCCTTGCAGTCACCATATAACACCTTAACCACAGTTAACAATTTTCCATAGAAACCCGTATCAGCATTTTCCCCATCCCCCGGCACGAAGACCCCGCTGTTTTGCGTAGATAACTTGTCGTCTCGTTATGTTCACACGAACTTAACTCCGTTAACATGACAACCAACGTACGTTTCTCCTCGGAATGGGCCAATGGCCAGCTGCATTAATTCTTTATTGAAATTTGGCGAGTTGACATCTTTCAGCTATGCCATCTAGTAAGATACACACTAGAAATGAAATAGGTAAGCTTAAAACCAATTTAAGAAATTAGGAAACAAAATATTTGACTTACATGCTCGGAAAACCAACGTGGAAACAGTTGTTTGTCCACTTCTTCCCAATTAGAAGGAAATTGGGCCTTCATCAACGCCTCATGCTCCTCGTGGAAGGGTCAGACTTCGTCACAATTGTTTAGTATGAACCAATGAGCCACCCCCATGTCACTATTGATGAACGGCTCCGAGATTGGACCAGTGCCGAAAGGTCGTGCGGGTTGGGCAAATACAGATAGGGTCTCTGGACGTTGACCACCATCGTCGTTGCGAGACGCCCGATTGAAGGCATTTTCAACATTTCGAAGGTACATTGCACAAAATTTCAGTGCCTCCTTTGCAATGTACGCCTCGGCTATAGAGCCTTTGGGACGTGTCTTGTTCCGAACGTACCGCTTGTACGTACCTAACATTCTGCAAGGAAATTTACATTAAGATTCACATATATACATGATAGTAAGGAAATATTATCAAATAGCAAGGATAAGTTATACCTCTCGATTGGGTACATCCAACGATAATGCACCGGGCCAGCTAGCTTTGCCTCATCCGGCATATGTATTAGTAGGTGAACCATTACATCAAAGAATGTAGCTGGATATATTTGCTCAAGCCGGCACATGATGTACACAATATCCTCGTTAATTGCTTGAAGGTCCGCCTTAACCAACAACCTGGCACATAGTATCTGGAAGAATTGAGATAAATAAACTATCGTCTCAACAACACCAGCCTCCAAGAAGGGTCGAGTACCAATCGGAATGAGTCGTTGTAGCAAAACATGATAGTCATGGCTCTTCATACCAGAAATGGTCCCACCGTCTGTGCTAACACTCTGGGATATGTTACCGGCATACCCGTCGGGAAATTTCACACCCTGCAACCACTTCAGTAATTTTTTCTTATTTTCCGGCATAAATGTATAACTTGGATGAGCCATGATGTATTTGCCATTGACAACTTTTGGCCACAAATTAGGCCAAATCCCCATTTCTTTCATGCCCAGACGAGTCTTTTTTGTGTCCTTTGACTTACCTTCAATGGGTAAAGTCGTTCCCACAACACTCTCAGCAACATTCTTCTCGATGTGAATAGGATCGGCGATGTGTTTGATTTTCAATTTCGACCAATATGGCAACCGGAAGAATATGCTTTTTTCGTCCAATTTTCCTGTTCGGCAGGTTTCGATCCTCGTGTCATGAACTCATGTATACTATTGAGTTTGGATAATATCTCATCACCGCACCTCTCCCTTGGTTGACCTCTTAACTCTGATTTACCATCAAATGAGTTAGATTGCATTCGCCATCGGTGATCCCAGGGGAGAAACCTTCTCGCACCCAAGTAGCATACCTTAGATGCGTGCCAAAAGGACGTTGTGTCTGGTCCACATGTTGGGCAAGCAAGATAGCCCTTGGTGCTCCATCCCGATAACATACCATAAGCAGGAAAATCATTAATTGTCCACATTACGGCCGCTCATAGGGTGAACATTTCTCCACTACACTTGTCGTATGTTCGGACACCATTTTTCCACAGATCCATGAGCTCGTCAATCAACGGCCACAAATATACATCGATGGAATTACTCGGCGATTTGAGTCCAGGTATAAAAGTACTCAGGATTGTGAATTCTTTCTTCATGCATCTCCAAGGAGGCAAGTTATAAGGAACCATAACAATCGGCCAAGTGCTATAGGGCTTTGCAAAACTCCCAAACGGATTAAACCCGTCAGTAGTGACCCCTAATCTGACATTTCCTGGCTCCGCAACAAACTCGGGATAGATTTTATCAAATTCCTTCCAAGCCTCTCCATCCGTCGGATGCCTCAGTACATCATCATCAATGTGTTCATCCTTATGCCACCTCATATCACGGGTTGTGTGGGACGACATGTAGAATCTTTGTAACCTTGGCTTCAGTGCAAAATAACGCAACACCTTGTTAAGAATCTTGTTCTTTTGAAACCTAGGCTCATTGCAAACGGGACATTTGTCAAACTGCTCGAATTCACCGTAAAACAATGCACAGTTGTTCTTGCATGCATGGATCTTGATATACCCTAAACCAAGGCCTTTCAACAACTTCTTCGAGCTATAATGATCTTTTGGAAGACAGTTGTCTTTGGGGAGCATTCGGATGATGATGTCCAACATGTGATCAAAATGCTTATTCGTTTGATTATACTCAACTTTCATGTACATCAACTCCACAATTGCCCATAGAACCGAAAATGATTTACAATCGGGGTATAATTCGCGTTGAGGTTCTTTCAACAATCTCTCGTAATGGAGCTCAGAGTCTTCGAGTTGCAACCTTGGCGCATCATCTTCCATATCATCTGATGCGGGAGGAAAAGCATCGGTTAATAACTCAACGACTTGATCATTATCACATCGCCGATCCAAACCACTTTCGTCCCGACGGGTCCCGGGAACCGAAGATGTCGATGCGGAAAATATTTCTTCACCGTGATAGATCCAATTAGTGTAGTTGTGTACGATCTCATTCCATTCCAGATGAGTTTGGACCTCATTCAACGACATCCAATGCAATTGTTGCATTTACGGCACGGACACCTAATATGTCTTGTATCACTGCAATGACTACGTGCAAAGGCAATAAAGCTGTCGATCCCATCCAAATACTGATAAGAAGATCTATCAAACATTTGCATCCACCCTATGTCCATTGTGCCTGCTTTCATAACATAGAGGCAACGTAAGTAATTGAGTTAACATTGTCTCGTAAATAGAACAAGTTAAAATCAAAAGCAACTCTTCTCCTTATGCCTCCGGTGATTTGGCCCTATCCCATTCGAGAGTGCACGTTCTGTGCTATATAGTTTGCGACCTATGAGGCTAAGTTTCGATCGAGGGAAATTTCGGCAGCATCACCCTACAGTTCTCCAAATGCACGACGTAGATATTATAAACAAATATCTAGTATGCATTCGGAGAACATTGAGGGGATACAAACCGAATTTCCCACAATCGAAATCTAACCTCGTAGACCGCCAACTACACAACACATAGTTGCGCACCCCCAAACTATCCGTATATATGGACAATTCAAGAGTCAGTCAATCAATCCAATTCACTGACTCTCAAACGGGTCTAAGGTTTTTCATTGAATTTCATTATACGAAGTTAATCAACTCAATTAACTTCGCATAAACGGTTATGAAATATGAACGTATTTCACTCCGTCGGAACTAAATAAAGCGTTTTAAAACAAATATCAAAACAAATTCACAAATGCAAACATATATTAATTATACATAAAACAAAGTTTTAAATTTTGTAATTTCCGTACATATTTTCTATTTCCCTATTTTCCTAACATATTTTCTAATTTCCTAAAATATTTTCTAATTTCAATAATTTCATTACATATTTTTATTTCCATATTTTCCTAAAATATTTTCTAATTTCCTAATTTCCTAACATATTTTCTATTTCCCTATTTTCCTAACAAATTTTCTAATTTCTACAAATTCTAAACAATTTCTACACATTTTCCACAATAAATACAAAATTTCCTAACATAATTATATCCAACACTCTTAACAAAATTAAATTGAGAGGTAAACACACGTATCTTTTTATAAGTGTTCCTTCAAATCAACCACAAAGTTCCTAAAACATAAAACATAATTAATTCCCAATCAAAAATCAAAATTTCAAAACTAAAAAAAAAAACTTCAAACCTTAAAATTTGATATTTGGTGATTGATAGAGAAAAATGATTTGATTGGTAATGAAAATGGTGATGAGATGATAATGTTAAGTAGAGAAAAGAGAGTGAGTGACTGAGAGATTGAGAGAGAGAGCAGAGAAGAGTGCTGAAGCATAGAGGAGGAAGAAGAAGAAGAAGAAAAGAGAGAGTCTCGGGTATTTAGTGTGTTTATACTTTTGCCCGACGAACCACATTCGTAGGGCAATCTTTAATGATTCGTCGGGCAACATAGAGTCAACACTCAGTATTACCCGACAACGATTAGTCGTCGTTGTATATAATATTACCCGACGGGGGGTACAAATCGTCGGGTAACATCTTCCAATTTTGAGCGCCAACGGCATGCTCTTCTCGCCAGCCGGTTATCCGGCGAGGATGCTTATCTGTCGGGCAATCTATGATTACCCCGCGGGATTGGTTTCGTTGGACCAAAGCTAGTCTGGCAACAACGATATTCTTTTAGTGATTGCTTGATTGAGATCCTCCCCTAATTGGCTTTACGTCTTCTTTCTTCTTTCTTCCTTCTTTGGCCCTTTTCTTTTGGGGACTAATATGAACCTCTCTTTCTCTCAATCATCAGCTTTCCTTTTTTTCTCTTTTTCTTTTATTATTGACACATCGTGATCAAAATATTACGCCATCCTCATTCCTCAAGCATCCTATGTTCACAAGACGTGTTCTCATCATTAGGGTTTGAGCAAAAAATATAACTGGTAAGTAACAATTTAAAAGTTTTAAACTATTTACCAACCAAGGTAACAAATTTGAAACAAAGATACATACTCTACTTCTTAAGTCAAATATCGACATTGAAAAGCCTTCTGGGTTTCACTTACACTCTAGTGGGTGATCGAAAGGGCTTTTTTGCCTATTTCTTTCTTTATTTTAGATCGCGACAGTCTTTTGACAATTAGATTAGAAAATAACCATTACGTATGTGTGATCTCAATTAAAATGAGGGAATAAATAGACTTGAAAATTAGGCAAAATTAGACAAAAATTAAAAGATGAACATTTGATTTAAGAAATGAAGGGTTTTGATTATAACACTTAATAACTTTGTTCATAATTTAATACGTAGAGAATCGAAATTCCACCATTGGGAATCATATGAAATCTTTCAAATTATTCATAGCTTGTAGATTGGGAGGTGTCTTGGCCACTATGAAAAAGTTTGAAAAGAAAAACACTTGAATTTGTTTGTCGTTTTTATTTTTGTCGGAATATATATATAGTATTTGTGTTTTTGGATTCTTAGAGAAGGCATGATTAGAAACCCAGGTTAGGAAGTAGGAAGGTTAAAACCGTTAAATTAAAGCAAGCATAAAATCGTAAAACACCAAAATGGAAGGCATGTACGTGCATGGTATTTAAAAATGGAAGGCAAAGAAATTTAACTACCGCCGACACAGAGCGCTCATAAAATACCAAATATGACCCTTATGCTAATCATTTTATGCTAGTTGAATGAAAGGTTTCCTTAATTTGCTCAAACAAAAAGAAAAAAGAAAGGGTTCCTTTGTTAATTATTAGTTTTTTATTTTAACTTTGGTAGTGCATGAAACTATACAAGGGAAAGGAAGAATGAAGAATATTAAGAAGCTAATTGTAAGCTTTTGCATTCTTTAGTCGTATTATACAAAGGGTGGACACTAGATCCATCAAGAATCCAATTATTAACGTCAGGAACAATAACACAACCTTAAAATAATTTACGGCATGAGTAAGTTCAAGGGGAACCAAGAATATAAAAATAAAATACAAATACAAATTTAAATGTTGTTCTAATTACAAACGAAAAAAAATACAAAAAGATTGCCAACATTCACCAGCAGCAAAGAAAAAAAATGGTGAAATGCAAAATAAATAAATAAATAAGTCCAGCTCGCAGGATACAAGACTTGTGACAAATTTGATCATTCACAATAGAATATTTTGTGCTAGTGTGAGGGGAAACTGCAAAAGAAAAGTGAGATCAGAGAAGAATTAATATTTTGGGAAAGGAAGTGAAAAAAGAAAACAAGACTAACAAGGAAGAAAAACAAACAATTAACAAAAGAAAAACTAAGAACCAAAACTATTCTAATTGAAATCTAATCTTGTAATTAACATCTAAAAGAAGTCATCACAAGTAAACAATTATTGGAGGGAGTCCTACAAAAATAGAAAATAATTCCTTCAGATAATCGCAATTCAAAATGAACTCCAAATACTAAAGGTGAGAATTTTGAAGGTAGATAGATAACTGCAGGATAAAATTGAAGTTGGAATCGATAAATAATAATAAAATTAAAGTTCTTAAAATCACAAACTCATGGGTAGTCTAGCCCATAAAACTATTTAGGGCCCGTTTGGTAACCTAAAAATTTCCACCTTAAGATTAACACGTTTTATCTATATCAACTAACTTAAAACCATTTAGGGCTGGAGAGCGAGAAGGTTGTCATAGGTGGGTGAGGAGGAGAGCAAGAAGGTTGTGGAAGTCGGTGACGGTGGAGGAAGGAAATGGTAGCCGCCGTTGGGGTGGGGGTGGGTGGGTTGGGTTATAGTGAACCCTAGTATGAAAGTGAATGCTTGCCACTTAATACTCTGATCTAGTACGTAGTATTCATTGTCACACGTTATGTTTGCCACTTAACTTTCTTTTCTTTTCTTTTTAGGCCTGATTCTCCATTATAAAGAAGAAGAAAAAGCTTTACCATTTACATGATTAACAATATTAACCATCAAATCTTATTTATAGATAAAGCCTAAAATGTTTGATTCATAAAAGGAACAACCATTCACTTGTGAGTTAAGTTAGAGATAATAGATATCATCAAATTGTTGCGAAGTTTGGTGCTGTAGAATGGAATTAATATTATGTTCCACCAACTGGATATTGGATATTGGATATTGGATATTTGATATTTGATATTTGATATTTGATATTTGATATTTGATATTTGATATTTGGTGTTGTAGTACGTAGTGCATATCCACTACTCAACCATCTTAGTCATCTTAATTAGTGGTTAGTGGTTTTCAAGAGCACTAACTCGATTAATCGATGGGATGCTTAACAAGTCGTATTGTAACAAAAACAATTTCTTTTGAAATTGGAAGACCCTAGCTAGCTCCTTCCCATGTGCATGCCTCACCTCACTCATGAATTCATGATCCTAATTCTTAAGTGTATCTGCAACTATCTCCAACCCTATCTTAATTACACCAAAACAACTATACACAATCTTTTGTGGCATCAGCCAATGCTTTTTATTTTTTATTTTTTATTTTTGGACTAACTACAAGAACGTAATGCAGAAATTTTTTCTAAGTTTACATAAAAGGACCTACGTACTCTGAAACTTAGATATTTTTTTGACAATCTAGAAAAATTCAATTTCTACAATCGTAAATTTACTTGTTTGACGTACTATGATGGAAACATGTTACTTGCCAACTTTAATCCCATTTTTTTAGAAATATGATTTTACTTGTTTGCTCCTAATGGAAATCAAGGGCGTGTTTAGAGTGTAAGAAGAAGTTTAAAGAATTAGGCAATGTTGGGATAGAAAAGGGTATCCCAACCCAAACCCGACTAAAAATTCCCGACTTGATAAATATCCCGATAGTAAAAAATAATTTTACAATTTGAAATTCAATTAAAGTTTTAAAACAAAAATAAATTGAAAAATAAAAAATGTGGCCCCCACATAATCTAATTTGTTGTCTAAATAAACTAAATTATGGCTATACTTTAAATACATTTAGCATTTAAAGAAAAACTTAATAAAAAATGTGACTTAGGATGACAATTAAAGCAAAACAAAAACTTTAAGGAAATAAATTGAAAAAATCAAAAACAGAAATATAACTGTATTATTTAAAATAAATTATAAAACAATAAACTATAATTTACCTTAAAATAAATTATCACTATTTTTGGAAATTATAAAAATAAAATGTCCACACACAATAATTATCAGGCATCTTCGTCGATCGTGCTAGAATGATGATTTTGTAATGGTAATGCTAGCTTCTCTAGTCAAGCTATAATAATGACACATTAATTTAGTTACAGTTAGACACGTCTTTCACTTGGTTATACATGACTAGCTATCATGATCTATTTGGATGTCTGTTAACGACGGTTATATATAGATAAAGTTAAAATCAAGTTTACACTTTTTTTAGCCTTTAGGCTGTCATTAACAATTGGCTAAAAATCCAAATTGTAGGAAAATTTGGCAAAAAAAGGTCTTCAAACACAGGGCCAAGGGCTATGAGCATATTTTGATCAAGGGCTAAGGGCCAAACTCTTTCTTATATTTTTTTAAAAATTTAGGAATTTTCCTATTTTCTAAATAAAAAGTGGGGAAAAAAAAGCCCTAAATGATTTACGAAAAAACCCAAAACTCTCTTCTCTCTCCTAACCCACGCAAAAACATATCCACCAAACCCTAGTTGTTGGCCCTTTGTGGGGGTCGTTGGCAACCCCTTTCTCTCCTCTCCTCATCTTCTCCTCTTCTTCCCTTCTTCTCCTCTTCTCCTCCTTCTCTTCTTCTCTGTTTTCTTCATCTTTTCGGTTCTCTTTGCTTTGCTAGCTGCTCCACCCTCAGTGGTGTTTCTCGGCTCCATCCTATGTGGTGGCTTTTTCTTCACCTCTTTTGGTGACTCTCGGTGTTTTTCTAGATCTAAGCTCCCATTTTTATCCCAAAATTCATCCACCAGTCCTCAATTCTCACCTCAACCTTCACCTTATGTCATCAGACGCGACTCGCTTTAAACTCTCAGCCACCAGGTTCCGCCCCTCGATCTAGCGGTTGCTTCCATCATCGATCTTCACCAGTAGCCCGTGGTGGTTTTGGGTTGCATTTAAAATGTATGATGCACTCGTTGAATGGATTATGGGAGCACCTTGTGCGTGGTGGCTTGCTCACCCCCATTTTCCGGTTGCTTCTTCGATTTTACTTCTAGTTTTCTCCTCGTTGGTGGATGTGACTTTGTGGTGTTGTGGTGGCTATGGCGGCTTGGTGGGGTGGCTGCAAGAGATGTGGAGGTTTCCCTGATTTCAGATCTAGGGTTTCCATCAGGATTTTTGATTTTTAATATTTTAGGTTTATTTTATGTTTGTGGGCCTTGTTGGTTTAGCTCACTGCATTTTATTTGGTTTTTTAGGCTGTTCTTGTTCTTGGCCCTTCAATTCCTTGTATTTGTTTGCTCCTAGTAATGAATATGCTTTTCCGATTAAAAAAAAAAGTGGGGCCCAATTCCTTATTAAGTTGGTTGCTCACAAGCACTACATGGTGTAAATTTTGGAAGCTGAATTTCACACTCCACAGATTACTTCATGCACTTATCTTTTTTATTTTATTGCTTTCCTATTTACTTATGAATTAAAGAAATGAAGGGGTGGAAGTAATTTGTAGACTATAAAAATCAGCTCCCTAAATTTTTTTTAGGCTCACCTAAGGATGGACAAATGGTTAAATGGTTATTAACCGTGGTTTTTTTGCCATAACCATTTAAGATTATAGTCGCGGTTATTTATATCTATTGGTTATTTAGCTAAATGGTTATTAACCATTACCATAACCATATTAACCATTACCATAACAATTAATATATGGTTAACCGCGGTGCACCGCGAAAATAATTTTAATTTAAAATTTTTATTATTTCTACTTTTTAAAAGATTAAAATAATTGAAATTAATATTTAACAAAAAAATAAAAAAACCAAAAATAATAAAAATAGGTAAAATTGCAAAGGATAATCAACTATCTCGGATATCAACAAATTTTATATTACCGCGTAGAGCTCGACGATTAGAAAAACTTTAATACTTGGGTCGATGACCAAAGGTGGTCGAAAAATGTGAAAAATACTCCGAAATCACGAAAATTTTCAAGTTAGATGCACAAAAATGAATTAAGATATGAGAAATCCAATGACATAGGCTTGTAAGATTCGAAGAGTGGAACAAATCCTTACCAAGATCTTGCCTGAGGTGGCCGAAAATGGCCGAAAAAGTATGATTGACCCGCTGGGGTCGTGGGGGTCGCCCACGAGTAACGGGCATGTGATGAGTTTTTTTTTTAATTATTTTTTTTTCAAATGACTTTAATTAAACAACACTATATAAATGGTTAAATAAATATGACCGAAAAAAATTTATATGGTTAAATAAATATGACCAAAAACAATTTATATGTTTATGTAATAAATGGTTAAATGGTTAATAACCAATCATACCATTTAATTGTGGACTTAAATGGTTATAACCGTAACCACACCATTTAGATAAATGGTTAAACCATAACCATCTCATTTAATATAAATGGTTATGGAAACCGCTGTTAACCATAACCGCTGTTTGCCCATCCCTAGACCCTAGACCCACCAAATGTATAGAAAATAATGATAAAATATTGAAATAGTAATAGCTTAGCTCCAAATGGTTAAAGATGGTAAAATATAACCCTACACTATTCATTAATTTTTTAGCGCTAAATTTTGGCTTGGCTCTCAAATTTAATCCAATGGTTAGAGATGACCTTAGATTTAGTGTCAAACAATGGTTTAGATTAAAAGTGATGTGGAAGCTCATTAACTTTTAAATTACATGTAAAATCCATGTCAACATCCATATAATTTAAAAGTTAATGAAGTTCCATATAACTTCTAATCGGAACCATTGATTGACACTAAATCTAAAGGTCTAAGAAGAGTGTAAAATTTTGTGTAAAAATATGTGTCTTTTGATCCTAACCCATAGATAAATTAGCTAAGTATAGCTACTTTTCACTTAATTCATTTTAATATACCCACTTTCTAAAACCTTAATTTGAAATACCTTAAATCTATCTATTTGCAATTGTCAAAGGGGTATAGCTCGGTTAGTAAGAGCCTTGACTTGTAGACCAATGGTCTCAAGTTCGAATCCCGACTGCATCGTGTGTGTGAAAAAGCCTCCACCTCCTTAGATTAGAACATCCTTGTATAAAAAAAAATCACATATTTGCAAATTGATATAATGTATATATCCTCCTAAAAAAACCTCAGTACTTCCTTGCATTTGAAGAATGTGTTGATAGACACCACTTGGCTAAATATATATGGCTTGGGCGTGTTAGTTAGTACATATGGTTTGAAGAACCTCTAGATTTTTTTTTTCTGATCTATTATTTGACGATTGTGAGTTCGTTGATTTATTTGGAGTGTGTGGTACTCTTTTTCCTTGGTATGTCTAGAATGACAATATTTTAACGAGACCTCATGCATGCACCATGCCTACCTTTTATTGTATTGTCCTTATCGTTCAATGAAATTTAATATCTTATTTTCAAAAAATAAAAAAAATGCCTCAACACTTCCTTAGTTCTCCCAATCAATTCAACTTTTCTCAAACTCACTCTTCTCTCTCCCATTTTCTCCTCTCTCATTGTAAAACCACCATGACTGCATCATTGACCTTATATTGTCCTCCTTAATTTGGGTTCCATTTTCCTTTTAATTTGGATTCGAATTCCTACATCTTCTTTGTAAAAGAGAAAAAGACATTAAGAGAAAACACTATTCCCTCAAAAGCAAAAATTTTGTAACTTTCATAATTCCTGTTTATATTATATGTTATCTAGCTTTGAATAATATAACCATTGCCGTTCTATATAAATAGATGATAAATTTGCGTATTATAAATTATGATTAAGGAAAGTGGGTATATTAGAATGGATTAAGTGAGAATTGGGTCTTGATTGCCTAATCTCTTGATAGACTTAAAATGCCCTCCAAGCTTATTAAACCAAATAAACCTAAAAACCTAAACCCTAGCCAATTTTAAGTCTATTTAATTAGATTTTTTAGCTATATTTGAAAGTTTTTATAACGACTGGTATTCGAAACCACTTCGACCATCTTTATACTTCACATTCACCCATCGCCGGATCAACGTGGCTTTGTTTTGAGCGGTCTTCCGGTTGTACAAGGACTACAGTTTCTTCCACATTGAGTAGGCATTGGTTTCTTGTTCCACATGGTGATAGATGCGATGATCAATCCATTGTCGGATTTCTCAAACAGCTTTCCTAATTAGGATGCTCCAATCCTTGTCGGATTTGCCTTCTGGTTTCTCTCCATCATTTTATAGATCCTCGTACAAATATATCCTCCGTTCTTGACAATAATTTGACGAAGTCAATTTGATCATTGTCGGTGAGGACGATGATTTTTCCATCATCTCACTCCACACGAGGTACCACGAAGAATGAGCTGAAGGTCTGATACCAGTTTTTGGGAAAGATGTCGCCTAATACAAGGCCATTGGATAATTGGTTATCCCAGGATTAAACTTTTTCCACCCCTTGTGTAATTGAAATGGATAAGAAAAATAAAATATAAATAAAAAATACATTGAATTAACGTGGTTCGGCAAGTGCCTACGTCCACCTGCAATATTGTTTTCTGTCACTATATAAAATAATGGTATTACAAGCAACTGTCTCAGTCAAGTGACTAAACTCTTACTAAAGTGGCTAATCTATCTCTCTCTTTTGGAATCTCTCAATAAGGTTTTCTCTTCTCACTGAATTGAAGTTTTTTCTCTCTCAATTCCAACAAGTACTCTCTATTATTCTCTCAAACCCTGAAGTTTGGGTGATCTTTCGATGATTTCCGATGAAATCCATCATGCCATTTCATAGGCATATAGCTAATGACACAAGGGTAAATAAAACTTGACAATGAGAAAGGAAGTGTTCTTTCTCTTCATTTCAAGTTCAATGTTTCCATGCCATTAATGCATGTTTTCAAACTTTCAAAGAAACTGACGTTTCTATGTTTTCATGCACTAAATTGCATGATTTCAAGCTTTCAAAGAAAGACGCACCCACCCTATATGCATAGCCTTTCCTTGAATTTAAGGCTCATCAATTTAATTCTTCATTCTTCAAACAAAGTAATATTAAAAACTAACTGTTCATTTTATAGACTCTCATTTAACCATTCAATTATTATCATGAACATCATTGTATTAGCGAGCTCACTCTATTCTTCTATAAATTTGGTTGTAATGTTAGATAGTCAAACGAAGATCAATTAATTAGCATGAATTTTTGCAAGGATGATTTTTTAACAAGGGTTTACAAAATAAATTGTTAGATTGTTGACTTTGTTTTGTGGGGTTGGCGTAAACAAGTGGTTAGTTCCGTATTATAGCGCCAATTAATTAAGAAGTTGATGAAAACAACATCAACCTATGTTGTTCAGGAACAACCACAACCTATGTTGTTCAGGAACAACCACCCTCCCCTCTTCCATACATATTATACGTATGGATAATGCCAGAGAAATCACATTTTTAAACCACACACTAATATAGGTAGAACCCATGCACCAACACAAATAGGATCCGCCTCTATTATTGTGTAGTTTATAAATATAGTCTCCTCAATATTTTTCTATATGTATGTAATGAAAACACCATAAAACATGTTTGCACTACAAGAAAATCGCAGTAGCCCGACTATATTTTGCCCGACGGACAATATCTCGCGGGGTAAGGTCATATTGCCCGACGGATATTTACAGTTGCCGGGTAACAAGTTGGCGGGAAGAAAAAACCGTTGGCGCGCAAAATTGGACATTGTTACCCGACAATGTGAACTACCCGTCGGGTAACAGTGTCAACAACGACGACCAATCGCCGTCGGGTAATAGTAGACGTTGACTCTTTATTGCCCGACGAATCATTTAATATTACCCTGCGAATACTTTTCGTCGGGCAACTGTCTAAACACTCTAAATACTAGAGTCTTTTTTTTTTTTTCTTCTTCTTCTTCCTCCTATCTGCTTCTCATCCTTCTCTCTGCTCTCTATCTCTCCCTCTCACTCATTCACTCTCTTTATATACCTATTATTATCATCTCATCACCATTTTCATTACTAACAAATCCTTTTTCTCTATCAATCATCAAATATCAAATATTAAGGTATGAAAATTTTATTTTTTTGAAATTTTGATTTTTGAATAGGAATTAATTATGTGTTGTGTTGTAGAAATTTTGTAGTTAACTTGAAGTAATACTTGTGAAAAGGTATGTGTGTTTACCTCTCAAATTAATTTTGTTAAGAATGTTGGATATAATTATGTTAGGAAATTTTGTATTTATTGTGGAAAATGTGTAGAAATTTTTTAGAATTTTTGGAAATTAGAAATTAGAAAATTTGTTAGGAAAATATGAAAATAGAAAATATGTTATGAAATTAGGAAAATAGAAAATATGTTATGAAATTAGGAAAAAGGAAAATATGTTAGGAAATTAGGAAATTTTGTTGTAAAATAGGAAAATTAAAAATATGTAATGAAATGATTGAAATTAGAAAATATATTTGGAAATTAAGAAAAA
The DNA here is from genome assembly GCA_037349345.1 of Oemleria cerasiformis. NCBI lineage: Eukaryota > Viridiplantae > Streptophyta > Magnoliopsida > Rosales > Rosaceae > Oemleria > Oemleria cerasiformis. The sequence continues at coordinate 4,940,346 of JAZGTL010000016.1, forward strand.
TGTTAGGAAATTAGGGAAATATAAAATATGTTAGGAAAATAAGGAAATAGAAAATATGTTAGGAAATTAGAAAATTAGAAAACATTTTAGGAAAATAGGAAAAAAAATATGTAATGAAATTATTAAAATTCAATATTATGTTTGGAAATTAGAAAATATGTTAGGAAAATAGGGAAATAGAAAATATGTACAGAAATTATAAAATTTAAAACTGTGTTTTATGCATAATTTATATATGTTTGTATGTTTGAATTTGTAGTGATATTTTTTTTATAACGCTTTATTTAGTTCCGACGGAGTGAAATACATTCATATTTCATAACCGTTTATGCGAAGTTAATCGAGTTGATTAACTTCGTATAATGAAATTCAATGAAAAACCTTATACCCGTTTGAGAGTCAGTAAATCCGATTGATTGACTGACTCTTGAATTGTCCATATATTCGGACAGTTTGGGGGTGCGCAACTATGTGTTGTGTAGTTGGCGGTCTACGTGGTTAGGTTTCGATTGTGGGAAATTCGGTTTGTATCCCCTCAATGTTCTCCGAATGCATACTAGATATTTGTTTATAATATCTATGTCGTGCATTTGGGGAACTATAGGGAGATGCTGCCGAAATTTCCCTCGATCTGAACTTAGCCTCGTAGGTCGCAAACTACACAGCACAGAACGTGCACTCCTGAATGGGATATGGCCAAATAACCGGAGGCATAAGGAGAAGAGTTGATTTTGATTTTAACTAGTTATATTTACTGGGCAATGTTAACTGAATTACTTATGTTGACTCTATGTTGTGAAAGCAGGCACAATGGACAGAGGGTGGATGCAAATGTTTGATAGATCTTCTGATCAATATTTGGATGGGATCGACAACTTCATTGCCTTTGCACGTAGTCATTGCAGTGATACAAGACGTATCAGGTGTCCGTGCCGTAAATGTAATCATTGCGTTTGGATGTCGTTGAATGAGGTCCAAACTCATCTAGAATGGAATGGGATCGTACACAACTACACTAATTGGATCTATCACGGTGAAGAAATATTTTCTGCATCGACATCTTCGGTTCCCGGGACCAGTAGGGACGAAAGTGGTTTGGATGGGCGATGTGATAATGATCCAGTCGTTGAGTTATTAACCGATGCTTTTCCTCCGGCATCAGATGATATGGAAGATGATGCACCAAGCTTGCAACCGGAAGACTCTGATCTCCATTATGAGAGATTGTTGAAAGAAGCTCAACGCGAATTGTACCCCGGTTGTAAATCATTTTCGGTTCTAGGGGCAGTTGTGGAGTTGATGCACATGAAAGTTGAGTATAATCAAACGAACAAGCATTTTGATCACATGTTGGACATTATCATCCGAATGCTCCCTGAAGACAACTGTCTGCCAAAAGATCATTTTAGCTCAAAGAAGTTGTTGAAGGGGCTTGGTTTAGGGTATATCAAGATCCATGCATGCAAGAACAACTGTGTTTTGCTTTACGGTGAATTCGAGCAGCTTGACAAATGTCCCGTGTGCAATAAGCCTAGGTTTCAAAAGAACAAGATTCCTAACAAGGTGTTGCGTTATTTTCCACTGAAGCCAAGGTTACAAAGATTCTACATGTCGTCTCACACAGCCCGTGATATGAGGTGGAACAAGGATGAACGCATTGATGATGATGTACTGAGGCATCCGGCGGATGGAGAGGCTCAGAAGGAATTTGATAATATGTATCCCGAGTTTGCTGCAGAGCCAAGAAATGTCATTTTTGGGCTCGCTACTGACGGGTTTAATCCGTTTGGGAGTTTTGCAAAGCCCTATAGCACTTGGCCGGTTGTTATGGTTCCGTATAACTTGCCTCCTTGGAGATGCATGAAGAAAGAATTCACAATCCTCAGTACATTGATACCGGGGCCCAAATCGCCGAGTAATTCCATCGATGTGTATTTACGGCCGTTGATTGACGAGCTCGTGGATTTGTGGGAAAATGGTGTCCGAACATACGACAAGTGCAGTGGAGAAATGTTCACTCTACGAGCGGCCGTAATGTGAACAATTAATGATTTTCCTGCTTATGGTATGTTATCAGGATGGAGCACCAAGGGCTATCTTGCTTGCCCGACATGTGGACCAGACACAACGTCCTTTTGGCACGCATCTAAGGTATGCTACTTGGGTGCGAGAAGGTTTCTGCCCTGGGATCACCGATGGCGAATGCAATCTGACTCATTTGATGGTAAATCAGAGTTAAGAGATCGACCAAGGGAGAGGTGCGGTGATGAGATATTATCCAAACTCAACAGTATACATGAGTTCGTGACAAGAGGATCGAAACCAGTTGAACAGCAAAATTGGACGAAAAAAAGCATATTCTTCCGGTTGCCATATTGGTCGAAATTGAAAATCAGACACATCGCCGATCCTATGCACATCGAGAAGAATGTTGCTGAGAGTGTTCTGGGAACGACTTTACCCATTGAAGGAAAGTCAAATGACACAAAAAAAACTTGTATGGGCATGAAAGAAATGGGGATTCGGCCTAATTTGTGGCCAAAAGTCGTCAATGGCAAATACATCATGGCTCATCCAAGTTATACATTTACACCGGACAATAAGAAAAAATTCCTAAAGTGGTTCCAGGGTGTGAAATTTCCCGACGGGTACGCCGGAAACATATCCCGGAGTGTTAGCACGGATGGTGGGACCATTTTTGGTATGAAGAGCCATGACTATCATGTTTTGCTACAACGACTCATTCCGATTGGTATTCGACCCTTATTGGAGGCTGGTGTTGTTGAGACGATAGTTTATTTGTCTCAATTCTTCCAGATATTATGTGCCAGGTCGTTGGTTAAGGCGGACCTTAAAGCAATTAACGAGGATATTGTGTACATCATGTGTCGGCTTGAGCAAATATATCCACCTGCATTCTTTGATGTAATGGTGCACCTACTAATACATCTGCCGGATGAGGCAAAGCTAGCTGACCTGGTGCATTATCATTGGATGTACCCAATCGAGAGGTATAACTTATCCCTGCTATTTGATAATATTTCCTTACTATCATGTATAATCTGTGAGTCTTAATGTAAATTTCCTTACAGAATGTTAGGTACGTATAAGCGGTACGTGCGGAACAAGACACGTCCCGAAGGCTCCATAGCCGAGGCGTACATTGCAAAGGAGGCACTCACATTTTGTGTAATGTACCTTCGAAATGTTGAAACTTCCTTCAATAGGGCATCTCGCAACGACGATGGTGGTCAACGTCCCGAGACCCTATCCGTATTTGCCCAACCCGCACGACCATTTGGCACTGGTCCAATCTCGGAGCCGTTCATCAATACTGATATGGAGGTGGCTCATTGGTTCATTCTCAACAACTGTGATGAAGTATGGCCCTTCCACGAGCATCACGAGTCATTGATGAAGGCCCAATTTCCTTCTAATTGGGAAGAAATGGACAAACAACTATTTCCACGTTGGTTTTCCCAGCATGTAAGTCAAATATTTTATTTCCAAAGTTCTTCAATTATTTTAAGCTTACCTATTTCGTTTCTTGTGTGTATCTTACCAGATGGCACAGCTGAAAGATGTCAACTCGCCAAATTTCAATAAAGAATTAATGCACCTTGCCATTCGCCCATTTCGAGGAGAAACGTACGCTGGTTGTCACGTTAACGGAGTTATGTTCGTATGCACAGAACGAGACGACAAGTTGTCTACGCAAAACAACAGGGTCTTCGTGCCGGGGGATGGGGAAAATGATGAGACGGGTTTCTACGGCAAATTGTTAATTGTGGTTAAGGTGTTATACGCCGATCGCAAGGAAGTCATCTTGTTCAAGTGTCATTTGTTTAATATGAACCCAAGTATCCCAAGAAGTGTCATCAAAGATCAGTTATATACTTATATAAACACAAACACCCGGTGGTTTGAGAGTGATCCCTACATCCTCGCTAGTACAGCGAAACAAGTATTCTATGTGGATGATCTAGAAGCTGGTGGTGGATGGAGAGTAGCTGAGATGGTGAATCACAGAAACATTTGGGACTTGGATGATCGATACCATAAAGAAGATGGGGAAATAAACGATGACCAAATCATTTATCAGGTAGATTAATCGGAATCCACCCAAAACGTGGATGGAGTTCGAACCAATGACATCATAACACCAATTGCGATTGATGACATTTTTATTGATCTGGGGGAATTAGAACAAATTGAAAGTGATTCGGAGGAATCAAGTATTGTACACATGTCGGATGACGAGCGTGATTGGGAGGGGGAAAGCGAATCCGAATGAAGCGTTGTAATTTCAAAATTTCATTCATATATGAAATATCCATCTTCAAATCAATAAATTTTATTTTTATGTATGTTGTATGATTTCATTGAAAAAAATAGTTTTTTTACTTTCTTAAAGTGAGGAAACCATACATGCCCTCCACAAAATACGCAACTTCAAACTAAATGAAAGTGGCAGATTTAGTACAATATTTTGATGATAAGTCAATTTTTACTCTTTAATGCAATGTCAAAAAAATTGAACCAAATTTTCATATTAACCTAATAAGATACAACAATTTTTTATATAAAATTTTGCATATAACATGTTCTTTGGTAATATTTTTATAAACAATTAGTTAGTAGATTAAATTTACCTTTATTTAATAAACAATTTGTTTAAATTGATTATGGCCGACGGATTCACTATTTTACGCGACGGATCGCCACAAATGTTACCCGACAGATTCGTAAATACAACCCGACGACTATATGTAAAATGTTAGGCGACGGGGAATAGAAGGTGTACCCGACGACTGCCTCAGCCTGAAATAACCCGACGAATATATATGAAGATTCGTAGGGTCTGATTTAGCTAATTAAATTTACCATTTTTATTACAGATGTTACTCGACGGATAATTTATGGGTTACCCGACGACAGAATCCTTAACATAACCCGACGGATACGTATGAATCCTCGTCCGGTCTAATTTAGTTAATTAAATTTACAATTTTATTATACATGTTACCCGACGGAATATTTATGGTTTACCCGACGACAGACTCAGTACAGTTACCCGACAAATATATAAGAAGATTCGTCGGGTCGGATTTAGTTGATTAAATTTTCAATTTTATTTGACCTGTTACCCGACGGATAATGTATGGGTTACCCGACGGCAAGCTTCGTATAAATACCCGACGGAGATATTTGAAGATTCGTCGGGTTGGATTTAGTTGATTAAATTTACAATTTAATTTGACTTGTTACCCGATGGATAATGTATGGGTTACCCGACGGCAAGCTCCGTATAAATACCCGACAGAGATATTTGAAGATTCGTCGGGTTGGATTTAGTTGATTAAATTTACAATTTTATTTGACCTGTTACCCGACGGATAATGTATGGATTACCCGACGACAAACTCCGTATAAATACCCGACGGAGATATATGAAGATTCGTCGGGTCCAATTTAGTTGATTAAATTTACAATTTTTATTACACATGTATTTACCATATTAAAAACTTTACATTTTATTTTTACAAAAATTTTCAAAAACTTAAAAATTGAAACTGACCGATCTAACCGTCCTCATTTATGGTCGGTACCCATAGATCATCTGCGAGAAAAATTTCCCCAATTGGAAATCCCGGGATTAGGTAACGGTGCGCGACGATTCAACGGTTACAGGACGTTTCATCACGATCGGAAGGCTTGAAATCCTCAAAACATCAAGATTTTTGACGGGCGACATCTAGCCACGTAAAACCACAGAGTGAACGGTTAGATCGCTCAAATTCAATCGTTTGAATATCAATAGAACCAAAATTCAATAAATGTATTGAAGTTTCTTTCAAGAGTTTAACCTCCTTGAGCGATATGCATGTTTTCCGATTTTCAAAAACTTAAAAATTGAAACTGACCGATCTAACCGTCCACATTTATGGTCGGTACCCATAGATCATCTGCGAGAAAAATTTCCCCAATTGGAAATCCTGGGATTAGGTAACGGTGTGCGACGATTCAACGGTTACAGAACGTTTCATCACGATTGGAAGGCTTGAAATCCTCAAAACCTCAAGATTTTCGACGGCCGACATCTAGGCACGTAAAACCACAGAGTGAACGGTTAGATCGCTCAAATTCATTCGTTTGAATATCAATAGAACCAAAAATTCAAAAAATGTATTGAAGTTTCCTTCAAGAGTTTAAACTCCTTGGGCAATATGCTTGTTTTTCGATTTTCAAAAACATAAAACTAAAACTGACCGATCTGCCCGTCCATATTTATGGTAGGTACCCATAGATCGCCTGCACGAAACATTTCCCAAATTGGAAATCTCGGGATTACGTAACGGTGTGCGACGATTCAATGGTTACACAACGTTTCTTCACGATCGGACATTTTGAAAACCCCAAAACATCACAATAACGATAGATGGGGTTTTAGGCTTATAAAACCAAAATTTAAACGGTCCTGATGTTGCATATACTTTCGCCGGACTTGGTTTTCGGATTAATTCCAAAAATGGCATCAGGAAGGTCATGCCCGACGGATATTTCAACATGTCCGTCGGGTAACTTCAATTAATAGTCCAGTGTTTGAAAATTTCAATTTTCCACCTAATTTTTCGCGAAATCTCAAATTTGCCGCTTGGTGTTACCCGACGAATCATTAACATTTCCGTAGGGTAACCTCAAGATATCGTCCATTTTTTGAAAATTTCAATTTTCCGCCTAATTTTCCGTGAAATCTCAAATTTGCCGCTTTGTTTTCCCCGACGAATGAGTACAGTTGCCCGACGGGCCCGACCGACTTAATTTTCGCGGATTCTCAAGAGTCTTGCGTTTTGTTGCCCGAGGGAGTATAAAGGTATAACCCGAGGGATATTCGATAATCATCCTTACCCGACGGGTAGAATTGCTGTTACCCGACGGACGTCAGACCTAATATTCCGTATTTCGATGATGCTATTGCCCGACGGGGTGTTAAACGTTACCCGACGCGTTGATTTAATTGTTACCCGACGGGTTGTGAAACGTTACCCGACGCATGAAACCTTTTTCTGATGCCCGACGGGTCATTAAAGTGTTAACCGACGGATACGTCCGTCGGGCAATACCAATCAGATACATAAATCAGACCGAGTCTTCTTCTTCATCCTTCTTCTTCATTTTCTGGATTTCTTTCTTCTTTGGTTCTTCTTCAGTTTTGCTTGAAGCGCCACTTGCATCTTCCGCTCCCTCAAGCAGTCAAGGACGCCTTTTATTACACCTAGTTTTCCTATCGGCTCCGCTCTCCCAAACAGTCAAGGACATTGTTTTTGTCCACGGAGGTTTGCCATCACCGCGGCTCCCCTCACCGAGGTTTGCCGTCGCCGCCGCTCTCCTTGTTAATGTTAATGTTAATTTTGATATATTGTTTATTGTTAATTTGGATATATTGGTTTATTATTTATTGGTTTATATTGGTTTATATTGGATATATTGGTTTATTGTTAATTTTGATTTGAAAAATGAATTTATGAAATTGGATATTGTTATTGTTAATGATTATGTATATATTTATGTTTGGATATATATATTTGTTAAGGTATATATAATAGTTGAAGATTTGTTGAAATTTTGATGTTTGGTATAATGTTGAAATTTATATAATGGTATGATTTTTTATATGGTATTTATGTGAAATGTATGGATTTTGGGTATTTGAATTTTAAAAACAATTATGGGAAATTTTGATATGGTGTAGTATAAGTGGATTTTGGAAATGTGTGTTTTATAAATTTTTAATTTGTGAATTTTTGGATTTGGATATTATTAGTATATGTTTGGATTAATATGTAAGTTTGATTTTGGTCCCGAAATTTGGATTTAGGAATTTAGGTATAATGTTGTGAATTTTGAGTTTAGTACGCTTGAATTAATTAGTTGTTTAAGTTTAATTTTCGTTTTTGTTGGATTTATTTTAAAAAATTAGAATTTGATGGTTTTAGTTTTTAGATACCAATTTACTAATTATTACTAAAAAAAATTGATGCTTTATTTATTTATGTTTATTGGATTTATAAAATGTTGGTTAATTTTAAATGTGATTTTGTTTTTATTTTTTGAAATTAATATTTAATATTTAATATTAAAAATGTTTTCTTTCTTTTTTATTTAATTAAAAGTATGTTCTTTAATTTTATATTAATTAATTTATATGTGTTATTGTAGATGTCTCATCGCACCTTAATCACATCCAGGACTCGCCCTTGCCCGGATCCTGTTGATGATCATGAGCGGGAGGAGGCAGCCCCTGACTCAGTTCCCTCAACAACGGCGTCGGTTCATGCACCCCTGTCAATCTATCAGCGACCGGGTGTCCGATCGGCTCGTAGACAGCATAGCAAGAAACAGGGGGAACCCCGTACCGACCCCCGGCCCTCACAGGACGACGTTGGAGGAGACGAAATGGGGCCTAATATCGGAGCACTCCCTAAGGGTAAGTTTATTATTTTGTTTATTTAACCAATCGTTTTTATTTGATACTCATTTTATTTATCAATGTTCATCGAATTTGCAGGTAGGTCAGTGAATGTGCGCGGGATCAACCGAGATTTGACATCCCAACGCATTTGTAGGACGACAAATGCAAAGATACTGGTGGTGTACGTGCCACGCCTCCGGTCCGTGCCGGTCAAAATTCACAGCCTCCTAGTTCATGACATTGGTGCGATTCTTCGCACCAAGTCACTAATGATGGGGGAGACTTTCCGAACCCAAACCGCAGAGGAGATCTCGCGTTGTTGGGGAGAGTTATCGGTATGTTTTTTTCCCATTTTTAACATTAATTTCATATTTTTTAATTAATTTTTTAACTTTAATATTTGATTGCAGATCAATTTGGAGTTCGAATTGGAGAACGTCGAGCTCAGTAGGTACCTGTCCCAACACTGGCAGTTACGGTACGCCGACTGGAAGTACGAGCTCCACAAGTACTTCTTGATTTGGCCTTCTCCGGAGGAAGCTCGGGCAAATCCTCCGGAGGAGTTAGACGGGCCGAAACTGCCAGCGTGGTTGTGGTTGTGCGACCATTTCATGTCACCCACTTATTTGGTACGTATTATCTATCTAATTAATTTAATTATTTAATTTTTATGTTATTTTCCATTTTCAAATCTAATTTTTGGTTTTACGAATGAACAGCGGAAATCGATTGCCAACACATCAAACCGGGGGGCAAAGAAATTCAACCACCATGTGGGGTCGCGATCCTTATCGGTCCGGCAGGAGGATCGGCGCATCGCCGGGTCGATGTTCCCAGAGGTGGATGCCTGGGGGCAGGTGTATGCTGGACGGGGGGATGAAGAGGCTGATCGAATTCACGTAAGTTTATTTCCTTCTGATTATACATTTTTTCTTAATTTCATAATTATTTTTCTAATTAATATTTATTCAAATTTGTAGGATGCGATGGTGCAAGACGTCCAACAAACACAAGCTGAGCTCACCCAACAGCATCCAGATGTGCCTTTGCATCAACAGCTCCCTAATGTTGCCATGTCGATCGCTATTCTGTAGCGACAACTAGGGAGGCGCCCAGGGAGGGTCGTTCGGGGAGCGGGCGACGGAATTGTGCGGGATGTCTCGACTCAATCGTCGTCTTCATCTCGGGTAGGCTCCCAGGAGACGTCGGATCGTATGAGAAATCTCGAGGCCGAAAATGCTATGATCAAAGCCCAATCCGCGGAGATTCAAGCCCAAAACCAACATATCAAGAGCGCCCTTGACAACATCCTTCAACGTTTGGGTGATCGTGGATTGGATGATATTTTCTCACCGCCCAACCAACCACCCTCTCAAGATCCCGACTATTTTGACAACTCCACTAATTCTTAGAGTATATATAAAGTATTTTAATACTCTTAATGATGTCAAAAAATTACATTATTTTTTTTAATATTAATTTAATTTAATTTTTATTCTTTATATTAAAATTTTTAATTAAATTTTTTATTGTTTATTATTTAATTTAATATTTTATTTTCAATATAAAGAGGAGGTTGCCCCACGAATTCTGTACATGTTACCCGACGAATTGTAAAAATACACGCGATGAATGGGTGACATGTTACCCGACGACATATAAAACTATTACCGACGAATCAATTAAATGTTACCCGACAGATATTCAAACTATACCCGACGATTGAGTGACATGTTACCCGACGACTGTGTAAAACGTTACCCGACGGTTGTTTATCATGTTACCCGACGCGTATATATAACAGTGCCCGACGACTATATTTAACCTTACCCGACAGTGTTTCTTAACGTTACCCGACGGGTATATATGACTTTACCCGACGGTCTATAAACCTCCCCCGACGTATATTTAATAGATTATCCGACGGATAAGGAAGTCCTTACCCGACAGTCTTATGATGTTGACTTTATATTGCTCGACGAAGATGTCAGCGACAAACTTTACCGCCGGGCATTAGTTAATTGTTCGACGAGGACACTGTGCTCGTCGAGTAAACTCAAAGCCCGACAGCGGTAGCCCGACGCCTATTGCCCGACAGAGATTCGCCGTTGTATATGTTACTCGACGGATGATTTACGTGGCTCGACGAACTGTTTTCGCCGGGCAACTTCTAATTTCTTGTAGTGTTGGGATACATGTAAATAATGTTCTTAAAACTCCAAATAAGGTTAAATTCACCACCCATTTTAGATGCTCGTGACTATGAGTCTGAACCACTTATAATTGGAAAAATATATCCTATTTCCAATTTTTCATTTTTTCGGTTTGTTAAACTCCAAGGTAGGGTTTTTTTTTAAATAAATGGATATATATATTAAGCCACTAAGAGAAAAATACAAAGTCAGGGGGACGTAATAAACTCCAAGGCATAAATAATAAAGAAAGTAAAAAAGCAACGGCTAGCCAATAGGGGGACAGAAAGCTAAGTGAAGCCTTTGCTGCAAAGCCAAAGTTTCAGAGCAACCCAACCTCTATATATTGAAGATGATGGAATGAAGGTCCTCAAATTGATGAAGGTCTAATAAATTATACGCATCATCATTATGAAGAGCTCTAATTCTAAAGCATATATTGCAATGCTCTTCATACAATTTGTGTATGCAGGCATGGCCTTGTTCTCCAAGGCAGCAATTTCTAAAGGAATGAACCCTTTTGTCTTTGTGGTTTATCGTCAAGCTTTCGCCGTTCTCGCCTTGTCTCCATTTGCTTTCTTCTTCGAAAGGTTAATTACCTACTTACTAACTAATTTAAACTTGTGCCAATTGGAGATTTTATGAAACTTGTGCATGATTCTAATTTCATTGTTGTTTTTTTGGTCAATTTGTGAACTTAATTTCAGTTCAAAAGAAACCCCTCTTTCTTACACCTTACTCTGCAAGATTTTCTTAGTTTCCTTATCTGGGTAAGAACTTGGTCTTGTTGCCTCTCATCTATATATAATCAACATTTCAATTAACTTCTTTAACCCTTATTAATGAACACTAATTAATTATTATTTTATACAGGATTACCCTGAGTTTAAATCTTTACTATGTTGCAATCAACTACACATCTGCAACCTTTGCAGCAGCCACCACCACTTTAATTCCCGCAATTACTTTTGTCATGGCGGGTTTATTAAGGTACTGTGCAAACGCTTATTTAATACGAATAACAATTGACTCGTGAAAATCAGTTACTTCTTTTAATCGAGGTTTGAATTAATTATTTAATTTTTGCAGGATGGAAAGCATTTCTGTGAAACATTTGCATGGTGTGGCCAAGGTGTTGGGGTCTCTCACAAGCCTTTCAGGGGCATTGGTGTTTGCTTTAATCAAGGGGCCTTCTATAAAGTTCATGAATTACCAAACCCAAATTCCTCCACACTCCTCTTCTTCTTCATCTCACTCTAGAGGAGAGTGGATCAAAGGTTCCCTCATCATGATCTCAGCCAATACTGCATGGTCTTTGTGGCTTATTTTGCAGGTTCTTCTGCTCTTTCAATTCTCATTCACTATAAAATTTACTGTCAAATGTATATTTAATTTGTTACCAGACGGTGAATCTAAACTAGTGATAAATAAGTTTATTCTATTTAAGATACGTCCCTATTCATAGTCAAATGATATATAAAAACGTGATTCGGAAGATATTTTTTTTATTTTTTATTTTTTATTTTGCTTGCACTTGTTAATTAGTGCTTATATATGTTGTAGGGTCCCATTGTGAAGCAATATCCAGCAAAGTTCAGACTTACCACTCTACAATGCTTGTTTAGCTGCATCCAGTCAGCGTTTTTTGCCATTGCAATTGAGAGAAATCCATCAGCTTGGAAGATTGGATGGGACATTCATCTTCTCTCTGTGGTCTATTGTGTAAGATCATTTTAACCACCATTGCATATAACATGTTTTAAATAACATAACTGTTTCGTTCATAACAACTCAGTCATTATTGTCTCGACAAATGCTCGATCGTATTAATTTTCATAATTGATTGATAGGACAACTCGTATATGAATGGTATGAAACTATGAGGTTTGCATGCCATATTGATTCCTGCATGTGGGCCAATTTATATCTAGCATACATCATTTCTAGAGGAGTAATAATGTTTAAATGTGTCTGAAATAGTGAAATAAGATGTCTTCGTTTTACTCAAGTCCTCCAATTTTATTATAGCACGTACATTAATAATTAACACCATATAGGGATCCACCTCGAACACACAAAATGTTTTCCAACTTGAGGGATTGGCAATAGCTATTGAAGCAATTGGGAATTTGGTTGGGTTTGTATATGGTTCCTATTGTCTCCAGAGGGATAGGATAATAGTGGCCATTATTTTGGCTTATTGATATATAGTGATTATGAGAACACCCTAGTGATTATGAGATCAGATATTGCTCCAGCATTACATCAATATACCACACTTATGTCGTTTAGCATTATAAATACTAGAGACGAGTTAATGAGAATCTCCACTATACGAGCGTGAGAGTAACTGTTAGTCGTGAATTAGGGTGAATTCCATAATATATATATATGCAACTTATATCAATCAACCGCTAACAGTGATTTCTCAGGGATAAGATATTTTGTTGACAACTCTCAAATGCATATTATCACTACTCACTACTGTCTCATGAGTGATGGGTGATGTGGCAGGGTGTAATTGTGACTGGGATTACTTACTGGCTGCAAGTTTGGGCCATTGAGAAGAAAGGCCCAGTTTTCACAGCAATGTTCACTCCATTTTCACTTATTATTACAGCACTCTTCTCAGCAATCATGTGGACAGAAGCAATTTACTGGGGAAGGTCCATCCCTTTCTCTATATATCATGCAAACTTTTTTTTATTAATGTCGCTACAGCCCTAGAACTGTAGAATATATACATGATGAGTAAAGCCCTAAATCACACACACACACACACATATATATATATATATGTCTAATTTATCTAGGTCATGCATGCTTGCGTCACGTTTAAGAGTATTAATGTCGTTTCGCTTTAATTTTATAGCTTTGGCCCCATTATTCAGTGAAATAATTAGTGCACAACGATTGAAATACTCCCGTACATAATTAAAAATTCGAGATTAAAATTTGCAAAGAACAAAGACGAAATAGAAGATTTGTGATTTTAGACATATGAGTAATTTTGATTATGGATGTTTGATTAATTAATTTTTGTTGCAGTATTGGTGGGGGTGTATTGCTGGTTGTGGGTCTATATAGCGTTTTGTGGGGAAAGAAGAAAGAGGACCAGAAAAGCAAAGAAAGTGATCAAATACAAGGAAACAAGGAGGAAGTGGTATAATCATAAATTCATAATGCATGAGTGTGCTTTTACTCAATGAGATGGGATTTGCAATTTCTATCAAATTGGCTTGACTCAATAAAACTATAAAATGCCTTCTCAAAAAAAAAAAGAAAGGCATTCCCACCTCAAAGTTCTCATGAAGGCACAAAAGAGTGCTAATTAAAGTCTTTTTTTTTTAATTCTATTTTTTTTCTTCCGAGGTTTAATCTAAATTTGTATTGAAATAGTTATATGAATATAAACTTTGTTGCGCTCAAATTCATAGTTATAAAAAAAAAAATTGAGGGAAAAGTCATATTTATGAATAGGATTTGTATAAAAGGAGAAGAACTCGGGGAAAAATATAAAAGGAAATAAAACAAGCAAAATAGAAAAAGAAGGTAAATAGAGGACCTCCTCAAAGTAACCTTTCTTCCCGAGTAACTTATCAATTATATATATTAAAAAATATTTAGGGACCTCCTCAAAGTGGGGGCCCTAAGCAGCCACCTTGTCGAACTGCCCTTTAGGGGCGGCCTTGTGAAAACTCCTACTAATCATCATATCCACGGGACACGGCAAACTCACAAAGGGACAAAACAAACCTTCAAAGGAAACATCGAATACCAGACTAAAGGTAAGAAAAAAAAAATACAAACAAGCAAAAAGGATCCAATAAGCCCCTACTCGAAGATCTTGCATCCTCAAGACCCAATCATTTGCGCCGTTGCTACATCCTCCCCGTTAAACAAAATTGTTGTCACGCACTCGCATGGTAGATCTGACAGATCTGCACAAACCAACCATGATCGCTTCTTCAAGCCATGAGAAAATTGATGGTTGAGAGCGATGAGATCGTATGGACAAGAGAGCAAGGTGGGACATGATTGGAGGCGTAGGTAGAGCGGCATCAACCACCAAATGATGGGGATCCAATCCACCTCTGCCACCGTGCGACTTTGGCCGAAGGTTTCTCTAGAGAGTTTTTTTTCTTGCTCTAGGGTCTGCTCATAGAAGGCTAACTTACAAATAAGTAATATGGGCACGTTTACTTATCAGTAATGGAAATGAAATCAAAAGTAATGATTCTCATGGATGACTATTCCTATGTTTACTTGCAAAATTATATTTTTTTAATGTGTGCCATCTAAAATCTTTAATTCCATTATCCATTTTGCGTAATGAAATTAACTATAAGAGAGGTATTAATGACTCCCATTACTTATTTTGATTTCATAATCTACCAAAATTACCATACAGTTTTACAATAATTACAAAGCTAATGTTACACCTCACCAATGTGGGTTTTTGATTGTTTTTTCATTTCTTAAGATAGTTATTTATTATTTTCCTTAATAGCCTTTTCGTTTAAAATATATAATATTTTTCTTTGTTTATTTTTCTTTATTAAAATTTTAATTAGGTGTTTTTGAACTGAATCTTGATGTATTTATAGGAGACTATATTCAAATTCATTTTGTCATGTTGACAACAAACAAACACACATAACAGAGATGTAGCAAAGAGATGTAGTTTCACGATTTTTTCCTGTTGACAACAAACAAACACACAGAGCAGAGATGTGGTTTCACAAATGGGCCGCATTTGGGAAAGTGATCAAACAAGAGAAATAGATGTTTAAGAAGCTAGGAAGAAGGAAGAGATTCCATAGTATGGAACTATGGATTGTGAGCAATGAAAGATGAAAAGGTTGTTTTTTTTTTTTTTTTTTTTCTGATAAGGCATTTTAATAAGAAAATTAGTTTTTATTCTGATTCAAAAATGTTAGCAAACAATAACAATGAACATCAACTTCAATAATGTTTTAAATCTATAAGGTTAATAAACAACTCAATGAGAATGATTACCTATTTATCAAATTACGGACTTTTCCGATTACCTACTTCTCTTATTATATACTTCTCTCATTCTTGGTATGTGAACGTACCCTAATTAATAATAATAATAACTATAATTAGGTCAAAAGATACATGACATGAATATAATGGACTGGTCAACATTTTTTAGCTCATCAAGTCACCAAGTGGTGAACAAAAATGCACCCAAGACACAGAGAAAAATAGGCTGAGACGCCAACCCCATGGTGCAAACATTTGGGCACCAACTACTTTCCCAATTCTTTTATATCAACATACCCATTGCAAATATTTATAATATAAAATTCATAAAAAAAAAAACTAAAAAATATATATCAGCCCCCTAATTAAGTAACAAAAAAAAAGGGAAATTGGCAAAGATATTCCCTTATCAAGAAATTTAACCAAAAATATCGATTTCCCTTCTACTCAACCACAACTAGTTTTTAGAGTAGGGTATTTGCATTTTTACCCCAAGTATAAATAGAAAAGAGAAATTACCAATCACCCATTTAGTTACTAGTTTAGCAGTATTGGAGTGAGAGTCCAATTAGAAAGGGGACACTGAGTTCTGGGAGGGAAAGTTGAGGTTTGGGATTGTGAGTCCCGGATTGGTGTTGTTGGGGGCTGCATTGGAATCGATGGAAAAGGGAATGGGAAATTGGTACATAAGGTGGGGTGAAAAATTGAAGGTATAGTGAGAGGAATAGTAAGTGACGACGGAAGGTGAGGCAGGATGTGAAGTGAAGGATGGGTTCGACGAGCAGTGGGAGGTTAGGTTTGATTGGAGCTTGAAGGGTTGGTTCGACTGGAGGTGAAGGGTGGGTTCAACTGCAGGTGAAGGCTGCGTTCGACTACAGGTGAAGGCTACGTTCGACGGGAGGTGTAAGGCTAGTTTTAGCTGTAAGTGAAGGGTGGGTTCGACTGTAGCTGGAAGGTTGGGCTGGACTGGAGCTGAAGGCTTGGTTCCACTGTAGCTTGAAGGTAAATCCCTAAATAAAATGTGTAAATTAATAAATCTTTTGATTGGAAAATTAGTCGCCTTACTTGGAAGGGAGATTGGAGATGTTGAAAATCGAATTTCTTCTAAAAGGAAAAATCAAGTTTGATTTAGTTTTTTTGGATTGGTTGAAATGATTTTGGTTTGTTAGGAACCGATTGAGATTGAATGAGAACCAAAAAATTTGAAAGTGAATAAGTTAGGGTAACTAACCATGGTATAAATTGTAACTATGGAGGACTAACTGGTAGTTAAGTGGTATAATCCAAAATGTATGTGCTTTAGTGTTTGGTTATGCAAGGGTTAGTGTGGTTTAATGTTGTTTTTGTTTTGATAAGCATGTTTGTATGAAACGGAAAAAATGAGGAACTGGATAATGTAGGGTAAGTAAGCAGATTCTAAGTTATAACTATGGACCACTAAACGGTAGTTCAGTGGAACATAAAAATTTATTAATCGGAAAGTGTTTGTGGTTATGCAGATTGTAGGCTGGGTTTCTGTTGAATTGGTTTGTTTCATAATGTTTGTAAGAGAACCCCAAAATGAAGGGACTGGATAAGGAAATGTAACTAAGGATGTTATAAGCAGTAACTAAGGACCACTAAATGGTAGTTTAGTGGTAGAATCTGACATATGTTGAAACACAAAATTTTTTTGATGATGTGCAGGTATGGATGAAGCATTGGGAATTATGATTTGCTACAATGGGGAATGGGGCAAGAAAATAAGGAATTCTATATATGATGATGGAGAAACAAAAGGGATTTTAGATTCAGACAGTATTAGTTATGAGGAGCTTGTTGAGCGAGTTTGTTGTATTGCCCACATAGATGCTAGCAAAGAAATAATTGGTTTGAATTATTCTGTCCCTATTTCTGGGGGCAGGCAGAAGGTTGTGGCAATTGAAGACGGTGATGAACTCCAATTTTATTTGAATCACAAGAAGCAAGTAATATCATCAAGCGTGGTTCCTTTAGTTGTGGTTCAGAAATCAATTGCAGAAAAGGAAGTGGCAGGATCCATTGGGAACAACTGGGGCCATATAAATGGGAATTTGCAGGTAGAAGGTAGACCAATGTATTGCAAAGTGAGGGAGAAGCAATTCCAGATTGGATGTCGATTTTGGATTTGTATGGACTGGATGATATAAACACGGGTTGGAATGAAGATCAAATGACAGTTTGGGGTCCCATTTTAATACAAGGGCACTTGGTGGGAGTAATGACAGTGGTGTTGAAATTAGTCCGACTGGAATGAATATTGGAGAAGAAGACGTGATAGAGAGCCTTTTAGGTGCGGTTGGTGTGGTTAATTCACTGCCTGCTATACAAGGCAGTGATGGTTTGAGAAGTGGACGTGGAGGAGGTAGGGGAGAAGGAAACAATGCCTCGGGTGGACTGAATTCCCGTTCTCAAATGTCACATTATCGTCGAGGCCTAGACAGTATTAACTAGAAGCCTAAATTGGAGAGGGGCATGTATTTTGATTACGAAGCCAGCCCTAATTAGGCTTATAAAATTAACTGCTGTTAGAGGTCAATTTCAGTTAAGAATAGTAACGTTAGATTCTACCCGTTTGGTTGTGAAATGCAAGGATTTGGAGTGATGCTGGGGTATAATGGCTGGAAAAATTGGTGATAGTCATTTTTTGGGTGGTGAAGTACGAAGCCTCTCATAGGTGTGATCTGAGATCCATCAACAGTCCCCATCCGAAAAAAATAAATGGTTTGGTGTTGGACTCAATGCAACATAGGTTGAAGGATGCATGAACTCTATTTACACCAGGGGATGTTATAAACGATGTGAAGCACAGTTTTGGAATGAAAATAAGTTTTTCAACAACATGGAGAAGCATGGAGCTAGCTTTACAAACACTTCGAGGGAAGGCGGAGCATTCTTATGCGTTGTTTCTTTCATATTGTCATGAATTAGTGCGCACTAATCCAGGTACGTTAAATTTCATACATACGGAGGAAGGGAATTATTTTAAATATTTTTTTTGTTGCTCTTGGTGGCCTCTTTTGAAGGATTTAAGAGTTCAATGCGACCGGTGGTTGCAATTGATGCCACACACTTGAAGCCAAAATACAAGGGTGTTCTATTTGTAGCAACTGCATTTATTGGTAATAGGAATATTTATTTGGTGGCATTTGGAATAGGGTATTTGGAATGTGATGATTCATGGGGTTGGTTTTTTAGCAAGTTGAGGTTGGAAAATGGGAAGTGTCCCAATCTTGTGGTAATTTTGAACGGGAATTACAACATAGCTAACGTGATCAACAAAGTATTTCTTGGTGCAAGTCACAGGGTATGTTTTTATCATCTTAAGGGTAACATGAAGAGCAAGTGTAAGTTGAAGAAAAAAAGCAAGATACTATTCCAATTTGAGACGGGTAACATGAAGAGCAAGTGTAAGTTGAAGAAAAAAAGCAAGATACTATTCCAATTTGAGACGGCAGGGAAGTCTTATAGGTTTGCTGAGTTTGAAAGAGAATTTGGTAAGATAATGAATCAAGAGGTTGTTGACTATCTTCATGAGATTGGGGTGCGAAGATGGTCTAGAGCTCATTGTGATGGAAAGAGATACAATGTAATGACAACAAACATTGCTGAGTTTATCAATTCAGTTTTGAGGTTTGCAAGGCTTCTTCTGGTTGTGCAGCTTATTGATAAGATACGGAGTATGCTGCAAATATTGTTTACATTTCGAAGGGAGAAAGCTTCGAGGTGCACTTCCATATTGTGTCCCAATTTTGGTGAGAAGAAATTGGCTAATCGGGTACTGGATGCGGGGAGGATGAACATTGTGAAGATAAATGAAATGGAGTTCAATGTATTAGACTGTGATTTGGACAGTTTGGTGCATTTGGGGAATAAAACTTGTTCATGGCGAAAGTTTGATCTTGAACAACTTCCATGTAAGCATGCTATAGAGGTATGTATGCACATCAACCTTCCTTTGTACGACTTGGCTTCATCTTATTACACAAGAGCGACTTGGTAGAGGGCGTATTCAACTTCAATATTCCCGAAAGTGTGAGGAATATTGTTGTTCTACCCCCCATAGGCAAGCTGATTCCCAATCGTCCAAAGAGGCAACGTATTCCCTCCCAGGGAGAGGAGAGAAGGACCGTAGTATGCTCCAGGTTTGGTGGCAATGGGCATTACCGACCAACTTGCAAAGAAACTGTGCCACTATAAAATAGGGCAGTTTAGGACATGAGTGCAAAGCTTTAGGTCAAGTCAGCTTGTATTCTGTGGTGGTATGAAAATTTTTAAAACTTGACATTTAGGTAGGCTTTATGGACTGCTTATTATGTAATCTGAAACTCAATTACATAAGAATTTATATTGGAGCTTTGAATGTTATGGGTATTTATCAATGTTAGTTTACTATAATGTGAAACTTATTTGTTGATCGTTGTAAGGGTTGTAAAAAATGAAGGGGGAAAAGTATAAATGTGAACTAGTTTAGCCATCACTATGAAAAGGATTGTTGATGTTGTTGTAATGAGTTAGGAAGAAAAATTTGTAAAGGTACTGGGCGGCACAATGGAATGCATCAGGGACCAGGGACTAAACGAGGTCTAACTGTGGACTAACTTATAACTAATGGGGAACTATGAGCTCTAAGGGTTGTAAAAAATGAAGGGGGAAAAGTATAAATGTGAACTAGTTTAGCCATCACTATGAAATGGATTGTTGATGTTGTTGTAATGAGTTAGGAAGAAAAATTTGTAAAGGTACTGGGCGGCACAATGGAATGCATCAGGGACCAGGGACTAAACGAGGTCTAACTGTGGACTAACTTATAACTAATGGGGAACTTTGAGTTCTAAGGGTTGTAAAAAATGAAGGGGGAAAAGTATAAATGTGAACTAGTTTAGCCATCACTATGAAATGGATTGTTGATGTTGTTGTAATGAGTTAGGAAGAAAAATTTGTAAAGGTACTGGGCGGCACAATGGAATGCATCAGGGTCCAGGGACTAAACGAGGTCTAACTGTGGACTAACTTATAACTAATGGGGAACTATGAGTTCCAACCTGTTTAGGGTGGATTGGTAAATTGAGGACGAAGTAATGTTTTATTATATAAATAAATTATATTATGCAGTTCCATATCAGGTCAGAACATGTGAAAGAAGTTTAGAACATAGGAGGGAACAATGTCAAGTACTACAGAGAAATTAAGTTTGAGGTGTGGTGTGCTTGATGAGTTTGTGGGTGGGGGGATCACATGTAAGGAAATAACCGAGATTGTAAGGGAGAGCAGTACCGAAAAGACCTAGTTATGCCTCCAACTGAGTTTAGTAGCCCAGCGCCCTCATGGAGTAAGCGGATTTGGGGGGTCCTCTATATACATTTCCATCGATTTCAACCTTCCGTTGAGATGACTCCAGCAAATGGCCACCATGTTGAAGACCACACAGCCTTGTTTAAGAAGGTGTAACCGCTGTGATAACATATTTATGAGGGCAGTTGGCGATGCACACCACCTGCTCGATATATTCCTCAACTAGAGACTTTTATTTTAGGTTGCCAAAGAAGTATGCCAGTTAAGGTTATAGTTATTGATTCGATAACTAGCCTATTCCGGACTGGTTATGATAATTCACCGGGGTCATTACGTAGGAATTTGCAAATGATGATCAATATCATATCCTGCCTTAAATATTTGTCAAATAGGTTTGCATTGGCAATTGTTTTCACAAACCAGGTATGTGACTTTATTCCACACAACGACAGTCTTAGTGCTGTGAGATTTGCTAGCATGGCGCCACTATGGTCATTCGGTCGGAGGGTTGTACCTGCGTTAGGTTTTGGCTGGCAAAATCATTTGGATAAGCGTATGTTTTTGGCAATGGTGGATCGGGTTGTGGAGCAAGTTAGTAGGGAAGGTGGTGCAGGCTTGGCGAAATATGGTAACGGTACACACCAACGCATGCAAGTTATTCTTGGTCCACTTTCCTTCAATGATTTGTGTGGTTTTGTAATAGTTGAAAGGGGTGTTTTTGGGATGGTTCATTCTCCACAAGAAGGGGTTTAATGGTATTGACTACTTGTCAAGTTGAACAAAACCAAGTGAGATATTTTACTATTTGTAATATGTTATTAGATTATGCCAACTTTAGCACAATTATTTGAATAATACGCAACTAAATTGTATTAAAGTATTAGGATCTGCCATTTTGGACCAAATCATTGTACCTGTAATTTATGGTGTTGCTGTGTAGTCCTACTGTGGTATCCAAACTGTGTGTAAACTAACTGGGCTATAAAGGGGTTGACGATGTGGAGGGGCAGGGGCAGACACGGTTATATGGTGCCCTACCTCCAATGGACGTTTCACGGTTAAATCGGCCTATGACATGCTAATTGACGATGTGGAGGAGGAAGAGGTGCCTTGGTTTGATATTTGGAAGGCTTAATGCGCCCCCCCCCCCCCCCCCCCCCCCCCCCAAATGTAGCTACACGCCTGGCCTGGCTTATTATCCATGATCATCTTGTGACCAATTCGCAGCGCTTTTGTCGCCATTTCACTGCGAGCCCTTTGTGTGTAGTGTGCGGAATTGCCGAGGAGATTGTTGAGCACTTGGTGCATCGGTGCCATGTGGCCCTGGATGTTTGGGCCAATTTCGGTAGCCCGGTCAGCATGGGAAAGTTTTTATACTCCGGTGACAGAGTGGATCCTGATGAACCTCCGTTGTAACTACCCGTCCCGGATCCCCAACCAACGGCGTCGTTAGTGGGTCCTCCCCACCCGGAATCCTCCGGTACAATCGGTATTATTAGCTGGTGCCTGTACGAAAATCCCCTAGCTGCAACATCTTTGAGGAGTCTAGTTGGTGAAAGGTGTCCTCTCCAAGGGGAATAAAAGGGCTTGGTCGCGAGTTCGAGTCCTCAAAGTTGTTGCAGCTAGGGGATTTTCGAACGGGCACCAGCTAACAATACCGATTGTGCCGGAGGATTCTGAGTGGTGGGGGGGTGGGGTGATCCACTAATGGCAGTCATTACCAGGGACCCGGGACCGTTCGTTACATTCGTAGTACGACTATGATGGAGTACGGTGTTGGTTGGCCGACTCTCTTTATGTTTGTCTGCTGGTACCTTTGGCTTTGGAGGAATAAAATAGTTTTTGAGACGGAGTTTGTGCTCCCTGAGAACGTGAGTCAGTTCTTACAGTTGGCGGCAAGGGAGTGGCTCTAGGCCAACTCTTGTTCGTCTGCCAAGCCAGGTAGACAAGTTGTCTTGCTTGCCTGGTCTAGGCCTGATAAGGGGGGTGTGGAAGGTTAATATAGATAGCAGCCGTACCCATGATATTGGCAGTATTGCTATTAGGGGCATCATTCCCAACAATCCAGGGGGCTGGGTTATGGGTTTCACTGAAAATCTAGGTTAGGGCATGGTTCTGGATGCTGAGTTGTGGGGAATCTATCAGGGGGTGCATTTGTGCTGGGAGTTGAGTCCTTGTAAAGTCCTGTTGGAGTCAGATTTTTCTGTTGCGGTTCAACTCATTCGGGATGGGGATATGGTTGTTCATCCTCTGGCATCCTTAATTTTGGGGATTCGAACCATCATGTGCAGGGATTGGGAATGTTCCATATCACATATTTACAGGTAGTGTAATTCAGTTGCTGATGGGCTTGCTAGCATTGGCCATGGTGTGGATTTAGGTGTGACGGTGCTGGAGTCGCTCCCTGCGAGTTTCCAGGAGCTGTTGGCAAGTGACGTCCTGAGCGTGCCTAGGAGTCGTGATTGTCCCTCTTAGTGAGGGTTGTTTTGTTTCTTTGCTATTCAGTTATTACCAAAAAAAATACCTTTATATGAATAACCACAATAATTAAACTATTTACAAAAAAAAATTAATTATAAAAATTCACGAAAAAATTGTTAAGAGAGATATTTAAAAGATAAATTGACAAATTACCACAAAATAAAAAATAAAGATTTTGTTGATTCCCCATTAGCTCCTATGCGGTCAAAAGTGCGGCATGCATCATGGCTTACCTAACTTATGGAGAATATAATATAATTGATCATCATAGCTTACCTAACTGGATTCTCTTTGTATAAAAAAAAAAACATATGGATTTTCTACACAAAATTTATTACCATCTCATTAATAGTTTATTTTATAAGTCTTTATTTAAAGATTATTTTACAATTTGACCCCCAAAACAAAATCATTCTATATAAATTCACCTAAATCAAATATTATTGAATTATTTGATTATTATTACGAGTATTAATTGTTTTAGGATTCATCTTGGATTTCCTTAGCAAATTCGAGAAGGTCCTGATTGGGCTTGACATGCCTTTGGAGGAACTTACGATTAACGGTGAATGTTTTGACATGGTACTAGCAGACCTCACATCTTACGATAACCTAAGGGCACAAAACAGAAAAATTATGAGATAAACTCAATGAGTGGATAAAAATAAAATTTCTGAAAATCATTTCTAAAACTTACTTTCCCCCATTTTGAAAACACTATTATACAAAGTAGCTTGAAATCTCTTCAAAGTTCATATAATAAACTTCAAAGTTTTAAATCATCAAGAAAATCTTGGACATGTATTTTCGAAACCACGAAAATTTTAAGATGCCTGATAAAATTCCAAAATTATCATTTGTTCTAAAATATGAACAATGGGAATTGGAAAATGTTGATTGGGGAATTACTAATAAGGAAGTTTTCCAAAGTTTTAATTTTGATCACCTTAAAATTTTTCCTTCATTTAGATGGAACAAATATCTTACTTTCTCCATATCAAGCACCTTGGGATGGAGAAAAAGAGAACGAGTCTATCAACCATATCAAATTTGGCTTCTAATAGAAACCATTGATATGGATGTTCCAGAAAATTCATTGCAACAAACAAAGAAATTAGCACTTCGAATCAATCCAGTAAACCATTAGATTGAAAGCATGATCCATGAGATAGAATATGAAAATATTAATAACATGATGGAGCAGAGTGGAACCTAAATATGAAAATATGACAGGGAAGTTTTTTGTAAGGTTGCTATCGTCCATTTGCATGATAGGAAACTATAAAGGAGAAAAAGAAGAAAAGAAAAAATAAAGATGTGTCTGAATGATAGGAGGAAAAACACAAACGCAACTGGTTTCACTTGAATAGCAAATTGAATGCAATAACACCTTCATACCGTAGCTTGAGATTGTTTGAAATTCGACATCATAAATTGGAGAAGGAAATTGTTGGAAGCCCGGCCCCTTGATGATGAAATTTAGGAAAATATATTTCATTCACCTTAAAATAATAATAGGTTTGATTTCTTATAGGTTTGCGGGAGAGGGTACAGAAGGATGTAATCCTATTGCATACAAGCTCGGTTTTGGATATTAAAGTCTTGAGTGGATTATTCTTATACAATTGTAATTTCTATCTTATTTTCGTAAAAGAATGTAACACCATCTGTGGACATAGGTAAGTTTTTCCAAACCATGTAAATCTTGTTGTGCCTTCTTAATAAGTTTTTCTATTAAAAAATCTTGGGTTACTGTTAATTATCTTCGCATCGTTAAATTTGTTGTGATGCGGGATTAAAACTCCTAATATCGCATGTATCAAACACCACGTACAATCGAAAAATTTAAAGAAAATAGCATTCAATCATCGATGGACCATATCAGTCAATCTACGTACAAAATCCAATGCCTGAAATGTTCATCAATGAGATGCAGAAAGAATAAGGTTTTAAAAGAAATCCAAAAACAAAACTTTTACTTTAGCAAACTATTCCCTGGATACCTCAAATTCAACACCGATTGGTAAATGATCACTTGGGTGACTGAAGTTTGGCAATCCACCGTCAACATCTGGGGAGTCCAGTTCTGGAAGCTCAAGAAAACTAACTGGTTTTATGCAGCCACAAGGGGAAAACAATATATAATCAAGCGTACCAGTGAAACCAGGAGTGCAATTTGTGAATGGTGGTTCACCTCGTGTAATAGCATAAGCACTGCACAACGGGATAGGTAAATCTTCGAGTAAATCCATAGCGGGGGCAGATGAAGAGTTGCCCGAAATAAGGTATTGGTAAACCTGAAATTTCAAAATGTTAACAAGGGGAAATTCAAAATGTATGTTTGAGGGCACTGAAGAGAAAAAGGATGACAAATGGAAGTCCAAAAAATGTTTAACGAATGGAAACGCAGTAATTTATGAAGTGAAAGGGTGACAACTGACAAGCCATTCCCCTGGGATTCTTCTCTTTCAACAAGTCACCAACTAGAAGAATTAAAGAAGACAGTATCTTCGCCAACGTTCGGCTAAGTGTTTACTATCCCATTAATCCATGTCAATACATTAAACACACACACACACACATATATATATATATATATATATATTTATATGTATATATATTGGGGATGCAGGTTTGAACTCAAGGACCTCTTCCACCATTGGGAAGAGAAATATCACAAGACCAAGCGCTATTGGTATGTCAATATGTTATATCAGTGGTAGAGTTTGCATATTTTGGGACTCATACTAGGCAGCACCGTTAATTAAAAATGAAATATAGTGTAACTCCAGAACACTTGTATGTGCCACAATCTGCCTTCGATTAAGACAAAAGCCGAAGGATATTAATTCAAATAAACAATGCTCTACGCCAGTCAATACGAAGAGGAAAACAGGTAAACTAAAAAAGTTTAAGGGGTCAAACCTTATCCCCTGGAGTTGAATTGAAGTCACCAGCTACAATTAGCAAAGGGGTGCAGTCAAAATTTTCAGCTACCAATGTCTTAAATCGAGCTAAGCGTGATAGTAGATATTTAGCTTGTTCAAGCTTAACGTCAGCCCACTCTGGATCCCTGAAGCATACACATGTATCGTATATAATTTTAACAAATAAAACATAAACCCATGCGTATAGTCCACGATGTATAAACAAACACTACATAATATAGTACTATACCAGTAAAGGTGAGTGTTTGCCACAATAAGAACATGACTAGAAGGATTTTTTAGCTTGAATGCTGCCATCATTCCAACACAATCACGTTTTAGTCTGACACGAGGATCATTTGCATCTCCACGATCCTCAGTGGTTTGTAATGCTGAACCTAAATACAGAATGAAGAAACTGTCTTAGGCAACCAGATTTCAATCATCAATCAACTTCAGTCCTATGGTGTGAAATGTATAAAGAAAAAAAGAATCCACGATTCAGAACACCTAAAAGAGACACAAAATAGATGGGAAATTTTAATAACAATGCCCCAACCAACAACGACAGCAACAAAGATAAGTATCAAAAGTAGGACTTTTCCCTCAAAAATATACTAACAGAAATTAATGAGTAAACTAATAGCAACATGAAGTCAGAAATAGATTACATTGCAACATGAGTAGTCCAATAGCAACATAAAACACGGAAACTGATCAAATAAAAAAATAAACAAACAAAGTTGGAAGGATAAGTAACAAAAGTTACCAAATTTGGTTCCAGCATCTTCAATTGAATTTACAAGATCATTGTATTCTATTTTCTCCTCTAACACCATCTCTGCCCTGAAGAACGAAGAAACAGTCAAACAGACACAATGTTAAGGCAGTTTTAATTTTAATTTGAATAAGTAATGCAAAGCTCATAATCTTAAGAATACTTAGAGAAATAATACAAATTTTCTATAGATGTTGCTATAAGTTTTAACATTTCAGATAATTGAGTATAAGAACTCCCTCATTACCCCATAGCAGTGTGTTCTACAGCACATAAAGATGACTTATCTGATATATCTTTAACTTAACCTAATTCTTGCAACCAAATAAAAACCCAATTCCTGTACTTTCTTAGTGTCCGGCTAGCCCCTTATTCTTTGGGTTAGACTTTCAATTTTTAATAAGAATTTTTTTTATTAAAATCAAAAATAAATTTTTGTGGATAATATAAACCACCACTGCAATCAGGTTCTAGATTAGATATTACAACAGAAAACATCTAGATAAGAACAGCTTTCCCATCTGAAAAAAAAAATTAGCTGAAAAAAGAAATGTTCAATTTCCAAAGACTACAAAGAAACCAAACCCAAAATGAAGTATCACATAATGACACTAAATCTCTAGCCCTCCCTTTGAAATAAAAAAAAATCCTTTTATTGCAAACTTCTAAAAATAAGATATACAAGAAATCCTCCTGAAAAATGCAACTTTCAGCTCCTCCTTTTTGGAGACGGCTGCAAAATAACAGATTCCAAATAAGGTAGCATAGAAGGGACCTCCCCAATATAAGATTCACTAAAGTTTCTGTGAAAGCCATAATCCACAAGGAAGCATAAAAATAAATCCACACTTTAAGGAAGTAAAGAACTGACCACCATTCTAAATATGGGAACAATATGATACATGGGCAATCTGTAGAGACATGCAAAATTATGAACAGAATTTCCACTGCCCAACTCTCTTACCAAAATCTGACACTCTCCACCATCCACCCCAAACTGACTGCAAGACAGATGAGTCTAAAATTGTGGAAATGACTATTCAATGGAAGTGAAATGAACCTCTTACCACTGAATTAGAATGCTGCCTATTCTCTTTTAACCCATATTTGATTCTAATGGCAGCGTGTAACATGAAAAAATGGCAGCTTGTTTAACACTTAATTAATTTGGGTGAATGTTAAAAAATGGCAGCTTGTTATTACTTTCCTTTCTTTCTTGATAGCATATTCAATTAATAAGCATTTGATTTATCTATTTACTGGAAAAAGGAATCAATTCTCAGCTTACAACTTACATGTTGTGTTTATAAAAAATTCCACATCCATCACGCTTTTGCCCACTTCTTTGAATATAAGTACTAGAATAACCATTCCTCTCCATATATCCTCTGTAAAAGCTATTGTACTCATCAACTTCCTGAAAAGAATTTAATGTAGTTAAAAACAGAAATTTATATAAATGACATAGCAAGTCTTTAAACTCAAAACAAGCAGGAAGAAATATACCTTCACAGTCTCTAAGGAAAATTAAAATAAGATTAAATAGAGGAAAGAAAAAGGAACCTGTAGGCAGAAAAAGTCAGCTCCCACGTTGGTGAGAACACTCAAAATTTCCTGTGAGCGAGCTTTCCACCTATAATAAACATACTTCGAAACATAAGATTATCAGTTAAGAAGTTATTAAACTAGGTACATCTACAATGTCAAGTCTGAAGGATAAGTATGCATTAACTATAAACTTTTCAAGTAATATGTAAGTGTGACAAGTGACGTAACTTAGAAAAATATTTAATGTGTTATTTGTTGGTTGCATTTAGATGGATATCTTGTCTTGCTTTCTCACAACTCCTAACCTAGTTCAAATTAACAAAGGTGAAAGTTAATTTATTATGTAGTCTGTGTAGTAATGAGACAAAACTCATTACTTAGTAGATCCAAATGCACCAACATGTGAAAGACTTTATAAAATAAGTGGCAGATAAAATTTCCTATAAAGTACCTAATTTTATTTCTCCCGGGCCTTTGCTAAATGTGCAGTGATATAACCAAGTAATCAATATATTGAAATAACCAATAATGAAAATTATAATATCTTATTGTCTGACTAAGAAAACAATTGAGCAGCTTATTCCATAAGGTAAGATTTATACTTCAGACAAGGAGATGGAGAGTGTGGAAACAAGGAGCTCTTGACATATACCTGCACATACATGGTCAAAATCTGAGAACAGATACCAAAATATGACAATTAATTCATAAGGGATTTAAATTCCCTATACATAATCAGTAGGGACATTCTTCATCAGAAAACGAATTATGATATAATACAAGATACGAAAAACTACGAGGATTGAAGGAAGAAAAATTAAAACAAATTAAATTCACAGTAAAAAAATAAACATTCCATTTGAACAGGCAATACAGTATTGACGACAGAAGACAAAATTTCATCAAAGTTTGTCAAACAAATCCACTATGACATACAAAATAAAGACCACACAACAATTTATTGCAGGGTGAAGATAATTTAGGATATTATAAGTGGCCTACACCTATCAGTGTTCCAGTTTTGGTGGCAAGATTAGTTAAATTTTTATGCTCTCTATTTTCTTTCTGTTCAGGCCTTGTGACTCAATCATAACCAAAAAGAAGATAAATTATGCCTCAGACACCGAAAGCATTGCATATAATCACCACCGTTTGCAATCTTCATTTCTTTCCTGCTCACAAATTTTTTTAAAACAAATTCTTTAATGTCAAGTAGAAAGCTAAACAATAGAGCTGAATTCAGAATCATAAAATTCTAACTTTGAAGTTATCCCACACCTTTTGAGTCCTGTGAAGCAAATTCTAACTTGTAACAGTTGTGGTTATATGTAATTTCCAATTTTTTAAACGGAACATATCAATTCCCAATTAAATGCAAATCCACAACACAATGAATTAAGAACAAAATGGGAAATTAAGTGGAGAAGTGAGTTTCATAGTGAGCAATACCTGAGCTAAAATGTTATATGACACAAGACTAAACCTGATACCTGCAATGTCAGGTCACATAAATCATGCTTACAGTTCCTTTTCCTTTTTCTTTTTCTCTCTGAATCGCACAACAAGATATCCAAAAGAAACAGACCCAGAAAAAAAAAAATCCAAATTGAAACGACATTAAGGGCTTAAGGGATTTACCATCAGGTTTACTAATTGAATAGATGTCACTCTCTTCCACAGAAACAAATTTTGGGCATTTCGATGATGGGTTTGTTGAGCTCATTCTGCACGAAACACTTCGTCCAAAATTACAAGTTACTAAAAGGGAAAAGGGAAACAACAAGAAGAAGATAAAACTTAGCCATCAATCTCTCACGAGCATTACCGAGTCTGATTACTTGTCAAAAAGGGAATAGGCAGGCGGGAAAGCGCAGGAAAAACCCTAAGCATTGATAGATTTGAGAGGTTGAGAATTATGCGGACCAGGGGTTTGTTAAAAGCCCGAGAGAGAAAGGGTTGTAAAAGTGTCGACTGTCGAGGGACTCCACCCTCCAGTACTGTTCCACAAGATTGGTGTTGGGGAACCCAAATTTGGAAGCTATAATAGTATCCACATCACACTCTTCGAATGTAGCTTTCGGGTTGTATGAATGCTTTCGTTTTTTTGGCTTCTTCACTTTCTTTTAGTTATGGCGTGGGTGCGTATGTCTGACTGGGTTTTTGCCTTATTCAATGTTGCAGTGCATAAGGGATGTATTCAATTACAGATTTTAAATGGTGTTTTTAAAAGTATTCAATTAGGATTTTAATAGGTTTTATAAAAAATTTAATATATTTAATTTAATTTCTGATGGATTATTTTAAAATTCTTTAAAATTTAAGCATATTTAATATGATTTTAAAATAGGATTCTAAAATATAAGTGTATTAAAAAATCTGTTGATTTTTTATGGTTTGATAAATGGATGGATTTTGAAGGGTAAAATACAGATATAAAGCCTTCATCCAAATCACCACACCTCAGCCATATTTTCATTGGATTTGAAAAAAAATAAAAACATCTTCCTCAAAACATTTTTCCGTTGTCCATTCCCACCCTCTTGCTAGTGCCAGACCTGAGATTGTACAGTGAAACTGACCTTGTACATTGAAAGAAAGCGCGAACCAGAAGCAGATCTGAGTCTGAAATCTTGTCAATCGTGTGGGTCCTCTGGTATGGAATGAGATGTGAAAAGCAAGTGGATTCACAAAACTATAATAGTAGTTGCTGCTTGCTGGTGTTGTAAGAAGAAATAAAGGAAAATGTGGACTGAAATTGGACTTTCTCTGCTTTATTATTGTATTCAATCTCTATATTATTAGAGGAGTGACGGTGTTGCAGCTGCTTTGTAGTCTAGACAAGCATTAATTCGCAGCGGGATATATGCAACTGACATCCCTTTAGATTTGTACAAAGTTTGAAAGCTGAAATCCCACACGG
This sequence comes from Oemleria cerasiformis, assembly GCA_037349345.1. Lineage (NCBI taxonomy): Eukaryota > Viridiplantae > Streptophyta > Magnoliopsida > Rosales > Rosaceae > Oemleria > Oemleria cerasiformis. The sequence goes on from JAZGTL010000016.1 coordinate 4,971,988, forward strand.
TGCGAACAAAAGCCACCTTGTCGTCATCAAAGATGTTAACGACCGAGGAAGAAGGCGGAGAAAAAGAAAACAGGAGAAAATAATCTATACTCAGAAAAAATTGAAGCGGCTGAGGAGGAAGGAGAGAAGAGGGATGAATGGAGAATTTTCATCCTTTAGATTTATTGAAGGGATAAGATTGAAAGTTATTTTTAATCAATTAGAGAAGTCATATACAAATAAAACACATAAAAATACATAGAAATTTAATTATAAAATCAATTGAAATTGAGTGAAATCATATAAAATAAAAATAAATCAATTAAAACTCATTAAAATCTACCCTAATTCTAAATCATGTCAAACATGTTAAAAACCAATTAAAATCTCAATTGAATACACCCCCTAAGTTTATTTGTCTTTTTAGATTGCCTATAAATAAATCATTTCTTACTCGTTTTACTCTGCTTTTGTGGGGTTTTTCATAGTTTGCTTATGTTATTTATGATTCAAGCGGTTAGTTGGTATAGGTGTTTTACTTCTTCCATTTTTCCGGTGCTAATAATTTCTTAATTTTTTTCTTCTTTGGGACACAGGTGCCCCTTCCCTTCAGAGGTACTAATGAGCTCTTTATTTTTCTTATTTTGAAGCTTTCTCTACTCGAGTCGGGTCTCTTTTCGAGGTTGCTCAATCTCCTTATATTGTATTATGCACACTGCACTCTTTTTCCTTGGGCATGGTTTTTTTCCCATTGGGTTTTTCCTGGAAAAGTTTTTTAACGAGGTAGTATTATGCGCAGTTCACAAGATCCACTCGGTCGCTGAACACATTTTCGATGATTTCTTTTTAATCACTTTATAGCTAGACCGCAAGTGTATTTATTTTAGTTTTTACTTTATTTCCTTGTAAACCTAATCAGGTTGCAGATTTTTTTATCGATTATACTATTGTTCCTGAAGTTCACGATTGGGTTCTTAATAAACCTAGTGTTTATTCTTGTACTATCGTAAGGAATTTTTAAATAAAACATCTCTTCTAACAAAAAAATGTAGCTTTTGGACAAATTTGATCTAAAATTTGTCCAAAAGCATTAAAATAGTCATGTAACAGCCTCTCAACATTTGAGTTCAAATTTGTCCAAAATGAACAGTAGCTGGATATATGTACCTAGCACAGTTCATTATGTTAAATTTAGCATTAAAAGTAGAGAGTCTACTGCATAGCTATTTTGATGTTTTTAGACAAATTTTTGAGTCAAATTTGTCCAAAACTAAATTTGAAGAATCTACTTGTTTGATCCAAAAATGGACGTAACGGAAGATAGTCTTGTTGGATGCTGGTATGTCTTCTTTTCGTCAGCCGGGAGATCTACGGGACAACAAAAAGAGCACTTGACACCAGTTGGGTGCCGGCCTAGTAGACTACGATGCTTATGTTAATAAGCGAGTGGGAGATCAGTCATGGACTAGGCAGCATAAGGGCAAGGAATAGTTACCTTTCTTGAGAAATGTGTCATGTATATATAAAAGCAATGAATGTGGTGGTTGGAACCCCAATTATGTGATGCCCAAGTCATCCCTCAGGATGATGACACGTGTCCCGAGGATCTGTGGTGTTGATCGAGCGGTGGTAGCCCCTTTGTGTATCAGGGCACTGCTGTTCCAATGTAGACAAGAATGCCGACCAGTAAGGTGCCGACCGGGTGAGTGCCGACCGTGGGGGCTTGGTGGTAGATGTGGTTTAAGGATGGCTGGTTGTTCAATCAATATTTATACATCTTTTAGAGGCTACTTAAAGCCATTTTACTTGTCTTTTGAATGATTTTGAGCCAACAATAGTAGCAAGTGATGAACTTTGTGAGACTTGTACAGAGTTGGAAAGATAGGGAAATTCTTATAAGAATGCAAAAAGAATGGCTCAGTTTGGAGTTATAACGAGGAAGTTGTCCTCAAGGCAATATCGGGCCCTAAATCATGTCCTGATCTGAAGCCATGCGCCTATTTAGGGCTAGGACCAAGAACCTTGAATCAAGCCATCCGAGTCCTAGAATCATGTCTCAGGACCAGCAGATCAGGCCCTAGGTGAGTCGAGGTTCATACCAAGACGTGTCCCTGACCTGTCTCAAAGATACTTCATCTGCGCCCTAATTCGAGTCCTAGAACTCGCACAGACGAGCCATGGTGCGTCTTCATAGCTCTCAGCCAAGTCTCAATCGTGTCCCCTGACACGCCTTAAGACCCAAGTTTCAGGTGTGTTCCTTAGAAGTCACCTATCTAAGCTAATGAAATCAAGTAGCACACCCAGAGCTGCCAATGACATGTTGCACCCTAAAAGACCTCCCAAGAGCCCTGATTTGAGCCAAATTGGGCCACTGAGTTTTCTACGAGCTTTTGAGCAGGACAAAGCCTAGAACCATGTTAGATACATCATATGAAAGTGAAATGAGTGGCTTGTCCCAGTTACTTTGTTCAATGTCTTGCTGAGTTCTTAACAGGTCCAATAATGAAGCTCAGAATGAGGTCCAGCCGTGTCAAGAAGGTCCAAGATTGTTGTTGTACAAATAGCAACCTATAAATTACGCAACTATATCCACGTTTTAACTCGCAAGTGCACAAGATCAGACAAATAGTATAGAAAGCAAATACGAGATCATTCCCACGAGGACTGGATTAATATGTGTTTAAAATTGATTTTAAGATGATTTTGAAAACTGAAAATTTCGAAACAAAATATTAAAAAAAAACAGCGTTTGATTAAAAATAGAATTGGATTGAGGTTAAAACAATGTGAGAAAACCAGTTAGGGATTCAATGTTCACCGCTAATCTTCTTCCTTAAGCAAATGATATGCACAATGCTACAAAACAGATTTTAGATGCTCATGTTTGTCAACCTAAAGGCATGATATCTACTCTTTAAATTATTGATTTCCCTAAGCAACAAGTTAGGCATGGGTATCTACGCTAACTCTTTTCATTCTTAAAGTATTTAGCATGGTATCTACTAAGTTGCACTTTAAGAACGCATAACACAATGAAAATCGACAAACACACAACTCCTAGAACATGGTATCTATTCTAGTTTCATGATGATTAATTTCAAGAACTTATAACTAGTTCTTTTGTTACTCTCATAGGCACAAGATTAGGTCATCTAAATTTACCTATGTAACAAACTCAATACACAACATGCATATGGTGATCAAGCATAACATAACGTATGTAAAGAGTAAAATATAATCTGAAATTAATCAATTAAGCATCACAAAAGTAGTTTGCAGCAAAGGCATATCGAAATCCTTAAAGAAACATTATTAGGTCTTCAATCAAGCCATAACTATAGTACTTAGTTACCCATAATTTAAATAGACAACATGAACATAAAAAAACAGAAAATAAAAAGAGGAAGAAGATAGCTCTTTGATGATGTGTTGGTCAGCCAGAGTGATTGGATGACGCCTTGACGTTCCTCCTTGCTTCCTAAGCCTTTTAGACCTTGGAACCTTGAAGGATGGAGCAGAATGGGATGGTGTGGCTGAGTCCTTGTGTGAGAGCCCAGACGTTTTCTGCATTTTTTTTGGAGAAAAAGAGCTGTTTCAAAGTATCAGATGAGGGGGAGACTCTTTGCTTCTCTCTTGTATGCGTGTCTTTGCCCCTTCGGCTTGCCAAGAATTTATGGGCATGTTAATTCACTGAATGAGGGAGAGCAAGTGTTTCTTTTTTTTTGGTTCTTTTTAATTTTCTTCTTTTCTCTAATTAAAACGGCTCCTCCTATAACCCTAACAAACTGGGCTTCAGTAGTCCAAGCCTGATAAGGATTAGAAAACTTGAAATAGAAGGAATGCTGAATTCCCGCGCAGCCTGAACTTGTTGTACTAAAACGGCCATAACTCCTTCTAGCAAAATTCCAATTCATGAACCGTAAATTCCTTTAGAAACTAGACTTCCGTATCTTTCCAACAATATATGGCCCATCTGCTAGTTCTTCCTGAGCAGGTGCAGTTAATTTCGAGAAGTTGACACATCTGCTGAAGTCTGTTTCAAAGTTTCATCTTTAGATTTCCCAAACAGCACTCGTTAACTCCTTTTGTAACTTTGCTTCCAAAAATCCTACAAAACACGAAAACAAGCTAAGTATTAAGAAAACATAGGAAACATGCTAAGAAAAGTATAAGAAAACAAGATAAAACGTGGCATAAATATACTCCTATCAATTGTGCCAGCCATGCCTTGTTGTACACTAAATTCGTAGAACCTTCCAGAATCAACCTTGCCGCACAAGAAATATCCTTTCTTGTGTCACTAGCCTGCGGCCTAGCCAGTGTCCCTGCCAAACTAGGAAACATGTTTTAGCATTTAATTAAGGGTCTTTTGGTCTTTGTAATTCAGTTTTAAATTCCTAGTTTTTAGGGGAAGCCCTAGGGGTATTTAAACTAAGTTTTAACGCTGAATTAGGGTTCCACCCTTAGCCGCATAGAATTATTAGTTTAAATGCGGTTTTTCAGTTTTTACATTTTTCCTTCGTTCGTTTTTTGGAAGAGTTGAACGTAGAGGATTCTTGAAGATTTCTTGGACGTGTGCCTTGGATCATCACCATTCTCAGTGTTTTCTCTTCTACTCTTTAATTAATTGTGTAATCATGAATTCTTTTAAGTGTTATTTCAATAAGATGCGTGAGTAGTTTTTCATAGAACTAGGATTGCTTGAAGCCCTAGCCATGTAGTTTGTTAACTTGATTTTGGCCCTTGGTTTATATTGTTATGAATACTGAATATGGTTGTGATAATTGTGCGTAATGATCTTAGTTTATGTTTATGAGTTTAGTCATCTTATTTTCATAATCTATAGGTGAATGATTGCTTGATTGATTGACTATCTTTTTGTGATTGTTTGGCACCAACAGTAGTAGTTTTACATCTTACTTGTGATCCAACTCATGACAACTTAGGACTGCACCTCACTTTTCTAGGAGTAGTGTGATTGGTCAGATTTCCTTTCATGCTTAATGCGTTCTTCGAATAGTTGTGGTAGTGAGCCGGGAAAGCCTACTACATAGGAACTAAGAGGGAAATAAAATGTGTGATTTGACCTTGAGTGGACATTTGCATGGGCATCAGATTCAGTTAATTCATTGTAATGGAACCTTGGAAATCTTTTTAAGAACTCGTAATGGTTAGTGGTGGATAGTTGGCCTTATCCTCCAAGTTCCCCACTCAGTATTATCCAGTGTCAAAAACAAATACACTTAAGAGTGAGATCATGGACCCACGTCAGGCTGAAGATGAGTCCTTTTATGAGTTCTGAGAGCGTTTTAACCAAATCATCCAGGCATGCCCTCACCACAACATTGATGACTGCCACCTCATGTTGTACTTCTATGGGGGACTGAAAAACAGTGACAAAGTGATGGTGAACTCCCAATCTAAGGGTGTCTTAGAGAGCATAGCAGCGTTTGAAAGTATTGCTCAACGGGAGAGGCAATTCAGTTATAGGAGAAATCAACCCAAAACTCTTGGAGAAGTAATCAGGGACAAGGATGACACCATTGCCCAACTCACGGCAATGGTGAATCAATTGTGTAATGAGAAATCTAAGGGTGTTCACGTGAGTGACGTCTGTTTAGTTCAGGGGCACAGCTCTCAAGAGTGCCCCATGGTTGAGGAAGCCAACATGGTGGGAGGCTTCAATGGAAACTCACGGCCTAGGAATGATCCCTATTCCAATACATACAACCCGGGGTGGAGGAACCGTCCTAACTTTCGATAGGGGTACTAATCAAAACATTCAGAATCCACCACTTGGATTCTACAATCCAGCCGTGGTTGCCCCAGCTCCAAACCAGGCACCACCATAGCCCCAGGCACCTCACCCTCAAGAGAGTGAACCATGGCAGATGCCATGCTCATAACTCAAAACATGCTCAACACCTTGACTCAGCAAACTATAGCTCATCAACAGTAAACCATAGTGCATCAACAGAAGACTGACAAGGCCATTTCCAACTTGGATCGTCATATGGGCCACCTTGCAACCCAACTAAGTCAGAGAGAAAAGGCCAGTTACCAAGCCAAGTGATGGTCAACCCCAGGGGATTCCAGAACCCCACTGCCAATGCTATCACATTGAGGAGTGGCACTAAGCTCCAAGGCCAGCAATCAGTCCCCTATACATTTGAGACTGACGTGTTAGATGATGAAGAAGCCTATGTTGAGCCGTTGCCGCAAGTTTTGGTTAAAACTGCACCGCGACCTAGCTCGCGGCACATCACCGAGAACCTTCCACAGGCGCATGCTAGGTCTCGGTGATGTGCCGCGAGCTAGGTCGCGGTGCAGTTTTAACCAAAACTTGCGGCATAAGTTTTAACCAAAACTCGCGGTGCAATTATGCATAACAGCTGATTTCTATATTCTTAAGATGGATAGAGTTCATCAGAATGAGGAGCAACCTTTGATTTTTGGCAGGCACCTAGTAGCCACGGCTGAATGCATGATAGATGTTAAAAATGGCCAAGTCTCAATTAAAGTGTGGGATCAATTGAGAACTTTTTCTATCCATGATGCAATTCAATATCCTTATGAACCTATAATTGATTTCCCTTTGGATATGATCGATTTTTTGTTGCAGAAAACTATTGCTAACTCATGCATTGCAGATCCATTAGAGATGGCCCTAATCGACATTGCGCCAATGGTTGAGCAGCTGGTTGGGCATGTGACAAAAATAGCTCTGTTCCTCAATGCCATGCCACAAGTTCCATGGAACAGGCAGTTGTTTGAGGACCTACCTCTCACAGCCTAGCAGCAAACCAAGCCATCCAACGCCCAAGCTCCTGAGCTTGAGTTGAAACTATTGCCAGAGCATCTGAAATATGCTTATCTAGGTAAGAACCAAACTCTTCCGGTTATTATTGCTTCTAACTTAAGTGTTGTGGAGGAGGATGAGTTGGTGCAAGTTTTGAGAGCCAATCAATCAGCTATATGATGGACAATAGCAGACATCAAGGGAATTAGTCCTTCAAAGTGTATGCACAGAATTCTGCTAGAAGAGGAGACTGAACCCGCCAATGGAGGAGGTTGTGAAGATGGAGGTGCTCAAACTGTTGGATGTGGGAATCATTTACCCAGTCTCTGATTCCAAATGGGTGAGTCCTGTTCAGGTGGTTCCAAAGAAAAGTGGGATAACCGTGGTTAAAAATGAGCATTATGAGCTAGTGCCCCAACGAGTACAGACAGGGTGGAGAGTATGTATTGACTATAGGAAGTTAAATTCCAATACTCGAAAAGATCACTTTCCTTTACACTTTATTGATCAAATGCTTGGGAGACTTGCAGGGCATTCTCATTATTGTTTTCTAGATGGATATTCAGGTTATAACCAGATTGCAATAGGCCTGGAGGACCATGAAAAGACCACGTTCACATGCCCCTATGGCACTTTTGCGTATAGGAGGATGCCTTTTGGCCTATGCAATGTCCCAACTACTTTCCAGCATTGCATGATGAGTATTTTCTCAGACAAGGTTGAGGATATCACGGATGATTTTTCTGTTTTTGGTCATTCATTTCAACTTTGTTTAGCTAATTTGTCTCGAGTGTTAGAAAGATGCAGCGAGAGCAATTTGGTGCTGAACTAGGAAAAGTGCCATTTTATGGTACAACATGGGATTGTACTGGGCCATGTGATTTCCTCACATGGCATTGAGGTGGATAAAGCTAAAATGGATATTGTGGATAAGCTGCCTTACCCAACGACTATCAAGGAGATTAGATCCTTCTTGGGACACGCAGGCTTCTACAATAGGTTCATCAAAGATTTCTCAAAGATCACCAGACCCCTATGCAACCTCTTGGCCAAGGATGCCGTGTTCAATTTCACCAAGGAATGCCATGAGGCATTCAACACTCTCAAAGCAAAGCTCACGGCCTCACCCAACATCATGCCTTCAAACTAGGACTTGCCATTTTAGTTTATCTGTGATGCTTTAGACTATGCAGTTGGAGCTGTCATAGGGCAAAAAGTGAATAAGATGCCTCATGTCATTTACTATGCAAGCAGGACACTCAATAATGCACAACTGAACTATTCCACAACAGAGAATGAGCTCTTAGTTATGATTTTATCTTTAGAATTTTTTTGATCTTATTTGATTCAAACTAAAGTGATTATTTATACTGATCATACAGCTCTAAAGTACCTCCTCACCAAAAAGGATGCCAAACCTAGATTGCTGCGTTGGATGCTCCTCCTACAAGAGTTTGACCTGGTATTCGTGATAAGAAGGGCAGTGAAAACGTGGTGGCGGACCATCTAATCAGACTAGTCCACGCGTCCACTGAAGAAGCAGATAATCTGCCACTTCTTGAAACTTTCCCTGATGAACAACTCTTTGTTCTGAATGCTATTGATCCTTGGTATACTCATATTATTAACTATTTATCTACTAAACGTATTCCTTCTTCTTTGAACAGATTTAAGAAGGATAAGCTTGTTAAACAAGCTAAGTACTACGTTTGGGATGAACCATATCTCTGGAAACACTGCCCATATCAGATTATTAGAAGATGCACTCCAGAAACAGAGATGGAGTCCATGTTGAATTTCTGCCACGGTTTGGTTTGGTGCCAAGAAGACTACGCTCAAGGTCCTACAGAGTGACTTCTATTGGCATAACCTTTTCAAAGGCGCACATGAGTTTGTACTGACTTGTGACAGGTGCCAAAAATGAGGCAACATAGGCCCTAGAAACCAAATGCCATTGTACCCTATTCATGTTGTCAAAATATTTGATGTGTGGGCCATTGATTTCATGGGCCCATTCCCAACTTCTCATGGTTTCCTTTACATTTTGCTTGATGTGGACTATGTCTCAAAGTGGGTGGGAGCCATCCCCACTCGTACTAATGATTCCAAAGTAGTTGTGAGTTTTATTCAGACCCATATCTTAGCACACTTTGGAGCACCTAGAGCCATCATCAATAATGGAGGCACTCACTTCTGCAATCGTCCGTTTGAGGCTCTGATGAGAAAGCATGGCGTCACACACAGAGTTTCCACACCATACCACCCTCAAACTAGTGGACAAGCAGAAATATCAAATAGAGAGGTGAATGCCATATTAGAGAAGACTGTGAGCCACACGAGGAAGGATTGGTCTCAACGTTTGAATGATGCCTTGTAGGCTTACAAGACATCATATAAGACACCTATTGGCATGTCACCCTTTAGGTTAGTGTTTGGAAAAGAATGTCAACTCCCAGTTGAAATAGAGCACAAAGCATTTTGGGCCATCAAGAAGGCCAATATGGACTTGGATGAAGCGAGGAATAAGAGGAAGCTTCAAGTTAGTGAATTGGAGGAGCTCATAAACGAGCCTTATGAGAGCTGTCGCATATACAAGGAGAAAACAAAGGCTTTCCATGATCAACACATCCAACGGAAGAAATTTCAAATAGGACAAAAGGTTCTACCATTCAATTCATGTCTGCAACTATTTCTAGGTAAGCTTCGTTCCAAATGGTCTGGACCCTTCTTTGTCACTAATGTATTCCTTCATGGTGCAGTAGAGCTTCAAAACCCAAAACGGCAGGACAGGTTCAAGGTGAATGGCCATTGCCTAAAACCTTACTTCAAAGCCTTTATAGAGCGACCCATGAGTTCCCAGGACTTAGGCGCCCCACTGGTTTCCTAGTTACCAGCATCATCTTGCCCATACGTTAAATACAGCGCTCCTAGGAGGCAACCTAGCGCTAGTTTATACCCTTCTCTCGTTCATGTGTTTCTGCGCATATCACCTCACTAAACTTACATTTTTTCGTGTTTTGCTTATTCTTCAAACATTTAGGACAATGTTTCGTTTAAGTTTAGGGGTATGGGATTGAAAATTTTGCATATGGAAACAAATAGGTTTGGGGCTATGCAAGGCCAGATTTTCAGTTTTTGTTCCAATTCTATTTTTACATTGTTTAGTTAGTTTAAGTTGTCATTTTATGCTGTTGTTAGTAACTAGTGCTTTAATGTGTTAATAAGAGTGTACATGTCAACTTACTATCCTTGTTTTGTTAAGAGTCATGTCGTATGCAGTTTGTAGCATGCCATACACTTCACATGCAATGTCTTAAGCAATCAAGTGAACAAAATGACTAAATTTGAGTGAATTTCAGAAAATTAGTGGAGACTACCTTGTGAGAACTTGAGCCTTAATATCATTCTTTCTGAGTGATTTACATTGTTTCTACTCTTTAAACACTCTTCGCTTTTGTTCATAAATATTGATCTCAATATAACATATTTGCATTGAATTTTAAAGAACTAATATTATATAGATGCTCTTGGTTTGAAGTGTGCTTTTCCAAAAGAAGTTATGTAGGCTATGTGTGCTCAACCTCTAAAGGCCCTATCCTACCCTATTGTGTGCTCCCTAAGCCATTTGGAAGCCAAACACTAGCCTTTCTTTCATCACCTTAAGCATCATCTACCCAAAATGCACCCAATCAATTTGGCCATACCTTATAGCTTAGGTGGTGACGAGGCAGTACCAAATGGAGTTGATGATGAGAATGAGAAAGGAGAACCTGCATTGCTTGTGAACCAAGTCAATAGCCGCTGAAAAACATGTCAGAAAATGCGACAAGAACATGTCCCAGTGATGTCCCAGGACACATCCCTGGGAATGTTGTCAGGACCCTTCCCGAATTTCCCCTCGAAAATCAGGAAGAACCCTTATTCCGTCTGACAACCGAAGGAAAAGATCCCAAAATACCCTTTAATCCTTACAAATATAATATGAGATGTCTGCCAAAAGTTCGGCAGAATCTCCTCTTAGGGATTAATTAACTCGTTTCCACCTGCCAGATAAGGGATTCAAAGCACTCCAAAATTCCAACAGATAACAACCATCCAAAATATATTATCAAAGCATCTAGGTAGGATAAATAATACATAATTAGATATCCTACTCGAAGTTTTGGTACAAAGCGCAACTGAAATACTACTAATGTCTCCGTCTCAGAATGTGCCCACGTCAACTCAACAGCCTGGAGGGGATTTAAAACACAAAAGTTGTGAGTGGACAAAAGTAATAATTTATAAAACCTTTTCCGAGGAAATCTTACCTTTTTTCCCTCCACGAATAAAACCATGCATGCATCACATAAAACAGTTCATGATAATAAAACATCATCTGAAAATCACCGGAGTTCCATTCCTCTTCAAAACCACTTGGTTGGACCCATGCAAAATCTGTAATTTCAAAACACATCGTGGTCCATAGTTTGGTTTGAAAACCCTCCTCAAATGAGTTTAAAATCATTAAATTTGCCCTGGATAGATAATATATCAGAATCACTGTTCCCGAATAAAATCCCGAGCCCATTCGATATACCTCAAGATGTGCAGAAACCCTGTACTATGCATAGACAGTCTCAACGACTCGGCGGAGAACACCCTCAACACCAGCATCAGAGATCCGTCAGCAACCAGTGGAGCAAAACCCCTCAACGCCAGTCGGAGAACCCTTTTCCATCGGGACAGAAAACAAGTGAAAACCAAAATCCGTGTTTTGAAATTTTTGTTTCTTGGCCTAAGCCAAATTCTTTAAAAACTCATTTATGGCCAAGCCAGTAAAATCATAATTTCAGGTCTAAACCCAAATCACGGACTCAAATAATTACCACGTCAAAACGATATCATAATCGAGTCCAAAATACCAGTCCATTTTCCAAAACACCTTTTCACTGAAATATTGGAAAACTTGTATCCATAAATCATTTCTAAATTCCAGAAATTCATTGCCACAATATATAAAAGTATTAAATCCAAGATACATTTATGCATGCATTACAGTTTATAAATCAAAAGTCCACTCACCACTCGTCCAAGCAAGCTCAATCCCGAATTGTACGCTCCCCTGAAGTTCCTGGAGCAGTATCGCCTGTCCAAATTAATAATCGGGATTACCGGCTAATAATAAAACCTTATATATAAACTCCCTAAACTCCGGGAGATCCGCCTATGTTGCCCTAAAAACGCAGCAACTTCGGACGCCCAAAACATGGAAGACATCATGAACTCTTAACAGTTTCGGGGGTAAAGCAAGTTTGTATGCCACTGGTCCTATCCTCTCCACAATCTCATATGGCCTAATGTAACGAGGACTCAGTTTTCCTCGTCTACCAAAACGTACCACTTCCTTCCAAGGAGATAATTTCAACAACACCCAGTCTCCAACCTCAAATTCAAGATCTCTGGTTCGGCGGTCTGCATAGCTCTTCTGGCGATCCTGGGCTGTCTTCAACCTTTCTCTGATGATTCTAATCTTTTCCTCCGACGTATCCACCAACTCTGGTGTTAACAGTCTCCTTTCACCTACTTCATTCCAGCACAACGGTATCCTGCACTGCCTCCTATACAGTGCTTCGAAAGGAGACATCCCAATACTCGACTGATAACTGTTGTTATATGCAAATTCCATTAGAGACAGGTGTGAATCCCAGTTCCCTTTAAACTACAGTACACAAGCCCTCATCATATCCTCCAAAACCTGGATTGTCCTCTCAGACTGACCATCCATCTGAGGATGAAAAGCTGTACTGTAATGCAATGTAGTGCCAAAAGCCTTCTGCAAACTCCGCCAAAACCTGGAGGTAAATCTAGGATCTCTGTTCGAAACAATTGACTCTGGAGTCCCATGCAGCCATATGATCTCATCCACGAACAATTTGGCGTACCGGCCCATCCAGAAATCTTCCCGCACTAGCAAGAAATGTGCCGACTTCGTGAGTCTATCTACGATTACCCAAATTCCATCATGTCCCTTCTATGTCCTCGGAAGTTTATACCCAAAATTCATCGTAATGTGATCCCACTTCCATTCCGGAATAGGTAATGGTTGTAATGTCCCGTATGGTTTCTACCTCTCTGCTTTCACTTGCTGACGTCTCAGGCACCTACTCACAAACTCAGTAATTTCCCTTTTCATCCCAGTCCACCAGTAGTGTTCCCTTAGGGTATGATACAGCTTGGTACCTCCTGGATGCATAGCATAAGCCGAACTATGAGCCTCATCAAGAATTTCCCTCTTTAGCTCCAGTTCATTCGATACGCACAACCGTCCATCCTTAACCAAGGCCCCATCATCCCTAATCGCATAATCTTGCCTGTTTCCAGCCTCCACCTCCATCCTGATAATGCACAAAGTAGGATCCTGGAGCTGATCCTCAATAATCTGATCAATCAAAATAGGCCTCACATGGAAACTAGCCAACAAAGACCCCTGGCTATCCATGCCAAGTACAATTCCCGCTCTACGGAATTCCACTAGCAACGGTAGGTAGACCGTAGGCAAATGGGCCAAGGAACCCATGGACTTCCTGCTCAAGGCATCCGTCACAACATTGGCTTTTCCTGGGTGGTACTCTATACTACAATCATAATCTTTTATCAACTCAAGCCACCTTCTCTGCCTTAAATTCAGATCCTTTTGGGTGAACAAGTATTTCAAACTTTGGTGATCGGTGAAGATCCGACATGACTCCCCATACAAAAAAATGTCTCCAGATCTTTAGTGCATGCACCACCGCAGCTAACTCCAAATCATGCGTGGGGTAATTCAACTCATGGATTTTAAGTTGCCTAGAAGCATAAGCTATCACTTTCCCATGATGCATCAACATGCAACCTATACCCCGCAATGATGCATCACTATACACCTCAAATCCCCCGTTATCATCTGGAAGGGTTAATACTGGGGCAGAAGTCAAACTCTTTTTTAGCTCCTGAAATCTCTGCTCACAATCAGCATCCCAGTCAAACTTGACTCCTTTCCTAGTCAACCTAGTCAACGGGGCAGCTATCGTAGGAAATCCTTCTACGAATCGCCGATAATACCCTGCTAAACCCAAAAAAGCTTCTAACCTCTATCACTATCCTCGGTTGCTCCTAATTTGCCACTGCCTCAACTTTTTGGGAATCCACGCTGATACCCTCAGCCGAAATCACATGACCTAAGAATCCCACCTCGGTCAACCAAAACTGGCATTTACTGAACTTGGCAAACAATTGTTTTTTTCTTAGCATATTCAGCACCAACCTTAAGTGCTTCTCATGTGCCTTGGCACTCCTCGAATACACTAGGATATCATCGATGAACACAATCACAAACCGATCCAAATATGTTTGGAACACCCTGTTCATCAAATCCATAAACGTTGCCGGTGCATTAGTCAACCCGAAGGGAATGACCAGGAACTCATAGTGACCATAATGTGTCCTGAAGGCCATCATCTGCACATCCCCTTCCCTGATCCTCAACTGATGATACCTGGATCGAAGGTCAAGTTTTGAAAAATATTTTGCCCTTTTCAGTTGATCAAACAAATCATCAATCCTTGGCAAAGGATACTTATTCCGCACCGTAACCCTGTTTAGCTGCCAGTAGTCGATACACAACCTCATACCACTATCCTGTTTCCTTACAAATAACATCGGTGCACCCCAAGGTGATACATGTTGGTGGAATTAAAGAGCAAGAAATATGCAATTCAATTCTAACTGTTATAAAATCCTTGCAAGTGCACAAATCGATAAGAATAGTATAGTAGCACAGCAAGAGTCGATCCCTCGAGGACTTGTATCAACGTTATGACCACTTTAGTTCAGATTTATTAACTTAGTGAAAAAAAAACACACACACACACACACACACACACACACACACGCAGGGGGGGTTTATGATGTGAGAACTGAAATTTAAAGACAAGTAAAATAAAAATGCAGAAAATAACAATGCAAGAGTTAACGGTTGATTGATTATTACTAAGGAGAATTAAGGCTTACTATCCACTCTAACCAATTATAGCTCTTAACCAGATTTCCTTGACCTAATTACTATGCATTTTCTAAATTAGGTGCCCATGCCTAGGACCTGGCGTTGGTTCACTAGACACATCTTATTCCCTCTTACTTAGCATGTTCTAAACAGGGCATATGCCTAGAACGTCTATCACCTACCTTTTAAGATGATGCATGAAGTTTAAAGAGAATTTAATGACACCACATTAGCCTAGCAAAGTGACATGCAATCCTAGGTCGTTATGAGTTAAGATTACAAGTAAGAATACTTTCGATGCTCCAAATCACAAGATGATATGACGGTCACTCAAGTAATTACATCTATAATTATATGCAAACAAGGTAGCTAATCTTATAGGCATAAATTAAGGTCATTAAGCAAAGTAATCCAACTTATTCAGCATGCATAGCAATCATAATCAAGAGCCAGAAATCCAATCAACAAGCTAACATGGCTAGGGCTTCAAGCAGCCCTAATCCTAATGACTACTCACACATAACTGAAATTGAAACAAATATAATTGAATTCATAAGTAAATTGCAATAATGAAAATAAGGGTACAGAAGATATTGTGAAGAACAGGTGCAGCAGAAGACACGGCAGAGCCTTCTTTTCCAAGCTCCACGTCCAACACACTCAACTTCGGGAAGAACCAAGCTTTAACGTAAAACTCTAAAAAACCAAAATACTATTTGCGGCTCAGGTGTCTCTGTATCTCCCAAAAACGCCTCTAGCTAATTATCTCCTTTTCTAAAACACTGAACAAAGGCTCCTTTTTATAGACAAAGGGAAAACCTTGTTCTATAAGGATTGGTAAAACCATGTCCTATAAGGATGGGTAAAACCTTATTCTATAAGGATTGGTAAAACCATGTCCTATAAGGATAGGGAAATTTATTGTACTTTTAATTAATTACAAAGTCCTTAAATCTATTAGAACCAATCAGAACACGGCTGGGAGTGTGAATGCAAGCTGGCAAGTGGGAACGCAAGCTGGCCAAACATGGATTTTGGACTGTCTTCGTAATCAGGATCTGGGACTGCGCTTTTGAAGAAAATCATGAGTACATTAGAAGTGCATCTTCATTCAGGCTTGGCATAAATGTTGTCAGGCTTAGCGCAGATGGAGAACCTTTGATCCACCGCTGGCGGAACAGGGACCCCGGGCTTAGGCGTACATCTGGGCTCGGATGGGAGTTCTTGGGACATGTCCTCGACCTGCCTTGGCGCGACCTTGGCACTTCTAGGACCTGACCTTGATGTCATGAAACACAGTTTTGAGACCCGGAGGGTCTGATATGAGGTACTTGGCCAGTGTCCCAAAATAGGCGCACTGGCGCACTCAGGACCCCGTTCAGGACCTGATATTGAAATGCAGACATCCTCTTCATCTGGACTCCGATTTGAGTCATTCTTTTTGCGTTCTTTCCAGATTTTACCTATCTTTCTAACTCTGCACAAGTCTCACAAGATTGATCATTTTCTACTATTGATGGCACGAAATCATTCAAAAGACATGTAAGAGAGGCATATAAAGACATCAAAATCATGCATAAATAACGACTAATCAATACACTTGGTCGAATAAATCCCATATTCACCAAGTCCTGCAACTGAGTCTTCAACTCTCTTAATTCTTCCGGTGCCATTCACTATGGTGCCTGCGAGATAGGTTGGATATCCGGAAGAAGCTCTATGGTGAACTCAATCTCCCGTTGAGGTGGCAATCCCGGAAGATCCTCTGGAAAAACATCAGAAACCTAGCTCACCATAGGAATATCCTCCACTCTCACCGGAGTACCCCGAGGATCAAACATATGAGCCAAGTAACCCTCACAACCTTTCCAGAACAGTTTCTTAGCAGTTAAAGCTGATATCACTCCTTAGGGAAGTACCCTACGATCCCCCCGAAACGTAAGTTTCAGCAAACCTGGACTCCGGAAATCCACCCTCTTGTCATAAAAATCTATAGAGGCATGGTGCATGGTCAACCAATCCATCCCCAGAATCACAACAAAATCATAAATATCTAAAGGGATTAAATCTACCTCCAATGCATGACCTTCCACGATCACTAGATAATTTCGAATCACGAGGTTCGCCACTAACATATCCCCAGTAGGAGTACTAATACCCATGTCCCAACCAATCGGGGATAATTATATATTAGTAAATAAGGTAAAATTCTGAGAAATAGAAGAATGAGTCACCCTAGGATCTATTAAAATATAAGCATCACGGTTAAAAATTGATAACGTACTAGTGACCACCTCTGGTGCTGCTCGGGCCTCCTGTTGAGTCATAGTAAAAACTCGAGCCGGTCTACCCGTAGATCGACCACGACCCCAATGTCTGCCTCTGGCCCTGTTGGACCAACTGGCCCCGTTGGCGCCACTGGACTGAGTCTGGCTCCCTGCTTCAGTACCATACGTCTGCACTGTCCTCTGACTCAGTTCGGTAGAACCACGTCCCAAGAAACTATTGCCCGGACGACGATGTGGACATTCTCTCTTGAAATGGCCAGTCTCCCCACAGAAGTAACATCCAGTGTCACCAGACCTGCCACTCTATCTTCTAGTTGACTGTACGGAAGAACCGCTAGACTGAACGGATGAATGCGGTGCCTGTCCGGCTCCGCCATTGCCCGACCGAGATCTCGCACCCCCAAAAGATCCAGAACTATAACTGCCTCTCTTAGATGGTCCTTGACTAGAGGCTCCGATATTCCAGCGATTCCGATGTCGCCTGGAACCACTGAACTGTTGCTGGACTGGTAAACCCAAACTCAACTCTACACGAGCTGCAGCGTCAGACACTGCTCTCAATGAGGTATAAGCCACATCCATTACTGCTAAATAAATCTCACCCCTCAGTCCATTTTCAAATATGCGGCACCTGTCCCTCTCGGTTTCCACCAAAACCAGTACAAAGCGAGCCAACTCTATGAATTTCTGCTCAAACTGGGCCGCAGTCATCTCTCCCACTGTTCCCGAATAAAATCCCTAGCCGTAGCTCAAAACCCTCCACACACTAGATATACCTCAAGCTGTGCAGAAACCCTGTACTATGCATAGACAGTCTCAACGACCCAGCGTAGAACACCTTCAACACCAGCATCGGAGATCCCTCAACAACCAGCGGAGCCAAACCCCTCAACGCCAGTCGGAGAACCCTTTTCCATTGGGACAGAAAACCAATGAAAACCAAAATCCGTGTTTTGAAATCTTTGTTTCTTGGCCTAAGCCAAATTCTTTAAAAACTCATTTATGGCCAAGCCAGTAAAATCATAATTTCAGGTCTAAACCCAAATCACGGACTCAAATAATTACCACGTCAAAACGATATCATAATCGAGTCCAAAATACCAGTCCATTTTCCAAAACACACTTTCACTGAAATATTGTAAAACTTGTGTCCAGAAATTCATTGCCACAATACATAACAGTATTAAATCCAAGATACATTTATGCATGCATTATAGTTTATAAATCAAAAGTCCACTCACCACTCGTCCAAGCAAGCTCAATCCCGAATTGTACGCTCCCCTGAAGTTCCTGGAGCAGTATTGCATGTCCAAATTAATAATCGGGATTACCGGCTAATAATAAAACCTTATATATAAACTCCCTAAACTCCGGGAGATCCGCCTATGTTGCCCTAAAAACACAGAAACTTCGGACGCACAAAACTACCTCTAAACGACGTCCGATCAACCCGAAACCTGCGCCAACAGATCCGGAACGTCGAAAACTAGCTAACACGCGCCACCGTGACCTTGCAATCGACCTAATGCGCCGCCACACACCGGCGGAAGGTCGGACCACGCGCCACGCTCCAGTCACAGTACTCACGCGCCTGAACCGGTCCAACCCAGTCTAACTCGGCCTGACTTGATCCAGCCCGACCTGATCTTATCGACGCGACTTGATTTGACTCAACCCGACCTAGTTTGACTCGACCCGATTGGTCCGACTCGACCCGATCGATCCGATTCGAACCGACCGGTCTCCAGCGACTCGTCGGAGAAGACGACCGGACCACCGTCACCGTCGCTGGAGTCTGGCCGGAGAAGACGACCAGACCGCCGTAGCATCGCCGGAATCCTCCATTTTCGACCGACTCAAGCTTTTTCCTAACTTCTTCAAAACTCAACCATTTTTCAAGAATTTTACGTCTAACTCTATCTACTCGAACCCAGGAATCCAAATATGACCTCAACACATTAAACCCGTACATGTGCTAGCTGAAAAATTGATTGGAAGGTTCGGTTCTTCTTTAACTCGATCCGGCGCCTCCCGTAGTCCTCTCATTCGATGGTTTGTACGTTTGTGATCGTGGGAATGAGTAGATTCCGATTAGTGGAATAAAAATGGAAGTGTTAGCCTTGAATCAAAGTAGGAATTTGTGGGTTTTAGGCTTTTTGAGTCGCACGGGTTTGGGGAAGGAATGGGAGAAATTGAGTGGTTCAGAATGAAAGGATGAAATGAAGATGAATTAATGGTTTTGAGGGTTAAAAATATCTACCCCAAGCCAAAATTACCAAACTGCCCTTGACAATCTAGATCGGTAACTTTCGTACACGAACTCTGTTTTCTGCGTGCCGCTTGTCTATGAACTCGTGAGTTCGAGACCTACGTAATGGTATCCAAAACACAGCCTAAAAAGTTCCGAAATAAAACTTGATTTCACGCCCCCTAAACAACCAAGGGTAAAATCATCTTTTTACAAAAATAATTTACGAAAATTCAATAATTAAATTTCTGAGTTGTTACAAATGCTCATGGACCTGCCAAGGCTGCGCCACACAGTGCCACCTGGTTTTGATCTACGCCCTAAAATGCACTATTTTGTGTCACGGCAAGGATGCCAGCACCAAAATCACACCATTGCATGATCTTGGCTGAGTTCAGAAAAACAAAAAGAAAAGAAAAAAAAAAGAGAAAGAAAGAAACAAAAAGAAATAAATGAAAGAAAAAAAAACGATAAGAAAAGTAAGGAACTAAGCCAAGTGAGCCAATGAGATTCAAATTCAAGGGACAACATCAAGTCAAGAAGTCAAGTTCAATGTGAGTTATAAAGTACTAATATGGTAGTGTGGTTTCTCAAAAGATCAAGAAGAAGGTCACAATTGAAGTCATGCTATTCCATGCCTAGTTTTCATTTAAGTTCTTCGAATTCCAACCCCTTATTTCCCTAAGCCAATCATCCTAGCCCCTTTATAACCTAATGTGAAGACCTAACTGATCTTGTGGCCAGCCCTGCTAAGGACTGAGCTAAGTGTCTATATTCTTAAGATTGAATTCCATTCATGAGATCTTAATTTTAGAAAGTGCTATTTTTCATTGAATATTCGTATGTGATTATATTTTATTCCCATTACATAACTTCATCACATATGCTTGATATGAGTGTAAGCCTAGGATTCTAGAGTGAATTGAGAGATATCTAGTGAGGATTAGAGTCAAGGCGAAATCTTTCTAGAGCACTTTAATGAAGTTGTTATTGAGCATGATTGTTTAAGATTGTCATTCCCATCTTACATATGACTCTTTCTGTTGTGGCATGATCTTTTAGTTTTGTAAGGTGTGTTCATTTACTTATATTCTTATTAGCCTGTTCTAAGCACTATTTCTAGCAACTAGATGTCTAAGTAAAACGTTTGGGGGCATCGTAATTGGTAAACACTCAGGAGACAACACTCCTCCTACTAGGGAAACCTAGGGGTTCAAATGATATATCCTTAATTAAGATTGAGTTTTTGATTTTTTTTTAGTCTTATCCTTCTTTGTTTTGCTCAGGGACTAGCAAAAGATATGTTTGGGGGTATTTGTTAAGCCATTATTTATACATCTTTTAGAGGCTACTTAATTCCCGTTTACTTGTCTTTTGAATGGTTCTTTGCCAACAATAGTAGAAAGCGATGCACTTAGTGAGACTGCTGTAGAGTTGGAAAGATATGGATATTCTGAGAAGAATGCAAAAAGAATGGGTTAGTTTGGAGTTATAATGAGGAAGTTGTCCTCAAGGCAATATCGGGCCCTAAATCATGTCATGATCTGAAGCCATGCCCCTATATAGGGCCAGGACCAAGAACTTCAAATGAAGCCATATGAAGTCCTAGAATCATGTCTGAGGACCAACAAATCAAACCCAAGGTGAGTCAAGGTTCATGCAAAGACGTGTCTCTGACATGTCTCATAGATACTTCATCTGAGCCCTAATTCGAGTCTTAGAACTAGCCGACACGAGCCAGGGCGCTTCTTTAGAGCTCTCAGCCAAGACCCAATTGTGTCCCCTGACACGCCTCAAGACCCAGGTTTTAGGCGTGTTCCTTAGAAGTGCTAGAGACCAGAACTCATGTCATGCCCTCGGTTGCGCCCTATTTAGGGTAGTGACATGCTAATTGAGTCAAAATAATACATGACTTGGAACTCGATGGAGCCAAGTGAGACACCACACATAAGTACGCTTCTAAACACCTATCTAAGTGAATGAAATTAAGTGGCACACCCAGAACTGCCAATGACATGTTGCGCCCTAAAAGACCTCCCGAAAGCCCTGATTTGAGACAAATTGGGCCACTGAGTTGTTTATGACCTTTTGAGCAGGACAAAGCCTAGAACCATGTTAGATACATCATATGAAAGTGAAATGAGTGGCTTATCCCAGTTGTATTGGTCAATGTCCTGCTGAGTTCTTAACAAGTCCAATAATGAAGTCGTGGAGCCTAGAATGAGGTCCAGCCATGTCAAGAAGGTCCAAGATTGTGCCAGCAATGCCTTGCTATCCATGAAGGTCGTAGAATCTTCCATAATCAGCCTTGCCATACAAAGACCCTTTCTTGTGTCACCAGCCCAGCCCGCAACCTAACCCATGTCCCTACCAAACTAGGAAACATGTTTTACTGTTTAATTAAGGGTATTTTGGTCTTTCTAATTTAGTTTTAAATTCCTAGTTTTTAGGGGAAGCCCTAGGGGTATTTAAACTAAGTTTTAATGCTGAATTAGGGTTCCACCTTAGCCGCATAGAATTATTAGTTTAAACGCGGTTTTTCTATTTTTACGTTTTTCCTTCGTTCGCTTTTTGGAAGAGTTGAACGCAGAGGATTCTTGAAGATTTCTTGGATGTGTGCCTTGGATCATCACCATTCTCAGTGTTTTCTATTCTACTCTTTAATTAATTGTGTAATAATGAATTCTTTTAAGTCTTATTCCAATGTTCTTTTGGAAAGGCTTTTAGAACACATCCCCAGCATAAATCCGAGGCATCTATTTCTAAGATGAGTTTATCTCCGTCGGGCTTTGATATTAGTCGACGACAACAGTGTATTCATCGAGCAACTTTATCTTGGCCGACAGGCTAGTTCGTCGCTGAAGTCTTCGTCGAGCAACCTAAAAGTCAACAACATATTACCGACGTACAATGTACGTCGGGTAACATTACTATATTCGTCGGGTAACTATTTAAATATCCGTCGGGTAAGTTATTACATATCCGTCGGGTCAATTTTTAAACATCCATCGGGTAATGTTATACACATCCGTCGTGAAACTTTATAGACATCCGTCGAGTTAAGTATTACACATCCGTCGGGTAACGTGTTACATATCCGTCGGGTAACATGTTACATGTTCGTCGAGTAACGTGTTCTTATCCGTCGGGTAACGGTTTACGTATCCGTCGGGTAACATGTCCCACATTCGTCGGGTAAATTTGTAAAAAATTTCGTTTATATTTTTAATAACATACTTAGTTGAATAATTAAAATATATTTTTAATAAAATATTTCATTAAATAATAAATAATAAATAATTTAATTAAAAATCAATTAAAATAATCAAAATAAAATAAAAATAATATTTATACAAATTAATATAATATTTTACATCATTAAATATATAAAAAAATATTTTATATATAGTACACTCTAACTACTAGTCGAGGGGTCAAAGTAGACGGGATCCTGATGGGGCTGTTGGGTGGGCGGTGAGAAAATGTCATCCAATTTACGGTCACCCAAACGTTGAAGGACCTTATCAAGGGCGGTCTTGATTTGTTGGTTTTGGGCTTGAATCTCCTCGTATTGGGTTTTGATCATAGCATTTTCGGCCTCGAGGGTTCTCCAACGGTCTGACGTCTCCTGGGGATTGCCTATCCGAGATGAACCGGACGACTGAGTCGAGACATCCCGCACAATCCCGTCGCCCGTCCCCCGAAAGACCCTCCCTGGGCGCCTCCCAAGTTGTCGCTCCAGAATAGTGATCGACATGTCGGGATTAGGGAGATGCTGCTCCAACGGCACTTCTGGATGTTGTTGGGTGAGCTCAGCTTGTGTCTGCTGGACGTCTTGCTGCATTGCATCCTACAAATTAGAATAAATATTAATTAGAAATATAATTATCAAATTAAAAAATAATGTTTAATCCTCCAAAAAAATAAACTTACGTGAATTTTGTCAGCTACTTGATACCCCCGTCCAGCGTACACTTGCACCCAGGCATCCACCTCTGGGAACATCGACCCGGCGTTGCGCTGATCTTCCTGCAAGGCCGATAAGGATCGCGATCCCCCGTGGTGGTTGAATTTCTTCGCTCCCCAGTTCGATGTGTTTGCAATCAATTTCCGCCTTTCATTTGTAAAACCAAAAATTAAATTTTAAAATGGAAAATAACATAAAAATTAAATAATTTAATTAACTAAATAGATAAGACGTACCAAATAGGTGGGGGACATGAAATGGTCGCACAACCAAAACCACCATGGCAGTTTCGGCCCGTCCAACTCCTCCAGAGGATTTGCCCGAGCTTCCTTGTAAGGACCCTTCCCGAATTTTCCCTCGAAACCCGGAAAGAACCCTTATCCCGTCTGACAACCCTTTTACCTCAAAATTTAAATACCAGAAATATCCTTTGTTCTTAAATAATTTTTATTAAACCTTACAGGGTTCCCAACAGAACCTCTGTACTTACTACCCACTCCTACTATCAGACGCAGGATAATATACAGGTCAAAACCAAGACCTCGGAATAGTGGTGATTCAAATAGAAATACTCTCTGACACCAAATGTCAGTAGGTCAGACATTGCTGACATCTCTACTGGAAAACCACAAGACAACAGACTAGTCAGATACTGGTGAATCAACAATAATTCGTCCCTCTAGGTCACCGCCCACACCAACCCACTGACCCGGATAACGAAGTATTTCCATAGGTTGATTAAGCCCATGATAATTGCCGTCTGGTTCATATTAGAGCCGGAAATATCCTCGGCTATCATATCGTATCATCAGCCGGTATAACATTCGGCTATCATATCACATCAGTCGGCATATCTCTCGATTATCATATCCCTAGCCACCAGGGTATCCCTTGGGGTGTGCTAGTCCAGTATCACAACTCTCTGTACTATGATATCTCATCAGCCGGCATATCTCTCAACTGGCATATCATATCAGTCGGCATATCTCTCAACTATCATATCATATCAGTCGGCATATCTCTCGACTATCATATCATATTCGTCGGCATATCTCTCGACTATCATATCATATCCCTAGCCACCAGGGTATCCCTTGGGGTGTGCTAGAATATGTACTACTTGGACTCGACCACAATCTCTGCAAAATCACCTTTTATATTGGAGGTTCACCGGGAGTCCGCCAACACGGAACCAAGGCCCGGCTCCTAGGCCCCTTCAAATCGGTTTTGTTTATATTGGGGGTTCACCGGGAGTCCGCCAACACGGAACCAAGGCCCGGCTCCTAGGCCCCTTCAAATCAGTTTATTTTATATTGGGGGTTCACCGGGAGTCCGCCAGCACGGAACCAAGGCCCGGCTCCTAGGCCCCATCAAATCGATTTTGTTTATATTGGGGGTTCACCGAGAGTCCGCCAACACGGAACCAAGGCCCGGCTCCTAGGCCCCATCAAATCGTTTTTTGTTTATATTGGGGGTTCACCGGGAGTCCGCCAACACGGAACCAAGGCCCGGCTCCTAGGCCCCATCAAATCGGTTTTTGTTTATATTGGGGGTTCACCGGGAGTCCGCCAACACGGAACCAAGGCCCAAATAATTACCACGTCAAAACAATATCAAAACCGAATCCAACAACCATATCATTTCTCACAACACCCTTCCACTGAAATATTGGAAAAACAAATATCCAGCAATCATTTATAAATTCTAGGTAATCATTGCGATCATACACAACAGTATTTAAATCGAGGATATTAATACATGCATTACAATTTATAAATACAACCATACACAACAGTATTTAAATCAAAGATATTTATACATGCATTACAATTTATAAATCAAAAGTCTACTCACAAACATCATCCAACCTATAATTCATGGACACTCTAGCCCAAGAAACACATGCACAATAATGACCCGACTACCTTGATTTTTCCGAGCTCATAACCCGCTAATAAGGTCAACCATTACCGCTGGGATTGCCCAAAATGACCTCTAAACGACGTCCGATCAACCTGAAACATGTACCAACAGATTCGGAACGTCGAAACTAGTTACCACGCGTCGCCGGGACCTCAGACTCGGCCCCACGCGCCGCCGGAAGGTCGGCACACGCGCCCTCACGCGCCGGTCACGCGCCTGCTACAGTGTTCACGCGCCTGGACCGGTCCAACCCGGTCCGGCTCAACCTGACCCGTTCCAACTCGACCTGACCCGACCGGTTTACTCAACTCGACTGGTTTACTCAACCCGACCGGTTCAACTCGACCCGATCGGTCCAACTCGACCTACCGGTCACCGGTTACTCACCGGAGAAGACGACCGGACGGCCCTCGCCGTCGCCGGAGGCTGGCCGGAGAAGATGACCGGACCGCCACCTCCGCCGTCGTCTGGTTCGCCGGAATCCCCCATTTCCGGCCGAACTTCAAGGTTTTCTAATTTCTTCATTTCTTAACCGTTTTTCACGATCTACACATGGAAATTCATCTACTTTTCACCAGGAATCCAAATATGAGGTCAAAGTTCCGAGATCGTACCTGGTTTGGCCGGAAAACGGCCGAGAAGACTCGGTTCATCTCCCTCCTCCGTCTGTCGCCTACGGCGGTGCTCCCACTCCGATGATTACACCAAAAGACTCGTGGGGTCGCGGGGAAGATCCTCCCGACCTTGGTTTTGTTCGAATCGGATCGAAACCCATCCAATGAAAATGGGTCTTCGGTGTTCACACTGGGAGGTCTTCGGGTGGAGCGAGATTGAACGGACCAATCTCCCGAGGAGAGAGAAAAATATCTTCTATATAATTCCAACTTTTCCAAAATTACCAAACTACCCCTGAAGCTTCTAGACCCGTAACGAACTCATCGGGTCTCCGTTTTCCACGTGCCGCCTGTCTACGAACTCGTGAGTTCGAGACCTACGCAACAACCCAAGAAAATTTCCCAAAAGTACTCCCAGTCAAAAAGTGACTCCCGAACCCGTCCAAAACTGAGGGTAAAATGGTCCAATTCTCAAAAGAATTTAAATTCTGGTCCGGGTCGTTACATTCCTCCGGGGAAGGCCAAGTCAAGAAGTACTTGTGGAGCTCGTACTTCTAGTCGGCGTACCGTAACTGCTAGTGGCGGCTCAGATATCTACTGAGCTCAACGTTATCCAAGTTGAACTCAAAATTGATCTGCAATCAATTATTAAAGTTAGTAAAATAAGTAAAAAATATGAAACAAATGTCAAAAATGGGAAAAAAAAACATACCAATAACTCTCCCCAACAACGCGTGATCTCCTCCTGGGTTTGGGTTCTGAAAGTGTCCCCCATCTTTAGGGACTTGGTGCGAAGAATCGCACCAATGTCATGCACCAGGAGGCTGTGAATTTTGACCGGTGCAGACCGGAGGCGCGGCACGTACACCACCAGTATCTTTGCATTTGTTGCCCTGCAAATCCGCTGGGATGTCAAACCGTGGTTTATCCCGCGCACGTTCACCGACCTACCTGCAAACTCGATGAACCTTGGTAAATAAAATGAGTAACAAATAAAAACGGTTGGTTAAATAAACAAAATAATGAACTAACCCTTAGGGAGTGCTCTGACATTAGTCCCTGTTTCGTCTGCTACGACGTCGTCCTGTGGGGGCTGGGGGTCGGTACGGGGTTCCCCCCGTTTCTTGCTATGTTGTCGACGTGCCAATTGAGCACCGGGTCGCTGATGGACCGGCAACGATGATTGAACCGACGCCCCTGTTGAGGCAACCGAGTCAGGGGATGCCTCCTCCGGTGCATGATCATCAACAGGATCAGGGCAGGGGCGGGTCCTAGATGTGATTAAGGTGCGATGCGACATCTACAATAACAAATATAAATTAATTAATATAAAATTAACCAACATATTTTTAATTAAAAAAAAAAACCAAACATTTTTAATATTTAATATTAAATTCAAAAAATCATAACGAAATCACATTTAAAATTAACCAATATTTTATAATTCCAATAAACATAAATAAATAAAGCAATTATTTTTTTTAGTATTAATTAGTAAATTGGTATCTAAAAACGAAAACTACCAAATTATAATTTTTTAAAATAAATCCAACACAAATGAAAATTAAACTTAAAAAATTAATTAATCCAAATGTACCAAACTCAAAATTCACAACATTATACCTAAATTTCTAAATCAAAATTTCGGGACCAAAATAAAACGTACAAATTAATCCAAACATATAATAATAATATCCAAATCCTAAAATTCACAAATTAAAAATTTATAAAACTCACATTTCCAAAATTCAGTTATACTACACCATATCAAAATTTCACAAAATTGTTTTTAAAATTCAAGTACCCAAAATTCAGAAAATTCACATATCCAAAATTCACATAAATTTCATAACCAAAATCATAACATTATATCAATTTCAACATTATACCAAACATCAAAATTTCAACAAATCTTCAACTATTATATATACATTAACAATAACAATTATATATACATTAACAATAACAATTAACATTATATATACATTAACATTAACAATAACAATTAACCATAACAATATCCAATTTCATAATTTCTTTTTTCAAATCAAAATTAACAATTAACCAATATATACACATTAACATTAACAATAACAATAAACCAATAACAAGTATATATCCAAATATATATACATTAACATTAACAATAACAATAACAATATCCAATTTCATAAATTCTTTTTTCAAATCAAATTTAACAATAAACCAATATATATATATTAACAATAGAGAGAGAGAGAGGGACAATCAGTTCAACCTTCAAGGAACTCAGTGAGAGATCGGTTCGGCAAGGGGAGCGACGGCGACGACAAAGCTCGCTGAGAGAGAGGCGGCGTCTTTGACTGCTGGGGCGGCGGATGGAGGGAGAGCGATAAACAGTGGTGTGGTTATGATATTCAAAGGAAACAAAGAGCAAATTGGGAGAGAAACAGAGAGAAACCGAGAGCAACGGAGTAGAAAATGAAGAACAAGGAAGAAGAAGAAGAGTCAGTATGATATATCCCTATGATTGCAATTGCCCGACGAACAACTTCGTCGAGCAACTCTTTACTGATTCGTCAGGTATTAATCAACGGTGGATATTCGTTGGGCATATCGTTCGGTATCCGTCGGGTAACATGTTCACGATATTCGTCGGGTAACATGTTCCATATCCGTCGGGTTAAATGAAACATATCTGTCGGGTAATATTAGGCGATAACTTTGAGATTGTGCGAATATTTAGCCGGAAATCCCGTCGGGCTAAATTGCAAAACATCCGTCGGGTAAGAACAACGGTCGGCAATCCGTCAGGTAATATTTTCAACCTCCGTTGGGCCAATAAATGCGAGACTTTTGAGATTCCGCGAAAATTTAGGTGCAGTGTTCGTCGGGCATAATTCATAACCCCCATCGGGTAAGACCGCCTGTCGGCAACCCGTCAGGTAACATTTAGAATATTCGTCGGGTTACACTATGCGGGAATTTTGAGATTTCGCGAAAACTACGTGGGAATTTTGAGATTTCGCGAAATATTTTAAAAATTGCGCGTTTTATTAGAGTTACCCGACGACGTACCAAATGTAGCCCAACGGATATGACTTTATTCGTCGGGCATGACGTTTCTGATGCCGTTTTTACCATTAATCTGAAAATTAGGTCCGGTGAAAGAATAATCAACATCGGGACCGTCAAATTATTTTTTTTTACATGCCTAAAGCCCCATCTATCGTTATCGTGATGTTGATTCGTTGTGCACCGTTACCTAATCCCGGCATTTCCAAATTGGGTACTTTTTCGCTTAGGCAATCTATGGGTACCTACCATAAATGTGGACGGTTAGATCGGTCCATTTCAATTTTTAAGTTTTTGAAAATCGGAAAACAAGCATATTGACCAAGGAGTTTAAACTTTTGATGGAAACTTCAATACATTTTGCGAATGTTTGGTTCTATTGATATTCAAACGATTGAATTTGACCGATCTAACCGTTCAGTTTGTGGTTTTCCGTGCCTAGATCTCGCCCATCGAAAATCTTGATGTTTTGAGGAATTCAAGGCGTCCGATCGTGAAGAAACGTTTTGTAACCGTTGAATCGTTGTGCATCGTTACCTAATCCCGGCATTTCCAAAATGGGTACTTTTTCGCGTAGGCGATCTATGGGTACCTACCATAAATGTGGACGGTTAGATCGGTCCATTTCAATTTCTAAGTTTTTGAAAATCGGAAAACAGCATATTGACCAAGGAGTTTAAACTTTTGATGGAAACTTCAATACATTTTGCGAATTTTTGGTTCTATTGATATTCAAACGATTGAATTTGACCGATCTAACCGTTCAGTTTGTGGTTTTACGTGCCAAGATCTCGCCCATCAAAAATTTTGATGTTTTGAGGAATTCAAGGCGTCCGATCGTGAAGAAACGTTTTGTAACCGTTGAATCGTTGTGCATCATTACCTAATCCCGGCATTTCCAAATTGGGTACTTTTTCGCGTAGGCGATCTATGGGTACCTACCATAAATGTGGACGGTTAGATCGGTCTATTTCAATTTCTAAGTTTTTGAAAATCGGAAAACAGCATATTGACCAAGGAGTTTAAACTTTTGATGGAAACTTCAATACATTTTGCGAATTTTTGGTTCTATTGATATTCAAACGATTGAATTTGACCGATCTAACCGTTCACTTGGTGGTTTTACGTCCCTAGATCTCGGCCGTCGAAAATCTTGATGTTTTGAGGAATTCAAGCCGTCGGATCGTGAAGAAACGTTGTGTAACCGTTGAATCGTTGTCCACCGTTACCTAATCCCAGCATTTCCAAATTAGGTATTTTTTCGCGTAGGTAATCTATGGGTACCTACCTTAAATGTGGACGGTTAGATCGGTCAATTTCAATTTTTAAGTTTTTGAAAATCGGAAAACAAGCATATTGACCAAAGAGTTTAAACTCTTGATGGAAACTTCAATACATTTTGCGAAGTTTTGGTTCTATTGATATTCAAATGTTTGAATGTGACCGATCTAACCGTTCACTTGGTGGTTTTACGTGCCTACATCTCGCCCGTCGAAAATCTTGATGTTTTGAGAAATTCAAGCCGTCGGATTGTGAAGAAACGTTTTGTAACCGTTGAATCGTTGTGCACCGTTACCTAATACCGGCATTTTTTAAATTGGGTACTTTTTCTCGTAGGCGATCTATGAATACCTACCATAAATGTGGACGGTTAGATTGGTCCATTTAAAATTTTAAGTTTTTGAAAATCGGAAAACAAGCATATTGACCAAGGTGTTTAAACTTTTGATGGAAACTTCAATACATTTTGCGAATTTTTGGTTCTATTGATATTCAAACGATTGAATTTGACCGATCTAACCGTTCAATTTGTGGTCTTACATGCCTAGATCTCGCTCGCCGAAAAGCTTGATGTTTTGAGGAATTCAAGGCGTTCGATCGTGAAGAAACGTTGTGCAACCGTTGAATCGTCGCACACCGTTACCTAATCCCGGGATTTCCAAATTGGGTGATTTTTCGCATAGGCGATCTATGGGTACCTACCATAAGTATCGACGGTTAGATCGGTCAGCTTCAATTTGTAAGTAATTTTAAAAGTTGTTTAATAAAAACATGTAAATTTGTTCTCCTCAATCATACCCGACGATTATTCATGTATATTTGTCGGGTAAACCATAAATGTCCGTCGGGTAACATGTTAATTATCATCGTCGGGTAACATTTAAGTGTCCGTTGGGTAACTCTAATTGTTGAGGTCCATCGGGTAACATTTTAATTATCGGCATCGGGACATTTATGTGTCCGTAGGGTAACCCGTACCATTTCCGTTGGGTAAAGTGTTACATATATTCGTCGGGTAACAGTTACGTATCCGTCGGGTAACACCAATTGTTTCGATTGGCCGGGTAACATGGTAATTGTCCGTCGGGCAACATTAATTTAAACAAATTGTATATTAAATTAATGTAAATTTAATCTGGTAAATAATTGTTTATAAAAATATTATCAAAGCACATTTTATAGACAATATTTTTTATAAAAAATTATTGTATCTTATTTGGTCAATATGAATGTTGGGGTCAATGTTTTTCACATTGCACTAAAGAGTAACAACTGGCCCTCATTATTTATCAAATTAAAGAGTAACAATTGACTCTCATTACTTATCATCAAAATATTTGACTAAATCTTTGATCTTCATTTATTTTGAAGTTGCGTATTTTGTGCAGTGCATGTATGGTCTCCTCACTTTAAGAACGTAAAAAAACTATTTTTGTGAATGAAAGCATACAACATACATATAAATCAAATTTATTGATTTGAACATGGATATTACATATATGAAAGAAATTTCGAATTTACAACTTTCATTCAGATTCGCTTTCCCTCTCCCAATCACGCTCGTCATCCGATATGTGTACAATACTTGATTCCTCCGAATCACTTTCAATTTGTTCTAATTCCCCCAGATCAACAAAAATGTCTTCAATCGAAATTGGTGGGATGATGTCATTGGTCCGTACTCCATCCACGTTTTGGGTGGATGCCGATGAATCCATCGGGTAAACGATTTGGTCATCGTCTATTTCCCCATCTTCTTCATGGTATCGGTCATCCGAGTGCCAAATGTTTGTATGATTCACTATCTCAGCTACTCTCCAACCACCACCAGCTTTTGGATCATCCACATAGAATACCTGTTTCGCCGTACTAGCGAGGATGTAGGGATCACTCTCAAACCACCAGGTGTTTGTGTTTATAGAGGTACATAACTGATCTTTGATGACACTGCTTGTGATACTTGGGTTGGTATCAAACCAATGACACTTGAAAAAGACGACTTCCTTACGGTCGATGTATAACACCTTAACCACGGTTAACAATTTGCCGTAAAAACCCGTATCAACATTTTCCCCATCTCTCGGCACGAAGACCCCTCTGTTTTGCGTAGACAACTTGTCGTCTCGTTCTGTGCAAACGAACTTAACTCTGTTAATGAGACAACCAGCGTACGTTTCTCCTCGGAATGGGCCAATGGCCAGTTGCATTAATTCTTTATTGAAATTTAGCGAGTCAACATCTTTCAGATGTACCATCTGGTAAGATACACACAAGAAACGAAAGAGGTAAGCTTATAACAAATTTAAGAAATTTTGAAATAAAATATTTGACTTACATGCTCGGAAAACCAACGTGGAAATAGTTGTTTGTCAATTTCTTCCCAATTAGAAGGAAATTGGGCCTTCATTAACGCCTCGTGCTGCTCGTGGAAGGGCCAAACTTCGTCACAGTTGTTTACTATGAACCAATGAGCCACCTCCATGTCGCTATTGATGAAAGGCTCCGAGATTGGACCAGTGCCGAATGGTCATGCGGGTTGGGCAAATACAGATAGGTTCTTTGGACGTTGACCACCATCGTCGTTGCGAGACAGCCTATTGAAGGCAGTTTCAACATTTCGAATGTACATTGCACAAAATGTCAGTCTCTCCTTTTCAATGTACGCCTCGGCTATAGAGCCTTCGTGACGTGTCTTGTTCTGAACGTACCGCTTGTACGTACCTAACATTCTGCAAGGAAATTTACATTAAGATTCACATATATACATGATAGTAAGGAAATATTATCAAATATCAGGGATAAGTTTTACCTCTCGATTGGGTACATCCAACGATAATGCACCGCCAGCTAGCTTTGCCTCTTCCGGTAGATGTATTAGTAGGTGCACCATTACATCAAAGAATACAGGTGGATATATTTGCTCAAGCCGACACATGATGTACATAATATCCTTGTTAATTGCTTCAAGGTCCCCCTTAACCAACGACCTGGCATATAGTATCTGGAAGAATTGAGACAAATAAACTATCATCTCAACAACACTAGCCTCCAAGAAGGGTCGAATACCAATCGGAATGAGTCGTTGTAGCAAAACATGATAGTCATGGCTCTTCATGCCAGAAATGGTCCCACCGTCCGTGCTAACACTCCGGGATATGTTTCCGGCGTACCCGTCGGAAAATTTCACACCCTGCAACCACTTCAAGAATTTTTTCTTATTGTCCGGCGTAAATGTATTACTTGGATGAGCCATGATGTATTTGCCATTGACGACTTTTGGCCACAAATTAGGCCGAATCCCCATTTCTTTCATGCCCAGACGAGTCTTTTTTGTGTCCTTTGACTTGCCTTCAATGGGTAAAGTCATCCGCACAACACTCTCAGTAACATTCTTCTCGAGGTGCATAGGATCGGTGATGTGTCTGATTTTCAACTTCGACCAATATGGCAACCGAAAGAATATGGTTTTTTTTGTCAAATTTTCCTGTTCAGCTGGTTTCGATCCTCGTGTGAGAAGTCATGTATACTATTCAGTTTGGATAATATCTCATCACCGGACCTCTCCCTTGGTCGACCTCTTAACTCTGATTTACCATCAAATGAGTCAGATTGCATTCACCATCGATGATCCCAGGGCAGAAACCTTCTCACACCCAAGTAGCATACCTTAGATGCGTGCCAAAAGGACGTTGTGTCTGGTCCACATGTCGGGCAAGCAAGATAGCCTTTGGTGCTCCATCCCGACATCATACCATAAGCAGGAAAATCATTAATTGTCGACATTACCGTCGCTCGTAGGGTGAACATTTCTCCACTGCACTTGTCGTATGTTCGGACACCATTCTCCCACAGATCCATGAGCTCGTCAATCAACGGCCGCAAATACACATCGATGGAATTACTCGGCGATTTGGGCCTCGGTATCAAAGTACTGAGGATTGTGAATTCTTTCTTCATGCATCTCCAAGGAGGTAAGTTATACGGAACCACAACCACCAGCCAAGTGTTATAGGGCATTGGAAAACTCCCAAACGGATTAGACCCGTCAGTAGCGAGCCCTAATATGACATTTCTTGGCTCCGCAGCAAACTCGGGATACATTTTATCAAATTTCTTCCAAACCTCTCCATCGGCCGGATGCCTCAGTACATCATCATCAATGCGTTCATCCTTATGCCACCTAAGATCACGGGCTATGTGGGACGACATGTAGAATCTTTGTAACCTTGGCTTCAGTGGAAAATAACGCAACACCTTTTTAAGAATCTTGTTCTTTTGAAACCTAGGCTCATTGCACACGGGACATTTGTCAAGCTGCTCGAATTCACCGTAAATCAATGCACAGTTGTTCTTGCATGCATGGATCTTGATATACCCTAACCCAAGCCCTTTGAACAACTTCTTCAGGCTATAATGATCTTTTGGCAGACAGTTGTCTTTAGGGAGCATTCGGATGATGATGTCCATCGTGTCATCAAAATGCTTGTTCGTTTGATTATACTCAACTTTCATGTGCATCAACTCCACAACTACCCCTAGAACCGAAAATGATTTACACCCAGGGTACAATTCGCACTGAGCTTCTTTCAACAATCTCTCGTAATGGAGCTCAGAGTCTTCGGGTTGCAACATTGGCGCATCATCTTCCATATCATCTGATGCGGGAGGAAAAACATCGGTTAATAACTCAACGACTTGATCATTATCACATTGTCGATCCAAACCACTTTCGTCCCGACGGGTCCCGGGAATCGAAGATGTCAATGCGGAAAATATCTCTTCACCGTGATAGATCCAATTAGTGTAGTTGTGTACGATCCCATTCCATTCCAGATGAGTTTGGACCTTATTCAACGACATCCAAATGCAGTTGTTTCATTTACGGCACGGACACCTGATACGTCTTGTATCACTGCAAT
Source organism: Oemleria cerasiformis (assembly GCA_037349345.1). Lineage (NCBI taxonomy): Eukaryota > Viridiplantae > Streptophyta > Magnoliopsida > Rosales > Rosaceae > Oemleria > Oemleria cerasiformis. The sequence continues at coordinate 5,007,083 of JAZGTL010000016.1, forward strand.
GACTACGTGCAAAGGCAATGAAACTGTCGATCCCATCCAAAGACTGATAAGAAGATCTATCAAACATTTGCATCCACACTCTGTCCATTGTGCCTGCTTTCACAACATAGAGTCAACGCAAGTAATTGAGTTAAAATTGTCCCGTAAATAGAACAAGTTAAAATCAAAAGCAGCTCTTCTCCTTATGCCTCCGGTGATTTGGCCCTATCCCATTCGAGAGTGCACGTTCTGTGCTGTATAGTTTGCGACCTACGAGACTAAGTTTCGATCGAGGGAAATTTCGACAGCATCTCCTTACAGTTCCCCAAATGCACGACGTTGATATTATAAACAAATATCTAGTATGCATTCGGAGAACATTGAGGGGATACAAACCGAATTTCCCCCAATCGAAACCTAACCTCGTAGACCGCAAACTACACAACACATAGTTGCGCACCCCCAAACTGTCCGAATATATGGACAATTCAAGAGTCAGTCAATCAATCTGATTCACTAACTTTCAAACGGGTCTAAGGTTTTTCATTGAATTTCATTATACGAAGTTAATCAACTCAATTAACTTCACATAAACGATTATGAAATATGAACGTATTTCACTCCGTCGGAACTAAATAAAGCGTTTTAAAAAAAATATCACAACAAATTCAAAAATACATACATATATTAATTATGCATAAAACAAAGTTTTAAATTTTATAATTTCCGTACATATTTTCTATTTCCCTATTTTCCGTACATATTTTCTAATTTCCTAACATATTTTCTAATTTCAATAATTTCATTACATATTTTTTATTTTCATATTTTCCTAAAATATTTTCTAATGTCCTAATTTCCTAAAATATTTTCTATTTCCCTAATTTCCTAACATATTTTCTAATTTCCAAACATATTTTCTAATTTCAATAATTTCATTTCATATTTTTATATTTTCCTATTTTCTAACAAAATTTTCTAATTTCCTAACATATTTTCTATTTCCCTAATTTCCTAACATTCTTCCTAATTTCCAAACATATTTTCTAATTTCAATCATTTCATTACATATTTTTAATTTTCCTAATTTTCAACAAAATTTCCTAATTTCCTAACATATTTTCTATTTTCCTAATTTCATAACATATTTTCTATTTTCATATTTTCCTAACAAATTCTAAATAATTTCTACACATTTTCCACAATAAATACAAAATTTCCTAACATAATTATATCCAACATTCTTATCAAAATTAAATTGAGAGGTAAACGCATACCTTTTTGTAAATATTCCTTCAAATCAACCACAAAATTCCTACAACACAAAACATAATTAATTCCTAATAAAAAATCAAAATTTCTAAACTAAAAAAAATAAAATTTTCGAACCTTATTATTTGATATTTGGTGATTGATAGAGAAAAAGGATTTGATTGGTAGTAAAAATGGTGATGAGATGATAATGTTCAGTAGAGAAAGAGAGTGAGTGAGTGAGAGATTGAGAGAGAGAGAGCAGAGAAGTGCTGAAGCAGAGAGGAGGAAGAAGAAGAAGAAAAGAGAGAGTCTCGGGTATTTAGTGTGTTTAGACCTTTGCCCAACGAACCACATTCGCCGAGCAACGTTTAATGATCCGTCGGGCAATAAAGAGTCAACGCCAAATGTTACCCGACGACGATTATTCGTCGTTGTATATACTGTTACCCGACGGGGGGGGGGGGGGGGGGGGGGGGGGGGGGGGGGGGTGGGGGGGGGGGGGGGGGGGGTGCATATTGTCGGGTAACACCTTCCAATTTTGCGCGCCAACGGCATGCTCTTCCTGCTAAAAGGTTACCCGGCGAGTATGCTTATCCGTCGGGCAACATTTGATTACCCGGTGAGTATGCTTTCGTCGGGCAAGATCTTGTCAGGCCAGACAAGATTTCTTGTAGTGCATGAACAAATTATTCTAAAGACGAGATAAAACCCGTGTATCTCTAACATCTTAAAGTTGGACAAGAAGAAATCATCTTCTCACCACATCATGGTAAAAAATGATTTACCTATGTGTTAGGTACTTTTAACTTTGCGGGCTATAAACCATATAGTCTTTGCACATTGATCGACACAGGAGCAACAACATGCTCATGTCAACCAAATGCCATTCCGGTAGAAAAATGGATTCTAATGAAAAACCCAATTCAGGTTAGTGGAATTTATGGAAACAGTTCATTAATTCAATATAATGCTAAAAAAGTAGCAATTTGGTTAAATGATAACAAATTCATTATACCTAAAATACTGTGTTTCCCAAATATGCATGGAGATTTTATTCTTGGAAATAATTTTCTCTCTACATATTTTCCTATGATTGTCAATCATAATTCAGTTTCTTTAACTCCAAACAAAGAGTTTGTTGAAATTCCACTGCTCCAACAACATAAGTATAGGTGCAATTCAGGATTCGTGCTAGTCCTACGTGGTGACCCAACACCTATAATACAACAATTTGAAGAAAATTTCTAGTTAGAAACAAATCACTAGATTTATAAAATACTTGAAGATAATTTTAGTCAAGACCCATTAAAGTTATGGTCTAGAAGTCCTAGATGTTTTTCTCTTAAACTAAGAGATCCAAATGTCATAATTAGAGTCAAACCAATGATTTACACTAAAATGGACATTGATGAGTTCGATGTTCAAATAAAAGAACTTCTAGAGAAAAAACTTATAGAAAAAACACTTAGTCCTCATTCTAGTCATGCATTTAGGGTAAGAAACCACGCAGAAATCAAAAGAGGAAAAACTAGAATGGTCATAAATTATAAAAGGTTGAACGAACAACTAGAATTTGATGGCTATTTTATACCAAGAAAAGATGTCTTAGTTAATCAAACTACGGGAGCTAAAATATTTAGCAAATTTGACTGTAAATCTGGGTTTTGGCAAATAAAACTAACTGAAGAATCAAAAGCCTTAACCGCTTTCAGTACACCAAGCAGCCATTACCAATGGACCGCTATGCCTTTTGGCCTAAACATAGCGCCATAGGTATATCAAAGATGGATGGATAAATTTTTTACAGATTATAAAGATTTTTGTGTAGTATACTTAGATGATATCCTTGTGTTCTAAAAAACCAGAGAAGAACATAAGCGTCATCTACAAATTCTTTGTAAAACATTCCAGAACCATGGAATAATTCTATCCCCAAAAAAGATAGAGGTAGAAAAAGAATCAATAGGTTTTCTAGGAATAACCCTAGATTATTCAGGGATAAAACTTCAAGAACATATAATCTCTAAAATAAAAGATTTTCCCGAAGATTTAAAAGATAAAAAAACAATTACAAAGTTTTTTAGGAGTCCTAAACTATTAAAGAAGTTTCATTAAAAACTAGTCCCAAAAAGAAGTTCCTCTTTTAGAAAAACTAAAAAAGGATCAAAGATTTAGTTGGATAGAAGAAGATTCTGAAATAATAAGAAGTATTAAAAATGATCTAAAAAAGATTCCACAAGTTTATTTTCCCAAAACAAGAGATAAGCTAATTTTAGAAATAGATGCCTCAAATTTATGTTGGGGTGGTGTTCTAAAAGCCATTCCAAAAGAACATTGAAATGAGAGAGATACATCATTAAAGGAAAATGGTATTAAACCGTTAAAAACCATATTACCTAAAAAACTTCAAAAAGAAGAATTAATTTGTGGTTGTAATTCCGGTAAATTCAAACCTAATGAGGTAAAATACATTACCTTTGAAAAAGAACTTTTGGCTATCAAACTTTCCATTAAAATATTTCATATCAATTTGGCAACAGAAGTTTTTATTCTTAGAACTGACAACCAAGCGGTTCTAGATTTTCTAATTAATAAAATAGCCATAAAAGATGGTAGAAGATTAAAATGGTATCATGTTATTTCTCAATATACATTTGAAGTTGAACATTTGAAAGGTACTAACAATGTTCTTGCAGATTACCTTAGCAGGAAAGATCACTAAAAGAAGTGAATTATTTTGCACGACATGGATAGGAGAAAAACCCATTGGAATACAGTTGTAAGGAAAAAACCTTCCCCACAACAAAAACTATATGTTGTGTACCAGGGATTCCAATCAAGAATCTATAGCAACTGGTTAGCTTGTCACGCTTAGGTAAACAAATACCGTGGAGCATGTTATGAAAGTTTTGAAAGCAATGAGGAGGCAACAAAAGCCTTCAACAACTACTTGAATGCCAAACAAATGGCAGGTGAACCCAGCTCGGATGTAAAAGACTTCTTCAAACCTGGATTAGAAGAATATCTATATGAGGAAATTAATGGAATATGGAAAACTCATATCCAAAAGGAAAATAGAGGGTTCAGAAAACACATGACCCAACTATCATTCAAAATAGTTGAAAAAACAACTACTTTTGTAAATGTCATAAAAGAAGAAGAAATTTATGTGGTAATTAACAAGAAAATGTTTTGTTTAAAAATCTTTGCTTTCAAATCATTAAACAAATGAATTGGGATGAAGATTTTAATTTTGAAAAGACAAACAATTTTCTTCAATTGACGGATATTCTCAAAAACAATTATTTAGGTCCTGTCTTTGAAAACATTAAAAAAATTTGTCTTTTCGAAAAAGTAAACAAAATTTTGCCACTGGATACTTTTAATAACATTCGAAGAAAAGTCTTGGATCATTAGGAGAAAATTCTAGATAAGTTCTTTCGAAACCACGAAAATATAAATCTAGTTGATACTATTCCAAGATTGTCCTTTGTTCTAACAAGTGAACAATGAGATATTGAAACTGTTGATTGGGGAATTACCAACAAAGCAGTTTTCCAAAGCTTTAATTTTGATCATCTAAAAAATCTCCCGGTATTTATCAAAACAATGGTTTATTACGTTGTAAAAATTTTTAAAAGGAACAAATATCTTTCTTTCTCCATATACAGCACACCCAGATGGAGAGAAAGGGAAAGATTTTTTTTGCCTTATCAAATTTGGTTATTAATTGAAACAATTGATAGGGATGTTCCAGATGAAACTCTTCTAGGGACTAAACAAATTGCATTGCGCATCAATCCCATAACACAATGGGTTGAGAGTTTAATTCACACATCATATGTTGCAAGACAATTGGTGGACTCCTGCAATTTGGTTAAAGCAACCGATGGGCGGAGAATATTTTTGACAAACCTACCTACTAGCAGAATTTTTTATAAAACCTAGAAAAATGATGCCATGGAATTAATAAGAAAACTGGCCAACAGTAGAAGCTCACTAGACTTCCCAATGGAACTAGAAATTGCAGCAGAAGAAAGGGAAGTACATAGACAAAATTCCAGCATGATGGCATTAAGTTCAGATAATGAAGATGAAATTGAATATGCAAATCTAAACAGCATGATTGAAGCGTAGGGGACTCGAAAGGATATTTTCATTTGAAAAACCAGATGACAAACAACCAAATTTATTATGGTAAACAATCAAACTTATTATGGTAAACAACCAAAATAAATTTGATGGTGACACATGATGAAAGAAAGTGTGATGGAAAATGAAGAAAAGGAAAGATGATGGAAGAAAGTGTGGTGGAAAATGAAGAAAAGGAAAGATGATGGGAAAAAAAAGATAAGGAGAGACGGAACAAAGAAAAAAAAACAAAAGGAAATAAACACTTTCTAATTCAATCCTCACAAAAATTCATTTGGTTGTATTCGGTACAAACCGATTAACAACCGTATTTGAGAGAGATGAAGGTGGAATGGGATATGATTGGGGAAAAAGAATGGGAAGTAACTAAGTGGGAGTTGAAATAGCTTTGTTTTGTTTATATACTTGCGCCTAAATTGTTAATATCAAAAGTTAATTACCTGGTTGAGTTTTTAGGAAGAGGATATTAGGTTTTTTTTTTTTGTGAGAAAGGGACGTGACATTTTCCCAAAAAAAAAAACAATATCAAACTGGGACTCAGTCTCCTAGTTCGAGAGAAAGTCTTGTGTCCGCCTGCCTCATCAAACCAATGGTCCGGCCACCCAATCAGAAGTTGCCAATTGGAACCCAGTTAGCACTCAATCAGCAAAAAAAATATATTTACAAAAGTCCACAATTGCGGAAAGGAAGAAGAGACAATTGATAAGAATGGGTCCCTTGGTCCATTTATCAACAAAAGCCTCCAATTTTCCCATTCTATAAAGGAGAAAGCGGGGAAAGCAGCAAGAATCAATTCTTCCGCAACTCTTCTCAGCAACATTTCTCCATCAGCTCCTCTCGTCCTCTTCCTTTTCTTCTTCTTCTGAAAACCTCAGACTCCAACTCCAAGTCAGAGAAAAACCTTTGCTTTTCTTCATCCATCTCTACTACTTGTAAATTATTTTCTTTCTTTAGCATCCTTAGGAGCTCATGTGTTGTGGAACTTGTAAAATATGGTAGTAAGTTTGTCAATGTCCTGTTTGTGTAAGTGGTATCAGAGTTAGAACAAACTAGCTTGTAGCTGTAATCAGAGCTAGAACAACTAGCTTGTAGCTTGTGTATCAAAGGCTTGAAGAACTATATTTTCAATTTATGCCTTATTATAGAAGTTGTTAAAGATAATATTCAATTTAGACAAAAATATTTGGATCTTCTCTCTTGTGCTTAATTAAGTAGCTTACTTTCTATTTTATTCTGTGTAATTTAATTTATTTGGAAAGAAAACCCATACGCTATTAAGGTTTCAAAGCCCACAAGTGTCTCTGTTAAACCTCATAGCCACTGTGTGCGTGGAGGTATTGTGGGAACAACTGGTTTTAGACACCAGAAATCTTACTAGATGGTCTTAGGTACTGCTGAACCAACAAATGAATGAAGCACACATAATAAAATAGTTTGTGTAGCTACTTCGTTATGCAAAAGTGAAGAAAATTATAATTATAAATTACATATTGATAAAAGAGCTGAAAATAATTTAAGCGAAATTAGTGGTAATAATAATTCAGTAATAGATATGTTAGGAAACTGGCTAAAAAGGCTAGAAAAAAGACAAGTTACTCATGAAAATTATATCGAGAAAAAACTCGAAAGTATGGAAATTAGTTTTGAACCTCTTACTGAACAAGTAACAAAACTTGGAAAAATTAATGACTTTGATCTAACACAAGAATCTAAGGAACAATTGTCAATTTTAGTTCAAAAAATTGAGAACACAGAATTGCAAAAATATGGAGGAATGAATCACCCTGGAGATAACAAAATGCCTAGGTTGTTTTATAGATTTGAAGATATTATGACCTTTAAAACAGAAAAGGTTGAGTCTTCTTTTAATTATGAAGAGTATAAAAATATACTTGACATACTTGATTATTGGAAAACTTTGTATGAAGATCCTCAATTAACTATTGAGGAAAGAAATAAAATTCTAGAAAATATTCGAGTAACTTCCCTCAAATATGAGCCACTTTTATCTCATTTTAACCATGAGATAAATGTTGTATCTGAAGAAGAAACTTCAGAAGAATCATTTGACTCTTCATCAGAGACAAATCTAGAAGAAGAAAACCTTAATGACAAAGGTAAAAGAAAAGCGGAGCAACCGTTAAATGAATTTCAAAATATTGAAGAATTTGAAGAATACTTGAGAAATCCTCAAGATGAAGAATTTATAAAAGTTAAGGATGAAGATACATCCACATCAATCCATCTCCATCCTATACTAGGAGAGATGATATCAATAAACAACTAATAGCTCAAAATGGAACCTATTTGGATCTAACAAATGTATCCTTCAAAGATCAAGAGAAAGTCAGATGATTGGGCACAATCCCTATCCATCATAGTTTTAAATTATAAAGATAGTTGGACTAAAGAAAAATTCCTAGATTATGTTGCAGCTACTTTCCAAGGAGAAGTATTGCAATGGCTAAAACAACGGGAAAAGTCTGACGAAGGTAAAAATCAAAAAGCTGGTTTATTATCAATTTTCCAGTCTAAAGAAGATATTTTAAAAAAATTTGCACAGATAATTAAAGAACATTTCTGTGGACAACATGAGAAAGCATAATCCTGGAAGATGCAAATTTTATATACTCTAAACTAGATTTGTGTAATATTTGTCAATTTGAAGATTATATAAAAGTTTAAAAAAAATATTATTTTATGTTAGAACCTTCAGTTAGCAAACACTTGCTAGATTAGTTCTTTCATAAACTTCCCTCACCATGGGATGAATTATCAATTAAGGGATATCCTGATTGGTTAATAAAAGCCAATAAAATATATACTCTAGGATTTAGAATTAGCTATGTCTTAAGATTAATAACAGAACATTGCTTATCTTTAAAAGCAAAGAAGCATGTTAAGAACTAGATCAATAACACAAATTTTGGTCAAAATGTTGTGACAAAATTTTGAAAGAAAATTGAAATATAGGCTATTATACACCAAAAAATGGAAACCAAAAAAACAAAGTAAGTTTTCAAAAAATAAAAGATATGTAAGGAAGAAGAAATTCAACAAGAATTCTACTTCAAAAAATTTTAAGAAAAAGTGCAGATGTTATATCTGTAATCAAGAAAGTCATATAGCACCTAAATACCCCAAAAAGGGAAAAAGTGCTAAAAAGATGATTAAAACTCTTGAAGAACAAGAGTTAGAAATTCTATTTGGAGAAGAAATTTTTGATATGGAAGACATAATTTATGACGTTACTAGTAAGGAAGAAAGTTCAGATGAAGATGAACAAATCTTCATGATGAACGAATTTCAAACTTTTGCGATACAACAAAGTACCGACGAAGAAAATCAAAATATAATACTTAGAGATGTAATAGGTGAAAGCGTATCCTATTCAGAAGAACAAATTGAAGCCTTAGAAAAAACTAAGCAATTAATTAAAAAATACGACATTTATAAACTATCAAAGTTTAGAATGTTTTTAGCAAGTGTCTTTGAACAATTTAGTGGTAACATCATCGCTAAATGCACTGAAGAAGGGACATCAAAAATATCGCTGTTCAGTAAAGAAAAAAATAAGGAAATGGAAAAAGAAATATCAAGAAATAAAATATGTTAATATAGGATTAATCCAAATCTCTATAACAGCTTCGTTCAAACAAGGATTGGACACACCAATACTTGCTGTAGTATTCAATAATAGACTGAATGACCCACTTCAGGCTATTATTGGAGGAATACAATCAAATCTGGTAAATGGAGTTATTTGGTTTAATGTGAAGCCAAATTATTTTGTGTCCATTACTGATGAAAATATTGAAAATTCAGTAAAAGTAAAGATTCAACTTAAAAATCTTAGTATGAATCATCAATCACAGGATTTGTCGATTCAATGGAGAACTAACCATGAATTAACAAAACTCCCTAAAACTTCTATGAAAGAAATAAACAAATTTTTTATAGAATTTTTTGAACCAAAACCTTATGAAACTGAAGTCCAGCCAACGTTAGCAAACTGGAGAGATTTTGAAATACCTAAACCATGGTTATTTACAAATATTGTAGGAGAAACTAGAAAGAAACCTAGTTTACTTGAAATTCAAGTTTCCGAAAATAATATATTCGTTAGAAATAAAAGATCTCAAAGTAGAAAAGAACATAGTTCTGATTGGGAAAAGTACTCTCAGCAGATAGACGAACCACGTTCATATGTTGATCCAAACCTAAGTAATATTAAAGGAAAAGCTATAGCACTGAAAAATGTGCAAGTTCCTATTCTCCTAGGAATAAGCTATTCTAAAGATGAGATAAAAACAATTTATCTCTATCATCTTAAAGTTGGACAAGAAGAAATTATCTTCTCACCACATCACAGTAAAAAACAATTTAACTATGTGTTAGGAACTTTTAATTTTGCAGGCTATAAACCATATAGTCTTAGCACATTGATTGACACAGGAGCAACAACATGCTCATGTCAACCAAATGCCATTCCAACAGAAAAATGGATTCCAATAAAAAACCCAATTCGGGTTACAGGAATTCATGGAAACAGTTGATTAATTCAATATAAAGCTAAACAAGTAGCAATCTGGCTAAATGATAACAAATTCATTATATCAAAAATATTGCGTTTCCCAAATATGCATGGAGGTTTTATTCTTGTAAATAATTTTCCCTCTACATATTTTCCTATGATTGTCAATCATAATTCCGTTTCTTTAACTCAAAACAAAGAGTTTGTTGAAATTCCACTGCTCCAACAACATAAGTATCGGTGCAGTTCAGGTTTCGCTCCAGTCCAGCCTGGTGATCCAACACCTATAATACAATAAATTGAAGAAAATTTCCAGTTAGAAACAAATCACTGGATTTATAAAATACTTGAAAATAGCTTTAGTGAAGACCTAAAGTTATGGTCTAGAAGCCTTAGATATTGTTATCTTAAACTAAGAGATCCAAATGTCATTATTAGAGTCCAATCAATGATTTAGATTAGAACGGACATTGATGAATTCTATGTTTAGATAAAAGAACTTCTAGAGAAAAAATTTATAGAAGAAACACTTAGTCCGCAAGAGAAGTACATAGACAAAATGACAACCTGATGATAATAAGTTCAAATAATGAAGATGAAATTGAATATGCTAATCTGATCAATTTGATGGAAGCGTAGTTGGTTCGAAATTTATCAAAACAGATAAGATTCCCTATAATAATTAACATCAATAAAATATTGATGTTGAAAGATGATAAAAAGTCATCAAATATGATAGCTTTTGAAAAAGAAAGAATAAGTTTAAAAACAAGAGGAAAAATTTGTCCAAAACCGGACAATACCAAAAAAAAGACAAATTGATGACTTGGACAGATGATTTGGCAACCAGGCTGAGCTGGTGCCGTACCAAGACCTTCCCCTAGTTCGACGCCTCAAAGGCTCGAAGTCTCAAACTACTCTCACGGAGAGTCTCACAGAGCTGCCCGCACTCTTCCTTCCCAGACGGCCATACCTAACCTTTCTCTTCTCTCCCACTCTCACAGAGTCACACCATCTCTCTTCCTATCACATCCAAGGAAGGCGACGGCAACCTCCTAGTTCCGCCGTACTCGTATCTCGACGAAGCCGAGTAAAAGACCGCGAAAAGAGAAGCACGACATCGACGACGCCGAGGGTTTGTTTCTCTTATATCAACTGCTCTTCCTGTGATTACGAAACAGTTATTTTTAAATTAAGGTTTCTTGAATTAAGGGATTTTCTGTTTTTTTGAATGCCATTGGTATGGTGTTGTTTTTTTTAACCAAGGGATTTTCACCAAATATTCCTTCTGTTTCCTCTCTATAATGTGAGTAAGACCAACCCTCTATTTTTGAGAAATTTCTTGGTCATGTTCGTGATAGTGTGAATAATGTGATGATGCGTTTCATAGTCATGTTTGTGATAATGTGAATAAAAAAACCCATGTCTTTATTAGCATTTTTCTTGGAGTCATACTCAATTGAGAGCTTATTAATTTGAATTATGATATGAGAAAGCATGAACAAGACTTTAGGAAACACATTAGTCAGTTACAAACGTGCTATAAGGAATTTTTGATGGAGCATTTTATAAAACCCATTGCCCAGTAAACCATGTGCTAAAGAAGTTTCTTCATGGAGCACATGCTGTAGAAGTTAGCTAAAGGAAACAAAAACAGCAACTTAATGGATTGGTAAATTGATAAAGACTTATGTTTTTCTAATCCTAAATGTACTCCATAGGCTTTGTTACAATTATGTAATGTAACCCAAGACCAATAGCATTACTGGGAATGTGTTGGTTTATATCATTGTGAATAAGGCTTTTTCTGTTGGACTGCTTCTTCCATTGTGAATAAGGCTTTCAATTTTATAATTTCTTCTGTCTTAATTGGTTTATATCGTTGCTGTTGTTTTAAGTAATTTTATTTCTTTCTGCAGACACTTCTAACCAGAGAACGTGCTTGGGCAGAATTCCAAGACTGAGAGAAAAAAGAAGAGGTATGGTGCTGAATTCAATTAATATGTATTCTCAATTCTTTTCTTATTTTTGTATTCTCAAATCATAGGGGACACTATAGGAAATATTACTAGGAGTTGGGAACTTATATAACCTCATTAAAACCATGTGGGGGACACCCGTTAGTAGTGTTCTGACTGCACTTCAGACCTGCCTAGGTTTGAGGTGTATTCTCTGACAATTTTTGATTTCACAAGTCAACTTCTCTCATGGAAACCTTTGTCTGGAAGCACTGGGTTTAGATAAGAGTTAGTTTTCTTACATGGATGCACGGTAACTTCAATCTTGGTTTTTTCACTCTAAAATTTTCTATTCCCATTAAGATCATGAGGAAGGGGAAACTAATTCCTATATTCTGTTGCGAACTTAAGACCTTTGATTTTCTCCAATGGTTTAGCATTGAACTTATTGAGGTCTTGATTATCTCATAATTTATTTTTCTAGATTATCTACTTGGTTGCAGTTTTCTGGTATTCTTTTAGTTTGCAGTGTTTTTATTATAGTTCCATAATGTAATTCTACTGTCCTTTTTTATATTTCAGTTGCAGGATTTACACTTAGTAACTCCTAGTTACTTCTTAGAAGTAAGTGGTGCAGTGATACACCCTCTCTCTTACCAACAGGTTGGTGGGTTTTGCAGTTTTTGTCTAGTATTGTGAGAGTGATCGAACATGTTGCTTACTGCCCTTTTAATTTAATTTCCTGTTTTGTGCTCCATATTTGGCATGCTGTATTAAGCAAAGTGCATTTATTTTTGCATATTGCATGTTTATTTTTATCTTGATTTGCCTGATTTGTATTTGGGGGTTTGAACCTTTCACTTAATATTATGACATTTTGGGTTGCTAACTCTTATTTTTGATACAGGCTAGAAATTTTTGTTTCCATTGTGGCCTTGTCTATGTGTCAGAACCAGGGTATGCTCTCTTTATCTTGTGCCCATGCTTATATGTTTAGCTTACCGTTATTACTTGAACTCTGTGACTCTGGAGCTCTTTATTGTTCTTTATTGCACTCTTTATTGCTCTTTTTTATTGCTGCTGCTTATGCTTTTTTCAAAATGTGCATCTGTCACTGTGGTTCCCCATGGATTTCCCAGCCTTGGCTGTCTCTTGATCAGCTTGCTTCCTCTCACTGCCGTGGAAAGAGTCTCTCGGTAATTACTCTGAAACTAGCCTTGTCTGGTACTGTTTATTGCATCTGGTCTGAGAGGCATAACAGAATTTTTAGTCACTGGCATGTAATAAACTCTGTTACTGATGTGTAGGCTGTAGGTTTCTCTTGTTGTTTTCTGGTTTCTTGCCTAATGTGGCCCCCTCGGGTTTTCCCCTTGGTGGGTTGTTTGGGTGGCTTTCTTGCTCGTTGGGCTTTGTCTTTCAATTCAATTTGCTTATCAAAAAAAAAAAGTGCATCTCTAAGTAGACCATGAATACATGAAATGGTGACTGAGTTAGGTAAAATGGCGAGGGATGTTAGGAATTGTTGGGAAGAGTTGGAAAATGTGTGATGCATGAAAACATTTGACATCATATCTGCTGCCTAATTCTGTTAAATTCTGTTAAATTCTGTTAAATTCTGTCAAATTCTGTCCAATGGTTGGATTTCAGTCAAATTCTTTTGTAAACTTGTAACTCATACTGTTTAATTCAGAGTATTAGGCAGCAGAAATTTCATGCCTCCTAAACCTCCATCTTTGCCAAACACAGGAATTTAAACAGAACTTTTAAAACCAAGAAAAAAAAAATGATATCAGCAATTTCTTGGGTGCCGAAAGGAGTGTCAAAGCCAGTTCCCTCAGTCGCCAACCCACCCACCAGAGAGGAAATCGAAGAGTTGATAAAAACCGGTGCCTTGGAGAGAAGGTGAACTTCTTAGCCCCGCTTTGTTATTTTGCTTGTTCAAGTGTTGTTATTGGAGTGCTTTACTGGTGTTGAAATTGAATGATCATCTTCTGTTATGATAGCTGTTATGTTGCGGATGCTAGGCTGTAAAAAAAATTGATTTTTCAGGGTTCGGGTTATTTTTGTTTGCTGGTTGTTCTTCAAAGATGTTCACTTTATTTCCGACAAAATGATGGTTTTTATTTTTTTCATAGAAGGTAAACTTTGTCCAGAATTGGCGGATTCGTTCTTGGAGCGAGAGGGAAAGAATTGATTTTTTCATGTAGTATATGTGTCATGTGTATGTCTATTGGCTGAGTGGCTTCATGCAGCATGGGTTTTAAATTTTCAACTTGCTGAGTTATATGGTTTTGGTGGGTTGTTGTTACTTTTGTGCAGTGGAGATGATGAAAGCGAGGAGGAAGAACGAGAAATGGATGTTGAAACCCCCAAGGAGGGTGATCAAGTCTCCCAAGCATTAGAGGTAGCAAAAGCACTCGGAAAAGCTTCCAAAATTACCAAGCCGGAGACCAAATTTGATGACATAACCGATGGGTTGAGGGAGCTTGACATGGAACATTATGATGATGAGGAAGAAGGTATTCCATTTGATATTTATTTTTTAAATTCATTTTTGGAGTATAAGAGGGGATTAGTTACAATCTTGCTTAAGCTTGGACAGTCGAACTGTTGCTTGGAGTTAAACTTAAAGCCTTATGAAACCTATAAATTTCTCATTTGCTATGGTTCTTGGGTAGGAGAAGGATTTGTTAATACATATATCAAGCTATTAGATGTGGTTGAACTTGAAGCATTCTTGAAGTTACTGAGTAGTAATCTGCTTACGTTTTAAATCGATTTCTAAGTACTGTATGTTTCTTCTTATGAGTGTCATTTAGGATTACAGCTAACAATGCGGCTTTTTGTGTCTGACCTCAGGCATTGATCCATTTAGTAGTGGGCTTGGGGACCTTTACTACCCAAGTAACGACATGGATCCATATCTCAAGAATAAGGATGATGTAAGTTTTACAACAGAATCATTTCACATTGTTTTTGTTTTATTTGCTGATTCTGTAAGGCTAGATATGTGACTTGGTTTTTCATTTTTATTTTCTCAAAGGACGAGGATTCTGAAGACAGTGATAACATGAACATTAATCCAACTGATGCAGTCATAGTTTGCGCTCGCAATGAGGATGATGTCAGCCAGCTTGAGGTGTGTAATAGTTTGCTGAAACTATTTGTTTCAAATCTTTATCTTATTGGCATTGATGATATTGAATTATGCATGAGCAGATTTGGCTATACATTGAATCAGATGATGGTGAATCAGATGTTTATGTTCACCATGATGTCATCATTTCGGCATTTCCGCTTTGCACAGCATGGCTTGATTGTCCTCTCAAAGGTGGAGACAGAGGTACTACTCATGGGATATATGCATTTTGGTTGAAATTTCTGGAGGTTCTCATATACTTGAATTTTAAAATTGTAATTTCTTCTTCTAAATTTCTGTTAATCATTAGTTTTCACTTTGGTGAAGTTGGATGATGATCATCATCACTGGTGGTTTTTCTTATCAATTACAGTTTTTTTAAGATTTAGATTTCTTCTCTCAATGTTTCACATTAGCTCTCTATTTGGTAAATTTGAATTGTGATTAACTTATCCATTGTCGTTTCTTGTTTTTCCTTGATAGCAATTACAATTCTATTGAGGTTAATTATATTTCAGTTCTGAATTGGATTACCTTTGTATTTAGCTGATGTCTGAATGTTCTATATGTTGGCAGGGAATTTCTTAGCTGTTGGTTTAATGGATGAAACTTCCATTGAGATATGGGATCTTGACATTGTATGTAGTTTATGGATCCTAGTGTCATTACATAGGTTTAAGTAGAGAATTGATGGGGATATTATTGTATTTCCTAAACTTTTTTCTGTTTTTCAGATTGATGAAGTTCAACCATGTGTGGTATTGGGTGGTATTGCTGAGATGAAGAAAAAGAAAGGAAAGAAGGTTTGATCCTCAATTCCTTTACTGTTTTGGGTCTTGATGATCATGTGACTCTGTCACTTCTTTTACCAATTCTGTAACTTGCTTTGTGTTAGGCATCAATCAAATACAAAGAAGGTAGCCACCGTGATTCAGTTCTTGGGCTTGCTTGGAATAAGGAGTACAGGTTTGTTAACTCTTATATATTTTTGTACCAACCTGTTCCTTCATTAAAAGCATGAGTGGAAGGTTTATACCCTCGTTGTCTTTTCCTGTAAACAGAAATATTCTTGCTAGTGCAAGTGCTGACAAACAAGTTAAGATTTGGGATGTAGCTACTGGAAAATGTAATATTACCATGGAGCATCATACAGACAAGGCAAGAATTTAGACAGAATTGCATTTAAATGCGTTATCTTGAAATCGAATTTTGGTTGGTTTGCTATAGGAAAAAGGCAATCTTGGGATCTCTATTTTCAGGAGTTCATCTGACTTTGACTTTCAATTTTTGTCATTTAACCTTCTCTGTACTAATTTTTACAGGTTCAAGCTGTTGCATGGAATCATTTTTCCCCTCAAGTTCTTCTTAGTGGATCTTTTGATCATACAGTAGTCTTGGTATCTATTTTTTCCTTGAGTGCTATTTTCATTATATATATTTGTTTCCTTAGAAACTTAAGCCATTGTCAAGCAATTTGCTTGCTTGAAAATTTCCATGACATGTGCATTTATAATTGCATTCCAGAAAGATGGGAGGGTGCCATCACATTCCGGCTATAAGTGGACAGTCACAGCTGACGTAGAAAGCTTAGCATGGGATCCCCACACGGAGCATTCTTTTGTGGTTTGTGCTTTGCTCTTAAGATAGTCACTTTTCCATAGTTACAAGTTCTTTGCTTTTTTGTTTATTCCTTGTTATTCATTAACATGTGTGTGTATTATATAATTTTATTGTGGTTACCCGTTACAGTTTACTCTTTGGCTAGTTAAGAATTTATAATATTTATTGTTGTTCATTTTGTAAATCCATCCAGGTGAGCCTTGAAGATGGTACAGTCAAAGGTTTTGATATTCGGGCTGCCACAGCTACTCCTACTTCCGAGTCTAAACCTAGTTTTACTCTTCATGCACACGACAAAGCTGTTTGCTCAATCTCCTATAACCCTGCAGCACCTAATGTACTGTCCTCTTCCTCCTCACTTTGCGCACTCTTTTATCGTTGATTTATGTGTAATCTCACTTTCCTGCCTTTTTCCTTTCCAGCTTCTTGCAACTGGATCCACAGATAAAATGGTATGAAGTTCTTCCCACTGACTGCAGACTCCGTATACCAAGCAGATTTGAATTTTATATATCTCCACTATCATTTGTTCAGGTAAAGCTTTGGGATTTGTCGAACAACCAACCTTCATGCATTGCATCTAGGAATCCTAAAGCAGTAAGTGATTATAATTTTCTCATCACAGAAATGTGACGAGTTAATCTCTACTTTCTTAGTCATTCACTTTTCAATGGATTGATTGTCGGACTCTGTTCTGAATGTTGTCAGGGAGCTGTATTTTCTATTTCATTCGCCGAAGATAACCCGTTTTTGCTGGCCATAGGAGGCTCAAAAGGGAAACTGGAAGTGAGCTATCTTTCTGTCTCTTGTTTATGATTGGATTTTTGAAAGCCTTTTCTAGGTAGACGATTTCTAATTTAACATGGCTGAATTCTCAGGTATGGGATACATCATACGATACTGCAGTTGCCCAAAGATTCGGGAGTTACATCAAGAAGAGCAGACCCCAATCTGGGCCTTCATCTGGTTAAGTCATATAATGATAGAGGAATTCTTTGTCGTTTTTATTTATTTTCGCCCTTTTTTTAACTCCAGAGCTCTTCTGTTATCTAGGAAACAAGTAGCATTGCAATATGTAGAGGTCTTGCAGTTTTGGAATCTTTATGTTTTGGAAGTATACTCCTGTGTAAGCAGAGGTAGTCTTCAAAAGGGAATATCAAAGAAATGGTTTTTGAGAATACTTTTGCTCCTAGTTTCGCGATCTTCATGGCCGGACGTTATATGCTTGATCACTGAGTGATAAATAGTTCCTCTTGCTTGACATGAAATTCTTCGTTTTGAGTCTTTTGGTTTGCATTTTGGCACCGTAAAAGACCATAATTATTGGATCTGATTTAGTAGGGAATTACAATGCAGTTACAGATGCTCTAATGAGCAAATGATACAAAAATGGTGCGATCAAATCAGCAAATGGTTCATGATTATGAACTCATGAACCAGGAAATGCAGTTAACGGCAAGTTAGGTCTCTATTTATTAAAAAGAAACCAAAAATGCATTACATGAGTTCGAATAGACGAAATATTGAAGTTAAAATCATTTTTTTTCCAGTTTGATATAAGTTAGGGTAATGCTTGCATTCCATTATTGGGAACCTGGTTTCATTTCTTATAAATGGGTTATAATGAGACAGTATATTCTCTACAAGGTGCCTTGTCCGGCCAAGATGTCCCAGTTACGACCAATTGCACTGTGCAATGTACTCTACAAGGTTATCTCAAAACTCCTTACTAACCGTCTGAAAGTAGTGCTAGATAGGATTATTAGCTTCAACCAGTCAGCTTTTGTGTCGGGAAGGCAAATACAAGATAATATCCTTGTTGTCCATGAGGTTCCACATTCTATGAAACACCGAGGGCCTCGGGATGATAGGGAGCTGGCTTTGAAGCTTGACATGACAAAGGCTTATGATAGGGTGGAGTGGAGGTTTGTGATTGATATGTTGAAAGGGCTTAGGGTGGCGGACCGGTTCTGTGATCTAATCCTCGGATGTATGGCATCGGTTTCTTATAGTGTGTTGATCAATGGTGAGGAAACAGGGTTTATCTGGCTCAGTAGGGGGCTTCGGCAGGGTGATCCTTTGTCCCCGTTTCTGTTCCTAGTGTGTGATGAAGGTCTTTCTGCCCTTTTGCGCCGGAGGGAGGAGGAGGGGACACTTCGTAGGGTTCGGCTGTTGGAGACCTGTGACTTTCGAATTTCTCACCTCTTCTTTGCTGATGACGCGGTTGTGTTTTGCCAGGCTAGTTGCAGTGAGATTGATGTTGTGATGGAAGTCCTTGATTGCTACGCAGTGGCTTCTAGGCAGCTTGTCAATTTTGATAAGAGTTCCCTCTTATTTGGTGGGAACTGTTCCAAGCGCTTGAGGTGCAGGGTGTCTCGGAGGTGCCAGATTGCGGCTAGGGATGGATTTGGGAAGTATCTTGGCTTACAGGCTGATTTTGGGATGTCTAAGAGGGTGGTTTTTGATGAAGTTCAGAATCGTATTGCTAGTAAGATCCAAGGATGGTCGGAGCAGTTCCTCTCCAATGCTGGTAAGGAGATTTTGATTAAGGCAGTGGCCATGGCCATGCCGAACTATGCTATGTCCTGTTTTAAATTGCCGGTTGGTTTGTGTTGGGATATTGAGAGGCTGATTGCTAAGTACTGGTGGGGGAAACAGCATGGCCAGCGGGGTATGCATTGGGTGGCTTGGAAAAAGATGTCACGGGTGAAGAAAGTGGGTGGGTTGGGCTTCCGTGACCTGGAATGCTTCAATTTGGCAATGCTAGGGAAGATTGGGTGGCGGATTGTTCATGATCCTTCTCTGCTCCTTGCTCGGGTCCTGAGTGCTAAGTACTATCCTAATGGGGGTTTTCTCAAGGCTGGTGTGGGCCGTCGGTCCTCTTGGGGCTGGAAAGGTATTATCAAAGGGAGGAAGATTCTCACGGCTGGCCTAAGATGGGGTATTGGTGATGGGGCATTAGTCGAGACTCGGGGGGATCCGTGGTTGCCTACTCCATATACTTTTAAGGTAATCTCCGCTTCTCCTGACATTCCCCTTTATGTTCGGGAGCTGATTGACCAGGATACCCATACCTGGAAGGAGGAGGTTGTCATTCGGTGTTTCTCTACGGAGGAGGCGCAGGTGATCTTACGGTTGCCCCTTAGCCGCTGGGGGAAGAGTGATCGATTACTGTGGCACTTCACAAGGACTGGTGTGTATTCGGTTCGATCGGCTATGGTGTGGCGCTTCACCTCCAACGTAATGGTGAGTTAGGCCGGAGGGGAGAAGGGGATTCTAGTGCGGTGCCTGGCCAAGGGCTTCAGTGGAGCCAAATCTGGTGCATGAAAGTTCCCCCGAAGCTGAAGCAGTTTATCTGGCAGTGCTGCACTAATACCCTGGCCGTTAGGGCCAATCTAGTAAGGAGGCATATGGGTGTGGATCCTGTCTGCCCTGTTTCTGGGAGTGCTGATGAAACTGAGATACATCTTCTCTTCCAGTGTCCGTTTGCTAGGGCCTTCTAGTTTGGTAGTCCCTTGGTTGGAGGGGATTTTCCTACAATATGGCAGGGGTTGACCGCTAAGTTTAAATCACTTCCCCATTGGGTGGAATTGCTTCAGACTCTGACTTTTGGCCTCTGGCGAATTTGGAAGGGGAGGAATCAGTTGGTGTTTGAGGGGTCCACTATTACACCAGGGGAGGCAATTAGGTGTCTTCTACAGGGGGGTGGCTGAATTTAGGGAACTGTGGGCACCAGTTTTGGTGGGTCAATTCTAGCAACCAAGGCCCCCAGACGTGGGGGTGAGGGTTGCTAACTTTCGGTGGATGAAACCAGGATTGGGTGTCCTGAAGGTCAACTGTGATGGGGCCTGGAGTAAGTTAACGGCGAGTGGTGGTGTCAGATGGGTTATCCGAGATTGCTATGGTTTGTTGGTATCAGCTTGGGGTCATGGCGGTTTCCGATTTCAGTCGAGCCTGATGGCGGAGGCAGAAGCAGTGCGGTGTGCTTTAGCCCAGTGTGTGACGGAGGGACATGAGCGGATCATGATTAAGTCGGATAACTTAGAGTTTGTCAATGCCCTGACTGGTAAGGGCCCTGGAGGGGTAGAGTTGGATTGTTATATTTTCGATATCCGGGTGCTTGGTTTGCAGTTGCGGAGTGTCCAGTTTGTGTTTGCTTCACGTCAGGCGAACATGGCGGCACATCTGGTTGCGGCTTATGTTACTAGAGTAGGTGGTTCTCATTGTTGGGATGAACTAGGTACCGATTGGTTGTTTGATACTTTAGCAATTGATGCTGGTGTATCTGTTCGTTATTAATACAATCAGTTACTTTTTGGCAAAAAAAAAAAAAAAAGAAAAAGAAAAAAGAGACAGTTTATTCTCTAAATATGATTTTAGAGTCATTTATGCAAAAAAATTAATAAAATTGGAGGTTGTTTAGTCAGTTATTTATATCAAACAAATCAACATTATTTAGTAACAATTAAGTTCCTCATAGTGAACGTTTTATTTAATTGATATATATAAATAACTAAATGTTCACAAATTTGATTGAGTTTTTTCATAGAAGATTTTGAAATGATAACTTAATAATTGAATGGTTTTAATTTTGATATATGTATAAGGACAAATGGATAAATGAAAAAAATGAAATAATAAAGTTCTTTGAAAATAGCATTATAACTTTTCATATAAATTAAACTATCGAAGTAAAATATTGTTCTTGTAAGAAAAAAGAAAGAAACTTTTTGGAAACCAAAAGGAAAAAAGGGAGAAAAAGGACCAGAAAAAAGTCCCTCCCGTGTGCTCTGCTAGGGTTAGGGTTTAGAGTTGACTTTTGCCTCTGCTTTTCTGGTAGTGGTGAGCGGCGGTGCTGTTCATGTGCGGCGGTGCTTTTCTTTGTTTTTTGCGAGTGTTGCAAGGGTGGTTTGAAGCGTGGGCTGTTACGGAATTCATAGCTGGTCAACTAGCCGCTCATTTGGATATTTTCGAAGCCGAGACTGAGGAGTTGAACTTGTGCGTGGAGGGAGGAACGCCGCTGGCAACAAGGTTTCTGCTGGTGGGTCATCTGCTCACGGGAAACCCTTCAACAAAGACGCAATGATAGGTACCATGAAGAATATATGGCATGTTCGTGGCCAGTTCACGGGAGTTCCCTTGGATGATTCAGAGAGGTTTTTATTAGCTGAAGTTGATCGCAGAAAGGTGCTGAATGGGGCCCCTTGGTCGTTTGATCGTGCTGGCAGTCACGGATGGTTTTTCTTATCTGGGTGATGTATGTCTTGATAGCCAAGCCTTCTGGATTAGGGTTAGGAAAATCCCATATGTTTTCTTAACTCCAATGTTGGCGGAACGTGTGGGCAATCATGTGGGACAGTTTATAGGAGTTGATAATGGGCTCAATGGTGATTGTTTGGGGAGCTTTCTAAGGATTAGGGTGGAATTGAGTGTGAATGAACCTCTCAAACGTTTTCTCACTTTGAAACTTATGATGGAGGAACCTGCAAAACTTTTAGACATTGACTATGGAAAGCTCCCGTATTTCTTTCTTCAGTATGGGCGTTTGGACCACGTGGGGAACTCGTGTTCGCTACCTGCACTGGTGGAAAGGGCAGAGGAGCTGTTTGGGAGATGGAAAACGTTGGAAAAGTAGGTGTACAATATTCAGCCTGAGAATGGTTTTAAGGGCTGCATCTTTGGCCTTGCGTCCAGGGAAAAAGCCCTCAATATGGATAGGGTTGAGCCTCCAAATGCTCCCTGGGAGATCAGGTCGTTCTATGAGGCTTTTGGGTCCACGACCAAACGCTCTGCCTAAGACCTTTGATATGGAGCTGGTCTCGCAGGCGGAAAGTCTGGTGGAGCCACATTTGGACTCGCCTAAATCTGCAGAGATTGCTGAGCAGATTACCCCACGGCAGGATTCTCCTGCCAAGGCTGGGGATGTCCAAGTAACTGCTGAGGATGTTGAAAACAATGGGGATGTGTGGTCTACAAATGGGAGACGCCGCGGGATAGTGTTGGGGTGCTCTCGGTTGAAATTAAGTCCTCAAAAGCGGCGACAGTCATGAAGAAAGTTTGCTTCTTCGAAGTCTGGTGTCTTTTCTAGCAAACTTCTGGTGGGGCAGGCCACAACCGTGATGGGGTCAAAAGCAACGACCCATCAGGTAGGATGAGTTTGCTTTTTTGGAATTCCCAGCCCACGCGTTATACGTGCCTTTAAGTATTTCTTTAAGGCCAAGCAATCGGGTATTTTATTTTTGATGGAAACAAAAGAAAGGGTTCTTCAGATGGACCATGTGAAACAAAGTTTGGGTGTGGCAGGAGGCTTTTGTGTTGGCAGGGTAGGTATGGCAGGAAGGCTCACTTTGCTTTGGGCTCCTGGTGTTGAGGTATCTATTCGATCTTATTCCATTGGTCATATTGATGCACATATTACTGGGGTGGGGGGTTCCTCCTTCAGGTTTACTGGTGTTTACGGACATCCTGAGGTTCGGATGAGGCACTCTTCTTGGGACATTCTCCACATATTGTGCTATGATAGGGGGTCGCCTTGGATTATTGAGGGGATTGGCGGATTTTGATGAAATTGAGACGAGTTCAGAATAGCAGGGGCGCAGACTTCGACCCTTCAATCAGATTAGAAGTTTTTGTGAGGCACTGCAGGACTGTGGCCTTATGTCCGTGCCTTTTAGGGGCTTAAGTTCACATGGAGTAACAGGTGGAGGGGGGATGGCCTTGTTCAAGTAAGGTTGGATAGAGCAGTGGTCAATGATGCGTTCTACAGATATTTTAGGATACCCTGACTTATCATTTGAATTCATGGGCTTCAGATCACCTTCCCATATGGATTTGGCTCACTGGAAATGTTGGTAGTTTCCAACGAAGACTAAGGTTTGTCTTTGTGGAAGCTTGGGCGAATACTGAGGGTTGTAAAGAGATCATTGCTGCAGGTTTGGGGGAGGAAGGAGGAGGGGCAGTTACGGAAAAAATTGCAAAAGTCGAAGCTTCACTGAAGCATTGGAGCTGATCATCCATTGGGAATATTCCTGGGATGATTTGCCGCTTGCAAGCACAATAGGATGAGCTTTCATTCCCACACCAATCAACCCGTGAGCTGCAACTCCAATGACAGTTGGATTTGGAATTGGATAGTCTTCGGGCCAAGGAAGAGATGTTATGGAGATAGAGGTCTAGAGTTTCATGGCTGAGGGAGGGGGACCGAAATACTAAGTTCTTCCATCAGTTTTCAAAAGAAAGAGGTAAAAGGAACTATATTCAAGGGGTGTTTGATTCACAGCATGTATGGTGTTCATCTAACTCCGAGGTGGAAATGGATTTTGTGGGTTATTTTATTATACTATTTAATTCATCAGGTGTGTCCAATATTGATGATGTGATTGGGACGTTCCAGCCAGTTCTGGGGTTCCACGACAATGCACTTCTATGATGGCTTTTTGAGAGGGGAGAAGTTGAAGTTGCTCTATTTATTATGTTCCCTCGTAAGGCCCCGGGATGGATGGGATGCCGGCTTTGTTTTATCAACGCTACTGGGATACGATTGGGGATGATGTGACTGCTTTCTGTCTCTCGGTGCTAAATGATGGGGCTAGTGTTCAGCAAATCAATCATACTCTCATCTCTCTGATCCCAAAGGTGCACCACCCGACTA
Organism: Oemleria cerasiformis; assembly: GCA_037349345.1. Taxonomy (NCBI): domain Eukaryota; kingdom Viridiplantae; phylum Streptophyta; class Magnoliopsida; order Rosales; family Rosaceae; genus Oemleria; species Oemleria cerasiformis. The sequence continues at coordinate 5,031,370 of JAZGTL010000016.1, forward strand.
AGGTAATGAAGTTTCGATACATTTCTCTTTGTAGGGTTATCTATAAAATTATTTCCAAAACTATTGTGAATAGGTTGAAGACGATTATGCCTATTTTAATCTCAGAGTATTAGAGTGCTTTTGTACCTTCAAGATTAATTTCTGATAATATTATTGATGCATTTGAGAGTATCCATGCTATTCGACGACGAGGGGATAATGATTTGAAAAAATGGTTTTTAAGCTGGATATGTCTAAAGCCTATGACCGGGTTAAGTGGGTTTATTTGGAAGGTATGTTGGGAAGATTGGGCTTTGCTGAGAGGCTAGTTGCTTTAATCATGAATTGTGTTACTACTGTAAGTTATTCAGTGCAGGTCCGAGGCCATATATCAGGGCATATAGAGCCTACTAGAGGATTGGGGCAGGGGGATCCTCTTTCCCCGTATCTAATTATAATTTGTGCAGAGGGTTTCTCTACACTGTTATCCAGATCAATCACAAAAGAAAATTCATGGAGTGAAGGTGGCCCCAAGAGCTCCCGTTATATCCCATCTCTTTTTTCCATATGACAACCTGTTTTTTTGTATGCTCGGCTTGCTGAATGCCAGAACTTATTATCGATGTTGAAAGATTATGAGTGGGTGTTAGGGCAACTTATTAATTTTGAGAAGTCAGCAGCCTGTTTTAGTCCCCACACTGATCCTATCCAGACCCGTTTGATATCTAAAATGCTGGGGGTTGGGGTTGTTGATTGCCATGAAAAATATTTTGGGCTACCCACAGTTAATTCTAGAAATAAGCGTAAGATGTTAAATAAGGTTCAGGATGTACTATGCACTAAACTTTGTGCCTGGAATGCGAAGTTACTTTCAGCTGCCGGGAAAGAAGTGTTGGTCAAGGCAGTGGCCCAAGCATTGCCTAAGTACTCGATGAGTTTATTTCAACTTCCTCGAAGTTAGTGTCAAGAATTTGTCTACAGAAATTGCTCGTTATTAGTGGGGTAAGGCGGGTCGGCGTGGTATTCATTGGGTTAATTGGCAGAAGCTTTGTTGTCTTAAGAAGCAAGGAGGTTTGGATTTCAAGAATTTTGAGGCCTTCAACCATGCTTTGGTGGCCAAACAGACTTAGCGTTTATTGGAACATCCTACTTCCCTAGTTTCAAAAATTCTGAAAGCCCGGTACTACAATGATGGGGATCTCATGAATGATGAATTGGGGCCGGATCCGTCGCTTATTTGGAGAGCCATTCTTTGGAGGCGAGAGGTGATAATTAAGGGGCTGATGTGTCGTGTGGGGACGAGTACTTCAATTGGTGTCTTCCGTGACCGTTGGGTTCCAAAGCCACTGATGTTCAGACCTATCATGAACTTGGGGTTGCCTGGTGATGCTCTAGTCTCATCCTTGATTAAACAAGTAGGGGGTTGGAACTTGGAAACCTTGAAACGGTCTTTTGCCCTGAAGATGCGACTGCCATTTGTAGTATTGACCTTCCATCTTTGATTCCTTATGTTGATGGTCGCTATTGGTATTATTCAAAGAATGGATGGTACTCTGTTAAATCAGGTTATAATGTCGGTTTAAATTTGTTGGGTTATGTAAGTGGTATGGCTGCGGAATGTTCTTCGGTGGTGCAAACTGAATTGTATTGGAAACATTTGTGGAAGCTTCATGTCCCAAGTAAGCTGAAAATATTCTGTTGGAAAGCCAGTCTCGAAATCCTCCCTACTTCAGTTAATCTATGTGTGAGGAAGTTGATTGCTTCGGGATTATGTTGTCGGTGTGAGAAAAAGCAGGAGGATGTTTTCCATACGTTGTGGGGGTCAACTTCCCCTTGAGACCTTTCCTCAATCGGGTTGTTTCTTTGATTTGTTTGAAATGCGAGTTCCAAACTCTCCAAGTGTGATTTAGAACAATTTTTTTTCATATGTTGGCAGGTTTGGAATTGAAGAAACAAGCTGGTCCATTAGTTGGTAGTCAAAGAGGCAAGGGAGATTGCTGAATTTGTTATGGCGGCTCACATGGAGTTCTCAAACTTGAACCCTAAACTGCAGGGGGCTCGATTGGTGAGAGTGGCTCGGTGGACTCGGCAAGTAGGGGGGTTTCAAAGTAAATGCTGATGGGGAGGGACAGATTGAGGGTCGTTTGCGGGGAATTGGGGGTGTTCTGCAAGACGGCTCTAGTGCTGCTTTGGCGGGATTTTCTAGTCTGGCCTCTATGAGTGTATCATCTCTAGCTGCAGAGCTTGAAGTTATAAAGGCTGGACTGCTGCTGCTGCAGTTCTTGGGAGTGAGGGGGCAGTGATAGTGACTGATTCAATGGAAGCAATATAAATAATAAAGTTGGCACAACAAAATTGGAGTGACCTGGGGCTTCTAGCTCTAGCGGTGGAGTCCCTGATGACGACAATATAGTTGTCACTGGAGTCCTTGGTCTATCCTCGTAGAACTGCTAACCATGTTTTTCACAACTGAGCACAGGAGGGTCTTAGGACCCAATTCAAATCAGTGTGGGTGCCTCCTGCACCGCGATGGCTTTAATCTCTTGTCGAGAAGGAACTTGAGGATTAACGTTGTTTTTTTTTTTTTTTAGTTTTTATTGATTGGGGGGGGGGGGGGGGGGGGTTTGTTTTCTATGAGGCCCATGCATATTCATGTACCCAATCAGCTGTAACTTCCTTCTATCAATGAAATTTTCATTTAGATAAAAAAAAAAGAAAAAGAAAGAAAAAAAAAAACCAAGGCTTGCTGAGGTCATTAATTGCAAATATTTAGGTACTCAAATATTAAACCAAAACAAGAAATTGAAAATTGGTATTTGCACTTTTGCCCCAAGTATAAATAGAAAATAGAAGAAGCAAAATACCCACTTAGCTAGTTGTTTGTGAAACCGAAGAGCAGAGAAGAGGAGAGTGACAGTGTGTGCGATCGGAAAGAAGGAAAGAGGGAGGCAGTAAGGTCTGAAGTTGGGAAAGGGGAGAGAGGGAGGCGGTAAGGTATGAAGTTGCGAAGGAGGAGAGAGGGAGGCGGCGGGGTCTAGAGTTTAAAAAGCAGTAGGTTGGGAGGAGTCATGGGGCAGAGCTGCGAAAGACTCTAGACGGTGGCGGTGGGTGTTGGTGAACAAGATAGAAGACGGAAGGTGACGAGGTATATTGAAAGGTATGTTAAATTCGAAGCCTAATCTATTGTAGGATGGGTTGGGTATTGAATCGGAAGACCTAGGGTTGTAAAATTCAAAGGAGAATTCATTCCGAAATTGATTCTTGAATGATTATTGATTGTTTAGTTAGAAAAATGTTCTTCCTTAATAAATGAAAATGTTAATTAATTGAAAGAAAAAAGTAATTTTGGTTTCAAATTGTTAAAGCGAATGGAAGAAATGTAGAAATGTTTGAGGAAGAAATGCAGAGACATTTAGGGAAGAAATGGCGTGAATTGTTGTTGGATATGAGTTTCAAATGGATTGTGTTAACAACGTATGGTTATTGGAATATATGAGGTAGATTTTATATAGGTAACTAAGTTGTAGATAATCGGTATATATTTGTCATATAAGTGGTAACTATAGGAAAGAACAAGGCATTGTCATTGACGTAGGAGTAAATAGGAAGGAGATGTCACTCCTAAATCTGCCTTTTTTTTTTTTTTTTTAAATGAATGGTTTTAGTGTTTTTTAATTGTAGATAGGTTAGAGGGTGTGAGTGAAGATATTGAATTCAATAAAAATAGAGAATGTTTATAGGTTGATAGAATTAGGTCAGTGTCCTTTTATAAGAAGGTGATGATAAATATGAATTTTGGTATCTAGACAGAAAAGTAAGTGTTTGAATAACGGGTGAATATTATAGTTAATTGACAAGATATAGAATGTTAAATTTGTATTGATATAACATTGTATTGGTTACAAGAAATGGAATGCAATTACAATCTAATCGTAGCGGAGGACGATGTATGTTCAACAAAAGCTCAAGCTGCCTCACAACCGAGCAGAACAGTGAAGGAGATAAAGGCGAAACTGACAAGCTCCTAGTTAGAAAATTTTAGGAGTACATGCTTTGGTCACATTCTGGATATAGAAGACTTGCAATGGAACAGCTCCATTGTTCATGGGATAATTTCGAGTAAAATAATTGGGGGTGGTGTTAATGAAGCTCAAGGTGTATGTTTCCTCGTTGGCGAGAAGGTTCAGCAGTTCACTACCAAAGATTTCTGTCTCATAACGGGGCTTAAATCTGAGGATAAAATCAGTAAGCCAGCTGAGGGTGCAACCACACCGAGATTGGTTGGAAGGTACTTCAAGAATAAGACGAAGATAACGATTTCAGACATGGTGAGTGCCTTCAAAAATTGCCGGAGTAAAGATGATGCATTCAAGTTAGGGCTGGTGTATTTTGCTGAAATAGTCCTTTTTGGGAGGGAGCCAAGTGAGAGGATAAATGAGGATTTTTTAAGACTGGTTGAGAATTTGGAAGATTGGAATAATTACCCATGGGGGTCTGTAACAACCCGGAATTTTAATTATTGGGTTTACGTAATTATTTTTATAAAAGGACGATTTTACCCTTGGTCGGTTAAGGGCATGGAAATCAAGTTATATTTTGGAACATTTTAGGCGGTGTTTCGGGTACCGTTGCGTAGGTCTCGAACTCACGAGTTCGTAGACAGGCGGCATGCGGAGAACGGAGTTCGTGTACGAAAGTTATGGGTCTAGATGTGTAAGGGCATTTTGGTAATTTTGGCTTGGGAGAAGATATTTTAACCCCAATCATTTTACATCTTCATTTACATCTTCACTTCATTTTCATCTTCATCTCATTAGCACTCATCTCTCTCTGAAACACAAACACCATCGAACCCGTGAGAAAACACCCCAAAACCCACAAAGTCAACTTTTGATTCAAGGCTTTAACTTCCATTTTTGATCCACTAATCGTATTCTACTCCTTCTCACGATCACAACCGTACCAACCATCGAAGAAGAGGACCACGGGGGCAGCCGAACCGAGTATAGGAAGTTTTGGATCTTCCGATTGATTTTTCGGGTTACACAGGTACCTGTTTGTGGTTTTGAGGTCATATTTGGATTCTTGGGTTTGAGTAGATAGTTTTAGACATAAAATTTGTGAAAAATGGTTGAGTTTTGAGGAAGTTATAAAAGCTTGAAGTTTCGACCGAAAATGGGGGATTCCGGCGAAACCAGACGGTGGCGCCGGCAGTCGGTCTTCTTCTCCGGCGAGTCACTGGTGACCGGTCGGATCGAGTGAACCGGTCGGGTTGAGTGAACCGATCGGGTCGAGTTGAACCGGTCGGGTTGAGTGAACCGATCGGGTCGAGTTGAACCGGTCGGGTTGAGTGAACCGATCGGGTCAAGTTGCATCGGGTCAGGTCGAGCCGGCCCGGGTTGGACCGGTCTAGGAGCATGAACACTGTAGTAGGCGTGTGACCAACGCGTGACGGCTCGTGGGCGCATGTTCCGTACTTCCGGTGGCACGTGGGGCCGAGTCTGAGGTCACGTCGACGAGTGGTAAGTTGTTTTTGACGTTCTGGATCTGTTGGTAAGTTGTTTTTGACGTTTCGTTTAGAGGTCGTTTTGGGCTTTCGAAGTTGCCGTGTTTTCTAGAACAGCATGGGTAGACCTCCCGAGGTTTAGGGAGTTGTTATATAAGAGTCTTATTACTAGCCAGTAGTCCCGATTGTTGTTTTTGACATGCGATATTGTTCCAGGAACCTTGGAGGAACGAACAAGACGGGATTGAGCTTGCTTGAACAGGTTTGTGAGTGGACTTTTGTTTTATAAACTGAAATGCATGCATCAATGTATCTTTGTTAAATACTATTATGTATTGTTGCATTGAATTTCCGGAATTTAGAAATGATTGTTGGACACATGTTTTCCAATATTTCAGTGAAAGTGTGATTTGAGAAATGTCATAGTTTTTGGACTCGGTTTTGATATCTTTTTGACGTGAAAATTATTGAGTCCATGATTTGGGTTTTGACCCGTATGTATGAGTTTATCGGATTTGGCCATATTTGAGGGAGGCTAGGACCCGGGATATGGGACTAGGATCCGCTGTTGCCGGTGAACCTCCAATATAATTGGTTACTGTTTCTCTTACTAGCATGGAAAGTTTTACTCCGCTGGTTAGTTGAGTGCTCCGACTCTGGCATCAAGGAGTTTTGACTCCGCCGGTTCGCGAGGCTGTCTATGCATAGTACAGAGAGTTGTGATACAAGACTAGCACACCCCAAGGGATACCCTGTGGACCACGATGTGTTTTCCTTATATGGATTGTGTGGTTCCAACTAAGTGGTTTGAAAGAGAAATGGAAATTCCGGTGATTTACAGATGATGTTTTTATATCATGAACTGTTTTATGTGATGCATGCATGGTTTTATAAATGGAGGGGGAAAAAGGTAATATTTCCTTGGAAAACGATTTATAAACGATTATTTTTGTCCACTCACAACTTTTGTGTTTAAACCCCTTTCAGGCTGTTGAGTTGACGTAGACACTTCTCTCTAGGTAGAGGCATTAGTACTTTCGGATGCGCTGTGTAGTTAAACTTGAGTAGGATATCTATATTGTACCCTTTGATCCTACTTAGACGCTCTGATATTATATTTTATTTGGTTGGTCATTAATTACTGGAATTCGGGACGGGTCCTTACAATTGGTATCAGAGCACTTGGTTAAATTCCTGTAGACCGTACACCTAGTGTACAACTGAAATTTTGGTATTAATGAGTTACAACTTCTTTTCAGCATAATGCCTCCGAGACGTGAGTCCCGTCAACGGTCTGGGACTAGTGGATATGACCATGAACCTGCAGTGGAGCCTGATTTGAGGCAGACACTGGAACAGCTAGGTCAGACTTTAGCTTCTGTACTCCAGGATAGGGCTTCTCATGAGGTTTCTTATATTGAGATAGCCTAGAGACTGGGGGCGACGATATTTATGGGCGAGTCTAGCCGAGAGGATATAGAGAATTGTCCCAGATTGGTTGGGACATGGGTATTAGTACTCATACCGGGGATATGTTAGTGGCGAACCTCGTGATTCGCAGTTGTCCGGTGATGGTTGAAGGCCATGGGTTGGAGGCAGATTTAATCCCTTTAGATATTTTTGAGTTTGATGTGATTCTGGGGATGGATTGGTTGTCCATGCACCATGCCTCTATAGAGTGTTATGACAAGACAGTGGTTTCCGGAGTCCAGGATTACCGGAACTTACATTTCGGGGAGATCGTAGGGTACTACCCTTTCGAGTGATATCAGCGTTGACCGCTGAGAGATTGTTGAGGAAAGGTTGTGACGGGTACTTGGCTCATGTGTTTGATACTCGGGACACTCTGATGAGAGTGGGGGATATTCCTGTGGTGAGTGAGTTCTCTGATGTGTTTCCAGAGGATCTTCTAGGATTGCCACCTCATTGTGAGATTGAGTTTACCATAGAGCTTCTACCAGGTATTCAACCTATCTCACAGGCACCGTACAAAATGGCACCGGCAGAATTGCGAGAGTTGAAGACTCAGTTGCAGGACTTGGTGAATATGGGATTTATTCGCCCGAGTGTTTAACCATGGGGTGCGCCGGTATTATTTGTGAGGAAAAAGGATGGTGGTATGAGATTGTGTATCGACTACTGACAGTTAAATAGAGTGACGGTGCGAAATAAGTATCCTATACCAAGGATTGACGATTTATTTGATCAACTGAAGGGGGCAAAATATTTTTCGAAAATTGACCTTCGATCTGGGTACCATCAGTTGAGGATCCGGGAAGAGGATGTTTAAAAAACAGCTTTCAGGACTCGGTATGGTCATTATGAGTTCCTGGTGATGCCCTTCGAGTTGACTAATGCTCCGGCAACATTTATGGACTTGATGAACATGGTATTCCATAAGTATTTGGATCGATTTGTAATTGTGTTCATCGACGATATCTTGGTGTATTCAAGGAGTGCCAAGCCACATGAGAAGCACTTGAGGTTGGTGTTGAATATGCTTAGGAAAAAGCAATTGTTTGCCAAGTTCAGTAAATGCCATTTTTGGTTGACCGAGGTAGGATTCTTGGGTCATGTGATTTAGGCTGAGGGTATCAGCGTAGATCTCCAAAAAGTGGAGGCAGTGGAAAACTGGGGGCAACCGAGGACAGTGACATAAGTGAGGAGCTTTCTGGGTTTGGCAGGATATTATTGGCGGTTCGTAGAAGGATTTTCTACGATAGCGGCCCTGTTGACTCGGTTGACTAGGAAAGGAGTCAAGTTTGACTGGGATGCTGATTGTGAGCAGAGCTTTCAGGAGCTAAAGAGAAGGTTGACTTCTGCTCCAGTATTAACCCTTCCGGATGGTAACGGGGGATTTGAGGTATGTAGTGATGCATCATTGCGGGGTATAGGCTGTGTGCTGATGCAGCATGGGAAAGTGACAGCGTATGCTTCCAGGCAACTTAAACCCCATGAGCTGAATTACCCCACACATGATTTGGAGTTAGATGCAGTGGTGCATGCACTGAAAATTTGGAGACATTATTATACGGGGAGACGTGTCGGATCTTCACCGACCATCAGAGTTTAAAGTACTTGTTCACCCAGAAGGACCTGAATTTGAGGCAGAGAAGGTGGCTTGAGCTGATAAAGGATTACGATTGTACTATTGAGTACCATCCAGGAAAAGCCAATGTTGTGGCAAATGCCTTGAGCAGGAAGTCTATGGGTTCTTTGGCCCATTTACATACAGTCTACGTACCGTTGCTGGTAGAGTTCCGTAGAGCAGGGATAATACTGGACATGGATAGCCAAGGGGCTTTGTTGGCTAGTTTCCATGTGAGGCTTGTTCTGATTGATCGGATTATTGAGGCTCAACTCCAGGATCCTACATTGTGCATTATCAGGATGGAGTTGGAGGTTGGAAACAGGCAGGACTATGTGGTTAGGGATGATGGAGCTTTGGTTTAGGATGGACGGTTGTGCGTACCGAATGAGCTGGAGCTAAAGAGGGAAATTCTTGATGAGGCTCATAGTTCGGCTTACGCTATGCATCCAGGAGGTACCAAGATGTATCATACCCTAAAAGAATATTATTGGTGTACTAGGTTGAAAAGAGAAATTGCTGAGTTTGCGAGTAGATGCCTGACATGTCAGCAAGTGAAAGCAGAGAGACAGAAACCCTATGGGACACTGCAACCATTGCCTATCCCGGAATGGAAGTGGGATCACATTACAATGGAATTTGTGTATAGACTTCCAAGGACACATAAGGGATATGATGGAATATGGGTAATTGTGGATAGGCTTACAAAGTCGGCACATTTCTTGCTAGTGCGGGAAGATTTCCGGATGAGTCAGTATGCCAAACTGTTCGTGGATGAGATCATACGGCTACATGGGACTCCAGAGTCTATTGTTTCGGATAGGGATCCTAGGTTTACCTCCAGGTTTTGGCGGAGTTTGCAGAAGGCTTTTGGCACTACATTGCATTTTAGTACAGCTTTTCATCCTCAGACGGATGGTTAGTCTGAGAAGACAATCCAAGTTTTGGAGGATATGATGAGGGCTTGTGTACAACAGTTTAAAGGGAACTGGGATTCACACTTGTCTCTGATGGAATTTGCATATAATAACAGTTACCAGTCGAGTATTGGGATATCTCCTTTCAAGGCACTGTATGAGAGGCAGTGCAGGACACCATTGTGCTGGAGTGAAATAGGTGAAAGGAGACTGTTAACACCAGAGTTGGTGGATTTGACTGAGGAAAAGATTAGAATCATCAGAGAAAGGTTGAAGACAGCCCAAGATCGCCAGAAGAGCTATGCAGACCGTCGAACCAGGGACCTTGAGTTTGAGGTAGGTGACTGGGTGTTCTTGAAACTATCTCCCTGGAAGGGAGTGGTACGTATTGGTAGACGAGGAAAACTGAGTCCTCGCTACATTGGCCCATAAATGTAGCGAGGACTCAATTGAGTTGAAGGATGATTTAACCTTTGAGGATCAACCAGTGTAAATTCTGGATTGGAAGGAAAAGGTACTTCGCAGAAAGACTATTCCTCTAGTTAAAGTGTTGTGGAGGAATCATAATGTGGAGGAGGCCACGTGGGAAACCAAGGAACTAATGCGGGCGCAGTATCCTCATTTGTTCCTTGGGTAGGAATGAATTTCGAGGACGAAATTTCTTAAGGGGGGTGGATTGTAACAACCCGAAATTTTAATTATTGGGTTTACGTAATTATTTTAGCAAAAGGATGATTTTACCCTTGGTCGGTTAAGGGCATGGAAATCAAGTTTTGTTTTGGAACATTTTAGGCGGTGTTTGGGGTACCGTTGCGTAGGTCTCGAACTCACGAGTTCGTAGACAGGTGGCACACGGAAAACGGAGTTCATGTACGAACGTTATGGGTCTAGATGTGCAAGGGCATTTTGGTAATTTTGGTTTGGGAGAAGATATTTTAACCCCAATCATTTTACATCTTCATTTACATCTTCACTTCATTTTCATCTTCATCTCATTATCACTCATCTCTCTTTGAAACACAAACACCATCGAACCCGTGAGAAAACACCCCAAAACCGACAAAGTCAACTTTTGATTCAAGGCTTTAACCTCCATTTTTGATTCACTAATCATATTCTACTCTTTCCCACGATCACAACCGTACCAACCATCGAAGGAGAGGACCACGGGGGAAGCCGAACCGAGTAAAGGAAGTTTCAGATCTTTCGATTGATTTTCCGGGTTACATAGGTACGTGTTTGTGGTTTTGAGGTCATATTTGGATTCTTGGGTTTGAGTAGATAGTTTTAGACAAAACATTTGTGAAAAATGGTTGATTTTTGAGGAAGTTATAAAAGCTTGAAGTTTCGGCCGGAAATGGGGGGATTTCGACGAAACCAGACGGTGGCGCCAACAGCCGGTCGTCTTCTCCAGCGAGTCACCGGTGACCGATCGGGTCGAGTGAACCAGTTGAGTTGAGTGAACCGATTGGGTCGAGTTGAGTGAATCGATTGGGTCGAGTTGAACCGGTTGGGTTGAGTGAACCGGTCTGGTCGAGTTGAACCGGTCGGGTCAAGTTGAATCGGTCGGGTCAAGTTGGATCGGGTCAGGTTGAGCTAGGCCGGGTTAGACCGGTCCAGGCACGTGAACACTGTAGCAGGCGTGTGACCGACGCGTGAGGGCACGTGGCAGCGCGTGGGGCCGAGTCTGAGGTCACGGTGACGTGTGGTAGCTAGTTTTCGACGTTCCGGATCGTTGGTACAGGTTTCGGGTTGGTCGGACGTCGTTTAGAGGTCGGTTTGGGCTTTCGAAGTTGCCGTGTTTTCTAGAACAGCATGGGTAGACCTCCCGAGGTTTAGGGAGTTGTTATATAAGAGTCTTATTACTAGCCGGTAATCTCGATTGTTGTTTTTGACAGGCGATATTGTTCCGGGAACCTCAGAGGAACGAAAAAGATGGGATTGAGCTTGCTTGAACAGGTTTGTGAGTGGACTTTTATTTTATAAACTGAAATGCATGCATCAATGTATCTTTGTTAAATACTATTATGTATTGTTGCATTGAATTTCCGGAATTTAGAAATGATTGTTGGACACATGTTTTCCAATATTTCAGTGAAAGTGTGATTTGAAAAATGTCATGGTTTTTGGACTCGGTTTTGATATCGTCTTGACGTGGAAATTTTTGAGTCCATGATTTTGGTTTTGACCCGTATGTTTGAGTTTATCGGATTTGGCCATATTTGAGGGAGGCCAGGACCCGGGACTAGGATCCGCTAGTGACGGTGAACCCGGTGAACCTCCAAGATAAACATATTTGAGGAGGACCAGGATATGGGACTAGGATCCGCTGTTAGCGGTGAACCTCCAATATAATTGGTTACTGTTTCTCCGACTAGCGTAGAGAGTTTTGCTCCGCTAGTTCGTTGAGTGCTCCGACTCTGGCATCGAGGAGTTTTCGCTCCGCCGGGTCACGAGGCTGTCTATGCATAGTACAGAGAGTTGTGATACAAGACTAGCACACCCCAAGGGATACCCTAGTGGCTAGTGGATGTGTCGGAAATAGTGGATTTGAGATATTATGTGTCCAGGTTGAATTAAATGATTTTGAACTCTTTTGAGGATGATTTTCAAACCAAACTGTGGACCACGATGTGTTTTCCTTATATGGATTGTGTGGGTCCAACTAAGTGGTTTTAAAGAGAAATAGAAATTCCGGTGATTTACAGATGATGTTTTTATATCATGAACTGTTTTATGTGATGCATGCATGGTTTTATAAATGGAGGGGGGAAAAGGTAATATTTCCTTGGAAAACGATTATTTTTGTCCACTCACAACTTTTGTGTTTAAACCCCCTTTAGGCTGTTGAGTTGACGTGGACACTTCTCTCGAGGCAGAGGCATTAGTACTTTCGGTTGCGCTGTGTTGTTAAACTTGAGTAGGATATCTATCTTGTACCCTTGATCCTACTTAGACGCTCTGATATTATATTTTATTTGGTTGGTCATTAATTACGGGAATTATTGAGTGCTTGAATCCCTTGTCTGACAAGTGAAAGTATTTATAATTATTATTTTGTAAGGAATGAAGGGTATTTTGGGAACCTTTTCTTAGGTTGTCAGACGGGATCAGGGTTCTTCTCGGGTTTCGAGGGGAAATTCGGGACGGGTCCTGACAGGGTCGGAATCTTATGTGAAAACGCATGAATCCCTAGCTAGAGTTCCAGTTCAGGGTTACAGGAAGCAGCCTTCTAGGTTGTTTGTCAAAAGAGGACAGAAAGGAAAGAAGATGAAGGAGAGCGAAAAAGTGAAGGTTGTTGCATGCAGTTCACAAGGGGCGAAGAGTTGGAAGGATTCAGACAAAGTGAGTGATGAGGATGATGAGGTTGAAGAAGAAGAAAATGAAGAAGAAGATAAGGAAACTGATGTAGAGAAGGAGGAAACTGAGGAGGAAGCTGTGAACACTCAGTCAAAAGAAGCTGAAAGAAAGCACGAAGAGGGAAGGCCAAAGTGGAAGAAGGTGAAATGGAGTGGCTGAGGTCAAACAAACTGTGTTATAAAGTCAGTGGATTTTCTCATGCATTTCGGGTAAGATATCAAAAACCAGTACCTCGTTGAATTTGTACTAACCAAAAATGTATGAATACCTATAATATGTGATTATTATGAAATGTAACCTTAAATACATATGATCTTGAAGGTGTGGGTGTTTGAGTCCATACCGTTTATGTGAGACAATGCGTACGTGAAGTTGGAGAGAATTGATAAAGTGCCCATATTACTTCATTGGTCTTCAAGCGAAGGCCAATTTCAAGCAGGCGGTATTTGAGATCTTAATGAAGAAAAAATTGTTGGAAGTGAAGGAACAACTTAAGGAGCTCATGGGAAAGGCTTGGGAGTCCCCAAATGCGGGGCCAAACAATGATTTTGTATTTACCACACCTAAAGGAGCCGGGTGTTCCAGTCCTTCTCGACATTTCCATGAAGAACCAATGGGGACATTGGATGAAAATATAGAGGAACGAAAGACAGCTGACGGTGGGCCAACGGAAGACAGCTGACGGTGGGCCAACGGAAGACAGCTGACGGTGGGCCAACGGAAGACAGCTGACGGTGGGCCAACGGAAGACAGCTGACGGTGGGCCAACGGAAGATGTTGAGTTTCCAAATGAGGGCGTACAGATTGAAGAAGAAGCTGTAGAGAAAGTGGTTGCAGATTTAGAGGAGGAAAGGACAGTTGAGGTTGGAGCGGATGGTGGTAATCAACAAGTGTGTACATAGTTTGGACAGTAGTGAAGCAGAAACTGCAATTAGGGTGGAAGGGGATAAACTAGAAGTGGATGTACAAGAAGTGGATACTAGTGAGAAAGTGTTGCAATGTCCTAGGGTGGAAAGTGGAGAAGACACTAGCAAAGTTCGGCAATTGAGAGGGTTGGTATCGTTTCGGGAGGAGAAGCTATTAAGCGTTCAATTGTGATTCAAAAAGAGGTTAATTCTACCAAGCGTAGCAAGCAACTGTTGAAGAAACTTGCTTCCAAGTTGAAGGCAGCTATGAAAAAAAGAAAACAATCACCCTTAGACACTGTTGTTGTGGAAGCAGCAGAAGTTCCGGTTGGGTCCAAGTCTCCTAAGCTTGTCATTAGCATAATGGACAGCGGAGATGTTCGAAAAGTGGAGCAGACTAAAAGGAAAGTACCGGCACTTTGCTCACCGTTCACATATCCACTGAAGAAAAAGGCCCGGAGAGCAGCCAAAGGGAAAAAGGACAATGCACAGAATGCAGATGAACTACCCTTTTATGATCCGTCATCTGAAACTCCGATGGAGGATGTGGACATAATGGTTAAGTTCATGGAAGAATGGGCCAGCAAACCCGAGTAAGTAATTTGGTGTTGAATATCCTATATTATGTATCAAACTAATATTAATTTTATAATGTTGGTTAACTGTGAAACTAATTGGATGCATATGTGAGGTAGATTTGGAGATTGTACCTGTACAATTGGATTTTTTCTACACGTTGTTTGACATGGATAGGTGGCTATCGGATGAGGTTGGATCTTCCACCTTGAAAGACTTATTCATTTTTGCACATGAAATGAACGTATAGATTATTTAATTTGAAACATACTGCAGCATTTGGAGGTCTCCTTATATCTGATGAGGAAGAGGCAATTTGAGAACCCGCATTTGTATTGCAAAACATGGACGACAACTGATATGTGGTTCCAGGTAATATTAGGAAATGGTGAATTTAATGTGACACTATAATATTGGTTGAGCACTTGTGATAAGTTTTTGAAATAAAATGATGTGTATGTTACCATGTTTTCAACAGCGGTATCTTGAAAAAATGGAGGATGTTTTGCCATCTCCGGAGGAGCTAGCTCAAGGAAAGAAAAAACCACCAATTGTGGGTTACGTGAACGGCCGGTCCCCTAAATTGTATGGTCTTCCGTGGTCATGTGTATCAAAAGTGTACCTACCCTATTCATTGGGAAAGGATCATTGGGTTCTAGCCGAATTGGATTTACAGTTGCTGTTCATGTCCATATATGATTCCATGATGTCCAAAAATAAAGCCCAAAAGTTGAACTTGCATGTACGCCACTAACCCATAGGCTGCCTCGGGTGCTAAGTTCAATGAACTTCTATGCTGGGTTGCCTGAACCACAGATGGCAAAGGCATGGCCCCTCGTTCGGGCCACAAAAGTTCCCCAACAAAGCGATGGGTAAAGTGTCTAAGACTTGCTTTTCGTTGTTATGAATTTAGTTCATAGAGTGTATGAGATAACACATTAGGTCTCACATCTTACAGTAGCAACTATGGTGTATTTTCCCTTCGGTTTTTGGACTTCTTGGTTTCAAAACACTGAATTGATGGGTGTTGTTCCCATGATGATATACCCAAAATGCGGTTAAATTGACAGTTGAAGTAATGCAAAAGGCAGCATATTGTTAGTCAGTTTGATTAAAAATTGCAGCACCGTACTTTGTATTATGATGACAGTTTGAATATGAAGATGTAATATGCTAGACTATGGTTGGAATCTGCATAACTTAACCCATTATATATCCTAATCTTTTCTGCTGCCAGTTTGAAAATGATGATAGTTTTGAACATGTGCAATGTGAAGTACATAGGTTTTTCGCTGACAACTTTGTATTATGATGGATTATCGTGAGGAAAAGATTTCCAAAATATTTAAGAAAACTAATTAAAATCTTTCCTAAACATAAAGTATTACAAATAATATTTCATAACCAAATAGGCATGAAATCCCTTTGAAATCCCTTTGAAATCCCTCAAAATGAGGCATATCTCGCCAAGCAGCTTGGAATGGGTTCAGCAGCAGTTTCGGTGGTCATCCACCTAAATAGGAAGTCAACTGTCTCGGTCAAAGCACGGTCAAAGGCGGCTGTCAGATGGTGTGGTACTTCGGGAGGTACCGGCCGAAAGGACATATAGGACGTCAGCGCACGTTTGCTGAATGAATTTTCAAGCCGTCGGTGGGGTTTTACCGAAATAGGGCGCTGGGCTGTTGGATTCTCTGGGCTGAGCTTTCCTTTGCCCTTTTTGGTAGCCTCTCTTGTTGACTTCATATCTTCTTCGTTCTAACTCCGATTGAGGTGATTCTTTCGTCAAAATTCTCGTAATTCCAAGCTTTATCTAATTATGCACACTTCTCACAGATATATTATTTTCTCCTGTTTCATGGCACGAAATATTAACAAAACATAAGTAAAAGGATATTAAATCGTGTATAAAATGTGTATAAATTATGACCTAACAAATAGCTCCAAACCTATCTTTTGCTAGTCCTCGAGCAAAACACAGATTAAAATTTAAAAATATAAAAGACTCAATCTTACTTAAGATAGAACATTTAAACCACTATGCCCAAATCCAAGGAAATCACACATCCAGGTTAACCCCCAAAACTATGGACTCAAAATCTATCAAGTCAAAATAACTTAATAACAGAGTCCATAAAACCAGGCCATACCCCAAAACATTATTTCCACTGTAATATTGGAAACCCGTGTCCAGTAATAATTTATTATCACAATATCTAAATTCCAGAAATTATCAAACAGTACGTAACAATACGTAATAAGTAAGTATATCAAAATACCTTTATGCATACACTATAATTTATAAACCAAAGTCCACTCACAACAACAGCGACGCCTACCACGCTCGTCCATCACATGACTCCCAGCTCTCCGCCTCCCTCAGTTCTAGGTCGCTGAAGAGACAATGTCTTGGAGGCATCTCTTTAACAAGAAACATTAAATAATTTGCACAGAAGTGTGCGGTCTGTAGGAAGTGAAACCTAGAGCTCTGATACCAGTTGACAAGACCCTTCCCGAATTTCCCCTCAAAACCAGGGAAGAACCCTGTTCCTGTCTGACAACCTAAAGAAATACCCAGAATACCCCTAAGTCCTTGCAATTAATTATGAGAATTCTGCCAAAAATTTGACAAAATCTCCCATTAAGGAATGGTTAACCGTCTTAGCCTCTCGACTGAGCAACCGCTTCGGTGGCTAACCGGCCTGGTCATGTAAGGGTAAGAGCCAATGCTTCACCACAGATCAAAATATGAGAACCCCTGTTCATGATTCAAAATTTATGGCACTCTGCTAACAAGCTCTGATACCAAGTTGACAGTAGATCAGACACTGCTGAAACCTCAGACCAGTGGTGGCCCTACAGGGTAACCTCACGAACTACCTCAGATGACTTCCTCCGCAATCTAACAAAACAACTGATGTGTCACCCTCTTGTGAACCGTTAATAACTCGTCAATCTGGGTAACCGACCACACCAACCCACTGACCAGGATGACAAAGGTACCAAACTTTGTTGAATTGAGTCTCACTGACTTACCCTGAGTCGTACTCGATATCCCGGCTTGTCCTGAGCACTCCGAGTGGTAACTCGATATTCGACTCCTCCTGAGCACCCCGAGTGGTAACTCGATATCCGGCTCCTCCTGAGCACCCCGAGTGGTAACTCGATATACGGCTCCTTCTGAACACCCCGAGTGGTAACTCGATATTCAGCTCCTCCTGAGCACCCCGAGTGCTAACTCGATATCCGGTTCCTCCTGAGCACCCCGAGTGGTAACTCGATATCCGGCTCCTCCTAAGCACCCCGGGTCGTAACTTGATATCTGGCTCCTCTTGAGCACCTCGAGTGGTAACTCAATATCAGGCTCTTATTGAGCACCCCGAGTGGTAACTCGATATCCGGCAACTCCTGAGCACCCTGAGTGGTAACTCGATATCCCTGATCATCCCCAGCCGTAGCTCAATATCCCGGTTAATCCTGAGAGTATGATGGAATCCTCCATTACATACCTCAAACCTCAACGATATGGCGTAGAAAGATCCCTCGAAAGCCAATCGGAGACGTACATTCAACGCCAGTCGGAGAACCCTCAACAATGTGGCGGAGAAAGACGCCTTGTACAGAGAACTCCTCGACGATCTAGCGTAGACGTACCCTCAACGCCAGTCGGAGAACCATCAACAATGTGGCGGAGAAAGACCCCACGAACGCCAACATCGGAGAACCCCTCAACTATCTGGCGGAGCCGTACCCTCAACGCCAGTCGGAGAACCTTGTGGTATAACAGAATAAATAAAAGTACACATGCACGCAAATCCCGAAAATCCAGTCCATTCTCAATACATTAATAACCCAACTCCCTTAACCTCCCGAGCCAAAACCCGCTCCATGGTCAACCATAACCGCTTTGATTACTCAAACGGGGCTCAAAACGAACTTCAATGGCCTCAAAACTGCCAAAATCCGATCCGGAATGTCCCAAAACCCTAGCCACCCGCCACCGTGGGCCGGAAAACAATCCCACATGCCGGTAGAAGGTAAGACCACATGCCACACGCCTGCCATACGACAGCAAAGTGCCCTCACGCGCCGCCACGCGCCCCCACACACCATATAATTTTCATGGTGAAATATTCCATCACTCTGACAGAATATTTCGTCAAACCTGACAGAATCGGAATATTCCGTTTAGACTAACGACGTTAGGGTTCCGTCATAACACCGTTATCATTTGACGAAATATGCTAACACCGTCAGCATATTTCGTCAAATCCTGACGGCGTCGGTTGACTCAACGGTCAACTGACTGCTGACTGGACGCTGACTGTGCTGCCACGTGGCTCCACCTGGCAGCTGAATTAGCCACTGACGGCGCCACATGGCTGCGACCTGGCATACCACTTCAGTCGCCACCATTCGGACCAGTCTTCGGAGACTCGCCGGAGAAGACGATTATGCCGCCGTCGCCGGAAAACTCCATTGCCGGCCGACCTTGAATTTCTCCTAACTTTCTCAAATCTCAACCGTTTTTCACAAATTTTTTGTCTAAATCTATCTACTCGAACCCATGAACTCAGAAATGAACTCTAAACATGAAACCCATACATGTGTTGGCCAAAAAATTGATCGAAAGGTTTTGGTTTTCCATTCCTCGGTTCAGTGTCTCCCGCGGCTGCCTCCAACCATGGTTGGTACGTTTGTGATCACGAGAAAGAGGGGAATTCGATGAGTTAGATAGAAATGGAGGATCTTGCCTTGAATCGAAGTTCAAAATTGTGGGTTTTTGGGTTTTGGTCACACGGGTTCGGGGTGAGCATCGAAGAGAGAGAGGAAAAAAAAAATAGGAGAATCTAATATACTTGGGTTAAAATATCTACCCAAGCCCAAATTACCAAAATTCCCTTGAACAATCTAAACCCACAACTCTCTCACACGAACTCCGTTTTCCGCGTGCTGCCTATCTACGAACTCGTGAGTTCGAGACCTATGCAACTGTCCCCGAAACACAAGCAAAAGTGTCTCGAAACAAAAATTGACTTTCAAGCCCCTTAAACAACCAAAGGGCAATTTTGCCATTTTGAAAAAATAATTTATGAAAATTAAATACTTAAATTTCCGGGTCGTTACAGGGGCATTAAGTGAAACCAAAATATAATATCTTATTTGTGTCTAAAGTCAAGAATTTTCAAGCCATTTAATAGTTATATATTATCATGGGGGAACGTGTCGCTAATATTTAGGAGGGAAATTACACACAATTTAGAGCAAGTTGGTGGGAGGAAAATGTGATTTCTCTCCTTACAAGCTCACACAATTGATTGTACTATAAATGAGGGACAAACATTAAGTGCCAACACTAACCTAGCCGCCGCTTCATGTAAGCTCACACAACTGCCTGCTTCCTTTTGCTACTCAAAAAACCATGAAACCACTTTCATCTCCTAAATTAATATCTTCCATATCAATGCCTCCAACAACCTCTTCAACCCCATTAACTCCAAATAATCCACATGTACCAAATGAATTGAAGAAGTCGTCATTGGGGGTTCAACCCGAGTTGTTCACACTATCATCCCATGAGATTGCTGAGCAGCAACCTTCTAGTGGCAGTGAATGTGCCATAAATGCATGTATTGAATCTTGCAAAAAAACACATAGCTTATGAAGGATATGCATGAGAAAATTGTTGAGCACATCAGAGCTAACCAAGCCACGTTGCGGGAAGTGAGAAACAAGGGTATACGAAAGAGGATCACGAACTCCTCAATCTCAGGGCTATTGAGGGAATGCAAAAGAAGCTTCAATTAGCCGCACACACGGCTGTGTGGGAGTTCAAGCAGTCAAATGAAATGGAAGAAAAAAAAATGGCAGCGTTCAAAGTAGGTTTTGCTTGTTTCAAAAAGTTTGTCTATTTCGTTGACACTGACTTTAAAATGTCAGACCTAACCGGCCATCGAGGAATGAATTTGCTTGCCTCGGGACTTAGGCAATCCTCGTTTCTGTTTCATTGAGATCCTTAAATGGATCCTTGTATTTTCCTAGAATCCATATGCTTAATATTTGTGTTTTGGTGTTGCAATGTAATGGAAAGACTTAAGGTAATGGAATTGCACACTTTTTAAGGGTACGTTGTTTTGGTTTGTCACTACTGTAAATTTATATTTCGGCACAGACAAGTATTGGTCATTTAGCTACCACTTCTCGCCCATTTATATATAAGTTAGTGAAAACACATTATGAATACTACAACACAACTTCACAGCGACACCATTATGTGCAGTTACAATGATTTGGTCAAATAAAGGCAGATTCATCACACTCCACTGCAATTTGGTGCGTTGTGTTCAAATGAATACATTTTAGCATAGCATTCCTAAATGTAGCATAATATAATAAAATATGTAATAAAGATTAAATGATCTCACTTGGTTTCAATCACCTTGAGAAGTAGTCGACAAGATTAACTCGCTTCATGTGGAGGATGAACCAGGCCATACACACCCTCTTAATCTATTACAAAATCATACACACCGTTGTAGGAATTAGGTCCTAGAATTACTTGCATTTGTCGGTGTGTACCGTTAAAAGATGTGCCAAAACCCGCGCCACCTTCCGTACTAACTTCATCCAAAACCTGACCCTCCCTTGCCAAAACCAGAACCCGATCTTCCCTTGCCAAAACCAGACGCTTACCCAAATAATTTGCCCACGCATAACCCAATGCTGGAAAAACCCTTATCCCTGATGTCCAAAGTGGCTCTGAGCCAGCAAGTCTTATTGAACTAAGACCGTCGTTGCGTGGAATAAAGTCACGTACTTGGTTTCTGAAAACCATTCCGTAGCCAAACCTATTTGACAAATATTTAAGGTGGGATATGACATTGGTCATAATTTGCAATCGGCGACGTAATGACCCCGAAGAGGTTTCAAATCCGGAACTGAAAACGCTAGTTATGGAATCAATAACAATAACTTTAACTAGCATACTTATTTGGCAACCTGAAATAAAAGTCTCTAGTTGAGGAATTATATCGAGCATGTGGTGTGCATCGCCAACTACCCTTATATATATGTTATCACAGGGGTTCCACCATCTTAAACAAGGGTGTGTGGTCATCCACATTGTGGCCATCTGCTGGAGGCGTCTCAACGGAAGGTTGTAATCGGTGGCAATGTATATAGCTGACCCCCCAAATCCGCCTACTAGAAAAGGGAGCTGGGCTACTAAACTGATCTGCAGGCAGAGCTATGTCTTTCCGGAACTGCTCTCACCTACAATCGTAGTGATTTTATTGAATGGAATCCCTCCACCCACAAACTCATCAAGCACACCACACCCCAAACTTAATTTCTCTGTAATCCTTGACATTTTTCCTCCTATGCTATGAACTTATTTCACATTTGCCGACCTGCTATGGAACTGCATAATATACCTTCTTTTTGTACAGATAAAACATTACATTTCCTCAATTTACCAAACCACC
Organism: Oemleria cerasiformis; assembly: GCA_037349345.1. Lineage (NCBI taxonomy): Eukaryota > Viridiplantae > Streptophyta > Magnoliopsida > Rosales > Rosaceae > Oemleria > Oemleria cerasiformis. The sequence goes on from JAZGTL010000016.1 coordinate 5,053,182, forward strand.
CTCATTAGGTTCGAACTCATAGGTCACATTTAGTTATAAGTTAGAGCACACTTACACCACGGTTAGTCTGTGGTCCCTGATGCTCTACATTGTGACGAAGAACACCTTCCCACAGGTTTCTGCCTAACTCATTCCACAACCAACCAGTCAACCTCATCAGTTTGGCAACCATAAAAACATTCAACAATTTAGTTTCACATTCATAGTAAACTAACATTGATAAATACCAGTAATATAACAAGCTCCAATATAGATTAGGGAATGCAATTGAGTTCCACATCACATTACAAGCATTCCATAAAGCCTACTAAAATGGAAATGTTTATAAATTTGCATAACACCACAGAATACAAGCTAACTTGACCAAAATCATTGATCAAGTATAGAGAACTCTTTTGGGCATTAACAGGTTGGCCTATCTGCTTTATCTACTATGAGAGTGCAGATGTTGTTGTAACCACAAACACCAACACAACACCTGAAGCTTCAAGAATACTTTGGCAAATATCATCTGGCTCTAACCACATTAAAATCTAGCCACAATTTCCAAACCCATGTCCTAGCATGCCCTATTTGAAAATGGGGTAGTTTCTTCGCAAGTTGGTTGGTAATGCCCATTGCCACCACACCTTGAGCATAAAGCGGTCCTTCTCTCTTCTCCTTGTGAGGGAATACGTTGCATCTTCGGACGACTGGGCATCACCATTCCTATGGGGGTAGAACAACAATATTCCTCACACTTTCAGAGATATCCTATCCTCTTCTCGGGGGTACAAGGTAAATTGAAGCTGAATACGCCCTCTCCCAAGTCGCTCTTGTGTAATAAGATGAAGCCAACTCATACAAAGGAAGGTTGATGTGCATACATACCGCTATAGCATGCTTACATTGAAGTTGTTCAAGATCAAACTTTCGACATGAACTAGTTTTCTTCCCCAAATGCACCAAACCATCTAAATCACCGTCTAATACGTCGAACTCCATTTCATTTATCTTCACAACGTTCATCCTCCCCGCATCTAGTACCCGGCTCGCCAATTTCTTCTCACCAAAATCATGACACAATATGGAAGTGCACCTCGAAGCTTTCTCTTTTCTCAATGTAAACCATCTTTGCATCATACTCCGTATCTCATCAATAAGTTGCACAACTGGAAGGAGCCTTGCAAACCTCAAAACTGAATTGATAGACTCGGCAATGTTTGTTGTCATTACGTTGTATCTCTTTCCATCACAATGATCTCTAGACCATCTTCGCACCCCAATCTCATGCAGGTATTCAACAACCTTTTGATTCCTTATCTTACCAAACTCTCTTTCAAACTTAGCATACCTATAAGACTTCGCTGAAATTGGTATAGGATCTTGCTTTTTTTCTTCAACTGACACTTGCTCTTCATGTTACCCTTGAGATGATAAAAACATACCCCATGACTTGCAGCAGGAAATACTTTGTTTATAACGTTAGGTATGCTGTAATTTATGTCCGAAATTACCACAAGATTGGGACACTCCCCAATTACCAACCTCAACTTACTGAAAAACCAACCCCATGAATCATCACATTCCAAATCCCCTATTCTAAATGCCACCGGATAAATATTCCTATTACCATCAAATGCAGTTGCTACAAATAGAACACCCTTGTATTTTGACTTCAACTGTGTGTGATCAACTGCAAGCATCGGTTGCATACAACTCTTAAATCCTTCAACAGAGGCCCCAAGAGCAACAAAAAAATATTTAAAATAATTCCCTTCCTTCGTATGTATGAAAGTCAACGTACCCGGATTAGTGCGCTCTAATTCATGAAAATATGAAGGAAGCAACGCATAAGAATTCTCCAGCTTCCCTCGAAGTGTTTGTAAAGCTAGCTCCATGCTTCTCCATGCCGCTGAATAACTTATTTTCAGGCCGAAACGGTGCTTCACATCATTTTTAACATCCCCCGGTGTAAATAGAGTTCATGCATCCTTCAACCTATGTTGCATTGAGTCCGACACCAAACCTTTTATTTTACTCGGATGGGGACTGCTAATGGATCTCATATCACACCTATGTGTGCCTTCGTACTTCACCACCCAAAACTGACTATGACCGAATTTTAGAGCCCTTATACCCCAATAGCACTCCAAATATTTTCATTTCACAACGAAACTGGTAGGATATCACCTTGTTGTTCTTAATTGAAAGTGACCTCTAACAATAGCTAATTTAATAAGCCTACTAGGGCTGCCTTAGTACAAAATACCCGCCCCTCCACGAATTTTGGCTTCTAGTTAATACGGTCTAGGCCTCGACGATATTGTGACATTTTCAAACGGGAATTGAGTCCACTCGAAGCATTGTTTCCTTCTCCCCTTCCTCCTCCACGTCCACCTCTCAAACCATCACTGCCTTGTATATTGGGCAGTGAATTAATGCACCAACCCCACCCAAAGAGCTATCTGTAACATCTTCTTCTCCCATTTTTATTCCAGTCATAATCATTCGAACACCACCTTCAGTACCCCCACCAAGTGCCCTTGTATTAAACTGAACCCCAAACTGTCCGCATCCATCATTTCATCTGCATTCCAACCCGTGTTTATGTCATCCAGACCATCCAAGTCTAAAATCGACAGCCAATCTGGATTGGCATCTCCCTCACTTTGCAATACATTGTCGCTACCTTCTACATGAAAATTCCCATTCATATGCCCCAAGTTGTTGTCATTGGATCATGCCACACATCTTCTACAATTGTTTTCCGAACCACAACTAAAGGAACCCCGCTTGGTGATATTACTTGCTTCTTGTGATTCAAATAAAATGGGAGGTCATCCCTATCTTCAATTGCCACAACCTTTTGCCCTCCCCTAGAAATGGGGACTGAATAATTCAAACCAATTCTTTCTTTTCTAGCATCTACATGAGCAATACAACAAACTCACTCAACAAGCTCCTCATAACTAATACTAGCCGAAACTAAAATCCCTTTTGTTTCTCCACCTTCGTATATAGAATTCATTCATTTCTTCACCCATTTCCCATTGTAGCAAATAAGAATTCCCAATGCTTCATCCATACCTGCACATCATCAAACAATTTTTCTTTTTCAACATATGTCGGATTCTACCACTTAATTACCATTTAGTGATCCTTAGTTACAACTTATAACAGCCTTACTTACATTTCCTTATCAAGTCTCTTAATTTTGGGGTTCTTTTTCAAACATTAGTATACTAACCAAGTTAACACAACCCCATGCTACTATTTGAAGAACTAGAGGTACTTTCGGATTATTACATTTTTATGTCATACTTATCTACCGTTTAGTGGTCCTCAATTACAACGTAGAACCAGCTTAGTTACACTATCGTTTCCGGTTCCTAATTTTTTTCCTTCTCATACAGGCATGCTTATCAAAATGAAAACAGTATTATACCCAACTCACTCTTGCATAACCAAACTCTAAAGGACATTCACACTAGATCATACCACTTCACTACCACTTAGTCCTCCATAGATACAAGTTATACCATGGTTAGTTACCCTTCCTTATTAACCGAAACTTTTAGATTCATTCAACCTCAATCGGTTCATAACAAACCAAATTTTTTTCACCCAATCCAGACAAACTTAATCAAACTTTAATTTTCCTTGCACAACAAACTCGTGTTCCAACTTCTCCAATCTCCCTTCCAACTAAGGACAATAATTTTCCAGTCAAATCATTCATTATTTTTCACAATTTAATTAGGGATTTAATTTGAAGCTACACTGAAACCAAGCCTTCAGCTCCAGTTCAACCCAGGCTTGCAGTTGTAGTCGAACCCACCGATCACCTACAGTCGAAACCACCCTTCCATCTCCCGTCGAACGCCCCTTTCGCTTGTCATCGAATGCACCCTTCACCATCACTCAAACCGACCCTTCACCTCCACTCGAACCTACCCTTCAAGCCCCACTCGAACCCAACCTCCCACCGCCCGTCGAACCCAGCTTCACTTCACTTCCTGTCGTTCCTCTCATTCTACCTTCAATTTCTCACCCAGCACCTCTTGTACCAATTTCCCTTTCCCTTTTCCTTCAATTCCAACCCCCCAGTACGCACAATAACTTCAACCTCAACTTTCACTTATTTCTCAGTTTTCTCCTCCCACACCTCAATTTCCCCTTTCCAATTTGACTCTCAACAATAATGCTAAACGTGTCACTAAGTGGGTGCTTGCCAATTTCCATTTTCTATTTATACTTTGGTAAAAGTGTAAATACTCATTTTCAATTTCTTGTTTTGGTTTAGGATAATTGTTTTGGTTTAGGATAATTGAATGAGGGATTTTAGGATAGTTTTTGGACAAAGGGGGGATTTTGGACAATTCCCCAAAAAAATATTTGCAAATATTTTTAAAATGGTTTATTAGGTACTCAAAGATGAAGCCTACTTTCATCCACCAATAAACAAAACCCTACAATTAAGCTTTTACAAATTATAATTTAACTTTGCTGCTCATGTGAGCATTTTTGTCATGTTTATTTTCAAGGTGTTACTTTGAAAATTCTTTGCTTAGTGATTTTGCTATGTTCGGGTGTTGCATGCGCCTCCTTCCTAATTACTCAATTAGTTACTTTCAAGCACTCTATTCAATGTTTGTAATGGATTTATTATTAATAATAATATAGCATAAATCCCTTGGAAATTTGAAGTTCATAAATAGATTTGCATTTGTGCCCAAAATTTTACAAACATGTACATAAGAGTGCGGGCATCCAATTGAACACACTGATAACTCAAACCCAAAACAATCCGGGGCTAATTAGTAATTACTGGCCATGAGACAAATACCATACCTCGATTTTCAGCGTTCTCTTACCTCTTTCTTACATCTCCATAATCCTACGAAACACTCAGAGTCGTATACTTCGTAATTATAATCCTGGATTTAACTCCAGAAACTTATGAAATCTCAAAACTCAATCATTCAAATGAGAAAGACTTGGATTCTACAAAAGCAAATTACATACCTATGACTTTCAAAGTCTAAATCGACCAGAAACTGAGACGCAATCCAACAACGCCAACATTACACGCAGTGTACATGTACATGATATCGAAATATCATCACTTTCCACACCATCCCATCCAGTATAAAAACTTGTACATGTTTCAACAAGTGATTTAACTACTACCCCGTTGAGTATCTAGATAAAAGTAAATCACAACAGTAGAGAGTTCAAATTTCACATGATTCACAATGCATGTGAGCTATAGAGTTAGTTAACAAGTAAACTCTTGCAGGGAGCCTCCAGACCTCCATACATCAACACAGCAGTCAATAGGAGTTCCCACCTCCCACATTATCTACACCCTACCAAACACATGCTTGTGCTCTGATAGAATCTTCCTTCTACCGTAACTCAGTGAGTGAAGAAGAAGCTTATTTCTGAGCAAACAAGTTTACAACAAGAGCCCTGCAATTCCAAAAGACTCAGCTAAAGAGATCCGACTGCAAGCTAAGACTAGACTCACGCTAATTGTAACAATCTAACTGAATTCCTTAACCAACTAACAGCTTATCAGTTCTCAAAATAATTCAGGCCAGCCCTTTTGTATGCACCTGTTACCCCAAAAGGAAAATTATCTTTGCTCCTCTGGGCACTAGGTGGACAAAACACCAAACCCACTAAGTAATCTAACTAATCAGATTGAAAACTCAAAAACTGGTTAAGAAAATGCCAAGAGTTCCTATCAATCTTTTGCCAATATGTTATTAAGAAAAAAAAAATGTGCTTCTAATAACTTACTATAGTACTCCAACGTCACAAATACCACTCCTAGACCCACCATGACAACTTAAATAGGGATTTGGTATCATTGGTAAAAAGGACGAAAGAAAAAGAGGTAATTCTCTATAGAAAACAGTAAATAATGGTTTTGTAAGAAGTACAAGAACAAAAAAATAAAATTCAATACATAACCCAAACCCTACCTCTATCCTCAATCGCTGCTCGCGAATGTCCCAAGCCATAACGCAAAATCTGCCTCTTCCTTCCTAGTAACTTCTCCACTCTCTATTAGTTATCTAAACCTATTTATGAACCTGTGTCCTTGAATGAGAAAACTTTCCAGGAACCTTCCACTTGAAATATATAACTACCATGTACTCATGGAGTATCTAGTTCAATAAAACAACAAGTGTCCTCTCTTTTAGAAGATCAACAGTTAACCCTTTCAATTTCTAAAGCAAATATGAATACAACTAGGGTTATTAAAATAACAAAAAGTGCACTTATCCCACTGAAAGCATTTGTGATAACAAAGGATATTTGTTGTTTGGCATTCAAACACTAGTATCAATAGTGAAAACTTTGAAATACAGCATGGAGCACCAAAGGTATTTTCAAGCAAAAGTAGTCAGAATTGAGGACATTCAAAAAGCACCAACATTTTGTTGATAGTATGAACTAATCTAAGTGCAAACTATAATGGTACACTGCTATGGGGTGGTACTCAAATGCTATGAACCTAAGCATTAAGTTGATACCATTAATCACATCAAAATTTATCCAGGTAGAAGTTCTGGCAATTTTCTTTTCATCATGTGAATTTTGTAATGCAGATATACAAGAGAATCTACAAGTTGCACAAAATTAAGAAATTCAGAATATTGCAAACATACTGCGACTCTTGCATTTCTGTTTCTAAAGATTAACGAAGATAAAAACATAAACAGACACGATGTATGTAACACACAATCTTACAACTTCAAAATGGAGAGATGCATTGTATTTTCTAGTCAACATGCATCGGTTCCGAGCCCCCAGTAGCATCCTCCATTCCATTTTTGTGCTCCTTCTCCTCAATTAAACTCCTCTGCTCCTCCTCTATAGTGTTTTGCAACTCATCCACCTGCAAACACATCGAAAACCACAACAATCAAACCTAACTTCACAAGTGTTCTACTTCTTAATTAAATTTGGGGACTTGAACAGAGCCCACATACCACATGCAAGAGCAGAGAAAATTGCTTCTTCCTCAGCTCCAGCATCCTAGAGCTCGCCGTGTTCTCGGCATCCAAAGCAGCAATTTCTTTCTCCAAATCTGATATGATTTTGAGCGTTTCGGACCGAGGTGGCTGCGTAGCAATCAACTTCCTGATCGCCTCGCGCTCCTCCTTATGCCTTCTTTCGATCTTGCTCTCTTCGAGTTGCTTCTTAAGTTGTTCAATGTCGGTCTGCGCTTGCCCTATCTGCCGATTGATCTCCCCCCTCAACTCATCGAAGTTGTGCTTCTCTCTGAGATTCGCATCCACAACTGCTTTGCTCTTGAGGAGCGGAATCTCGAACGTGTTGAGCTCTTGAAGGAAAGCTTTGGCGAGCTTATCGCAGTCGCCGTAGTTGTCATCGTTCTTCTCGATCTCCACGAACAAGGATGTAAACTTCTTCTGAAGTTTCTTCAATGGCGGCTCGCCTCTTGTGGTTGTGGTTCGAGTCAGAAGTCTGTGTTTGATGATTATGTCATCTTCGTGCGGCCCGAATGCGTAGTTTGCCGCGACTGGCTCTCCTCGCCCTGAAACTTTCCTTCCTTTTGCCAGCATCGAAATAATCCCTAACCTCCCAAAAACTCGACTTTGAATTCGCCAAACCCTAAATCGAATCCTCAAAAACACGAACCCTAATTTCGGCTTCTGTTGGCCGAATCCGACGGAGCGAAGACGTTTGCTGTGACAGTCCGGATAAGTTTCACAGATAAACACCGGGCTTTTCACAGGTGAAAATATCACGTAAATTAAATATTGACAGTCACATTTATAGAAATATTGTCAAATATTTCGATATAGATATTGATATTAACATCATTCACACAGTCACATATAATAAAAATGTTGAAAATTTAGTTCAAAGTTTGAAAATTATTAATGAAACTTTGGGTAAAATATTGATATATCATGGAAATTTGGGAAATTTTTTTCTTCCCTCTATTTTTAGGTCGAGATTCCAAAAGTACGGATATCCACCAAAATATCGCGATCTTCCCCTATTTTATAGGTATACACGGAAACATCGCGGATATATTTCTGCAGATATTTCTTCCCCCTATTTTTATAGGCACATATTCACAAAAACATCGTTGATATTGTCATCCATGCACCCATCTAGATACCTTTAATTATAAGGGCATTTGGTTTACTTCCAAAGTTTCTTATTAAGGTTTTTTCTTATCCAATGATATTGGGGAAAACGGATTCAATATACACATTGGGTATCGACCTCGTTATTTATGGAGTCGAACTCGAGACCTCCCATAGAACCTGTAGAAATGAATATCACTAAGTCATAACACTAAGTGGCTAATATTAAGGTTAAATGGAGGTCACTTAATGGTTATGTCCTAATAGTATTTCTCTACACACTGTATATGGAAGATGGCTCAACTCTCATAAAGGTCGATATCGATACTAAAAAAAACGTAATTTCAATTTCAATTTCAAATATTCTCTATTGTTGAGGGATTAAGAAAATGGAAAGGGAGAATTGATGTGTTCTTGTTAGCATATATATAATCTATACCTATATACATATGCCATATTATTGATACATATTAGTACCATATATAATGTACAGTGGGTATAATAGTATGAGTACCTGTCATTGTTCCCAATAAGAAATACAACAATTTTCAAAATTCTGCCCAGTAATCCAAGGGGTTTAAAGAGTGCGACCATCCACAAACTCAGAAGAAGGAGAAGAATCATCTGGTGCTTATCCTTTCGAAACTACTTTGGGAGCCATACTATTCAAAACAAGGGGAAATCTAAATCTTGGAAGAAAAGTGAAGATGACGATTCACTCGGAGGAAGAAGATAATATAAGCAATCGCGATAATGGACTCGAAAATCGCCAATAGCCGAAAAATTCCTGCTTCGGGCCAAAGTAAATGGCATGTTGAATTAATGCCCAAGTCGCAAGGCCCGTCCCATTAGCTCCCACTTGGAACGTGCAGACGTGGAAACTTGGAGAATGGGAAATCGGTTCTGACGCATGCAAAGAATAAGAAGGCAAAGAGGTTGTTTTCAACAAACCAAACTGCAACATGGGTCCCGTAGAGGTCTACATGGCAATCCATATCAGCTATTCACCGCCTATAAATGGAGAAGAAACCCTCTGATCAGGAGATAACCAATCAATCAATCAATCAAACAAACAAATTGATCAAACTCAATCAATTTCAAAACAACTGCAAACCCTCAAAAGTTTCTTTGTTCAAAGGCTCGCCTTTTTAGGCACAACCTGTTTCTTTTGATCTAGGATCAAGATTCAGTTCTCTTCTCAACCCCTCTCTCAGCTCTTAAACCAAGAACACAAAGCTCTCCTTCATCCCGGCTTGCTTCCCAAGCCTGCTTTGATGATCACCAAATTCCCTACCTCATCCCGACTGCCACTCTAATCAGTTTTTGAGGCACCCAAACACTCACCTCATCCTGACTGTCACTCAAAATCAATCTTTGTGGCATCCAACCACTCAACCTTCGACGTCTCAACGTCACTCGAATGCTCTGCCAACCTATGGCATGACTCCGACTGATGATCATTCAGTTGATGATTTCTACAAGATCGTACATTCCTAAGGCTTGATTGCGAAAGAAATAATTTACTTTTAGCACTTGTAATTTACCTTCCGCATTTCAATACTAACGCATTTACTCTTTTAGTATTTTTACTTTACTCTCTCTGTAATATAACGGATTTTCATAAGGAGAGACAAGTATTCGGGATATACCAACCAGTGTGTTTCATGGATATCTAAGTCGTGAAACCATATATGTGTTTTGGTCCAATACTATCATCCCGACTTAAAGAAACCCACATGTGTAACTGCTAACTAACTAATTAACAAGCTGCTAATATGAACATCATGGAAATCACATGAACTTGGACTAGACTGGAAAGAAATTTTATTAAAGTCCTTTGATACATTAAGAAGAATGCATAGAAAAGAATAGTGCAAGCTATTTGCCTGCTTGCCCCACAATCACTTGATTAACAGAAAGGTTCTTGGGCCGCAAACGGAACCCATCTTCAAACTGTCTAGTAGCAGTCTCTACTAGTGGCATGCCTACTTTGTAGGTAGTTAAGGCCAATTTTCTTCATGTTTAGCTAATTTAGGGAAGGACCGTAACTCGAAGGTCCCTTAATCCAAAACTTTCAACCGATCCAAACAGTCCACACAACTCATCCACTAAGAGAAACCCACATGAAGCTCGCTCCTTTGCTCAGCAACCCGGTTCCCGGCGGAGACCCACCGAAGGCAACCCCGAGCCCGCTGTCTCAATTTTTTGGACAGAATAGGTGGCACTTATATGGTATACCTCATATACACCATTGGTATACACATATGATCTAACATATATAAGCCTTATAATGGGTGTGGATATAACTGAATGGTAAATATATATACACCTATAATATATGATCAATATGTATCCAAATATAATGAGTTTGTGAGGAGGGAGGCCATATCGCTAATGGACATGTTCTCGTTGCGGATGCTGAGCATCATTTCACTTTGGGCCCTTTTTGGCGAGGTCGGGTTCCAGAAGAGGCAGCTCCATTCTACAATGCTTTATCTTGATTCCAAGCTACCCCTATTTTCTAACAGTCTTCATTTCCTTGGAGTGACCTTCACTCCGAATGGGCTTGTTTGTTCCCAGTCGGCCATAAATAGAATATTGCCGACCGCTTCTTACTTTGGGTCTGGAGAATGAAGAAGATGTATCCTATTGATCTTTGGACCAAGGGAGTATATCACCTGGTAAGCTTGTCTGACCTTCCTACCTCTCCTGATATGAATCTCCTTAGTGTTGTTCTGTGTTTCTGCAATAGTAGTAGTAATACTTTTGATTTTGGAGTGGGTCCTATGACCCCGACCCTCCTTGATTTGGGGGTTTTGTTTGGCTTGAATCCCTCAGGGAGGATTGCTGACTTTACCAATTCGTTCACCCGCCCTTATTTTCCTTCGAACTTTGATCATGAGATTGTTAGAGCTCTGCCTCATAAAATTAGTACCTTTACTCCGTACTTGAATGCTTTCTGCCCTTACGATTTAGATGGGAATCTTAGAGATGAGAAATCTTTCGAGGATTTGGGGATTTCTGGTGGCTATTTGGGCTCGATTCATGAGAAAATCCAGTTCTACCATTTTTGGTTAGACTAGTTCGTTTTCCCGAATGCGTCGAAAGGCACTAAACATGAATGGGTCCCTTTAGCTGAAGCCCTTGCTTCTTGTAAAGATGTAGCCATGGGTCCAATCATGATGGCCCAAATTTATAATCTTCTGCATTCCATTACTTGTTATTTGAAAGGACCATTATTGATGGTACAAGCATGGTTGAACTGGTCATTCCCTTAGCTTCGTCGACAAGCTCTTTCTTTTTTCCTTGAGGTTGTTCCGGGTCAACAGTTGATGCGCTTAACGCCTGTGGCAATTCCTGCTAAAGATTGTTTATTATTTTTCTTTCAACTGAAATCTCGTCCAAAAGAACATTGTGAGGCCAGTGTGGTCCGGTCCTACCCCTTGTTCGAGCATGGGGGTTATCTAGCTCTTCTCGAGAGTCCGATACTGAAGAGGACAGTGATCAGGGATTTTATCAGCTGTGTGACGACGCGGGATTTACTGAAATGGGGGAATCGTCATACTAAATCACATCCGGGTTTTGAAGTTTACCAGCCAAAATTTTGTGCACGCCAATTTGGTTTCCGCCAAGCCATTCCAGTACCATATGTAAAAAGCATGAATGCTGGTACTTCTTTCCGACTTCTGCAGTTTCTTGATAATGTTACGATGTCCGTCTGTCAATCCTTTTTTGATGCACGCATTCGGCGTCCGCCTAGTATGGAAGTGTCCTATGAATGTACGCGTACTTTCGCGATGTGGTGGTCTTCTTGCTTTTCAAGGACTTTCAAGGCATTCGCACAAGAGGTTTCAGCGCAACAATTTCATTCTTTTAGAAACCCGATGGAGTCTACTGCTACCCTTATTTCCGCTCTCAATTGGACAATTCGAGATCACAACACCAATCCTCTAATTGGTAAGTTTCTTGCATAGGTATATACAGCATTTTGTGCAAGCGATTCCCTTTTCTGATGGTCCTGTTTGGCAGTTGGAATCGATGATGTGGATTGGCTGGTGGAAGGAGTTGATGATCCACTGGCCCTTATCAAGGACATTTCTGATGAGGCACCGATTCTCGAGAGACCTGTTGGTCAGATTGATGGAGATGAAGAGGAGCCAGCTATCCCGAAGCCTTCCAATAAGTAATTCAATTTTTCTTTATATGTGCCTTTACTGTTTGTCTTTCTTCCGTTCTTCACTACTGCTTTTGTTGCATGAGGTACTTCTGGCTCTTCTCGCAAATCCTTTGGAAAGGACAAGAAAGCAGGTTCTTCCTCAGTCGTAGCGGTGACATCATCAGTCCCTACTTCTATTGTCCAAACTGACCCTGTGGTTCCAGAGAAGAAGCGAAAATGACGCATGATGGTGGAAGAAGGCCCAAGCGATGAGGTATCCTTGTCTGAATTCTTGCGTAGCTGGAAGCTTTCTAAGGGTGACAAGGTGCCTTCATCTTCCCAACCTCCTGTCCCGACGGTCCAAACCTCTTCTCATGGAATCCTTCCTCAAGGTGGTACCCCTTTGGATAGTTTGCTTTAGACTCAAAAAGTTAGACTATTTCTTTCCTAACACCAAAGTTATACCAGTGGTTTTTGGCATTTTTCTAATTAGATGGTATTTTTTAGATGACTTTTGTAACTCCTGATCCTTCGAGCAAGATCATCCTACCTAGTGGTGTTTCTATGTCTGCCCCTTGTCTAGTGATTGATCTCTCTTAAGACCATTCCGATTCCAACCAGACTTCTCCAGCTTCACCTGTATCTCGGGATGCTCCAATCCCTGAACCAACTCTAATTGCAACTGTCTCCACATCTCCTGCTGCCCCTTTTGCTGAGAAATCTATAGTCCTTTATAAGGGACAATTTATTCTTTCAACGGGAATAGGGATGAGTGCTTTTACCCCTTCCATTGCAGCTTCTCTATCGTCTGTGGTTGTCTATTTTGGAGAAGTTGGCACTAAGATAGATGTCCCAATCCCAGTAAAACTGGGATTTGGTTCTTAGGATGTCATTGGGAATTCTTTTAACATTTCTACCTCGCATCTCATCAGCGAAGTTGCCTGCCATCCTCTTCTAGTTTCTCTTGATGAATCATTCTCAATCACTATGGATTCCCCAATGCCAGTGTGGGAAGCTAGCACGTCATGTCCCTCTTTGGTTGTTTTCTCCAAAGGTGGTTGTAGTGGTGGGGTACTGGAAGCTGCCCCTGTATCCAGAAAGGTACTTCTCTATCCCTTTCCCTTTTGTGGGTCCTTTCACTTGCCTTGATTTTGACCAACTCCTTTGTTTAGGCGTTGAAGTCTCCTGAAGTTGAGCACTTGGAGAAAGAGGTAGAGTCTTATCTCATTCCATCTTCAAAAGCTTCTGCTCAAATTCCCACTGTGGTGCCTCCTCATCCCGAATATACAGATGCTCGGGATCGTATTAGGGCCTTTGCTGATGGGAAAGATGTTCAAGATCTGGAAGAAGTTAGAAAAGCCTTCCTTGTCCTTTCTAACTTCTTGCCAGTATCTTCAATATATGTCCAATCTTCAGTACAACATTTGGATGACTACCAGAGAAAACTATCTGAGTATGCACGAAGGCAAGACATTCTCTCAACAGAAACTCCTTTCTTCGGATGAGTTGAAGTTATTAGAACAGGACTTCCTTAAAGGCAATGAAGAATGTGCTCAATGGGGCCACAAGCTAGTCAATCTAACTCAGCAACTAGAGGATCTTAAGGCTAGCATTACAGCTACATAAATGGAGTGTGCCTCTGTCAGGCGAGAGTACGAACAAGCAAAAGCCATGAAATTGGCTAAGGAGAATAGCTTTCGGGAAAAGGAGACCCAAGTGCGAGCTGTTCATGAGCAGGTAGATAGCCTCTCGTCAGAGTTGAGCGTATTACGGATTGGGCTGCAGGCCATGTTGGGCTTTCTGTTAGAACTTTGAATTTTGGCCCTTTCTTTGGTCTTACTTGGCCTTTGTAACAGTATACTTTTCGTTTGAAATCTTTTACATGTGCAACTGTGTGTTATGAACTCTTCGAATTCTACGCCCTTCTTATGGCGCTGTAATTATTTCATGAGGCCTTCAAACTCCTATATTAACCCTTCTCATGCCCATTTGTTTTCACAAACCAACATCGAAAACTTCTTGAGATAAAATCTCTCATTCCTTCTAGTTTCATTTTGACTATGGCTTCTCGTGCTTCATCTGACTCTGATGAGTCGTGCTTCATCTGACTCTGATGACTCGTCTTCTCGCTTTATATTATGAATAAAATAAATTTTCCATGGATGAATTTTATCTTTTCCATTTCCATGTTTACTGATGTTCCGAAGTTGTCGTTTTGTTCACCACCACTGCCATTAATTAGCCTATAAAATGAGATGTGTATATTCAAACTTTCTGCACACACACATTTCATCTTTTTGAAATGGCCTCTAGTACTCGCGACCCTCTGGAGGTTCCTATCTCGTATTATACACAGATTGTGCAACGTCTTCAGGCTGAGTCTCGGGATCAAGTAAAGCTAATTCGTGACTTGGAAAAACAAGTTCATCTTCTGGCCACTTCAGTTGAGGGACAGAACCATGAGACCTATCGTGAGATATCTTCCCTCTATGCTCGTGCCATGACACTCAGGGATGCGTTGGCGGAAACTAGGAATTGTATGATCCCTCTTGAGAGCGAGTTGGCTGCACTCCGTGATGAAGAAGAGCACCTCTTGTTCGCTTTAGACTATCGCGATAAACTGATTCGTCGCAGGCGCTGTTCAGCTTATCTGGATGGGTTTAGCCATGGTTTTGTAGATAGGGCAGTGAGGAAACTCAACCCAGGGGTTGCAAGTCTGTAACCTCCTTTTATTTTGATGAATAAAGTACTCTGTTTTCTTTTCTGCTTTAACTTTGTACTTTTTGCCCATGACACTATTTGGCCATTTTTGGCCACATTTCCATTTATCACCCTGTCTGGCTTTGCCGATGTTGAGGACGTGTCCTAAAGCAGATGACTCATTTTTGCATGTAATATTATGTTGACAGGTGTTGTACTTGCATAGTCATAAGATTTCTCTTATAATTATGTCTTGGAAAACCCTTTTGATTCATACAGCCATGTTTAGCGATTCTCCCCATTCTCAGTCACACAATCCCCAAGTGCTTGTGATTTCCCTGTGTGATCAAATTATCAGATCCCGCTGGTTGGTGGAGGATAATACTCATGATGTTCAATTCTTGCAACATCAAGTCCGTTTTGGTGAAATTGACAAGCTAAAAACCTTTCATGAGTGTTCTATCTCCTCCTCAATGCTTCATCGGCAATTACGGTCATTAGAAGATGAGGTTGATAGGGAGAATTCTGCTCTATAATTGCTGGAAGATGATCTTACTGCATCCAAAGCCAGGATCTCAGATCTTAAGGATATGATCAAAGCTCGAGATCTTAGCCTTGAAACTAGTTCCCAGAAGTCTTTCCAAGATGGTTATGATGATGGGTATATCACTCAAGTCGCTGGCTGACCTTACCCTCGGGGATGGTCTAAGGAGAAGCTAGCTGTTGAAATCGCAAGACGTCCTAGTTCTTCGTAACTTTCTTCTGGCCATCTTTTGGCCTTTGTATGCAGGTTTATCATGTAACAAACACCCTTTCCTAATGCAACTTTTCGTATTTCTCCTTTTTGAACATGATAACGATCCCTGACCATGTGTGAGGGATTTTTCTAAGGGAATTATTTTTTCAAGTCCTCTAGGCATACCCTCTAGCAATCCTATTTTTATAGATCCTGCTGCTCTCCATTAGGTCCATAATTGGAGGTAAGAACTACTTATCATGGATGCCCCATGCAAAAATGGGCCTCTCCCATTCTTCATGGATTAAGAGTCCTGTCTCCAGTAGTTTGTTGGTTGTTACCTCTGGCCATTTTCATCTCCTCCAATTAACTTGATGCTTCCCTACTCAGGATCATAGAAGCTGGCTTCAGTAACCGTAGGATTAGCTACAAAAGGCCTTGAGTCTGCCTGAATGGTCTCCCAAGAGCCTCCCTCCAAGGAAGCTTCATTGGGATTCCAGACAACGATTTGTTGGCATAACGTGGATGGCACACACATACTTTTGTGGATCCAATCCTTGCCTAGCAACACGTTGTAGGTAACAGTGCTATCTACCACAAAGAATGCTAACATCAATTTCTTGGATCCAACCGTGATCTCCAAGGGTAAAACCCCGTGAGTCTTGGTGATGGTTCCACTGAAATTAGACATTATGGCCGTAGTAGGAAAACAGTCCTAAAGGGTTCTGTTTAGCTTTCTCAGCATCTTGGATGGTAGAACATTTATGGAAGCTCCTCCATCAATAATCATTTTATCAATCGGGATCCCTTCTAGATGGGTTGTGATGAAGATAGGCTGTAGGTGATCCATCATTTTCTTGGTAGGATTAGAAAACATCATCTTCTCCTTGTGGATAGTAGATTCCGAGGAGATGTCCTGATCCTCTTCATGATCATTTGGTCTTTCGATCAAAGCTCGGGATGGCTCATAGGCAATGACATCGCCCTTCATTTGGTTAACCTGGTGGTAAACCGCTGCCAGATGTTCTGGTAGTACGACTACCAAGTCTATTTCAGCCTATGGTTCTTGTTTCTTTTTATCAAACAAGTCATCCATTTTCATGACTTCCAGTAGGTCTCCCTCGAATTCTTCTAACTCCTTCTCGATCATCCCTTGACCGTCGTTTTCCTAGATGTCTTGTTCATATCCCCTTTTTTATGTCGGGATATCTCCATCCTTGGGTTGCTTATCTGGCAAGTTCTCTTGCACGAAGCTGCCAAATACAATTCGCCTCCTAATCTTAGTAGAGATCTCCAAGATGGAGTCTGGAAGAGATATAGTTCTTAGCTTGTTGATTACGACCTCTCTTTTCTTCCAATCCTTTTTAGGAGGACTCGTCAATTCCTTTTTGGTTGCGGGAGGGGTCTGTTTCTCTTTTTCCTCCTCGGGAAGAATTGCCCCCAATTTCTTCTGGGTGGGCATGTAGGCTCCATATTGCCTTTGGATCCTTCGCTTTACGGATCTTCCCAATTCTGTAACTGGCTTTCCATCTTTGCCAGTTGTATACCATTTCCCTTCCCGAATTATTGCTTTTTGGTGCTTTGCCTTTGATGCAACTTGTTCTGGAAGAACATGTCCTTTGTTATTGTAACTATGTTGGCCAACTTGCCCCCTAGTCAGTTGACTAGTGATCTATTCATGTTTTCTTTTGATGTTTCCCATTCTATGGAAAACAGAGCTACGCGGTAGCTTTCCTTTGGGACTATCTGGACCAAAGCTTTTTTCTGGGATCTTGAGGAAATCCTCATCCCGTCGACCTTTTGAATTTTTTAGTTCCAGGTCTATTTTGGCACCTAGGGTCGGGATCTCTACGACGCATTCCGCCCTGCACTTGCTACACATTACTACTCTCGCCACAACTGTAGCAGGCAACTTCTTAAGTTGCTGAGTTTCTTCTCGAGATTTTGGCTGATCCTCATTTATCGTCTTGGCCTTCTTTCCAGATTGAGGCTATTGAAGGTTGAGCATATTAATCGATGCCATTGGGAAAGGATTAGTATCCACTCCCATTGGTGCTTCAGGAATTGGGCCTAATGCAATATGCCCCTGGTTAATTACGCTTTGAATTGTGTCCCTAAACTGGACACAGTTGGTTATGGCATGATGTGGTGAGACATGCCATTTCCAGAATTGTTTCCCCTTAACGTCTTCTAGCTTAGGCATTTCTTGTTTGGGATCAGGTTTGATCACTTTCGCCTTTACCAACTCATCGTAGATCTCTCCAGCTTTGGTAAGGTCGAAGGAGTACGAGCTGAACACTAGTACCTTGTTCAAGAAGTAATTTCCAGTCGGGTTGACTGGTTTTTGTTCCCGAGTAGGCTTAACCAACAATCTGAGGGTTACTGGTCCCTTTCCAATGGTCTGGATCTCAGCTGTTGCAACCTCTAGTTCATGTTCCCCTTCCTCTGTTGAAGATTCCTCCTCGATCTCCTTGTGTCCTTGTGCTCCACTTGATGCACAGGGATCCTGTTTTTTTGTAGAAATGGGGAAATGTACAGTTGTGCTTTTGTCTTTGTTCTTCTTCCAGCAACCTTTCGAACTTGGTTGCTGATACCACTATCTCTTGCAAATCCGAAAAGATAATGTCATCGAACTTCTTTCTAAGGGAGAACCTTAGAGCTCTTTGTACAATAGCCAACATCTGGGCATTGTTCTTGGGAAATCTGCATTTCATTTTTAGCCTTTTGAACCGGGCAATGAAATTCTCAGTTGTTTCATGCTTTCCCTGCCTGATAGTAGTTAGATCACTGATGGTGATCTCTGGCTCGATTATGTAGAATTGCTCGTGGAACTTAGCTTCCATTTGCCCCCAAGTGTGTATGGATGCTTCTGGTAATGAAGTGTACCAAGAGAAAGCATCCCGAAAGAGGGAACTGCTGAACAATCAGAGTTTGAGGTAAGAGTTGTCTTCTACAGCAATCCATTGGGCTGAGAATCTTCCGATGTGTTCTAGGGATAAAGTGTTGTCGTCTCCACTGAAGAGTGAAAATGTTGGTAGTTTGAAATTTCTTGGAAATGGGTTGTCCTGATCTATATAAGCTGGGTAAGGCTTTCTGTAGATCGGGACATTTGCTCTCCTTAGAGGCGTTGGCTGGCCTTGCATCATCCGTCTTATTTCTGCCATTTCGTTCATGATGGCCTGATGCTCTGGATTACGAGGTGGCCTCTGGTTGGGCCCAAATTCTTTTTCTGGTCCAGTGTCGTTGGGATCGGATTTCCTCCAGGTCTCCAACTCTCTTTTGCTTTCGGTCGGGATATTCTTGGGCTTTTTAAGACTTGATTCTTCCCGATTGACCATAGGTGGTCGATATCTAGAAGATATCCAGAATTAATCCTTTGGCATTCCATCGCGATTCCTGCTTGTCTCCGGAGTTTCATTCCCGGAACCCATTAAGAATACAGGCTGTGAGATCAAGGGTTAAAGGGTGGACACCCCAAATCCTGTGGTCTGCATGCCTTTTTTCAGGGCTCAAAACTCCCAAGGGTGGGATGTTTGCTTCCTTTTCTTCAACTTTCCCTTACTTGGAAAGCTCTTGGACTTGTCGATTCAAGGCCTCTATCTGTGTACATATGGGTGATAGGCAGTCCTTGATGAACTTCATCAATTCTTCCTTGGCTGTTTCCTGGTTGGTGATGTCTTCAACCTCTCCATCACGGGGAGTTTCCATGTCAGCTTTTGGTACTGAAAACTCAGGCACCGTTTCTCGAGGAATGCTTTTCACGAATCTCCCTTTAGCATCTCGGCGTCGCTCGAAGTATTTGAACTTGGACATGCACTAGAAAGAGTCCTACTGGGCGTGCCAGATTATGTACTGTCCAAAAAGTTGAGGCAGTGGGCTTGGGCCGCCTTCGGTGGGTCTCCACCGGGAACCAGGTTGCGGAGCGAAGGAGCGGGCTTTGTGTGGGTTTCTCTTAGTGGATGAATTGTGTGGACTGTTTGGATGGGTTGAAAGCTATGGGCTAAAGGGCCTTCGAGCCATGGTCTTTCCCTAAATGGGCTGACCAGGAAGCAAATAGGCCTTAGCTGCCTTCAAAGTAGGCATGCCACTAGTAGAGACTGCTACTAGGCAGTTTGAAGATGGGTTCTGTTTGCGGCCCAATAACCTTTCTTTTAATCAAGTGATTGTGAGGCAAGTGGGCAAATAGCTTGGGATGTTCTTTTCTATGCCTTCTTCTTAATGTACCCAAGGACTTTAATAAATTGTATTTCCAGTCTAGTCCAAGTTCATGTGATTTCCATGATGTTCATATTAGCAGTTAGACACGCGGGTTTCCTTAAGTCGGGAAGATAGTATTGGATCTAAACACATAGACGGTTTCACGACTTAGACAACCATGAAACACACTGGTTGGTATATCCCGAATACTTGTCTCTCCTTAAGAAAATCCGTTGTATTACAGATAGAGTAAAGTAAAAATACTGAAAGAGTAAATGTGTTAGTATTGAAATGTGGAAGGTAAATTACAAGTGCTTAAAGTAAATTATTTCTTTCGCAATCAAGCCTTAGGAAGGCACGATCTTCTAGAAATCATCAACTGAATGAATATAAGTCGGAATCATGCCATAGGTTGGCAGAGCATTCGAGTGACATTGAGACGTCGAAGGTTGAGTGGTTCGATGCCTCAAAGATTGATTTGAGTGACAGTCGGGATGAGGTGAGTGTTTGGGTGCTTCAAAAACTGATTAGAGTGGCAGTCGGGATGAGGTAGGGAATTTGGTGATCTTCAAAATTGGCTTGGGAAGCAAGTCCGGATGTTGGAGAGCTTTGTGTTCTTGATTTAAGAACTGAGAGAGGGGTTGAGAAGTGAACTGAATCTTGATCTTAGATCGAAAGAAACAGGTTGTGCCTAAAGAGGCGAGCCTTTAAACAAAGAAACTTTTGAGGGTTTGCAGTTGTTTTGAAATTGATTGAGCTTGATCAATTTGTTTGTTTGATTGGTTGATTGGTTGTCTCCTGAGGAGACCGTTTCTTCTCCATTTATAGGCGGTGAGGAGCTGATCTGGATTGCCATGTAGACCTCTACGGGACCCATGTTGTAGTTTGGTTTGTTGAAAACATCCCCTTTGCCTTCTTATCCTTTGCGTGCGTCAGAACCTATTTCTCCTTCTCCAAGTTTCCACGTCTGCACGTTCCAAGTGGGAGCTATTGGGCCGGGTCTTGCGACTTGGGCATTTAATTCAACTTGCCATTTGCTTTGGCCCGAAGCAGGATTTTTTCGGGTGTAAACACCGCCTCATATGATCATACTAGATAACATTAATACTATTATGTGGAGATACGTTATATCCCATATATGTAATACCTGGTATGATAACATAATGTTATATTATAATGTAAATATATATACGTTAATTATAACAAGATATAATGTATATATATGGGTACATGATAATAATACATATAATGTGATATATGATATAGCATAAATATATGTGGGTTACCATTAGAATCATAGCTACATACCATATGTATAGCACTAAGTTATATGGTCATATGATATATCCAAAGATCCTATATATGTATTGGGATCAAGTATTATGGGTTAAGTATAAAAGGTATATCACATTTGTATACGATTTACATATGGTATATACCAGGTACCCACATATTTATATGTTATAGCCTTACTGAAGTGATATCACGTGTTAATGTATTATCCTTATATATGGATACTGAAGTGACATCACTTGTTAAGGTAATATATAGCTACCCATTATATATGTATACCAAGATTTTTATCAAAAAAAAAATCAAGTTGCACCGCCTTGAATTGGTGAGAAGAAAAGGAAGAAGAAAGCCATACCCGCGCGAGGTCGGCCGCCGCTCCACCCAAACCATCCTCCAGTTCCGACCGTTTTCGGCCTCTTCAGATGACAAGATTAGTACCTTTGTGTTCGTTTCGACGAACCTAACAATTCATTGGTTTCGATTTTGTGAAATAGTTACTCGTTTTTGCAGATGTAACTCAAGAAGATTTAAGTTTTTGAACCATTTTTCACGTTTTTTTATAACTTCGGATCACTTTTGGCCTTCGGCCCAGGTATGAAAGTTTATCTACTCGTTGAGCTCTAAGATGTGGTATAATTGTTTTGAATTTTCGTGATAGTTGAAAATTTGAGTTATTAATCCATGTTGACTAACGAGTGTTTTCCTCGATTGTTGAAAATCCGACCGTTGGATTGCTTTCAAATTTCAGTAGTATGCTTGTGGAATTATTATTGACCTCTCGGAACTTTCGGATTGGAAATTTGAGGTTTGTAGACTATGAATTGGATTTCTAGGGGTTTGATCCGAAACTGGACCGAGTTGAGTGAGTGTTGACTTTTAGTCAACTCTTTTATTTTTTGAATCACAATTGAGTTATCATCGTAGTTTGCTTGTTATTGTAACCTAAATCGACCAATTGACCTTCGGTTGGTCATTATGGATTTAGTTTCGTTTTACGATAAATTAAGCAAGTTTAGGACCGATGAGGGCGTGTGAGCGCATACGGGAATTAGGGTCCTGGGTTTACGGCTTAGAATTGTCGTTTATTGATTTCGGATGTCCCTTTTGACAGACGATACTGCTTCGGGGACGACAAAGGAGCGTGAGCTTTCAGTGAGTGTATTTTGTTTTCCTAAATTATAATGCATGCATATTGTGATGTTTTAGACATTTTATTATCGAACTTGAAATTCGGAAAATGGAATAATTTATTATTTTTATGAGTCTTGGAAACTAAGGATTATTATTATTTTCATTAATTTGTTATGGATTATAGATTTCAATAACGATTTGAAAATGACTTTGGACGTTGAGCCCGGATATGTGATTTTGGGCTCCTTGGTTATGTAATTTGGGTTTAGACCTAGTTATTAGGTTTTGGGCTACGTCCCGGTTTTATGGATTCCAATTTTATGAATTTTGATTTTATGGATTATGGTTCTATGAATTTTGGATTTATGGACTTTGGGCTTAAGCCTGGGATTTCAATTTATTGAATTTTGGGCTTAGGCCCGGGATTTCGATTTATTGGATTTTGGCCCGAGTTTTCTATGATTTTGGCTTAGGCCAGGAAAAAGGGATTTCAAATTGGATTTCCGATTTACATTACGGCTATGTTTACCATCCTCGGTTATTTTGGCATTTTTCCGATACATAACTTTGAGGTATTTTTGGTCATGTGACCGCATGACTTTGAGGTATTTTCGGTCATGCGTGTTCATCTCCGACACATGATGTCGAGGTATTTTCCGTCATGTGCTCGTCGAGGGTTATTTCTCCGACGTTATGATGTTGAGTGATTTTCTGTCATACGCTCGTCTAGGTTATCTACGCGTGTAGTACATGATTTCGTCCACATATCTTTGAGGTATTTTCGGATATGTGGAGAGTAGGTCCTCAGGTTGAACCTCTCGATTTCTAGCTATTGCTTTGAGGTATTTTCGGCAGTGGTTAGGAAGGCATGTCCTTAGGTTGGACTGCCATGTATATTGAGCTTCGGCTCGGGATTACTTTAGAGGATGGTGGAATATTTTTATGGTATAATATATCCAGGTTTCATATGACTTTGAGCTCCTTCGAGGAGGGTTTTCAAAGCATAGTTGTGGACCACAAGTGGTTTTACATTGCACGGATTTACGTGGATCCCGCCGGATTATAAATTAATAGATGGATTTTCTGGTAAGTTCTTTCGTGTTTATTTTTATTTAGTTAGCTAATAAAAAAGTATTTTTACATTATGCTTGCGTGGTTTTTACTTACGGAGGGGAAAGTTATATTTTCCTCACGATTCATGTCTTAAATTGTTCTCTTTGTCCACTCACACTTTTCCTTGATTTGTGTCCCTTCCATGCCGTTGAGTGCAAAGAGGACACATCCGTAGGCGAAGGCATCATTTTCCCGTTGCACTATCACTGCTCCTTCGATGACGTAGGACTTGTTGGTTTTTGTAAATTTAACTTCTAAACCTAGTTGCTATGATTAATCTTTTAGGTTAGTTGTAATTATCTCGATAGTTTGGATGATTTGGACACGAAGTTGGTTTGGCTTGTTTGCGTTGGTTGGATGTGATTTGGTCTAGACTGTTTGGAAATTAGTTTAGTATGGAATCCTTCATCTGACAGGTGGAAGATGGTTTGACCAAATTACGAAGGAGATTCTACTGGATTTTCGGTAGAATTCTCGTAAAGTCTTTGTTAGACGGGTGAGGGTAATTCAGGAATTATTTTGAGGTTTCAGGTGCTGTCAGATGGGAGCAGGGCTTCTCATAGGTTTCGAGGGGAAATTCGGGAAGGGTTCTGTCAACTTGGTATTAGAGCTCTAGGTTTAAATTCCTGCAGACCACACACTTAGTGTGCATATTAATTATGGTGACTGGCGAATTTTTGTGTCTTATCAACGAGATGCCTCCGAGACGTGTTCCTCGTTAACAATCTAGTAACGACGAAGAAGTAGAGAATGTACGGGATGCATAGGATCCCGTGATGGAGCCAATCTTAAGCAGACCCTAGATCAGTTGGGTCAGGCGATGACAACTGTTTGATAGAGTAGGGGCACATATGAGATTTCTGATGTAGAGCAGGCCCAGAAGCTGGGGGCTACTGTGTTTACGAGCCAGTTGGACCTAGTAGACGCGGATGGATGGATTACTTATCTGGAGCAAGTTTTTTATATAATGAGGTGCCCTCCGGGCGATCCGGTGCGTTTGGCCACATTTATGTAGGATGGCCATTTGTATCGATGGTGGCACGCTCTAGTGATAATGGGCTAGGACGTCCGTACTACTACCTGGGAAGCCTTTTGGGAGTTCTTCTTCGAGCAGTTCTACCCCCGATCTTACTGGGATGCCATGCAAGCGGAGTTTTTACAGTTGGGATATGAAGATTTGACAGTCGCGCAATATGTGCAGAGGTTCATCGACTTGTCTCAGTTTGGTCATGCCTTAGTGGCTAACGAGGTGGACAAGTGCCATCAGTTTGAGTATGAATTGAGAGACGAGATCAGAGTGGTTGTTACTGCTATGGAGTATACCTCTCTGAGAGCTTTCTCTGACACTTTTGCAAGGGTGGAGCAGAACTTGCCTATCAGTGGACATCCCAGTGGTTCCAAGTGGCGTCACGATCACTTGAGTTTTGGAGCTTCGATTCAGGGACCATCAAAGAAAGGCAGTTTTAGTTTGGGATCATCCGGGAGTGCCAGATCTGGTTCCGGTAATGGTGGATCCGAGCGAGGAGGTTCCCAAGGTTTTACAGCAGGGCCGCAATCGACCGAAAGACAGAACGGTTACGGACGAATGTGTGGTCCTGGTTGTTATCAGTGTTGTAAGGTTGAACATCTTAGGAGGGATTGCCCTCACCTTCTTAGCAGTAGTTCTTGGGTTGGGAGACTACTGGACAGGGACAGAGAGCATCACAAACATCAGATACCGCAATAGGGAGTCAAACCCAATCTAGTGGGGACAGCAGGGCCAGTGTTAGACCGAGGGCCCGAGCTTCTGGTACCTAGGCCTGAGTCTTTGCTATGAGGCAGTAGGAGGCCCTAGCTGCACCACAGGTGGTTACTAGTATGTTATCTATCTTTGGTTATAATGCTAGAGTTTTGATAGATCTAGGGGCTACACATTTGTTTATTGCTCGGGATTTTGCACTATTGGCAAATAGAGAATTATTGCCGATTGGTTGAGACATGGGTATTAGCCCCCCTATAGGAGATATTGTAGTGGTAAACCTAGTATTACACGATTTTCCAGTGGTAGTGAAAAGCTATGGATTGAAAGCAGACTTGATTCCCTTGGATATTTACGATTTTGATGTGATCTTGGGGTTGGATTGATTAACTACTCATCATTCCTCCATTGATTGCTTCGATAAGAAAGTGGTGTTCCGGAGACCTGGTTTGCCAGAGCTTACTTTTCAGGAAGAAGGGAGAGTTTTACCGTAGTGTGTGATCTCAGCTTTGACAGCCGAGAATTTAGTAAGGAAAGGATGTGAGGGGTATCTAGCTCACGTGATGGAATCTCGTGATACTCCGTTGAGAGTGGAGGACATTCCGGTTGTGAATTCATTCCCATATGTGTTTTCAGAGAATCTTCCGGGGTTACCGCCGCACTGGAAAGTCGAGTTCACCATAGAGCTGCTTCTATGTACCCAACCTATTTCACATGCACCTTATAGGATGGCACCAGAAGAGGTGAGAGAGTTAAAGATTCAGCTACAAGACCTGGTCGATATGGGGTTCATTCGACTGAATGTATCGCATTGGAGTGCACCGGTGTTGTTTGTGGGGAAGAAGGACGGTAGCTTGAGGTTGTGCATTGATTACCAGTAATTAAACAAGGTTACGATACGGAACAAGTATATTGTTAAGGATCAGATACCACCAGTTGAGGATCAGGGAAGAAGATATTCCCAAGAAGGCATTCAGGACACGTTATAGACATTATGAGTTCTTAATGATGCCGTTTGGATTGACTAATGCATCAGCATCGTTTATGGATCTATGAACAGGGTGTTTAGATGATATTTGGCTCATTTTGTGATCTTTCATCGATGATATCTTAGTGTATTCGAAGCATGCGAAGGCACATGTGAAGCCCTTGATGTTGATACTGAACACACTGAGGAAAAAGAAATTGTATGCCAAGTTCAGTAAATGTCAGTTTTTCTTGACTAGTGCGGGATTCTTGGGTCATGTGATCCTGGCATAGGGTACAGTGTGGACCCTCAGAAAGTAGAACTAGTGTCCAATTGGGAGCAACCTAAGACGATTTCAGAGGTGAGAAGTTTTTTGGGCTTGGCAGGGTATTATCGACTGTTCGTAGAAGGGTTTTCTACGATAGCTGCTTTGTTGACTCAGTTGACTTGGATAGGGGTTAAGTTTGCATAGGATGATGAGAGCTTGTGTACTGCAGTTTAAAGGGAATTGGATTCACACTTAGCCTTGATGGAATTTGCCTACAACAATAGTTATCAGTCTAGCATTGGGATCGCTCTTTTTGAGGCATGGTATGGGAGCCAATACAGGACACCTGTATGTTGGAATGAGGTAGGTGAGAGATGGCTACTGACACTAGAGATCGTCGAAATGACAGAGGAAAAGATCAAGATTGTCAGGGCCCGTCCCGAATTTCCCCTCGAAACTCGGGAAGAACCCTGATCCCGTCTGACAACCTAAGGAAAGGTTCCCAAAATACCCTTCAATCCTCACAAATGATAATAATAATACATACTTTCACTTGTCAAACAAGGGATTCAAGCACTCAATAATTCCCGTAAATAATGACCAACCAAATACAATATAATATCAGAGCGTCTAAGTAAGATCAAGAGTATAATTTAGATATCCTACTCAAGTATAACTACACAGCGCAGCCGAAAGTACTAATGCCTCTGCCTCGAGATAAGTGTCCGCGTCAACTCAACTGCCTGAAGGGGGTTTAAACACAAAAGTTGTGAGTGGACAAAAACAATCATTTATGAATCGTTTTCCAAGGAAATATAACCTTTTTCCCCCTCCATTTATAAAATCATGCATGCATCACATCAAACAGTTTATGATATAAAAACATTATATGTAAATCACCAAAATTTTCATTTCTCTTTAAAACTACTTAGTTGGACTCACATAAAATCTGTATAATTAAAATACCTCGTGATCCACAGTTTAGTTTGAAAACTCTCTTCAAAAGAGTTAAAATTCATTTAATTCAGCCTGGACACATAATATCTCAAATTCACTGTTCCCGACATATCCACAACACACCAGGGTATCCCTTGAGATGTGTTAAAATCTGTACTACGCGTAGACAGCTTCGCGACCCGGCGGAGCAAGACCCCTCAACACCAAAGTCCGAACCCTCAACAACCAGCGGAGCAAAACCCATCAACACCAGTCAGAGCAACTGTAACCATCGGGACAGAAAACCAGTGAACCAAATCCGTATTTTGAAATCTTTGTTTCTTGGCCTAAGTCAAATTCTTTGAAATATCATTTACGGCCAAAATCGGTAAAATCATAATTTCAGGTCTAAACCTAAATCACAGACTCAAATAGTTACCACTTCAAAACGATATTAAAATCGAGTACTAAAACCAGGCTATTTCTCAAAACACACTTTCACTGAAATATTGGAAAACATGTGTCTAGCATCATTTCTAAATTCCAGAAATTCATTGCACCCATACATAACAGTATTTAAATCAAAGATACATTTATGCATGCATTATAGTTTATAAACCAAAAGTCCACTCACAAACCTGTCCAAGCAAGCTCAATCCTGAATTGTACGCTCCCCTGAAGTTCCTAGAGCAGTATCGCCTGTCTAAATTAATAATCGGGATTACCAGCTAATAATAAGAACCTTAAATATAAACCCCCTAAACCCCAGGAGGTCTACCTATGCTGGCCTATAAAACACAGCAACTTCAAACGCCCAAAACAACCCCGAAACGATGTCCGATAGACCAAAAACCAGCGCCAACAGGTCCGCAACGTCAAAACCTAGATGTCATGCGCCACCGTGACCTCAGACTCGGCCCCACGCACCACCACGCACCGACGGAAGGTCGGAACACGCGCCCTCACGTGCCCTCACGCGCCGGTCACGCGTCTGCTACAATACCCACTCGCCTGGACCTGTCCAACTCGGCCTGACCCGATCCAACTCAGCCTGACCGGTTCACTCAACCCGACCGGTTCACTCGACCCGACCGGCCCGACCGGTTCACTCGACCCGACCGATTATCTCGACCCGACCAATCACCTCGACCCGACCGGTCACCAGTGACTCGCCGGAGAAGACGACCGGCTGCCGGCGCCACCGTTTGGTTTCCGCTGGAATCCCCCATTTCCGACCGAAACTTCAAGATTTATAACTTCCTCAAAACTCAACCATTTTTCAGAAATTTTACTTCTAAATCTATCTACTCGAACCTAGGAATCCAAATATGACCTTAAAACATCAAACACGTACCTGTGTAAGCCAGAAAATTGATCGGAAGTTCCGAAACTTCCTACACTCGGTTCGGCTTCCCCCGTGGTCCTCTCCTTCGATGGTTGGTACGGTTGTGATCGTGGGAAGGAGTAGAATACGATTAGTGGAATAGAAATGGAAATCTTGGCCTTGAATCTAAAGTTGAGTTTGTGGGTTTTTGGGTATGTTTTTTGCACGGGTCGATGGTTGGGAGTGTGTTTCATAGAGAGAGAGAGGGAGATGATAATGAGATGGAGATGAAATGATGTGGATCAGATTAATCTGATTTGGGGCGGTTAAAAATATCTCCCCTCTATGGCAAATTACCAAAATGCCCTTACACGTCTAGACCCATAACTTTCGTACACGAACTCCATTTCCCGCGTGCCGCCTGTCTACGAACTCGTGAGTTCAAGA
The DNA here is from genome assembly GCA_037349345.1 of Oemleria cerasiformis. Taxonomy (NCBI): domain Eukaryota; kingdom Viridiplantae; phylum Streptophyta; class Magnoliopsida; order Rosales; family Rosaceae; genus Oemleria; species Oemleria cerasiformis. The sequence goes on from JAZGTL010000016.1 coordinate 5,082,302, forward strand.
CCTACGTAACGGTATCCAAAACACCACCAAAATGTCTCGAAACAAAAATTGATTTCCACACCCTTAACAAGCAAGGGTAAAATCGTTATTTTACATAAATAATTTACGTAAATCCAATAATTGAAATTCCGGGTTGTTACAAATATCATTAAGGAAATACTTAAGGCGACTCAGGACAGACAGAAAAGCTTTGCAGACCGACGAGTCAGGGATCTTGAGTTTGAGGTCGTTGATTGGGTTTTTCTGAAGTTATCTTGGAAAGTTGTTGTGAGGTTTGTTAGACGAGGGAAGTGGAGTCCTTGTTATATCGGGCCTTATGAGATCACTAAGAGGATAGGCCCATTCTCTTACAGGCTTGCTTTACCCACATAACTTTCTAGGGTTCACAACATGTTCCAGGTATCGATGCTGAGGAAGTATATGTTTTATGAATCCCATGAGCTGGAAGAGCAACCAATCGAGCTGATGGAAGATTTGAGTTTTGAGGAGAAACCTGTACAAATTTTAGATTGGAAAGAGGAAGTACTACGTAGGAAGACCGAATCTTGGTAAAGGTTCTATGGAGGAATCATTCAGTAGAAGAAGCCACTTGCAAGCTTGACGCACATATGCAAGATCACTACCCACACCTTTTCACTTGGCAGGTACGAAATTTCGAGGACAAAATTTTCTTAAGGGGGGCATGATTGTAACATTCCGAACCATAGTTAAATTTTAAAAGTTAGTTTTAAAATTAGATTTACTAAATTACCCTTATTTGGTTTTTCACGGGAAACATTTGTTAAGTGGGATTTAAAATTTCGAACTTGGTACCGTTAGATACAACTCATCTCTACGAACGTGTGAGCACAAGCAGCCTGCAATTCCGAGTTGAAATAAAGAAGTTACAACAAATTAAAGTAGTTAGGGAATTTTTGGTAAATTGCCATGGTTAACATAAATGAGAATTTCTTTATGATTGTGACAGATGTCACATATCATAACAGTAACTCAGATTTTTATCAAAAAAAAAATCAAGTTGCACTGCCTTGAATTGGTGAGAAGAAAAGGAAGAAGAAAGCCATACCCGCACAAGGTCGGCCGCCGCTCCACCCAAACCATCCTCCAGTTCGGACCTTTTTCAGCCTCTTCAAACGACAAGGTTAATACCCTTGAGTTCATCTCGACGAACCCAATAACCCACAGGTTTCGGTTTTGTTAAATAGTTACTCGTTTTTGCAGATTTAACCCAAGAAGTTTCGAGTTTTTGGACCGTTTTTCACGTTTTTCGATAATCTCGTATCACTTTTGGCCTTCGACCCAGGTATGAAATTTTATCTACTCTTCGAGCTGTACCCTGTGGTATAATTGTTTTGAATTTTCGTGTAACAACTTGTAAATTTAATTAGTGAATTTTCGTAAATTAATTTAGGAAATGACGCTTTTAACCCTTGAATTTAATAGTGGCTCGAAAGTTACTTTTTGTTCGGAGATACTTCGGAAAATTTTGTTCAACCGTTGTTTAGGTCTCAAAGTCACGAGTTCGTAGACAAGCTGTCAGGACCCGTCCCGAATTTCCCCTCGAAACCCGGGAAGAACCCTGATCCCGTCTGACAACCTAAGGAAAGGTTCCCAATATACCCTTCAATCCTTACAAATATAATAACAATAAATACTTCCACTTGTCAGACAAGGGATTCAAGCACTCAATAATTCCCGTAATTAATGACCAATCAAATACAATATAATATCAGAGCGTCTAAGTAGGATCAAGAGTAAAATTTAGATATCCTACTCAAATATAACTACACAGCGCAGTCGGAGTACTAATGCCTCTACCTCGAGATCATTGTTCGCGTCAACTCTACTCAACTGCCTGAAGGGGGTTTAAACACAAAAGTTGTGAGTGGACAAAAATAATCATTTATAAATCGTTTTCCAAGGAAATATTACATTTTTCCCCCTCCATTTATAAAATCAAGCATGCATAACATAAAACAATTTATGATACTAAAACATTATATGTAAATCACCAAAAATTCCCATTTCTCTTTAAAACCACTTAGTTGGACTCACATAAAATATGTATATGAAAATACCTCGTGATCCACAGTTTGGTTTGAAAACTCGCTTCAAAGGAGTTTAAAATCATTTAATTCAATCTGGACACATAATATCTCAAATTCACTGTTCCTGACATATCCACAACACACCAGGGTATCCCTTGAGATGTGTTAAAATCTGTACAACTCTCTGTATTATCTGTACTATGCATAGACAGTCTCGCGACCCGGAAGAGCAAGGCCCCTCAACACCAAAGTCCGAACCCTCAACAACCAGCGGAGCAAGGCCCCTCAACACCAGTCAGAGCAACTGTAACCATCGGGACGGAAACCAGTGAACCAATCCATACTTCGAAATCTTTGTTTCTCGGCCTAAGCCAAATTATTTCAAATATCATTTTATAGCCAAAATCGGTAAAATCAATAATTACGGGTCTAAACCCAAATCACATACTCAAATAGTTACCACGTCAAAACGATATCAAAATCGAGTACAAAAACCAGGCCATTTCTCAAAACACACTTTCACTGAAATATTGTAAAACATGTGTCCAACATCATTTGTAAATTCCAGAAATTCATTGCACCCATACATAACAGTATTTAAATCAAAGACACATTTATGCATGCAATATAGTTTATAAACCAAAAGTCCACTCACAAACCTGTTGAAGCAAGCTCAATCCCGAACTGTACGCTCCCCTGAAGTTCCTAGAGCAGTATCGCCTGTCCAAATTAATAATCGGGATTACCAGCTAATAATAAGAACCTTAAATATAAACCCCCTAAACCCCGGGAGGTCTGCCTATGTTGGCCTAGAAAACGCAGCAACTTTAAAACGTCCAAAACAACCCCTAAACGACATCCGATCGACTCAAAACCTGCGCCAACAGGTCCGGAATGTCAAAAACTACCTGTCACGCGCCACCATGACCTCAGACTCGGCCCCACGCACCGCCACGCGCCGACGGAAGGTCGAAACACGCGCCCTCACGCGCTGGTCCAACCCGGCCCAACTCGGCCTGGCCCGGTCTAACTCGACCCGACCGATTCATTTAAGCCTACCGGTTAACTCGACCCGACCGGTTCAACTAGACCCGATCAGTTCAACTCGACCCGACCGATTCAACTGACCCGACCGATCGCTCAACCCGACCGATTTACTCGACCCGACCGGTCACCGGCGACTCGCTGGAGAAGACGACCTGCTGCCGGCGCCGCCGTCTGGTTTCCGCCGGAATCCTCCAATTCTGGCCGAAACTTCAAGCTTTACAACTTCCTTAAAACTCAACCATTTTTCACAAATTTTACGTCTAAATCTATCTACTCGAACCCAGGAATCCAAATATGACCTTAAAACATCAAACACGTACCTGTGCTAGCCGGAAAATCGATCGGAAGATTCAAAACTTCCTATGGTCGGTTCGGCTTCCTCCGTGGTCCTCTCCTTCGATGGTTGGTACGGTTGTGATCGTGGGAAGGAGTAGAATACGATTAGTTGATCAAAAATGTAAGTTGGAGCCCTGAATCAAAAGTTGACTTTGTGGGTTTTTGGGTGAATTTTCGCACGGTTTCGGGTTCGATGTGGGTGTTTTCATAGAGAGATGAGAGTGAGATGATGATATGCAAACGAGACAATGATTTGGGGTTAAAAATATCTACCCCCAAGTAAAAAATTACCAAAATACCCCTATCAATCTAGACCCGTAACTTTCGTACATGAACTTCGTTTTCCGCGTGCCGCCTGTCTACGAACTCGTGAGTCCGAGACCTACACAACGGTATCCAAAACACCACCGAAAATGTTTCGAAACAAAATTTGACTCTCACGCCCCTTAACAATCGAGGGTAAAATTGTCATTTTACATAAATAATTTACTTAAATCCAATAATTGAAATTCCGGGTTGTTACAATCTACCCCCCTTAAGAAATTTCGTCCTCGAAATTCAACTCTACCCTTGGAACAAATGAGGATACTGCGCCCGCATTAGTTCCTCGGTTTCCCACGTGGCTTCCTCCACGTTATGATTCCTCCACAACACTTTAACTAGAGGAATACTCTTTCTGCGCAATACCTTCTCTTTCCAATCCAAAATTTGCACCGGTTGCTCCTCAAACGTCAAATCATACTTCAGCTCAAGTGGCTGCTCTCCCAATACGTGAGACTGATCAAACAGATATTTCCGGAGCAAAGATACATGGAAAACATTATGAACTCTGGATAATTCCGATGGTAAAGCAAGACGATATGCCACTGGTCCTATCCTCTCCAAAATCTCATACGGACCAATGTAGCGAGGACTCAGTTTTCCTCGTCTACCAAAACATACCACTCCCTTCCAAGGAGATAGTTTCAAGAACACCCAGTCACCTACCTCAAACTCAAGATCTCTAGTTCGACGATCTGCATAGCTCTTCTGGCGATCCTGAGCTGTCTTCAACCTTTCTCTGTTGATCTTTATCTTTTCCTCAGTCGTATCCACCAACTCTGGTGTTAACAGTTTCCTTTCACCCACTTCGTTCCAACATAATGGTGTCCTGCACTGCCTCCCATACAGTGCCTCGAAATGAGACATCCCAATACTCGACTGATAACTATTATTATAAGCAAATTCCATCAGAGCCAGGTGTGAATCCCAGTTTCCTTTAAACTGTAGTACACAAGCTCTCATCATATCCTCCAAAACCTGGATTGTCCTCTTAGACTGACCATCCGTCTGAGGATGAAAAGATGTACTAAAAGGCAAGGTAGTGCCAAAAGCCTTCTGCAAACTTCGCCAAAACCTGGAGGTAAATCTAGGATCCCTGTCCGAAACAATTGACTCTGGAGTCCCATGTAGCCGTATGATCTCATCAATGAACAATTTGGCATACCGACTCATCCGAAAATCTTCCCGCACTGGCAAGAAATGTGCAGACTTCGTGAGTCTATCAACAATTACCCATATCCCATCATGTCCCTTCTGTGTCCTTGGAAGTTTATACACAAAATCCATCGTAATGTGATCCCACTTGCATTCCGGAATAGGTAATGGTTGAAGTGCGCCATATGGTTTCTGCCTCTCTGCTTTCACTTATTGACACGTCAGGCATCTACTCACAAACTCAGCAATTTCCCTTTTCATCCCAGTCCACCAATAGTATTTCCTTAGGGTATGGTACATCTTGGTACCTCCTGGATGCATAGCGTAAGCCGAACAATGAGCCTCATCAAGAATTTCCCTTTTTAGTTCCAGCTCATTCGGTACGCACAACCGGCCATCCCTAACCAAGGCTCCATCATCCCTAAGCGCATAGTCCTGCCTGTTTCCAACCTCCAACTCCATCCTGATAATGCATAATGTAGGATCCTGGAGTTGAGCCTCAATAATCCGATCAATCAGAATAGGCCTCACATGGAAACTAGCCAACAAAGCCCCCTGACTATCCATGTCCAGTACTAACCCTGCTCTACGGAACTCTACCAGTAACGGTAGGTAGACTGTATGCAAATGGGTTAAAGAACCCATGGATTTCCTACTTAAGGCATCCGCCACAACATTGGCTTTCCCTGGATGGTACTCTATAGTACAATCATAATCCTTTATTAACTCAAGCCATCTTCTCTGCCTCAGATTCAGGTCTTTTTGGGTGAACAAGTACTTTAAACTCTTATGGTCGGTGAAGATCCGACACGTCTCCCCGTATAAATAATGTCGCCAGCTTTTTAATGCATGCACCACTGCAGCTAATTCCAAATCATGTGTGGGGTAATTCAACTCATGGGGTTTAAGTTGTCTAGAAGCATACGCTATCACCTTTCCATGCTACATCAACACGCAAAATATCCTGCCAAACCCAAAAAACTCCTCACCTCTGTCACTGTCCTCGGTTGCTCCCAGTTTGCCACTGCCTCAATCTTTTGGGGATCTACGCTGATACCCTCAGCCAAAATCACATGACCTAAGAATATCACTTCTGTCAACCAAAACAGGCATTTACTAAACTTGGCAAACAAATACTTTTTCCTAAGCATATTCAGCACCAACCTTAAGTGTTTCTCATGTGCCTTAGCACTCCTCGAATATACCAAGATGTCATCGATGAACACAATCAAAAACCGATCCAAATACTTTTGGAACACCCTGTTCATCAAATCCATAAATGTTGCTGGGGCATTAGTCAACCCGAAAGGCATCACCAGGAACTCATAATGACCATAACGAGTCTTGAAAGCTGTTTTCTGAACATCCCCTTCTAAGATCCTCAACTGATGGTATCCGGATCGAAGGTCAATTTTCGAAAAATATCTTGCCCCCTTAAGTTGATCAAACAAATCATCTATCCTTGGCAAAGGATACTTATTCCGCACCGTAGCCCAGTTTAGCTTCCGGTAGTCGATACACAACCTCAAACCACCATCTTTTTTCCTCACAAATAACACTGGTGCACCCCAAGGTGAAACACTTGGGCAAATAAATGCCATATTCACCAAATCCTGCAACTGAGTCTTCAACTCTCGCAATTCTACCGGTGCCATTCTATACGGTGCCTGTGTGATAGGTTGAGTACCTGGAAAAAGCTCGATGGTGAACTCAATCTCCCGGTGAGGTGGCAATCCCGGAAGATCATCTGGAAACACATCAGAGAACTCACTCACCACTGGAATATCCTCCACTCTCATCGGAGTATCCCGAGAATCAAACACATGAGCCAAGTAACCCTCACAACCTTTCCTCAGCAATTTCTCAGCGGTCAAAGCTGATATCACTCCACAGGGTAGTATCCTACGATCTCCCCTGAATGTAAGTTCCGGTAAACCTGGACTCCGGAAATCCACTCTCTTTTCATAACAATCAATAGAGGCATGGTGTATAGTCAACCAATCCATCCCCAGAATCACATCAAAATCAAAAATATTTAAGGGGATTAAATCTGCCTCTAATGCATGACCTTCCACTAACACTGGACAACTACGAATCACGAGATTCGCCACAAACATATTCCCAGTAGGAGTACTAATACCCATGTCCCAACCAATCGGAGACAATTCTGTATCAGCAACTAATGTAAAACCCCGAGAAATGAAAGAATGAGTCGCCCATAAATATTGTAGCCCCTAATCTCTGGGCTTTCTCAATGTCCGAACCTTCAGTAGCAGTCCTACTCTGAAGTATAGAAGTCAAAGTGTGACCCAATTGTTCCAGTGTTTGCCTCATATCAGGCTCCACTGCAGGTTCATGCGTATCCCCAATGTTTTCAGACTGTTGACGGAACTCGCATCTCGGAGGTATTACGCTGAAAAGAACTATAACTCATCAATACCAAAATAATTGTACACGTAGTGTACAGTCTACAGGAATTTAACCTAGTGCTCTGATGCCAATTGTCAGGACCCGTCCCGAATTTCCCCTCGAAACCCGAGAAGAACCCTGATCCCGTCTGACAACCTAAGGAAAGGTTCCCAAAATACCCTTCAATCCTTACAAATTATAATAACAATAAATACTTCCACGTGTCAGACAAGTGATTCAAGCACTCAATAATTCCCGTAATTAATGACCAATCAAATACGATATAATATCAGAGCGTCTAAGTAGGATCAAGAGTAAAATTTAGATATCCTACTCAAATATAACTACACAACGCAGTCGGAGTACTAATGCCTCTACCTCGAGATCAGTGTTCGCGTCAACTCTACTCAACTGCCTGAAGGGGTTTAAACACAAAAGTTGTGAGTGGACAAAAATAATCATTTATAAATCGTTTTCCAAGGAAATATTACCTTTTTCCCCCTCCATTTAGAAAATCATGCATGCATAACATAAAACAATTTATGGTACTAAAACATTATATGTAAATCACCAAAAATTCCCATTTCTCTTTAAAACCACTTAGTTGGACTCACATAAAATCTGTATATGAAAATACCTCGTGATCCACAGTTTGGTTTGAAAACTCTCTTCAAAAGAGTTTAAAATCATTTAATTCAATCTGGACACATAATATCTCAAATTCACTGTTCCCGACATATCCACAACACACCAGGGTATCCCTTGAGATGTGTTAAAATCTATACAACTCTCTGTACTATCTGTACTATGCATAGACAGTCTCACGACCCGGCGGAGCAAGGCCCCTCAACACCAGTCAGAGCAACTGTAACCATCGGGACGGAAACCAGTGAACCAAATTCATACTTCGAAATCTTGGTTTCTCGGCCTAAGCCAAATTCTTTGAAATATCATTTTATGGCCAAAATCGGTAAAATCAATAATTACGGGTCTAAACCCAAATCACATACTCAAATAGTTACCCCGTCAAAACGATATCAAAATCGAGTATAAAAACCAGGCCATTTCTCAAAACACACTTTCACTGAAATATTGTAAAACATGTGTCCAGCATCATTTGTAAATTCCAGAAATTCATTGCACCCATACATAACAGTATTTAAATCAAAGACACATTTATGCATGCATTATAGTTTATAAACCAAAAGTCCACTCACAAACCTGTTGAAGCAAGCTCAATCCCGAACTGTACGCTCCCCTGAAGTTCCTGGAGCAGTATCGCCTGTCCAAATTAATAATCGGGATTACCAACTAATAATAAGAACCTTAAATATAAACCCCCTAAACCCCGGGAGGTCTGCCTATGCTGGCCCAGAAAACGCAGCAACTTTAAAACGTCCAAAACAACCCCTAAACGACATCCGATCGACTCAAAACCTGCGCCAACAGGTCTGGAACGTCAAAAACTACCTGTCACGCGTCACCGTGACCTCAGACTCGGCCCCACGCGCTGAAGGAAGGTCAAAACACGCGCCCACGCGCTGCCACACGCCGATCACGCTCCTGGACCGGTCCAACCCGGCCCAACTCGGCCTGACCCAGTCTAACTCGACCCGACCGGTTCACTTAACCCGACCGGTTCACTCAACCTGACCAGTTCAACTCGACCCAACCAGCTCAACTGACCCGATCGATCGCTCGACCCGAGCAATTTACTCGACCCGACCGGTCACCGGTGACTCGCCGGAGAAGACGACCGGCTGCCGGCGCCTCCGTCTGGTTTCCGCCGGAATCCTCCATTTCCAGCCGAAACTTCAAGCTTTACAACTTCCTTAAAACTCAACCATTTGTCGCAAATTTTACGTCTAAATCTATCTACTCGAACCCAGGAATCCAAATATGACCTTAAAACATCAAACACGTACCTGTGCTAGCTGGAAAATCGATCGGAAGATTCGAAACTTCCTATGCTCGGTTCGGCTTCCTCCGTGGTCCTCTCCTTCGATGGTTGGTACGGTTTTGATCGTGGGAAGGAGTAGAATACGATTAGTTGATCAAAAATGGAAGTTGGAGCCTTGAATCAAAAGTTGACTTTGTGGGTTTTTTGGTGAGTTTTCGCACGATTTCGGGTTCGATATGGGTGTTTTCACAAAGAGATGAGAGTGAGATGATGATATGCATATGAGACAATGATTTGGGGTTAAAAATATCTACCCCAAGTCAAAAATTACCAAAATACCCCTATCAATCTAGACCCGTAACTTTCGTACACGAACTCCATTTTCTGCGTGCCGTCTGTCTACGAACTCGTGAGTCCGAGACCTACGCAACAGTATCCAAAACACCACCGAAAATGTTTCGAAACAAAATTTGACTCTCACGTCCCTTAACAAGCAAGGGTAAAATCGTCATTTTACATAAATAATTTACTTAAATCCAATAATTGAAATTCCGGGTTGTTACAAAAGCGGCACGCAAAAATCGGAGTCCGTATGAGAGAGTTATTGATCTAGAAAGAATAAGGGCATTTTGTTAATTTTGGAGTTAGATATTTTAAAAGTAATACTCTCCCTATTTTTCCAGAAAATTCTTTTTCCAGAAAATTCGGACCACTCTCTTTCTCCCTCCTTCACGATTTCTCCATGGTTGCCGTGAGAAACCATAAAACCCAAGAATTGGTGATTTTGCTTTTGGCCTTGTCGACCCAAACTAAACACATAAACACCTTCCTCTCTTCTCCACGAGCACAATACTACCTTCCTTGAGTTGTGAGGACTTCGGTGGACGGAGAAACAAGGACCAAAAGATGGATCAAAGCTTTCCGGCCAATTTTCGGCCACCACAGGTAAGGTTTCTCAATTTGGACTTCATGTTTGAATTCCTTGGATGTACTAGATGAATTTTCATTATTAGAACGTTGAATTTTGTTGAGAATTGAGAGAGATATCGAAGTTAGAAAATTGGGTAGTTATGGAGGTTTTCCGACGAGTGAACAGTGACCAGAGACTGAGGCAGAGGGCGAGTAAGAGCTGTAGTCGCGCGTAGAGGAAGAGCTACTGTCCCTCCACCAGCGCGTGGGGCACTTCCCCACGGTCCCGTTAACACATGTTTTCATGTTTTAGACGTTCCGGATCTTTTGGCATAGGTCTCAAGTCAATTGAAGTTTGTTTAGGGGTTGTTTTAGCCGTCCAAAGTTACATTAAATGCGTTAGAATGTGCGTGTATTCCTGGGTTTTAAGGGGGGTTGGATTTAGGGTTTTTAACTACCGTTAGTAATCCCGATTGTTATTTTTGACAGGCGATACCACTCCGGGGACGGCAGAGGAGCGTACGGCTCAAGATTGAGCTTAATTGGACTTTCGATTAGTGGATTTTGGTTTTGTAAATTATAATGCATGGTTATACTTATGGAGGGGAATGTATGTTTTCCTCAGAAAATTATATTTTTAAATGATTATTATTTTTATCCATCACACTTTTCCTTGTTTTACATCCCCTACAGGCCATCACGTTCGACGAGGCACATTCCGAGGCCGAGGCATCCCTTCCTAGCTGCGCTGTTACCGTCCCTTTTCGAGTAGGGTTTGTTAGTCCTTTAAATCTAATTTTGCAACCTAGTTGCTCTGATTAACTATTTGGGGTAGTGTGATTTATTTCGTAGGTTGGTTGCTTTGGATTTGGAGTTGAATGGTTGTGATGTGATATGGACTATTTGGATTATAGTTTAGTTTCTGAATCCTTCGTCTGACAGGTGGAAGACGGTTTAACCAAATTACAGGGGAGATTCTGCCGAATTTTCGGTAGAATTCTCGTAAGTCTTGTTGGACTATTAAGGGTATTTCAGGAATTAATTTGAGATGTCCGGGGATGTAAGACGGGAGTAGGGCTTTTCACAGATTCCGAGGGGGAATTCAGGAAGGGTCCTGTCAACTTGGTATTAGAGCTCTAGGTTTAAATTCCTGCAGACCGCACACTTAGTGTGCATATTAATTGTGGCACTGTTGAATTGTGGTTCTTTTCAGCAAGATGCCTCCGAGACGCGTGCTCCTTCTACAGCCTGGAAACGATGAAGAAACTGGTAACGTTAGGGGTACACAATATCCCATATTAGGGTCCGATCTGAGGTAGACCCTGGAACGATTGACTCGGGCAATGACTATTGTACTTCAAAGCAGGGCTACTTATGAGGTTACAGACATAGAGAGGGCCCAGAGGCTGGGGGCCAAAGTGTTTACGGGCGAGTTAGGCCCAGAGGATGCTGATGATTGGATTACTCATTTGGAACGAGTGTTTGATTTCATGAGGTGCCCTCCGGGTGATAGGGTATGTTTAGACACTTTTCTACTGAATGGTTATGCGTACGCTTACTTGGGAAGCTTTCCGGGAGTGTTTTCTTTAGCAATTTTATCCCCGATCGTACCGGAATGCCAAGGAGGTTGAGTTCCTGTAGTTGCAATAGAGGAATATGAAGGTAGCGCAATATCAGCAGAGATTTCTTGATTTGTCTCGATTTGCGCCATCTTTAATGGCAAACTAGGTAGGAAAATGCCGACGGTTTGAGTATGGGTTGAGAGACGAGATTAGAGTTGCAGTTACTGTTATAGCACATACTTGCATGAGGATCTTGTCAGATGCTACTTCTAGGATGGAGCAGAGTTTTCCTACTAGGGATTAGCCCAGTGGTTCTAGGCGACGTTGGGATTACATGACTTTTGAAGCAACGAGTCAGGGACTAGCAAAGAGAGTCAATTTTAGTTCTAGATCATCCGAGAGTGCCAGATCTGATTCAGGCAATGGTGGAACCTGGCAAGGAGGTTCCCAAAGTTTAACAGCGGGACCACAGTTATCAGCTTTATCCAGTGGGGCTTCGGTGCAGTCGATTGGGAGATAGAGTGGCGAATCCGGACAGACGGGTTGTACGGGTTGTTACTTTTTTGGGGAGACTGGCCATTAGAAGAGAGACTGTCGACACCATCCGGGACGTAGTTTCTTGGGTCGGGATGCTTCTAAGCAGGGATAGAGCACGACACAGACCTCCGGTTTCGTAGCAGGGAACCAGACCCAATTGAGTGGGACTGGCAGGGTCACGGAGAATCGGAGGGGCGACAGGTGATATTTTCGTACACATGCTAGAGTTTTTGCCGCGACGTAGCAGGGGGCCCGAGCGGCATCGAAGGTGGTTACGGGTATGTTATGTATTATTTTTTATTGTGATGTATAATTTTATGGGGCCACACATTTTCTTATTTCGTTTTTACAGTTTTACTCACTAGAGGGTTGTCACCGATTAGTGGGAAATGGGCATTAATACCTTCTGCCGGAGATATGTTAGTGGCGAACCTAGTGCTACGAGATTACCCAGTGTTAGTGGAAGGCTATGCATTAGATACCGATTGGTTTCTCCTGGATATTTACGACCTTGTTGTGATTTTGGGGATGGACTGGTTAATTACTTGTCGTTCTTCCATTGATTTCTTCGACAAGGAATTGGTGTTCTAGAGTCCAGGTTTTCCAGAACTCACTGTTCATGGAGACCATAGAGCTTTACTTTTGTGTAAGGAAAGGTTGTGAGGGGTATCTAGTTTACTCAGTTGATTCTCGGGATACTCCGTTGTGGTAGAGGATCTTCCGGGGTTATTGCCTCACCGGGAGATCGAGTGCACCATAGGATTATTTTCGGGTATCCGACCTATATCCCTGGTACCTTATAGGATAGCAACAGTGGAACCGAAAGAAAGTTAAAGATTTAGTTACAGGATTTGGTCGATTTAGGGTTATTCGATCGAGTGTATCGCCTTGGAGTGTGCTGGTGTTATTCGGACCTTGATGGTAGTTTGAGGGTGCAAGTTGATTGGGGAAGATTAAAGGTCCTTGTTAGGGGTGACTCGGTAGAATCGTTGGTGGCCATTGATGTTGCTACTTCTAGTTTTCTTCGAGAAAGGCAATGAAGATGTTCTCAAATTCTTTGTTTCCCTACAGCCTTGTTGATGGAGAATTATTTTTCAAAAGGGTTCAGTGTTGGAATGAGGTGGGTGAGAGAAGACTCCTGACATCAGAGATCGTTGACATGACAAAGGAAAAGATCTGAATTATCAGGGAAAATTGAATGCAGTTCAAGACCGCCAGAAAAGCTATGCAGAACGACGGATCAGGGATCTTGAGTTTAAGGTCGGAGATTGAGTTTTCTTGAAATTATCCCCCTGGAAAGGAGTTGTACATTTTGGTAGACAAGTGAAGCTGAGTCCTCGCTATATTGGGCCTTATGAGATAGGCTTACAGGCTTGCTCTACCCCCAGAACTTTCGAAGGTTCACGATGCATACCATGTATCCATGCTCTGAAAGTATCTATTTGATGAATCTCATGTATTTAAGGAGCAACCATTGAGCTGAAAGATCATTTGAGCTTTGAGGAGCAACCAGTAAAAATTCTAGATTGGAAGGAAAAAGTATTGCGCAGAAAGACTATTCCTCTGGTTAAAGTTCTGCAGAGGAATCATAACGTGGAGGAAGCCACGTGGGAGCTCGAGGCACTGATGCGAGCACTTCATCCACATTTGTTTCAGTGACAGGTATGAATTTCGAGGACGAAATTTCCTTAAGGGGGGCGTGGGGCACTTGCTCAGGGTCCCATCAACACTTGTTTTCATGTTTTCGACGTTCCGGACCTTTTGGCGTAGATTTCGAGTCAATCAGAGTTCGTTAAAGTGTAGTTTTAGCCATCTAAAGTTACATTAAATGCGTTAGAATGCACGTGTATTCCCGGGTTTTAGGGGGGGGGGGTTTGGATTTAGGGTTTTTAACGACCATTAGTAATCCCCGATTGTTACTTTTGAAAGGCGATACCGCTCCGGAGATGGTAGAGGAGCGTACGGCTCAAGATTGAGCTTAATAGGACTTTCAGGTAGTGGATTTAAGTTTTGTAAATTATAATGCATGGTTTTACTTATGGAGGGAAGGTATGTTGTCCTCGGAAAATGAAAATTATGTTTTAAAGTGATTATTATCTTTATCCACTCACATTTTTCCTTGTTTTACGTCCCCTCTAGACCGTCACGTTCGACGAAGCACATTCCGAGGTGGAGGCATCCCTTCCTAGCTGCGCTGCTACCGTCCTTTTTCGAGTAGGGTTTGTTGGTCATGTAAATCTAATTTTGCAACCTAGTTGCTCTGAATAACTATTTGGGTAGTGTGAATTATTTTGTAGCTTGGTTGCTTTAGATTTGGCGTTGATTGGTTGTGATGTGATCTGGACTGTTTGCATTGTAGTTTAGTTTCTGAATCCTTCGTTTGATAGGTGGAAGACGGTTTGACCAAATAACAGGGGAGATTTTGCCGGATTTTCAGTAAAATTGTCGTAAGTCTTGTTGGACTGTTAAGAGTATTTTAGGAATTAAATTGAGGTGTCAGGGATTGTTAGACGGGAGCAGGGTTTTTCACGGATTTCGAGGGGGAATTCGGGATGGGTACTGTCATTTCGTGATAGTTGAAAATTTGAGTTATTAATCCGTGTTGACCAACGAGTGTTTTCCTCAATTAACTAAAATCCGACCGTTGGATTGCTTTCAAATTTCAGTAGTATGCTTGTGGAATTATTATTGACCTCTCGGAACTTTCGGATTGGAAATTCGAGGTCTGTTGACTATGAATTGGATTTCTATGGGTTTGATCCGAAACTGGGCTGAGTTGAGTGAGTGTTGACTTTTAGTCAACTCTTCTATTTTTTGGATCACAGTTGAGTTATCATTGTAGTTTGATTGTTATTGTAACCTAAATCGACCCGTTGACCTTTAGTTGGTCATTTTGAATTTAGTTTCGATTTGCGATAAATTAAGCAAGTTTAGGACCGTTGAGGGTGTGTGAGTGCATACAGAAGTTTGGGTCCCGGGTTTAAGGCTTAGAATTGTCGTTTATTGATTTCGGATGTCCCTTTTGACAGGCGATACTGGTCCGGGGACGGCAAATGAAGGTATAGTTCAAGCTTGAGCTTAATTGAGCTTTTGGTTATTGGATTTTGTTTTCCTAAATTATAATGCATGCATATTGTGGTGTTTTAAATATTTTATTATCGAACTTGAATTTCGGAAAATGGAATCATTTATTATTTTCATGATTCTTGGAAACTAAGGATTATTATTGTTTTCATTAATTTGTTATGGATTATATATTTCAATAATGATTTTGAAATGACTTCGGCCGTTGAGCCCGTATATGTGATTTTGGGCGTTGGGCCCGGTTATGTAATTTGGATTTAGACTCGGTTATGAGGTTTTGGGCTACGTCCCGATTTTATGGATTCCAATTTTATGAATTTTGATTTTATGGATTATGGTTCTATGGATTTTGGATTTATGGACTTTGGGATTAGGCCCGGGATTTCGATTTATCGGATTTTGGGCTTTCGATTAGAGTTTTCTATAATTTTGTCTTATGTCAGGAAAAAGGGATTTCAAATTGAATTTCGTATTTACATTACGGCTATGTCTACCATCCTCGATTACTATGGCATTTGATGTTCTTAATTTCTATACAAGTTTTGTCATACTTTTACTCTTAATGTTATGCTGGTTTGTGTTTAATTTTCTTAATTATTAGAGTTTTTATTGGCTTTGTTTATTTTTTGCTTAGGAATAAATAAACTGAAGGATTCATGGGAATTGAGGCGGGACAACTTTCCTTCTCGAATAAACAAAAATTCCCTTCATTAAGAGAATAGCAAGGGTCCCTTTTTCTCAAATTTCCTGAAACACCCTTCAGTAATTGGAGCATATCTGTCGCTAGAGAAATCCAATAAGGGCGATCTTGGTGTCTACGGAAAGCTACAACCTTCGTGTTCAAGATTTTCCCGAAGGACGATGAGGAAGTTCGCGAAAATTGAGTGTCAAGTCAGAGTCGGAAACAGCCTATTTGAGAATCCTGTTTTAGGAGGCAAGGGGGCGGTGGTTTTAAGGAGGGAGATACAGAAATCGCAGAGGAGCGCTGGGAAAGAGAGGAGTTTTTCACCATTGCAGAGGACTTCGAAGTCTGAGAACAAAAGAAGAAGACGGAGGCAAAAATTGGAGTCTGTCAACGATTGCGATTCTCAATCTACATACAGTTCCCTTCTCAACTCTTTCATCCTCTCTTTGCACAATTTTCATTACGAATTTCAGAGTTATTATGGGTTATTTCAATTCCATTATGAGCTAATTTCTACTGCTAAGGCTGCGATGTAGCCTATCCATGACAATTCCAATTCAGTTTTCTATGTGATTAGAATTTTATCATTCCTTTTGAGTATATATCATTGAGCTTAATGGTTTCAATTATCTGGCCACTAGTTGAATTATCTGTTGTGCATGTAATTCAAGAGATGATACATGTAGTTTAGCACTGTATGATGTATGCCATGGATTGAACGAAAAACAGGAATGTGCCAACGTGATTTGTGCGGCTTTTATGTGAAATATTTTGAATCTTACTGTGCTCGATTGCTTTTAAATTCGCATACACTTATTGCGGGTTATCGTATGTTGGGTAATTCTAATTCTACTCGAGAGAGGGTCTTAGATAAGTTAGAATTTTCTGCCGTCAAATAGGGTGATAATGGATTGGATGCGTGGTTAGGATTTGGGATTGGATGCGTGGTTAGGATTTGGGATTGGATTGTTTAGGTGAGTCGGATGCCTTAGTGTTTTATTCCTGGGTGAATTCTTCTTCTTCTTAATTGTTTGGGCAATTCTTCAATTGTTGATTTAGTTTTCTTCGTGTTTAGCTTTTCTTTGGAATTCAAAATCCATCACTTCCCTTGGTTTTCAAATAATTTAGAATTAGAACAATTTCAATAGTTAATAGGTAAGTAGTCCTTGTGGGTTCGACATCCTTCTTTATCATTATACTACTTGTTCTGATTTCGTGCACTTGCGAATTTACGTATCAGCATTTTTCCGATACATGACTTTGAGGAATTTTCGGTCATGTATTCGTTGTGGCATTTCTGACACATGACTTTTAGGTATTTTCGGTCATGTGACCGCATGACTTTGAGGTATTTTCGATCATGCGTGTTCATCTCTGACACATGACGTCGAGGTATTTTCCGTCATGTGCTCGTCGAGGATTATTTCTCCGTTGTATGATGTTGAGGTATTTTCCGTCATATGCTCTTTGAGGTTATCTATGCGTGTAGTGCATGATTTCGTCCGCATACCTTTAATGTATTTTCGAATATATGGAGAGTAGGTCCCTGGGTTGGACCTCTCGGTTTCTAGCCATTATTTTGAGGTATTTTCGGCAGCGGTTAAGAGGGCATGTCTGGGGGTTGGACTACCCCGGATATTGAGCTTTGGCTCGGGATAACTTTAGAGGATGGTGGGATATTTTTATGGTATAATATATCTAGGTTTCATATGATTTTGAGCTCGTTCGAGGAGGGTTTCCAAGGCATGGTTGTGGAGCACGGGTGGTTTAACATTGCACGGATTTACGTGGGTCCCGTCGGATTATAAATTAATACATGAATTTTTTGATAAGTTCTTTCGTGATTATTTTTATTTAGTTAGCTAATGAAAAAATATTTTTACATTATACATGCATGGTTTTTATTTACGGAGGAGAAAGTTATATTTTCTTCGGGATTTGTGTCTTAAATTTTTCTCTTTTTCCACTCACTTTTTTCTTGATTTGCGTGCCCTCCAGGCCATTGAGTGAGACGATGACACATCTGTAGGCGGATGCATCATCCTATTGCACTATCACTGCTACTTCGATGACGTAGGACTTGTTGGTTTTTGTAAATTTAACTTCTAAACCTGGTTGCTCTGATTAATCTTTGAGGTAGCTGTAATTATCTCCATAGTTTGGATGATTTGGACTTGAAGTTGGTTTGGCTTGTTTGCGTAGGTTGGATGTGATTTGGTCTGGACTGTTTGGATATTAGTTTAGTATGGAATCCTTCGTCTGACATGTGGTAGATGGTTTAACCAAATTACAAAGAAGTTTCTGCTGGATTTTCGGTACAATTCTCGTAAAGTCTTTGTTGGACTGGTGAGGATAATTCATGAATTATTTTGAGGTTTCAGGTGCTGTCAGATGTGAGCAGTATTTCTCACGGATTTTGAGGAGCAATTCGGGAGGGGTCTTGTCATATATTATAAGGTACAAGGGTCGATATAATAAGTGGTATTATATGTGCCTGATATACAAATTGGGTTTATATGACAACGCTATATACTTGTGTACCTCATAAGTTAACATGTCATAACCATCGTACCTTACTAGACATATGGTCATAACCATATGTATAATGTGTATATTAATTCAGTTATATCCACACCCATTGTAAGGCTGATATATGAATATAACATATTGGGAACGATGTCAGATACTCATACTATTATACCCACTATAAATTATATATGATACTAATATATATTATATATATATATATCAATATATAATATGGCATATGAATTTATTTATTTTCCTTTTTTCCATTCCTAAAGCCGCGAATATAACCAGTGCCTTAGAAGTTCCAACACTCTAGGTAAGTACAATTCAAAATCATTAACAGCCGGGGCCTTCCCATTTGCAGGGCGTTGATTTATCGTATAAAGGGTTCCAAGCTGTTCTCTAGCTAAGATTTGGGTACTCTTGATCAAATTAGGGTTTTTCTTAAAAAAAACAAATTCTCCTGTTTATAGAAAATCATAGAAGAAGAGGCCATGGTGACTGAATCATCAGAGGGAGAAGAGCAAGGCAAGTTGACAGGAGGGAACCAAGTGCTAATTGTGGACGATGATCTCAAAGAAATGGACAAGAAGGCCGCTTTGAGTGTCATCTCTTCCAAGGCCAGCAATGGCGTCTCCTCTCTCCGTGACGACAATCTCGACACTTATTGGCAGTCTCTGCTTCAATTCTCCCTTTTCATTTTCTTAATCCCTCAACAACAGAGAATATTTGAAATTGAAATTACGTTTTTTTTTTGTTTGCAGATCGGTTGGTGCGCAACCTCATTTGGTAAATATTTAATTCCAGAAGAAAGTGAAGCTTCAAGTAAGTGAGAAAGGTTCAATCTTTTTAGCTCTTTGAAAAATTCAAATTCCAAAATTTGATTTTCATTAATGGGTTTTTGTTGCGTGTGTCTTCGCCTCTGAAGCTCAAGAACACGTCGTACATCCAACGTCCTTTTGAGGATGAGGACGAGGATGGAAAGGAGGATTCATTATAAAGTTATGACATGTATCCATGGTAGCTATACCTTTAGATGATATACTTAATTCCATGGTATATCCAACGTGGAAGGTATATATATTTAATGGTGTATGACTATACCCTTACTTTGAATTAAGTGACAGGTACAGTACCATCAGACAATGATTATGCCTATGGTACATCTTGTCATAGCTGGTAATATACATATTGGTAAGTATGATAGTACCTTATATATGATAATATAAGTATCATTATATATTAGGTAACATACCAATAATTAAGATAATATTCGTTTAATTTGTAATATTACCTTAACATAATATTCCTTTAAGATAATATTCCTAAGCCGTAGCTCAATATCCGGGCCATCCAACGCAGAGAGAAGCCCTTCTAACCACTGCCGAAAATACCTCAAAGTAATGGCTAGAAACCAAGAGATCCAACTCGGGAACCTACTCTCCACATATTCAAAAATACCTCAAAGACATGCGGACGTTACCTTGTACTACGCGCGTAGATAAACTCAACGAATACACATGACTGAAAATACCTCGAAGTCTTGCGGTCGGAGAAATGCTATAATAACCGAGGATGATAACCCTAGTGAAAACCGTAATGTAAATTCAAAATTCAATTGAAATCCTTTTTACCTTGCCTTAGCCAAGATAATATAAAACCTGGGTCTAAAGCCCAAAATCTAAGAAACCGAATTCTCGGGCCTAAGCCCAAAACCATACCCTTGGCTGAAGCCAAAATCCATAAAACCGAAGTCTATAAAACCGGGACGTAGCCCAAACTTCATTTTTCAAATTCGTTATTGAAAATTCATATCTAATAATAATTCACTAAAATAATTATTCCAAATTCCCAAAATTCATCAAAGTTAATAAATCCCTTTAGAATAATTATTCTAATTTATCAAAATTCATATTTAATAAGAATTTATTTATAACATACGTTTATGCATGCATTGAAATTTACAAAACCAAAATCCATGGTATCGCCTGTGGTGGCCGGAAAATGGCCGGAAAGGTGTGGCGGTATTGTTCACGCTTGGTTCTCCTTCTCCCAACGTCATCAACCTCGATGGTGGGTATGGTTGAGCTTAGAAGGCAACGAGGAAGATGATGGTGTGATTTTTTCGTGGTGGTTTGGCCTAAAACAAAAAATCCCTAGGTGGTGTGTGTGTGTATTCTTCGGCCAAGAGAGAGATCGAGAGATTTGAGAGAAATGTGATGTAAAAATATATGGAAATATGACATTTAAAATATCTAAACACTCAAAATTACCAAGCTGCCCCTAAAGCCTCTAGACGCCAAACTCTCTCATCTGGACTCCGATTTTCACGTGTCGCCTGTCTACGAACTCGTGAGTTTGAAACCTACATAATAGTCCAAGAAAAATTTCCAAAACTGACTCCGAATGAAAAGTGAATTTCGAACCCCGAGGGTAAAATCGTCATTTTTTAAATTAATTTACGAAAATTCACTAATTAAAAATACAGGTCATTTCAACTAACCACTTAAAGAAATTTCGTCCTCAAAATTCATACCTATCACTAGAACAAATGAGGATGCTGAGCCCGCATCAGTGCCTCGGGCTCCCAAGTTCTTCTTCCACATGAAGATTTCTTCACAGAACTTTAACCAGAGGAATAATCTTTATGTGCAATACTTTTTCCTTTCAATCTAGAATTTGCACTGGTTGTTCCTCAAAGCTCAGATTATCTCTTAACTCAATTGGTTGCTCCTCCAGTACATGAGATTCATCAAACAGATATTTCCGGAGCATGGATATATGGAATACATCATGAACCTTCGAAATTTCTGGGGGTAGGGCAAGCCTGTAAGCCACTGGGCCTATCCTTTCAATGATTTCATAAGGCCCAATATAGCGAGGATTCAGCTTCCCTTGTCTACCAAAATGCACAACTCCTTTCGAGGAGGACAATTTCAAGAAAACCCAATCTCCGACCTCAAGCTCAAGATCCCTGATTCGTCGGTCTGCAAAACTTTTCTGGCGGTCCTGATCTGCCTTTAGTCTTTCCATGATGATTCTGATCTTTTTCTCTGTCATTTCAACGATCTCTGGTGGTAGTAGTCTTCTCTCACCGACCTCATTCCAACATATAGGTGTCCTGCACTGTCTCCCATACATTGCCTCAAAAGGAGACATCCCAATGCTAGACTGATAACTGTTGTTGTACGAAAATTCCATCAATGCCAAGTGAGAATCCTAATTCCCTTTAAAATGTAGTACACATGCTCTCATCATATCTATTCAGTCATTATTTATACATAATTTTGATGTCATTTAGCGCCCTTTTTCATGTCCTTTGCTTAATTTTGTGCCAACCATAGTAGAAAGTGATCCTCTTGTGAGACATGTGTAGGCTTTATAAAGATAACTTAATTATGAGAATACAGGAAAAAGAATGGCTCAAATCGGAGTTCAAATGAAGAAGATGTCCTAAATTCAATATCGGGTCCTAAGAAAGGCCCTGGCGCGCCCTTGCGCCCTATTTAGGGCGCTTGACCAAGAAGTTTATATCAAGCCATGAGGGTCCTAAATCCATGTCTGAGTACAAGCAGATCAATCCCATGATGAGCCATGGTGCATGCCAAGACGTGTCCCTGACATGTCTCAAGGAGACTCCATCTGCGCTCTAATCCAAGTCAAGCCCAGACGAGCCATGGCGCATCTTCAGAGCTCTCAACCAAGTCCCACTCGTGTCCCCCATCACGCCTCAAGTTCCAGGTTCCTGGCGTGTTCCTCAGAAGTGCCAAAGATCAAGCCCAGCGGTAGAACATGGTTCGCTAGAAGGCAAGTCCTTTGATATGGCCAGGAAGGCCAAAATGCGACGTAACTTGGAACTCGTTGGAACCAAGTGAGACACCACCTAGAAGTACACTTCCAGACACCCATCTAAGCTAATGAAATCAAGTGTCTCGTCCAGAATTACCAATGGCATGGTGCGCCCTAGAAGACCTCGGTTGTGCCTTAAATTGAGCAAAATTGGGTCGCTGAGCTATCTACGAGCTTTTGAGGAGGACAAAGCCCATAAATGTACTAGAAATATCATATGGAAGTGAAGCGCATGGTTGGTCCTAGCTGTATTTGTCAATGACATGATGTGTCCCTAATATGTCCAAGAATAAGGTCCTAGGAGCCAAGGTTCTGCCGACCCTTAGCCGCATACACTTTTAGTTTTAACGCAGTTTTCAGTTTTGAGACTTTTTGTTCGTGTTGTGGAAGAGTGGAATGCAAAGACTTCTTGAAGATTGCTAGGACGTGTGCCTTGGATCACCACCATTCGCAGTGTTTTCTCTTCTACTCTTTAATCAGTTGTGCAATCATGAATTCTTTTTAAGTGTTATTTCAATAAGATGCGTGAGTAGTTTCTTTCAGAATTAGAGCTGCTTGAAACCCTAGCCTTGTAGTTTTTCAATACAATTTTGGCCCTTGATTCCTTTATTATGAATCTTGAATATATTTTGGATTGTTATGCGTCATGGGCTGAGTTTGTGTGTATGAGTTTGGCTAACTTATTTGCATGATCTATCGATGAATAATTGTTCGTTATACTAGCCATCTTCTTGTAATTGTTTAGCATCAATGGTGTAGGTCTTTAACTATGCTTATAATCTGAATTCATAACAACCTAGGGCTGCACATCACTTTTCTAGGAATAGTGTGGTGTCATTAAATTCTCTTCATATTCCATGCATCAACTTAGATTATTAACCTTTCTCTAGGATTGATAGACGTTCTAAGCAGAGGAAACGGCTAGGACATAATAAGTAAGAGATAGTGACTTGTGTGGAGTGAGCCTTAATCAGACCTTTGCATGGGCACCATATTCAGATAATTCATAATAAGGGGATCTTGGAAATTGTATTAGAAATTTAATTGGTTAGTGGTGGATAGTTGGCCTTGATTCGCTTTATTTCATCAATCAATTTCATTATCTTTAATTCCTTGTTTTCAATGTTTATTGCAATTTAATTCATTTAATTTCGTTAAGTTCTCGAAGAATCACAAACCCCCTCCCACATCACAACCCCCTCCCTTGAGTCTTAAATTAGTGTGTAGAGGCGTGTTGAATATTTCTTACGTTTAGTGTGGTTTGGTCACGTGTCTTTTGTGTTATACCTTGTTTTTGAGTCTTACTTAAGTTAATCAATCTAATCGAGTGGTTTAACATTGAACAAGCCCTCAAGGGATCGACTCTTACATTGCTACTATACTATCTTTATCGATTTGTGCACTCGCAAGGATTAAAACTGTTAGAATTGGATTGCATATTTATTGTTCTCTAATTTTACCAACAAGTTTTTGGTGCCGTTGCCGGGGACTTGTCCCTCAACGGTGTCCACTTAGTTTTCTATTCTTTTTTCAAGTACTAGTCGTTTATGTCATCTAGAGGCTCTGTACAAGGGTATGTACACGGGTCCTCCCCAATTTCAGCAGCATTAACTTCAGTGCACGACTCTCCATAACCAACACCACCACAATCTCCTCCTAGGATGGCATGCCGTGACATCATCCCTCCCCCACCACCACCAGCCCCACGGATTATGAAGGAATATGCTACTCGTCATGTGCTAGAGGATCAGTTTCCAATCGTTTTCTCAACCTTAATTGTGGAAAATTTCGAGCTTAAGTCATGTACCATACACATGCTACCTAAGTTTCACGGGCTCTCAGGAGAGGATCCCTATATGCGCATAAAAGAGTTTGTTGAAGTTTGATCTACCTTGAGGATTAATGGCATGACTGAGGCAGAGATTCGATTGAGGCTATTTCACTTCAGCCTCAAAGACAAAGCGAAGCCTTGGTTTCATTCCTTAGCACCTGCATCTATCGAGTCCTGGAGGGACTTAGCTTCAATTTTCCTTACTCAATACTATCCTGCTAAGAAGACAAATAAACTGATGTGTGAGATCATGACTCCCACGCAGATTGTTCAGTCATTATTTATGCATCATTAAGATGTCACTTAATACTCCTCTTACATGTCTTTTGAATGATTCCGTGCCATCAATAGTAGAAAGTGATCAATTTTGTGACACTTGCGCAGATTTGGAAAGATAGGTAAATTCTGAGATGAACGCAAAAAGAAGGACTCAAATCGGAGTTATAACGAAAGAGTTGTCCTAGGTTAAATATTGGGTCTCAAACCAAGGCCAAAACCGGGTCCTAGCGCTAGCCAAGACAATCCATGAACGTGTCCCGTGACATGTCCTAGAGACATCATATCGAGTCCCTGATCAGTCTCCTATTGAGGTCAAGGACATGTCCTTGACATGTCCTAGACATGCCAAAAGAAGATCCTACCAATGCTAAGATTCATGTCCTAGTTGAGTCCTACAATGCGCCCTAATCATGTCCATGAAACATGTCCATATCGCGGCCCTGCGCCAATTCATGCCATGCCAGGACGTGTCCAGTGACACGTCCCTGATCCCTCATAGATATGCCATTGGTGGAGCCAAGTTCCTGTCCTGCGCCAATCTAGAACTTTATGCGCTTAAGCCATGCTAGTCCATGCCTATAACAAGTGGTTGGTGCGCCTCAAAACCACAGTCTCAGCTCGTGATGAAACAGTTTCCCTGGTTCCTCAGCCCAAGAAGTCCTTTGCACCGTATTTTAGGCCCGGGAGGTTCAAAAGGGGCCCTGACCTAGATTTCGATGGAACAAAGTGAGACACCACTCATAGTTCGACTTCAAATGACCTATCTAAGCCAATGGAATCATGTGTCTCGCATGGAAATGTTAATCACACGTTCGTGTCCTGTTTTTCCCTCAATGACTTCCCAAGAGCCTGATTTGAGACGAATTGGGCCATCGACGTTTCTACAGGCTTTTGAAAAGGACAAAGCCCAAAAACATGCTAGATACATCATTTTGGGAATGCTTGGAGTGGTTTGTCTTGATGGGATTGGCTAATGACTTGTTAAGTTCTTAAAAGTCCAATTTTGATGGTTTTGAGCTCATAATCTGGCCCAGCCATGTTGCAAGCACTTAGTGTTGGCCAGGCCTAGTCCTTGACGTCCAAGCAACATCAAGAAGGCTCCAGAAGCTACCTTCGCATTGTTATTTCCTGCACTTTAATAACAAAGGAGTTGTCCTAAGTTGAATATCTGGTCTCAAACCAAGTCCACAACCGGGTCCTGGCTCCTGCCAAGACAAGCCAAGAACGTGTCCCATGACATGTCCCATAGACATCATACCGAGTCCCTATCGAGTCCCCGATCAGTCTCCTATCGAGGTCAAGGACATATCCTTGACATGTCCTAAATTTTCCCAAAGAAGATCCTACCGATTCCAAGTTTCATGTCCCTATCGCGGCCCTGCGCCAATTCATGTTATGCTAGGATGTGCCCAGTAACACGTCCCTAGTCCCTCAAAGATACGCAAGTGGTGGAGCCAAGTTCCTGTCCGACGCCAATCCAGAACTTTATGCGCTTAAACCATGTCAGGCCACGCCTGCAACAAGTGATTTGTGCGCCTCTAAAGCACAGTCTGAGCTCGTGCTGAAACTGTTTCCCTCGTTCCTCAGCCCAAGAAGTCCTTTACGCCCTATTTCAAGCTCGAGAGGTTAAAAAAGGGCCCTGACCTTGATTTCAATGGAACAAAGCGAGACACCACTCATAGTTGGACTTCAAATGACCTATCTAAGCCAATGGAATCATGTGTCTCGCATGGAAATGCTAATGACACGTTTGTGTCATGTTTTTCCCTAAAAAGTTCCCTAAAGCCTGATTTGAGATGAATTGGGCCATCGACTTTTCTACAGGCTTTTGAGAAGGACAAAGCCCAGAACCATGCCAGATACATCATTTGGGAATGCCTGGAGTGGTTTGTCTCGATGGGATTGGCTAATGACATGTTAAGTTCTTAAAAATTCCAATTTTGATGGTTTTGAGCGCATATCTAGCCCAGCCATGTTGCAAGCACTTAGTGTTGGCCAGCCCCAGTCCCTGACGTCTAATCAACATCAGAAGGCTCCATAAGCTGCCTTTGCATGCAAGAAAGTTTAGAAGACTTAGTTCACAAAGTTTCCGCAATTCCTAGTCCAATTCCAAAAAAGGATTGTCTTTTTGAGTTCCTTTTCAATTCAAACAAAGATAGGATTTTTGAGTTAGTTTTTATTAGGATTTTGTCCTAGATTATCTCCTACATTGTAGAGGTTTACAGGCCTATATAAAGGACCTTAAGTCTCGCGGGCGAGGACTTTTAGACACCCGAGCCGCACTTTATTGTAAGTCAGATTTTCAATTAAAACAGTTTTTAGTTTTCTGCTTGTGAGAGAGTTGTGTGTGAGCATTGGAGGGCAAGCCTTTGCGTGGTCTTCTGCTGTGTTTCATCTGCAATAATCTCCTTTATATCTTTACTTTTATTGCTTTTACTTTAATGAACTCAATTATGTTTGTTTCAATTTCAGTCATGCGTGAGTAGTCTTTTTAGGATTATTGCTGCTTGAAGCCCTAGCCATGTTAGTTACTTAATTAGATTTCTAGCCCTTGATTTTAATTGCTATGAATGCTGAATAAGTTGGATTACGTTGTTTAATGACCTTAATTTATGCCTATAAGATTAGCTACCTTTTTTGCATATAATTATTGATGTAATTGCTTGGCGGACCATCATATGATCTTGTGATTTGTAGCATCAAGGGTAGGTGGAGGGACACCTATTTGTAATCTAAACTCATGACAACCTAGGATTGCACATCACTTTTCTAGGGGTAGTGTAGTGTCATTAAATTCTCTTTGTACTTCATGCATCATCTGAAATGGTAGTTGATACACGTTCTAGGTACACATCATGCTTAGAACATGACAAGTAAGAGAGAATAACATGAGTAGAGTGGGCCTTTGTCAGACCTTTGCACGGGTACTTAATTCCTAGAGTTCATAGTAATTAGGTAAAGGAAATCTGATTAATAACTATAATTGGTTAGAGTGGATAGTAAGTCTTAATTCGCCATAGTTAACAAATTTAATCAACCATCATCCTTGCATTGTTATTTCCTGCACTTTAATTTACTTTTCGTTAACTTTCAAAACCAAAAAGTGGTTTGTGCGCCCCTAAAGCATAGTTTGAGATCGTGCTGATACTGTTTCCCTGGTTCCTCAGCCCAAGAAGTCCTTTGCGCCTTATTTCAGGCTCAGGAGGTTCAAAAAGGGCCCTGACCTAGATTTCGGTGGAACAAAGCGAGACACCACTCATAGTTGGAATTCAAACGATCTATCTAAGCCAATGGAATCATGTGTCTCGCATGGAAATGCTAACGACACGTTCATGTCCTGTTTTTCCCTAAACGATTTCCCTAGAGCCTGATTTGAGACGAATTGGGCCATCGACTTTTCTACAGCCTTTTGAGAAGGAAAAAGCCAAGAATCATGTTAGATACATCATTTGGGAATGCCTGGAGTGGTTTGTCTCGATGGGATTGGCTAATGACAAGTTAAGTTCTTAAAAGTCCAATTTTGATGGTTTTGAGCCCATAATCTGGCCCAGCCATGTTGCAAGCACTTAGTGTTGGCCAGGCCCAGTCCTTGACGTCCAAGCAACATCAAGAAGGCTCTAGAAGCTACCTTCACATTGTTATTTCCTGCACTTTAATAACAAAGGAGTTGTCCTAAGTTGAATATCTGGTCTCAAACCAAGTCCACAACCTAGTCCTGGCTCCTGCCTAGACAAGCCAAGAACGTGTCCCGTGACATGTCCCAAAGACATCATACCGAGTCCCTATCGAGTCCCCGATCAGTCTCTTATCGAGGTCAAGGACATATCCTTGACATGTCCTAAATTTTCCCAAAGAAGATCCTACCAATTCCAAGTTTCATGTCCCTATTGCGGCCCTGCACCAATTCATGTTATGCCAAGACATGCCCATTAACACGTCCCTGGTCCCTCAAAGATACGCCAGCGGTGGAGCCAAGTTCCTGTCCAGCCCCAATCCAGAACTTTATGCGCTTAAGCCATGCCAGGCCACGCCTGTAACAAGTGGTTTGTGTTCCTCTAAAGCACAGTCTGAGCTAGTGTTGAAACTGTTTCCCTGGTTCCTCAGCGCAAGAAGTCCTTTGCGCCCTATTTCAGGATCAGATGGTTCAAAAAGGGCCCTCACCTAGATTTCGATGGAACAAAGTGAGACACCACTCATAGTTGGACTTCAAATGACCTATCTAAGCCAATGGAATCATGTGTCTCGCATGGAAATGCTAATGACACGTTCGTGTCCTAATTTGCCCTAAAAGACTTCCCTAGAGCCTGATTTGAGACGAATTGGGCCATCGACGTTTCTATAGGATTTTGAGAAAGACAAAGCCCTGAACCATCCTAGATACATCATTTGGGAATGCCTAGAGTGGGTTGTCTCGATGGGATTGGCTAAAGACATGTTAAGTTCTTAAAAGTCCAATTTTGATGGTTTTGAGCCCATAATCTGGCCCAGCCATGTTGCAAGCACTTAGTGTTTGCCAGGAAAATACTTGACATCCAAGCAACATTAAGAAGGCTCCAGAAGCTGCCTTCACATTGTTATTTCCTGCACTTTAATAACAAAGGAGTTATCCCAAGTTGAATATCTGGTCTCAACTTAAGTCCAAAACCGGGTCTTGCCTCCGGCCAAGACAAGCCAAGAACGTGTCCCTTGACATGTCTGAGAGACATCATACTGAGTCCCTATCGAGTCCCTGATCAGTCTCCTATCGAGGTCAAGGACATATCCTTGACAGGTCCTAAATTTGCCCAAAGAAGATCCTACCGAATCCAAGATTCATGTCCCTATCGCGGCCCCACGCTAATTTATGTTATGCCAGGACGTGCCCAGTAACACGTCCCTAGTCCTCAAAGATACGCCAGTGGTGGAGCCAAGTTCCTGTCCGACGCCAATCCATAACTTTATGCGGTTAAGACATGCCAGGCTACGCCTGTAACAAGTGGTTTGTGCGCCTCTAAAGCACAATCTGAGCTCGTGCTGAAACTGTTTCCCTAGTTCCTCAGCCCAAGAAGTCCTTTATGCCCTATTTCAGGCTCGAGAGGTTCAAAAATGGCCTTGACCTAGATTTCAATGGAACAAAGCGAGACACCACTCATAGTTGGACTTCAAATGACCTATCTAAGCTAATGCAATCATGTGTCTCGCATGGAAATGCTAACGACACATTTGTGTCCTGTTTTGCCCTAAAAAGTTGCCTAAAGCCTGATTTGAGATGAATTGGGCCATCGACTTTTCTACAGGCTTTTGAGAAGGAAAAAGCCCAGAACCATGCTAGATACATCATTTGGGAATGCCTGGAGTGGTTTATCTCGATGGGATTGGCTAATGACATGTTGAGTTCTTAAAAGTCCAATTTTGATGGTTTTGAGCCCATAATCTGTCCCAGCCATGTTGCAAGCACTTAGTGTTGGCCAGGCCTAGTCCCTGATGTCCAAGCAACATCCAGAAGGCTCCATAAGTTTCCTTTGCATGCAAGAAAGTTTAGAAGACTTAGTTCACAAAGTTGCCGCAATTCCTAGTCCAATTCCAAAAACGATTGTCTTTTTGAGTTCCTTTTCAATTCAAACTAAGATAGGTTTTTTGGGTCAGTTTTTTTTTAGGATTTTGTCCTAGATTATCTCCTACATTGTAGAGGTTTACAGGCCTATATAAAGGACCTTAAGTCTCGCGGGCGAGGACGTTTAGACACCCGAGCCGCACTTTATTGTAAGTCAGATTTTCAATTAAAATAGTTTTTAGTTTTCTGCTTGTGAGAGAGCTGTGTGTGAGCATTGGAGGGAAAGACTTTGTGTGGTCTTCTGCTGTGTTTCATCTGTAATAATCTCCTCATTATCTTTAATTTTATTACTTTTACTTTAATGAACTCAATTATGTTTGTTTGAATTTCAGTCACCCGTGAGTAGTCTTTTTAGGATTATTGCTGCTTGAAGCCCTAGCCATGTTAGTTACTTAATTAGATTTCTGGCCCTTGATTTTAATTGCTATGAATGCTTAATAAGTTTGATTACTTTGCTTAATGACCTTAATTTATGCCTATAAGATTAGCTACATTTTTTGCTTATAATTATTGATGTAATTGCTTGGCGGACCATCATATCATCTTGTGATTTGTATCATCAAGGGTAGGTGGAGGGACACCTATTTGTAATCTAAACTCATGACAACCTAGGATTGCACATCACTTTTCCAGGGGTAGTGTAGTGTCATTAAATTCTCTTTGTACTTCATGAATCATCTTAAACGGTAGGTGATAGACATTCTAGGTACACATCATGCATAGAACATGACAAGTAAGAGAGAATAACATGTGTTGAGTGGGCCGTAGTCGGACCTTTGCACGGGCATTTAATTCCCAGAGTTCATAGTAATTAGGTAAAGGAAATCTGATTAATAACTATAATTGGTTAGTGTGGATAGTAAGCCTTATTTCGCCTTAGTTAACAAATTTAATCAACCATCATCCTTGCATTGTTATTTCCTGCACTTTAATTTACTTGTCTTTAACTTTCAATACCAAAAAGCATAAACCCAACCAAACACAACCCCAACCCCAACCCCAACCCCCCCCCCCCCCCCCCCCCCCCCCCCCCCCCCCCCCCCCCCCCCCTGCCGTTTTTATTGTTAGAGTCTTTGTTTGTGTCTTTCTTTGGTCTCTGATTGTGTTTTGCGTCACAAGTTAGGTCTAGGGTAAATTAGAATCATTGTCGTGCCCTTTACTACTTTAACTCGCGTGCCATTGTTTTGTTGTTGATTGGTGTCATTTGTTCAAGTTAATAAAATTAGAACTTAATTGGATATAAAATGTTGATCAAGTCCTCGAGGGATCGACCTTTGCTTTCCAATATACAATCATAAATGATTTTGTGCACTTGCGAAGATATAACTGTTGAAAATAGAGTTCCTAATTATTGTGTACTTTATTTATACTATTACATGCCGAGGATGAGCCCTTCTATGAATATTGGGAGAGATTCAACCAAATGATCCAAGCTTGTCCCCATCACAATATTTCTGACAGTCCCTTAATGTTAGGCTTCTATGGTGGCCTAAGAACTAGTGATCGAGTAATGGTTGATTCTCAATAAAAGGGGCCATGGATAGTACGACTAAGGAAGCAAGAATAGCCTTTGAGAGCATAGCTCAGAGAGAAGCAATTCAGTTATAGAGGACATCCATCTAGAGCTATAAGTGGGGTGAATAGGGACAAGGATGATGCCATTGCCCAACTCACGGCAATGGTGAAAAAGTTGTGCAATGAGAAGACCCTTGGAGTCCAAGTGTGTGATGTTTTCTCAGAACAAGGACACAGTTCTTAGGAGTGTCCATTGGTAGAGGAAGCCAATATGGTTGGTGGCTTCAACAATGGCCCACGACCACTCAACCTGTGGCACATCATATGAATCAATCTAGGTCCCCACCAAATTAAAGCTCTGGCACCAACTCTTTGGAGGATATAGTGACTGCCATGTCTCAGAACACCAACTCTTTCATGCAAAACAGGAATGCTTTCATTAAGGAAAGTAGGAATCACATGGTTAAAACTAACAGAGCTATCACTAATTTAGAACATCATATGGGTCAATTAGCAAATCAGTGGAGTCAGAGAGAGCAAGGCAAACTGCCAAGCCAAGTCATGATCAATCCCAAAGGATTTCAAAACCCCACTGTAAATGCCATTACTTTGAGAAGTGACACCAAGCTTCAAGGACCCCCAACCTGTGCCCTCTCAAGACGTCAGTGAAGTGTCAGATATCGAAGATGTCTATATTCAGCCTTTGCCGCAAAGCTTGGCCACACTTGCGTCGTAAGGTAGCCCGCGACCCAGTATCAAGTCCCATATGCCAATGTTGCGCAAGGTTGCGCTTGCTAATGCACCAAGGCATTTTCCTGGCCTGGAAAATGATGCACCACCAGAGCCTTCAGAGCATACGCCAGGACGCGCCAATGCTGCGCCAAGGCGTGCCAACGATGCACAAGGACGCGCCAACACTGCGCCAGGATGCACCAACGCTGTGCCAGGATGCACCAACGCTGCGCCAGGACGCAACACTGAAGGACACCTGATAGGGCCCAACTTGTAAACTTCGAACACGGTAGTACCTCGGCAGACTCCAATTGTGTCCCAGCCCATGTCTAAGGACAAGGGCATGGCTTTAGACCAGCCTAAGCCTTCTAACTTTCAATTTCATAATTCAGTGCCTAATCAGACCAAGAAAGTTCAATTTGATCTAGATAATGATGTTATCATACCTTTTCCTCGCAGGTTTCAAAATAAAAACAAAAAGAAGAGGAATTTGAAGAGGTGATCATTAGCATGTTACAAAAACTGCATATCACGCTGCCATACCACTAATTGGTCAAATACATGCCAATTTTTGCCAAGCTCATCAAGGACATGGTGGCGGGGAAAAAAGGATTCAGTTCACAGGACATCATTGACATACCCCAAGGCATGCTATGCTGCTCTCCTGCGCATGCCTCATAAGGACAATGATCTCGGGCCTCCCACACTACCTTGTGTCATACAATCAAAGAGGTTTGAACATTGCTTATGTGACATGGGAGCATCTGTGAATATAATGCCTTTCCATATCTATAAATCTTTGAACTTGGGAGAATTGAAACCTACTCACTTATGTGTTAGATTAGTTAATGCCTCAGTTACTAATCTAATGGGTGTGCTTGAAGCTGTACTTGTTCAAATAGGTGATACTTGTGTTCTAGCAGATTTTTACATCCTCAAGATGGACAGGATTGATCACGCAAAGGAGCCACCATTGATCTTTGGCCGGCCCCTCTTGGCCACGGCTGAGTGTATGATTGATGTGAAAAATGGTCAAGTGTCGATTAACATGTTAGAAAAATTGAGAACCTTTTACATTGATGATGCAATTCAATATCCTGCTCAACCTATAGTCGATTTTTCCTCTAAATATGATGGATATTTTGCTTCAAAAGAATATTGCTAACACTTGTGTGGCAGATCCACTTGAGAAAGCAATCACATGTCCTTCCTCCGATGAAGAGCTACAGGATGATCACGTGGCAGATGAGCTAAGGTTTCTCAGTACGATGCCCCTTTATTCAGTGCACCAATAGCCCTTTGAGGAACTCCCCCTCACATCCCAGTAAATTCTGCCATATATAGTGCAAGCCCCTAAGCTTGAATTGAAGCCATTACCTGAGCATCTGAAATATGCATACCTAGGTACGAATCAAACTCTTCCGGTCATTAATTCTTCTAACCTTAGTACTGTGGAAGATAATGAGTTGGTGCAGGTCTTGAAGGCCAATCAAACTGCAATTGGATGGACCATTGCAGGCATCAAAGTAATCAGCCCTTCCAAGTGCATTCATAGAATTCTGCTCCAGGAGGATGCCAGGCCATCACGAGAGGGACAACGAAGGCTCAACCCACCAATGAAGGAAGTGGTGAAGAAAGAGGTGCTTAAGCTTTTGGATGTTGGCGCCATATACCCAATCTCAGATTCCAAGTGGATAAGTCCAGTTCAGGTGGTTCCAAAGAAGAGTGGAATCCCTGTGGTAAAAATGAGCATGATGAGTTAGTACCACAGCGAGTCCAAACAGGGTGGAGAGTATGTATCGATTATAGGAAGTTAAATTCCACAACTCGAAAAGATCATTTTCCTTTACCCTTTATTGATCAAATGCTTGAGCGACTTGCAGGACTCTCTCATTATTGTTTTCTAGATGGCTATTCAGGGTATAATCAGATTGACATAGCCCCGGAGGATCATGAGAAAATGACATTCACTTGCCCCTATGGCACTTTTGCCTATAGGAGGATGCCATTTGGGTTATGCAATGCCCCTGCCACATTCCAACGTTGCATGATGAGTATTTTCTCATATATAGTTGAGGATATTATAGAGGTTTGTATGGATGATTTTTCTATTTTTGGTCATTCATTTAAGCTTTTCTTAGCTACTTATCTCGAGTATTAGAACGATGGAGGAAAAGTAACCTTGTGCTCATTTGGGAGAAGTGCCATTTTATGTTACAACAAGGAATTATATTGGGACATGTGATTTCTTCACGTGGCATTGAAGTAGATAAAGCCAAACTTGACATTGTGGATCGGTTGCCCTACCCTACATCAGTCAAGGATGTGAGATTGTTTTCGGGACATGCCGGGTTCTACAAGAGGTTCATAAAGGACTTTTCCAAAATCAAAAGACCATTGTGCAACCTTCTAGTCAAAGATGTCGTGTTTGACTTCAATAAGGAATGTCGTGAGGCATTCACCTTTCTCAAGGCTAAGCTCACGACATCCCCATTCATCATGCCTCCCAACTGGGACCTACCATTCGAGCTCATGTGTGACGCATCAAATTATGCAGTTGGAGATGTTCTGGGTCAACGAGTGAATAAGATGCCTCATGTCATCTACTATGCCAGGAGGACCACTAAATGATGCCCAACTGAATTACTCCACAACAGAGAAGGAGCTTTTAGCTGTTATTTTCACTTTAGAAAAGTTTAGATCTTATTTAATTCAAACTAAAGTGATAATATATACTGATCATGTAGCTTTGAAGTACTTCCTCACCAAGAAGGATGCCAAACCTAGGCTACTGCGCTAGATGCTGCTTTTGCAAGAATTGACTTGGAAATCAAGGATAAGAAGGGCACTGAGAATGTCATTGCAGACTATTTGAGTAGATTAGTTAACATGTCTACTGAGCAAGTGGATCAATTATCGTTACTTGAAACCTTTCCTGATGAACAATTGTTTTCTTTACATGTTATTGATCCATGGTACGCTGATATCATTAATTACCTAGCTACTAAACGTATTCCTTCTTCATTGAACATATTTCAGATGGATAAGCTGATAAAACAAGCCAAATATTATGTTAGGGATAAGCCGTATTTATGGAAACATTATTTTGACCAAATCATCAGACGATGCATCCCTAAAGCTGAGATGAGGTCAGTGCTGAACTTTTTTCATGGCTTGGCGTGTGGAGGACACTTTGGCGCCAAAAAGACTGCCCTTAAGATATTGCAATCTTGTTTTTATTGGCCTACACTTTTTAAAGATGCACATGAATTTGTCCTCACCCGTGACAACTGCCAAAAGAAAGGTAATATCAACCCTAGGAATCAAATGCCTTGGCATCCCATCCTAGTTGTTGAAATTTTTGATATGTGGGGCATAGATTTCATGGGACCTTTTCCAAATTCTCATGGGTATTTATATATATTACTTGTTGTGGATTATGTCTCTAAGTGGGTGGAAGCCATACCCACCAAAACTAATTATTCCAAAGTGGTTGTGAGTTTTATATAGAGTAAAATCTTAGCAAGGTTTGGAGCCCCTATAACAATCATTAGTCATGGAGGGACTCATTTTTCTAATCGTTCTTTTGAGGCCCTAATGAGGAAGTATGGCATCACTCATCGCATTGCCACACCTTACCATCCTCAAACGAGTGGTCAAGCTAAAATCTCGATTCGGGAAGTGAAGTCTACCTTGGAAAAGGTCGTGAACCCTACAAGAAATGATTGGTCTCAATGCTTGAATGATGCTCTGTGGGCTTACATGACAGCTTATAAGACTCCTATCGGCATGTCACCATTTAGGTTAGTATTTGGCAAAGGATGTCACCTCCCAGTTGAATTAGAGCACATGGCATATTGGGCATTCAAGCGGGCCAACATGAGCTTGGACGCAGCCAGCAATCAGAGAAAGCTTCAACTCAGTGAGTAGGATGAGCTCAGGAACGAAGCCTATGAAAGTTCACGTATATACAAAGAGAAAACCAAGGCGTTCCATGATAAGCAGAATCAACGAAAGTAATTTCAGATTGGACAAAAATTCCTCTTATTCAATTCTCGTTTGAGGCTCTTTCCATGTAAGCTGCGTTCTAGGTGGACTAGCCCTTATCTTGTGACTAATGTTTCTCCACATGGCGCAGTTGAAATTCAGCATCTCGGAAGGAAGGAAACGTTCAAGGTTAATGGCCACCGTCTCAAGCCATATTATGAGGCATTCATTGAGAGACCTTCAATTGTTCAAGCTTTGCAGCCACCACCAAGTGCCTAGCTGCCAGCCTCGTCTTGCCCAAACGTTAAATAAATTGCTCATACGAGGCAACCTAGCCCTGGTTTGAATTCTCTCGCCCCTTTCTTGTTTCTGCGCATATCACCTTCTATAACTTACATTTTGATCTTGTCTTATCTTCTCTTTAACATTGAGGACAATGTTTAATTTAGGTTTGGGGGTGTGGAGGAAAAACTTTGCATATAGAAACAAGTAGGTTTGGGGGTACTCACGGCCAGAAGTCTGTTTTTAGCTTTGTGTGTTAATTTGTTTGTTCAGTTGTCAATTAAGCTTAACTCTGGCTAGACCGTGGGCTTTGGCTTGTTAATAGGAATCACATGTAAGAAACTAGCGTTGTTTGACTAGGAGTTATGTCATTCTAAGTTTGTAGCATCCTATTGCACTTCACATGCCATGTCTTCAGCAATCAAGTGAATAAAATGACTAAATTTGAGTGAACTTCAAAATAATAGTGGAGACTACCATGCCAGAATTTGAGCCTTAATGTCATTCTTTCTGAGTGATTCACATTGTTTCTACTCTTTAAACACTCTTCACTTTTGTTCATAAATGTTGGTCTCATTACATCATATTTGCATTGAATTTTAAAGAACTAACATTTTTTAGATGCTCTTGGTTTGATGTGTGATCTACCATAAGAAGCGATGTAGGCTATGTGTGGTTAACCTCCTAAAGGCCCTACCCAACCTTGTTGTGTGCTCCCTAAGCCACTTTGAAGCCAAACACTTAGACTTTCTTTCATCACCCTAAGCATAATCGACCCAATTCAACAACCAATTAATTTGGCCATGCCCTATGGCTTAGGTGGTGGCAAGGCAGTGCCAAATGAAGTACATGGCTAGAATGAGGAAGGAGAACCTGCATTGCTAATGACTCAAGTCACTAGCCCATATGCGCCAACGCTGCGCCAATTTGCGCAAATCTAAGCCATGGAGGTCCATACTACGCCAACACTGCGCCAAGACCAGGGACATCAATAGATCACAACATTGCATGATCTTGGGATAGTTCAAAGAAAAGCCGAAAAAAGGAAAAAGAAAAGAAAATTGAAAGCTAAAAAAAGAAAGAAAAAAAAAGAGAAAAAGAAAAGTGATGAACTAAACCAAGTGAACCAATGGGATAAAAAAAAAAAAAAAAATCAAAGAGTAGCATCAAGTCAAGAATTCAAGTCAGTGTGAGGCCGTCGAATGCCAAATTGCCGCAGGGGTCTAAAAGACCAAAGAAGGAAACATTCCAAGTCATGCTACTTCATGCCTTGTCTCATATGAGTTTTTTTTTTTTAATTCCAAACCTTTCTTTCTTAAACCCAATTAGCCTAGCCCCACTACAACCTAATGAGAAGACCTAACTGATCTCGTGGGAAATCATGCTGAAGATTGAGGTAAGTGTCATTGTTCTTAAAGTTCAATTCCATTCATGAGATCTTACATCCAGAAATTGCGGTTTTTCATTGAATACTTATATGTGATTATGCTTGATTTAATTATATAAATTCCATCACATGTGCTTGATATGAGTGTAAGCCTAGGGCTCTAGAGTGAATTGAGAGACCCAGTGAGGATTAGAGTCGAGGTGAAATCTTTCTTGAGCGCTTGATTGAGGCTGTTTTCGAGCTTGGCTATTGAAGATATTGGCATTCACTCATAACACATGACTCTTACTATTGTGGCATACCTTTTAGTTTTGCAAAG
Source organism: Oemleria cerasiformis (assembly GCA_037349345.1). Taxonomy (NCBI): domain Eukaryota; kingdom Viridiplantae; phylum Streptophyta; class Magnoliopsida; order Rosales; family Rosaceae; genus Oemleria; species Oemleria cerasiformis. Next base: position 5,120,598 of record JAZGTL010000016.1, read on the forward strand.
TTTGTGTACTTTCATTGATTCTTATTAGCTTGTTAAAGAACTACTGCTCTAGGAAATTTAGATGTCTAAGTAAAACGTTTGTGGGTATCGTGAATGGTAAACCCTCAGGAGACAACACTCCTCCTACTAGGGACACCTAGGGGTTCAAATGATTTATCCTTAACAAAGATCTAGTCATTTCATTTTTATTTAGTTTTTTTTCCTTTGTTTTGCTCAGGGACTAGCAAAAGATAGGTTTGGGGGTATTTGTTTAGTCATTATTTATACTTCATTTTGATGTCATTTAGTGCCCTTTTTCATGTCATTTGCTTAATTTTGTGCCAACCATAGTAGAAAGTGATGCTATTGTGAGACATATGCATGCTTTAGAAAGATAGCTTAATTATGAGAATAAAGGAAAAAGAATGGCTCAAATCGGAGTTCAAATGAAGATGTCCTCAATTCAATATCGGGTCTTGAGAAAGGCCCTAGCGTGCCCTTGCGCCCTATTTAGGGCGCAGGACCAAGAACCTTGAATCAAGCCATGAGGGTCCTAAATCCATGTTTGAGGACCAGCAGATCAAGCCCCTGATGAACCAAGGTGCATGCCAAGACGTGTCCCTAACATGTCTCAAGGAGACTCCATCTGCGCCAAAATCCAAGCCAAGCCCAAACGAGCCATGGCGCGTCTTCAGAGCTCTCAGCCAAGTCCCACTCATGTCCCCTGACACGCCTCAAATTCTAGGTTCCTGGCGGGTTCCTCAAAAGTGCCAGAGACCAAGCCCAGCGGTAGAACATGGTCTGCTATAAGACAAGTCCTTGGATATGGCCGGGAGGGCCAAAATGGGACATGACTTGGGACTCGATGGAATCAAGTGAGACATCACGCATAAGTACACTTCCAGACACCCATCTAAGCTAATTAAATCAAGTGCCTCGTCCAGAACCACCAATGGCATGGTGCGCACTAGAAGACCTCGGTTATGCCTTAAATTGAGCCAAATTGGGCCATTGAGCTATCTACGAGCTTTTGAGGAGGACAAAGCCCATAAATGTACTAGAAATATCATATGTAAGTGAAGCGCATGGTTGGTCCCAGCTGCATTTGTCAATGACATGTTGTGTCCCTAATAAGTCCAAGAATGAGGTCCTAGGAGCCAAGGTTGTGACAGCCGTATCAAGAAGATCCAAGAAAGGTGCCAGCCAGACTTTGCTATCCAAGAACGTCTCTGAAGGTTCCAGAACAAGTCTTGGCGCATTAGAATTCCCTGGGCTACCTAGAAGATTACTTGTTGTTCAAGAAAGGTCATAAATTCTGGGAATGAGTCCATGCCGAGATAGGAAAGCTGATTTAGAGTTTAATTAAGGGTCTTTTGGTCCTTTCTTTTCTGTTTTAATTCCTAGTTTTTAGCTGAAGCCCTAGGAGTATTTAAAATAAGTTTTAACGCAAGCTTAGGGTCTCAACCCTTAGCCGCATACACTTTTTAGTTCTAACGCAGTTTTCAGTTTTGAGACTTTTTGTTCGTGTTTTGGAAGAGTGGAACGCAGAAACTTCTTCAAGATTGCTGGGACGTGTGCCTTGGATCATCACCATTCTCAGTGTTTTCTCTTCTACTGTTTAATAAATTGTGTAATCATGAATTCTTTTAAGTGTTATTTCAATAAGATGCGTGAGTAGTTTCTTTCAGAATTAGGGATGCTTGAAGCCTTAGCCATCTAGTTTTTCAATACAATTTTGGCCCTTGATTTCCTTTATTATGAATCTTGAATATAGTTTGGATTGATGTGTGTCATGAGCTTAGTTTATGTTTATGAGTTTGGCTAACTTATCTGCATGATCTATCGATGAATAATTGCTCGTTAGGCTAGCCATCTTCTTGTGATTGTTTAGCATCAACGGTGTAGGAATTTAACTATGCTTGTAATATGAATTCATGACAACCTAGGACTGCACATCACTTTTCTAGGAATACTGTGGTGTCATTATATTCTCTTTGTATTCCATGCATCCTCTTAGATTATTAACCCTTCTCTAGGATTTATAGACGTTCTAAGCAGAGGAAACAGCTAGGACATGCTAAGTAAGAGAGAATGACTTGTGTGGAGTGAACCTTAATTGGACCTTTGCATGGGCACCATATTCAGATAATTCATAATAAGGGGATCATGGAAATTGTGTTAGAAATTTAATTGGTTAGTGGTAGATAGTCGGCCTTGATTCGCTTTATTTCATCAATCAATTTCATTATCTTTAATTCCTTGTTTTCAATGTTTCTTGCAATTTAATTCATTTAATTATGTTCACGAAGCATTACAAACATCACCACCCAACACCCCCCACCAACCCCCCCCCCCCCCCCCCCCCCCCCCCCCCTTTGCCGTAATTTTTAATTGAGTCTTTAAAGTTCTTGTGTCTTAAATTAGTGTGTAGAGGCTTCTTGAGTCTTTCTTGCATTTAGTGTGGTTTGGTCATGTGTCTTTTGTGTTATACCTTGTTTTTGAATCTTACTTAAGTTATTCAATCTAATCGAGTGGTTTAACATTGAACAAGTCCTCGAGGGATCGACTCTTGCATTGCTACTATACTATCTTTATCGATTTGTGCACTTGCAAAGATTATAACTGTTAGAATTGGATTGCATATTTCTTGTTCTCTAATTTTACCAACAATATCCTCCAAGATCTGAATGGTCCTCTCAGACTGACCATCAATTTGAGGATGAAAAGCTACACTTAAATGAAATTTAGTTCCGAAAGCTTTCTGTAAGCTCCGCCAAAACCTCGAGGTAAATCTAAGATCCCTGTTTGACACAATCGACTCTGGAGTCCCATGTAACTGGATGATCTCATCCACAAACAGTTGGGCGAACTGGCCCATCCTATAACTTCCCATACTGATCAGTCGTTATTTATGCATCATTTTGATGTCTTTATATGCCTCTCTTACATGTCTTTTGAATGATTTCGTGCCATCAATAGTAGAAAATGATCAATCTTGTGAGACTTATGCAGAGTTAGAAACATATGTAAAATCTGGAAAGAACGCAAAAAGAATGACTCAAATCGGAGTCCAGATGAAGGAGATGTCCTTATTTCAATATCAGGTCCTAAACGGGGTCCTGAGTGCGCCAGTGCGCCAGTGCGCCTATTTTGGGCCACTAGCCAAGTACCTCATATCAGGCCCTCCGGGTCTCAAACCTGTGTTTCATGACACCAAGGTCAGGTCCTAGAAGTGCCAAGGTCGCGCCGAGGTAGGTCGAGGACATGTCCCAAGAACTCCCATCCGAGCCCAGATGTGCGCCTAAGCCCGGGGTCCCTGTTCCGCCAGCGGTGGATCAGAGGTTCTCCGTCTGCGCTAAGCCTGACAACATTTGCGCCAAGTCTGAACAAAGATGCGCTTCTACTATCTCCTAATGTACTTCAAAAGCGTAGTCCCAGATCCTAATTACGAAGACAGTCCAAAATCCAAGTTTGGCCAGCTTGCGTTACCACTTGCCAGCTTGCATTCACACTCCCGGCCATGCTCTGATTGGTTCTAATAGATTTTAAGGACTTTGTAATTAATTAAAAGTAAAATAACTTTCCCAATCCTTATAGAATAAGGTTATACCAATCCTTATAAAATAAGGTTATACCAATCCTTATAAAATAAGGTTATACCATTCCTTATAGAACAAGGTTTTCCCTTGTCTATAAAAAGGAGAATCAGAGAGAGGGAGACTTCCGTTTTTGTTTCTGGGAAAACAGAGACCTGAGCCACAGAGAGAGTTCCATTTTGGTTTTCTAGAGAATTAGGGACCATATTTTGAGAGATAATATTTTACACAGATTATTGGACGTGGAGCTTGGAGAAGAAGGCTCTGCCGTGTCTTCTGCTGCACCTATTCTTCACAATCTCTTCTGTACCCTTATTTTCATTATTGCAATTTAATTATGAATTCAATTACGCTTTTGTTTATTTCAGTTTTGTGTGAGTAGTCATTAGGATTAGGGCTGCTTGAAGCCCTAGCCATGTTAGCTTGTTGATTGGATTTCTGGCTCTTGATTATGATTGCTATGCATGCTGAATAAGTTGGATTACTATGCTTAATGACCTTAATTTATGCCTATAAGATTAGCTACCTTGTTTGCATATAATTATAGATGTAATTGCTTGAGTGACCGTCATATCATCTTGTGATTTGGAGCATCGAAAGTATTCCTACTTGTAATCTTAACTCATAACGACCTAGGATTGCATGCCACTTTGCTAGGCTAATGTGGTGTCATTAAATTCTCTTTAAACTTCATGCATCATCTTAAAAGGTAGGTGATAGACGTTCTAGGCATATGCCCTGTTTAGAACATGCTAAGTAAGAGGGAATAAGATGTGTCTAGTGAACCAACGCCAGGTCCTAGGCACGGGCACCTAATTCAGAAAATGCATAGTAATTAGGTCAAGGAAATCTGGTTAAGAGCTATAATTGGTTAGAGTGGATAGTAAGCCTTAATTCGCCTTAGTTAACAACCTTTCATTCTTGCATTGTTATTTTCTGCACTTTGATTTAGTTGTCTTTAAATTTCAGTTCTCACATCATAAACCCATCATGTGTGTGTGTGTGTGTGTTTTTATTTAAGTTAACAAATCTGAACTTAATTGGGTTAATCGTTGAACAAGTCCTCGAGGGATCGACTCTTGCTGTGCAACTATACTATACTTATCGATTTGTGCACTTGCAAGGATTTTATAACTGTTAGAATTGAACTGCATATTTCTTGCTCTTTAATTCCACCAACACATACCAGTAAGAAATGTACTGACTTGGTAAACCTATCTACAATCACCCAAACTCCATCATGTCCTTTCCGAGTCCAGTAACGTTTATATACAAAATCCATAGTAATGTGATCCCACTTCCATTCAGGAATCAGAAGTGGTTGTAGTGGTCCATACGGTTTCTGCCGTTCCGCTTTTACTTGCTGACACGTCAGGCATCTACTCACAAACTCTGCTATTTCCCTTTTCATCCCAGTCCACCAGTAATGTTCCTTAAGGGTACGATACATTTTATACCACCTGGATAGATCGCGTAGGCTGTACTATGAGCTTCCTAAGGAATCTCTCTTTTGAACTCTAAATCGTTAGGTGCGCATAACCGCCCGTTTTTAACTAAGGCTCCATCGTCTCTAATGGCATAGTCCTACCTATTCCCAGCTTCTAGCTCCATCCAAATAATACACACTGTAGGATCCTGGAGTTGAGCTTCGATAAACCAGTCGATCAAAATCGGTCTCCCACGAGAGCTTGCAAGCAAAGCTCCGTAGTTATCCATCTCAAGTACAATCCCCGCTCTCCGAAGTTACACCAACAACGGTAAGTAAACAGTGTGCAAATCGGCCAAGGAACCCATGGACTTCCTACTCAAAGCATCTGCCACTACATTGGCTTTTCTTTGGTGATACTCAATGGTACATCCATAATCCTTGATAAACTCTAATCATCTTCTCTATCTCAAGTTTAAATCTTTTTGTGTGAAGAAATACTTTAAGCTCTAATGGTCTGTAAAAATCCTATACGTTTCCTCATACAAATAGTGTCTCCAAATCTTCAAGGCATGCACCACTACAGCCAACTCTAACTCGTGTGTAGGGTAGTTCATCTCATGTGGTTTAAGTTGCTTGGAAACATAAGCTATCACCTTCCCATGTTGCATCAGCATGCAGCCTATATCCTGTAACGATGCATCACTATATACCTCGAATCCTCCGCTATCATCTGGAAGAGCGAACACTGGAGCGGAAGTCAATCTCATCTTAAGCTCCTGAAAGCTCTGCTCACACTCATCATCCCCCTAGAACTTGACTCCCTTTCTAGTCATCTGATTTAACGGGGCAGCTATAGTAGAAAATCCTTCTACGAACCGTCTATAGTATCCTGCCAAGCCTAGAAAGCTCCTCACCTCTGAAACTGTCTTATGTTGTTCCTAATTAACTACTTCTTCTACCTTCTGAGGATCAACACTGATACCCTCTACTAAGATCACATGACCCAAGAATCCCACATTGGTCAACCAAAACTGAAATTTACTGAACTTGGCATACAACCGCTTCTTCCTCAAAGTGTATAACACCAACCTCAAGTGTTTGTTATGCACCTTAGTACTCTTCGAGTATACCAGAATATCATCAATAAACACAATCACAAATTGATCTAAGAACCGTCAGAATACTCTGTTCATCAAGTCCATAAGCGCTGCTGGTGCATTGGTTAAGCCAAAGGGCATCACCAGGAACTCATAATGCCCATAACGTGTCCTGAAAGTCGTTTTAGGAATGTCTTGTTCCCTGATTCTCTACTGATGGTACTGGGACCTAAGGTCGATCTTCGAAAAATACCTCGCCCCATTCAACTGGTCAAACAAGTCATTAATTCATGATAAAGGATACATATTCCGCACCGTAACCTTGTTCAACTGCCGGTAGTCGATGCATAACCTCAAACTACCATCTTTCTTCCTCAGAAATAACACTGGCGCACTCCAAGGTGATACACTCGGTCAAATAAACCCCATATCCACCAAGTTCCGAAACTGAGTCTTCAACTCTCTTAACTCCACCAGTGCCATCCTGTATGGTGCATGTGATATAGGTTGGGTACCCAAAAGAAGCTCTAGGAAGAATTCGATCTCCCAGTGAGGTGGATCCCCAGAATATCCTCTAGAAATACATCCGGAAATTCATTTACTACGGGAATATCCTTTAACCTTACCAGAGTATCCCGATAATCAATTATGTAAGCTAAATACCCCTCACAACTCTTTCATAACTTCTCGGCCGTCAAACCAATATCACACAAGAGGGAGGAACTCTCTGATCTCCCTGAAAAGTAAGTTCCGGGAAACCTGGGCTTTGGAATACCATCCACTTGTCGAAGTAATGAATGGAGGCATGATCCGTCGTTAACCAATCCATCCCCAAAATCACATCAAAGTCGTAGATATCCAGGGGAATCAAATCTGCCTCAAGGGCGTAGCCTTCCACGAACATTGGGTAATCTCATATCACCAGGCTCGCCACTAACATATCTCCAGTAGAGGTCCTAATGCCCATTTCCCAACCAATTGACGAAAATTCTTTATTGGCTAAAAGTGTAAAACTCTGAGAAATAAAAGAATGTGTAGCCCCGAGATCAATCAAAACTCGAACATCATGATCAAAGATAGATAACATACCAGTGACCACCTCTGGTGCAGCTCGGGGCTCCTACTGCGTCATGGCAAAAACCTGGGCATGTGTGCCAGAAGATCGCCAGCGGCCTCTATGTCTTCCACTAGCCCTGCTGGCCCCGCTGGACTGGGTCTAGCTCCCTGTTACAGTACCTGATGTCTGTGCTGCTCTCTGTCCCTGTTCAGCAGCATCCCGACCCAATAAACTACTGCCCATACGATGTGGACAGTCTCTCTTGAAATGGCCAGTCTCCCCACAATTATAACACCCGGTACCACCAGTCCATCTGGTTTTGCCAGTCTGTCTACCAATTGAGTGCATCAAAGCCACACTAGAATGAGCTAATGACTGCGGACCCGCCGTAAGACCTCAGGAACCTCCTCGCCCGGCTCCACCGCTGCTTGAACCGGACCTACCACCCCCGGATGATCCAGTACTAAAACTGCTTCTCTTTGATGGTTCGTAACTCGAGGCTCCAAAACTCATTTAATCACGACGCCGCCTATAACCACTGAACTGACCCCTAGTAGGCAAACTCATCTCCACCCTAGCAGCAGCATCCGACAAAGCTCTCAGAGTGGTATACTCCATAGTAGTAACAACCACTATGATCTCCTCCCTCAAACCATACTCAAACCGACGGCACCTGTCCACCTCATTGGCTACTAGGGTCGAAGCAAACCGAGACAAATCTATGAACCTTTGCTCATACTACGCGACTGTCAAATCTCCCTGTCTCAACTATAAAAACTCAACCTGCATGGCATCTCGGTAGGATCTAGGGTAAAACTACGAAACAAACCGCTCATGAAAGGCTTCCCAGGTAGTAGTATGGACGTCCCAGCCCGTCGTCACTAAAGCGTGCCACCATCAGTATACATGGACACTCAGCTTAAATGTGGCCAATCACACCCGGTTGCCCAGAACGCACCTTATGACCTCAAAAACTCGCTCTAGACGAGTAATCCATTCATCTGCGTCTGCTGGGCCCAACTTGCTAGTAAATATAGTAGGCCCCAGCCTCTAGACTCCCTCTATATCAGAAATCTCATAAGTGCCCCTACTCTGTAAAACATCGGTCATCGCCCGACCCAACTGATCTAGTGTATGTCAAGGTCAGGCTCTATCACGTGGTACGGTGCACCCCCAAAATTTTCTGCTTCTTCGTCATTTCCAGACCGTTGACGAGGTTGGCTGAAAAGAACCACATTTCGTCAGTACCATGAATAATATGCACACTATGTGTGTTGTCTGTAGGAATTTAAACCTAGAGCTCTGATACCAAGTTGACAGGACCCCTCCTGAATTTCCCCTCGAAATCCGTGAGGAATCCTACTCCCTTCTAACAATACCTGAAAATCTCAAAATAATTCCTAAAATACCCTCACTAGTCTAACAGAACTCTACGAGAATTCTACCAAAAATTCGACAGAATCTCCCTTGTAAATTGATCAAACCGTCTTCAACCTATCAGACGAAGGATTTAAGTTCTAGAATAATATCCCAAACAGTTCATGTCAACTCATAACTAACCAACTCCAGGTCCAAGATAATCAATCCACTAAAATAATTACAACCAACCCAAATGGTCAATCAGAGAACCAGGTGAGAATAAATTTTACAAGTTTAACAAACCCTACTCGAAGCTAATACAGAGAAAATGCAGCCAGAAAGTGATGCCTCCGCCTCAGAAAGTGCTATCGTCGACTTCAACGGCCTAGAGGGGACGCAAAACGAGAAAAATAGTGAGTGGATAAAATAACCAAATAAAACTACAAATTTCCGAGGAACATAACTTCCCCCTCCAAATAAAACCTTGCATGCATACTATAAAATCCTTTTTAAATCGCTACTTAACTAAATATAATTACGAAGATCTTACTGGAAAACCATTTTTATTTTAAAACTTGGCGGGACCCACAAAAACACCAGCAATGAAAATATCCCATGGTCCGCAACCATGCTTTGAAAACCCTCCTCGAAGGAACTTAAAATCATAAGAAAAATATGGACATGAAATACTATAAAAATATCCCACCATCTCCCTAGTGTACCCCCGAGTCGTAGCTCAATATCCGGGTCATCCAATGTGGGGACAAGTCCTCCTAACCACTACCAAAAATGCTTCAAAGCAATGGCTAAAAACTAAGAGGTCCAACTTGGGAACCTACTCTCCACATATCCGAATATACCTCAAAGACATGCGGATGTAACCATGTACTACGCGCGTAGATAAACTCAACGAGCACATGACCGAAAATACCTCGAATTCACGTGTCGGAGATGTACACTCATGACCGAAAATACCTCAAAGTCATGTGGTCAAATGACCGAAAATACCTCAAAGTCATGTACCGGAAACGAACATGCATGACAGAAAATACCTCGAAGTCATGCAGTAGGAGAAATGCTATAATAACCGAGGATGGTAACCCTAGTGAAAACCGAAATGTAAATTCAAAATCCAATTGAAATCCTTTTTACCTGGCCTTAGTCAAAATCATATAAAACTTGGGTCTAAAGCCCAAAATCCAATAAACAGAATTCCCGAGCCTAAGCCCAAAATCATAACCTCGGCCGAAGCCAAAATCCATAAATCCAAAATCCATAAAACCGAAGTCCATAAAACTGGGCCGTAGCCCAAACTTCATTTTTCAAAGTCGTTAATGAAAATTCATATCCAATAATAATTCACTAAAATAATTATTCCAAATTCCTGAAATTCATCAAAGTTAATACATCACTTTAGAATAATTATTCTAATTGATCAAAATTCATATTTAATAAGAATTTATTTAAAATATACGTTTATGCATGCATTGTAATTTACTAACCAAAATCCACTCACCGAATGTCCGAATACTCAATCTTGAGCCATACGCTCCTCTGCCGTCCCTGGAGCGGTATTGCTTGTGGTGGCCAGAAAGTGGCTAGAAAGGTGCCGTGGTACTATTCTTGCTTGGTTCTCCTTCTCCCAACGTCCTCAACCTCGATGGTGGGTATGGTTGAGCTCAGAATGCAACGAGAGAGATGATGGTGTGATTTGTTCATGGTGGTTTGGCCTAAAACAAAAAATCAATAGGTGGTGTGTGTGTGCGTGTGTGTGTATTCTTTGGCCGAGAGAGAGAGATCGAGAGATGAGAGAGAAACGTGATGTAAAAATATCTGGAAAATGACATTTAAAATATCTAAACACTCAAAATTGTCAAACTGCCCCTGAAGCTTCTAAACCCCTAATTCCCTCATCCGGACTCCGATTTTCGCGTGTCACCTGTCTACGAACTCGTGAGTTCGATATCTACGTAATGGTCCAAGAAAATTTTCCAAAAGTATATCCGAACGAATAGTGACTTTCGAACTCCGAGGGTAAAATCGTCATTTTCTAAATTATTTTACGAAAATTCACTAATTAAAAATACGGGTCGTTACACTGTAGGTGGTATTATGCTTAGATTTAGAACTGCTGCGTGGTCTTGTTTAAGACCCAATTTGGTTAACTTTGGCTATGTTGGATAGGTACGATGGTCATAACATGTAATATAACTTTATGTTATACCCATGCATATATCATATATGGTATACCATCTAATTATACATACGTTATATGACTATGGTTAAAATAGAGGTATACACCACATGTATTAAGCAACCTATCACACATGGTTTTGATATACAAATAATAAAGCTAAGGAAGAATGTAGGAATCATAGCGAGCCAAGAGCAGATTGAAGGAACAAAGCAATGGCTTTCTGAGATGCCGTAATTTGTTATCAAGTCCTCTCTGATTAATAAATACCTTACAACTATTGTACATTTGTATAATGTAGGGAAATCATAGGTAGAATGTATAATGTAGGTATAATGTAATATAATAAGGTAAATATAGGGTGACCGGTATTATATACCATATAATTGGTCATATATCATGGTAATATGGATTATACATATGTGTTAATATTGAAAATGATATGATTAGTTACAGTATAATGGGTATAATGTGAAGATGTTATAAAGTATTGCGGATATTATAAGGTATTGCGGATGTTATAGATCATATTGATGATATATAACATCCGTAATACCTTATAAACCTAGTGTTAGTATCCATATATCTAACTTATGTCATTTTCTTGCGATGTTTATTAACATTTTGCATTATGTCATTATATATGACAATACATACATCACTTTATAGATACCTTACATTTGACCTGTACCCAATTGAAATATAGCCACCATATGGTAATACAGGATAACCTAATGAGAATATCACTTGTCAAACCTTATACCATAGAATGAATGTGTTACTGATAATATGCACCATATTTGTACTCAATAAATGATATACTTGTATACAAGTACCATAGTAAACATACTTGATAGATCAATGGTGGATACCAGTTATATATGTTACAATGCATTTAAATTATGTTCCTAAGATTGATGCTCATGTCTAGTGATATATTACCTTATCATGTTATATAAGGGTTGATCTATCACCCTTGATACCTTATTCCTAATTTGTCTAGGAACCAATTTGATAAAGAGGGATATTATTCCTTTAATTACCTTATCATTAGGATTCAAATTTTGGTAATATATCACAAATAATATTGGTAATATTAGGATTACCTTGCAATCCTTATCATTTGTAATATTATTATCACGGTAATATATATTATTATGCTTGAAATTTAATATATTACAACCTTTAAAGGTAATAATCTATTTAACCTTATCATATGGATAATACCTCAGGTTATAATGATTTACATGTGATATAATACATCGAGATTAATATGTTAATATAGAATGGGTATAATCTATTTAACCTTATCACGATTATAAATAAAGCAGTCTTATGTATTATACCTTTGAGCAGTTATCGACACTACACCAAAAGAGGCCTTTTACGACGCTTACAACAAAAGGCGTGAACATGACTGGTTGACATAAAGCCTTTAATTCCCGCCAAATGTTGAGCTTAAGGCTTTATGTGTCTTCTAACTTGAGTTTGTTAACATGACTTGCTTAGTGCTTCAGATCTAAATCAACAACTATTTCCTGCAGGGGACAGCTGATGATGTTGTGGTTTGGTCCCATTGGCAAGCAGCTTTGGGAAAATTTTAAGGAGAAGTTGTAGCTCAAAGCCTTGAATTTGAAGATATTTTTGTATTGCTTGGAAGGAATATGAGGTTGTAGATTTGGTTTTGTTTGGGATTATGTTCATTAGGGATTCAAAGAAAATTTGATTAAGGCTAGTTTTATTATTTTATGTTTTGTTCAAGCAACTCAGCTTGTTACTTTTCTATTGAATCTACTATCAATTAATGAAGTGTTTATTTCTTTCTTATTTTTAGTGTACTTATAAATTGATTATTTCTTTCTTTTTATTGAATCTATTGTACAATATATGTAATAGGTATTGAGTTTGTAAATGGAAACCTAAAAAAATTAATAAATGAATATAAAAAAAAATTACAATAAGGGCGCACAAAGCATGCCGTGAAATGACCTAGCGCGAAAGGTCTCATGGCGTGTCATGTTTTCCTTCATAAGTTATGTGAAACGTTTTTACGATGTGCAGTTCTTGCCTTCAAAAGACGTGAACATTTGGCGGGAATTATTATTATGGCGTGCCTTGTGCGCCTTAAATATTCGTTTTTACGGCATATGCCGTGTGCCTTGTTTTCATGTTCTATATATATGTTATACCATAAGGTGGATTATATACCATGTGGTACATATGGTACTAATCATTGTCATATATCTTGTACATAATGTAACACCATTAGGTAACTGTTAGCCTATATAATATTGGTACTACCTATGTTAAGTTATAATAAACCTCAGCAACCAGAACAACAACAACAAAAATAGCAGCAACAACCGCCCCTCGATAACCCATAAGGTATAAATGAAAATCAATGGTATGTGGTATTATTAGCTAGTATGGTGTATATAATCAATAACAAACCTCTTCATGTTTAAGGTATGATTGTACCCTATATGTGTTAGTATCCATATAGTATTATTCAATTAAGATTCTCCTCAATATTATAGTATAGTGCATCATATGATATGTTGAAAATGGTCATAAATAATATTACCTTATCTTTCTCATCAATCTATACCCATAATTTTTAGATTATGTAGGTTACATGCGCATATATCATGGTAAGAATATACACATTATGTTAAATCTATGATAGGTATATTACATACACCCTTATACCTTATAATACTGTGATATAACATATTTACCTTTTAATGGGTGGCATGATATATGCTTGTTAACCACACCAGCGTATGGTTATAGTCAATAAGGTTATACTATAATGCCTATAAATGGTATGATACATAGTTGAAAATACACTTACATGGTATAATCATTTGGTGTGTACATGTACTTACATACTTACCATCATATGTGTATCCTATGCATATAGTATATGTTGATGTCAAAAATGGACCAAATTAGAGTTGCTTCGCTGAGCTCGATTGACTCGCTCTCATCGGGGGTAGGAAGACCTATAGAGAGAAGGTAAAAGCAAATGAGCACCGGTGGGGTGCTGGCCTAACAGTCTCTGATGCTTAGGTTAGTTAAGTGTGGAGGGTACTGTAGTAATTAGACAGCATAAGGGCAAGGTTGTTATTACCTTTTTAAGGGGAGGTGTCATTGTATTTATAGTGGCATTGAATGTTGTAGGTGGAACATTTCAATGTGGGATAAATGTCCCGGATCCTAGAGCTAACACGTGTCCTGGTGGTCCCGAGTCCTGTGATTGTGTTAACACGGTCAGCCGATGGACGGGTAGGCCGACCAAATCTGGTCGGCCTAGTGGCTTTTGGTGTCTTTTGTCTAAGGCTGTGTTGGTGAGATGCACTTGATGTTGTAGATTTGTATTGTTGTTTTCTTGTTCAGCCGAGGGCCAAGTATGGTTTTTGCAGGACTGATCGGTCTTGACTAAGTTGACCAAATTAGGTACGAACAGAAGTCCCCCAAGTCGTTGACTGAGGTCGATTTCCTCGGTTGAGGGCTTGTCGTCTTGTTTTGGCCTATACAGATATTTGTCCTATAACAGTCCCCAGTCCCCTAAGCCCTTGGCTGAGGCGATTTGCCATGGTCAATCTCTACCAAAAAGGGTTTTTGTGAGAGTATGGTCAGTGTGAAATTTTAATTCAATTCATAAGATCATGTGGCCGATCGGCTAGGAATGTCCTTGGCCGATCGAGTGCCACTTGCAAGATGGTGTATGTCATCTTGTACAGCCCGCAAGAGCGGAACCTCAGATGATCATGTGGCCGGTCAGCTAGGAATGTCCATGGCCGACCGAGTGCCACTTGCAAGATGAGTGTATGTCGTCTTGTATGGTCCACAAGAGCGGAACCTCGCACTATCATGTGGCCGATCAGCTAGGATTGTCCATGACCGATCGAGTGCCACTTGCAAGATGAATGTATATCATCTTGCATGGCCCGCAAGAGTGGAACCTCGCATGAACATGTGGTTGATCGGCTAGGAATAGCCATGGCCGACCGAGTGCCACTGCAAGATGAGTGTATGTCTTCTTGTACGGCCCGTATGAGCGGAACCTCGCACGATCATGTGGCCAATCAGCTAGGATTTTCAATAGACGATTGAGTGCCACTTGCAAGATGAGTGTATGTCATCTAGCAAGGCCCACAGGAGCGAAACCTCGCACGATCATGTGGCCGATCGGCTAGGAATGTCCATGGCCGACCGAGTGCCACTTGCAAGATGAGTATGTCATCTTGTACGGCCTGCATTAGCGGAACCTCGCACGATTATGTCGCCGATCGGCTAGGATTTTCCATGGCCGAGCGAGTGCCACTGCAAGATGAGTCTATGTCATCTTGCCTGGCTCACAGGAGCGGAGCCTCACATGAACATGTGGCCGATCGGCTAGCAATGTCCATGGCCGATCGAGTGCTTCTTGCAAGATGAGTATGTCCTCTTGTACGGCTTGCATTAGCGGAACCTCGCACGATCGTGTGGCTGATTGGGTAGGATTGTCTATGGCCGACCAAGTGCCACTGCAAGATGAGTGTATGTCATCTTGTAGGGCCCGCATGGGCGGAACTTTGCACGATCATGTGGCCGATCGGCTAGGATTATCCATGGCCGATCGAGTGCCACTTGCGTGACTTCAGGATGTATTTCTGACATGATGTGAGTTATCGGACATGGTATGAGTGGAGTGCCACGCATCGTGCTTTCAATGTCGTGGGTTCTGTGCGTGACCCTTTGACTGGCCGAAGTGGGTTTGTAACGGTCGACTTTTGTTCTCCTATAAAAGCTCGAATCCTTCCATATTTGTTACTTTGGCTTTTGAGAGAAAGTTTTGAAAATTTGAAGGCGATTTTTGACGACTCTAAATACTGTTTAGGCAATTTTCGACGAGTACTTTGTGGAGGAGTTTACGGTGGAATTCCCATAAACAAGGTATTGCCTTGTTCTTCCTTTCCTTTTTTGATCGAATGTGTGACTTTTGCATGAACTGGTGATGAACTTGATGAATGTGTTTGCTTGATCATCCGTGTGTCTAATTGTTGTGTCTTGCATGTTTCCCTTCATAGACCTTCCTTGTATGTTGTAGATGTCAACTTCAATGGGTGATTCATAAGGATCAGAGGATCAGTCCTATCTTGCATTTAACGGTGAATAAGAAGCTAGCTCGGCTAGCTCTGATTCACGGCTAAACGTGTCTGAATCGGCCTCTAGTTCCCCTCGTCCAAACTCTAGGGCAGAGCCTGTAAGGACCCTTCCCGAATTTCACCTCGAAATTCGCGAGAAGCCCTTATCCCGTCTGACAACTATTTTTTCTCAAAATTTAATACCATAAATACCCTTGATCCTTAAATATATTTAGTAAACCTTACAGGGTTCCTGACAGAACCTCTGTACTTACTGATCACACCTACCTGTCAGACGCAGGATAGCTTACAGGTCAAAAATGAGACCTCGGAATAGTGGTCGTCCAAAAAGTAACACACTCTGACACCAAATGTTAGTAGGTCAAACACTGCTGAAACCTATACTGGAATCACAAGACAACTAACTGGTCAACCACTTGTGAACCATCCCTAACTCGTCACTCTGGGTCACTGCCCGCACCAACCCACTGGCCCGGATGACGAAGGAACCATACTTGATTAAATTGAATCTCATTGACTCGCCCCGTGTCAAACTCGATATCCCTGCTCCTCCAGAGCATCCCGAGTGATAACTTGATATCCCTGCTCCTCCAGACCACCCCAAGTGATAACTCGATATCCATGCTCCTCTAGAGCACCCCGAGTGATAACTCGATATCCATGCTCCTCTAGAGCACCTCGAGTGATAACTTGATATCCCTGCTCCTCCAGAGCACCCCAAGTGATAACTCGATATCCCTGCTCCTCTAGAGCTCTCTTGGACCTCAACGATATGACAGAGAAAGATCCCTCGCACGCCAACATTGAAGAACCCCTCGACGATCTGGCGGAGACATACCCTCTAACGCCAATCGGAGAACCCTCAACAATGTAGCGGAGAAAAACACCCTCCACGCCAATCATCAGAGAATCCCATGGTAGAACCTAAAACCCAGAAGTATGCATACCCATGCAATCCCGGATCCTAGTCCGTTCACAGCGCGAAATAAAATACCAAATAGTGGACGCTCCAGCCCCAAGGAACTCTTGACACATTAATGACCCAACTACCTTGACCTCCCGTGCTCAAAACTCGCTCCATGGTCAACCGTAACCACTGGGATTGCGCAACCGGGGCTCAAAACGAACTTCTATGGCCTTGAAACCATCAAAATCAGATCCAAAACGTCACAAAACCTTAGCCACGCGCCATTGTGACCTCGGAATCGGCTCCACGCGCCGGTAGAAGGCCAGACCACGCGCCCACGCACCGTCACGTGCTGTCACGCGTCGGCCATGCGC
This sequence comes from Oemleria cerasiformis, assembly GCA_037349345.1. Lineage (NCBI taxonomy): Eukaryota > Viridiplantae > Streptophyta > Magnoliopsida > Rosales > Rosaceae > Oemleria > Oemleria cerasiformis. The sequence goes on from JAZGTL010000016.1 coordinate 5,137,743, forward strand.
CTGCTACAATACCCACGGGCCTGGATCGGTCAACCCAACCCAACTCAGCCTAACTCGGTCCAACTCAACCTGATCGGTTCACTCAACCCGACTGAGTCACTTAACCCGACCCTATCTAACTCGACCCGACCAGTCGCCGGTGACTTGCTGGAGAAGATGACCGGACCGCCGCAACGCTGCCGACATCGTCGCCGGAATCCCCCATTTTCGGCTGACCTTGAAGTTTTTCTAACTTCCTCAAAACTCAACCATTTTTCACAAATTTTATGTCTAAATCTATCTACTTGAACCTAGGAATCCAAATATGACGTCAAAACATTAAACTCGTACTTATGCTGGCCGAAACATCGATCAGAAGGTCCGATTCTTCTTTGTCTCGGTCTGACGACTCCCGAGGTTCCCCTCCTCCGATGGTTTGTACGGTTGTGCTCGTGTGAATAAGGAGATTCCGATTAGTTCCTCCAAAAAGGGAGACATAGCCTTGAATCAAAGTCAATGATTTTGGGTTTCTTGGTGTTTTTGGGTCACACAATTTCGGCGGGGTGGGGGGAGGTGTTGTGTGGTCCAGAGAGAAAATATGAGAATGAGATGATGAATTAATGGTTTGGGGTTAAAATATCTACCCCCAGCCGAAATTACCAAAATGCCCCTGAAGCTTCTAGACTCGTAACGGTCTCATCGGGTCTCCATTTTTCGCGTGCCGCCTGTCTACGAACTTGTGTGATCGAGACTTACGCAACGATCCAAGAAAATTTTCCAAAACCACTGCTAGTCAAAAAGTGATTCTTGAACCCGTCCAAAATCGAGGGTAAAATCGTCAAATTCTCAAATTAGTTTAATTTCTGGTCCGTGTTGTTATAGAGCCAGAGGTGGATACTAACATAGGTGGGCCGATTCCTTAGGCATCTCAAGGAAAATTGGCCTAGGAACTGCAGGAAGAGCTTAATAAAGGTTTTGAATATATTGACACCCGTTTTGTGTCGGCCGGTGATGGGGCCTAGACCTCTAACGCCGAGGTGTCATCTGTTGATCAAAGCGAATTGTTGACATCTCCTACTGATAAGGATAAGGGTAAGAGTATAGCTTCTATTTCAAAGCCGGTAGAGATAGCTTCAAGTTCAAGGCCGATGGAAATTGATGTGGAATAGCCCATTGAATTCGTAACAGTGGCTAGCTCGGCCTATGAGGTTGATCGGCAAGTAAGTACTTTGGATGATGATGATCTTCTGGCTTAACAAAGAGTGTTCAACATTCAAGATTCTATAAAGATGAGACTACTTGGGAGAAGGGAAAGGCGGAGAAATCCGCCGATCGGTTGGGCGACCTTTCATCCAGATAATTCAGTCATGGGGTGATGTTTCCTCTTCATCCATGGCTGCAAAAGATGGTCGTTGAAGTGGGGGTTTCTCCCAGCCAGCTTAATCCAAATTGTTGGATTATGTTAATTGGCGTGTATACAGCATTCAAGTTGTGCGGGAAAGGTGAGCCGACGTGGGGTCATATCAACAATTTGTACAAATTTCTGAGGGATAAGACTGGTTGGATATACGTAGAGTCCAGGACGAAGAAAGAAATGGGGCCCTTTATTGAAGATATGCCGACCTCCCATAAGGCTTGGAAACATAAGTTTATGTATGTTTCTGGGAATTAGGAAGGAATAGACATGCACTTCTTCGGCTTACGCATGCCACGTGTGTATTAGTCGAAAAGTGGTAGCCGTAGGAAGTTTTTGCCTTTTTTTTTTGTATGATTGCTTTGTGAATGATATGGCCGATTGGTGTTGACTTGAATCCTTTTTTTTTTAGACGTTTTTAAACGGCCTGATATCAGTGATCAGGAGAAGGTTGACTGCACTGAGGTGTGTTTCAAGCTTGACTGGGATGAAAGGAGTAGAGGTTATCTACAGCTGCCTGCTCATCTCCTGCAAGTTGGCTTGATACCCACTCTGTGTAAGTGTCACTCGGCTTTAGTTAGTTAGGATTGTGCTTCAGCGTTTTACTAACTTGCTTTTTGTTGCAGCCGATCTAGATTTTATTGTAGCTGCGGCCGAGAAATTAACTAAGAGAATGGTGTAGCTTGCAGAGGCGTTGAAGAAGGCAGCTGAGACCAAGGCCGAGGCTGAGAAGGCTAGAGCATCTATGAGGAAAAGCGACTTCCGTAAGCTGATCAAGACAAGATCTACTTCGAAGGTTTCTTTATGGGTTGATGATGTTTTTGGCTGAGCAGGGCGATCATGAGGCGTTGGATTCCCAAGGGGTGGATCCTGTTATTGAGGAGCCATTGGCGCAACTTTTTGCAAGTGCATCTGGGTCCGTCCCTGCCCAACCGACTGCTAGCTCAGGGCCATCTGCAAATCGGCCTCGTGCTCCTCCCTTCATCAATCTTGATGATGAATCCGATGAACGTCTCCGAATAATGGCTGAGGGGAGGAAAATGAGGGGGAAGAAGCGGAAGGAGTTGGCCTCCGATTATGAGGATGTGCTGCAGCAGAAGAAGCAGGGCCAGGTTAAGGCCCTTGAGAAGGTTCGCAAGATCATCTGTCCTAACATCGGCTCGGACTTGGAAGGCCAAAGGGTCCCCAAGAAGATGAAGAAGTCGTACCTTGATGCTTCCCTTCGGTCCTATTTTTTGAAAACTGATGGGGAGCTGGATATTGTGAGAACCCAGGAGGTGGACGAGACTTGGAGGCAGCTGTCTACGGCCTTCCATCCTTCTTAGCTAGACTTCATGAACTTTGTAGTTTGTGGGTCTCAGTAAGAGTTGGATGAGATCGCGGCCTTGAAGTCGAAGGACTTTGCTGATAGGTGTGACAAGACTATGCGAGCTGGGGCATATGTAAGTTCCTTCTACTTTACCTTCTATTTTGTTTTTTGGTACTCCTGCTTTTCTTTATCTAAGTGTTTGATGTTTATGCAGTTCCTTGGTGAGGTCTTCACCACCTTTCGGCATGCTAACCAAGTTAGGGAGAAGGTAGCCGAAGAGCACCAGGCCTTGAAGTTGAAGATGGACTCCTTGGCCGAGAAAGAGAGGATGGTCGAGAGGTCTATTCAGGCCAAGATGGATGCTGAGCTCAAGGTGAAAAAGTTGGACAGGAAGCTGGCTGCTCACCAGGATGAAGCCAAGGCAAAGGTGGCTGAGCTGGAGGTTAGGGTCTAGGAGGCTGAGTCAGCCAATGCTAAGATGGCCGATCAGCTCATCTCGGCCAAGAAGGTGGGTGCCGAAGAGTACAAGGCATCCCCGGCTCATTATCAAGACCTGAAGCGATTTGGGGCCAACCTGGAGGATGCGATGTTCAAGCGAATCCTTCTCGCTAACATTGGTCTTCCTATCCAGTTTCCATGGCTGAAGCATCCTCCACAATTAGAAGATTACCTGGATGAAGATGGGAATGCTTTGCCTGATGATGAGGATAATGGTGATGCTGATCATCAAGCCGAGACGCCGAGAGATGATGAAGGAAGTGTCCCTGAAGATCAAGGGAATGCCCCTTAGTTTTTGTAATCAATTCTTGTTTTCTATCTATTCATCGGCCTTGTGGCCTTGTATGAACAAGTAATTTTTTGGTGGGACCGTGGGGTCTCACCTATAGATGTGTGCTTATTTTCTTTCTCATACCTTTTTGTGATTGTTAAATTTTGCATGGTCGCTCAGAATAGACTTGCATGTATTCCAGGTCGGACTATAAAGGCCAATCTAGTAAGTCATGCGAGGCCGTTCAAAATAAAGGTCAACATAAGGTGATTTCCTTTGAAAGGTGGTAAGGACATTAAAAATGACATAAGGCCGTTTAAGGTGGGATGATTCATAATAAGGTGTGGCCGTTCAAAATGAGGTGTCTCATAATAAAAAAGGCCGTTCAAAATGAAAGAAACCGTTTTAAAAGGAAACTGAGGCCATTCAAAAATGAGTCGTAATGAATGTGGATTAGGGTAAATTAAGGCCGTTCAAGATGAGGTTCCGCCTCATAATGAAGGAAGGCCGATCACTTAATAAAATGACAGATTGCCAAAGAGATGAGAGAGAAGAGGTGTTGCCTCATTGTAAAATTCATTCATTGATAATGTCAATTGGGTATGCCAGGAATGATTACAAAAATTTGGTCTTTGGCCGATCATGTTTTTGGCCGTGGGCCTATTTACTTGTAGTAGAATTTGAGATGGTCCACATTCCATGGATGTGGAAGTGTCTTTACTTTTGAGTCTTGGAGCTCATAGGTCCCCTCTCGGCATACTTTGGAGACTTTGTAGGGTCCTTCCCAGGTAGAGGCAAATGTGCCAGCAGATCTCTCCTGGGTTGCAAGGCTAACTTTCCCCAAGACTAGATCTCCTATCTTGAAGCTTCGGTGGCGAACCCTTCAGTCGTAATATCTTGCAACACGTTGCTTGTATGCAATGTTCTTGAGGTTGGCCTTCTCTCTGCGTTCCTCCAGTAGGTCCAAGCTAAAGAGCTATTTGATGATTTTTTTTTTCTGACTTGTAGGAGATGACTCGATAGGATGTCTCGCCAATCTCCAGTAGTACGACTGCTTCTGTGCCGAATGCCAAGGAAAAAGGAGTCTCATCTGTGGCTGTCTTGTATGAGGTTCTATGGGACCATAACACGTCATCTATATTGTCGGACCATTTTCCTTTGTCTTCATCAAGTCTCTTCCTTAAATTTTACTTGATGTTCTTGTTGACTGCTTCCACCTGTCTGTTGGACTGTGGGTGAGATGGTGAAGCAAAGAGGAGTGTGATGTTGTAGGTTTCACAGAATGCCCTGAAGCAATTGCAATCAAATTGTTTCCCATTATCAGTGACAATGGTGTGTGGGATCCTGAAGAGGCAGATGATGTGTTGGTAGACGAAGTGCTCGATCTGGGCTACTGTGATGGTTGCTAAGGGTTTCGCTTATGCCCATTTTGTGAAGTAGTCCATAGCTACGACTGCGTAGTTGACCTTTCCCTTACCTTCAGGCATTTGGCCGATCATATCTTGTCCCCATTGGGAGAACTGTCAAGGACTAAGCATAGAAGTTAAAGGCTTAGCTGGGAGGTGAGGGATTTGTGCATGTCGCTGGCACTTGTCGCATTTTTGTGTGAGTTCAATGGCGTCTGAGACCATGGTGGGCCAATAGTACCCTTGCATGAAGGCCTTATGTGCCAAAGTTTGTGCTCCAGAGTGATCTCCGCAAATGCCTTCGTGCATTTCTCTTAGCACGTAATCACCCATGTCTAGTGTCAAGCACTTCAATAGTGGGGTGGTGAAACCACGCTTGTAGAGATGGTCATGTTGGACGGTGTACCGAGCTAATTATCTCTTGATTTTCTTGGCCTCCATCCTGTCATCTGGTACAGTGTCGTCTTGGAGGAAAGCTTTGATGTGATCCATCCAGGTGGAATTGTTATTGATGGTGTATACCAGGCATGGGCTCGTGCTGGGCATGTGTTGGACTTCAACAAGCACCCTTCACTTCTCCTTCTCATCTAGTGAGGATGCAAGTCGTGCCAGAGCATCGGCATGACTGTTTTCTGATCTAAGGATTTTGTTGATTTCGTAGGCCGAGAAGCTTTGAAGAAGTTGTTTTTCCAGGACCAAGTAAAGTGACATGGATACGTCCTTGGCTTCAAAGTCATTGTTGATTTGGCTGACCACTAAATGTGAATTGCTGTACATCCTCAACTTTTTGGCCTCCAGGTCTTTGGCTAAGCGTAGGCCAGCCAACAGTGCTTCATACACAGCCTCGTTGTTGGATGCCTTGAAGCTGAAGCGTAGGACGTATTCTAGCTTGACTTGTACTGGGGAAGTGAGAACTAGTCCTGCTCCTGATCCACTATGACAAGCGGATCCATCCACGTATAGTGTCCAACATGAGCATTACGGATCAATTGGGGGTGCCTTGGTTGATTATGGGAATTCCTTAGGGGTGAGTCCTTGCGGAGGGGTTGCCTCTGGTGGTATGTATTGTGTAGGTTGGTAGGAGTATTCAGTGATGAAGTCAGCCACTGCTTGTCCTTTCTCAGCTGTCTTGGCTACATAAGAGATGTCGAACTCACTCAGCTCGATTGCCTATTTGGTGAGACGGCGAGAGATGTCTGGTTTCTGTAGAACTTGTCTCAAGGGTTTGTTGGTGACGACCTTGATCTCATGTGCTTGGAAGTATGGCCTGAGCCTCCATGCTGTGACTACTAGAGCCAGAGCAAGTTTCTACAGGTCAGGGTACCTAGTTTCTGCATCCTTAAATGCTTTGTTGACGTAGTAGACGGGATGTTCTACCCCTTCCCGTCTTGTGATAAGAACAGAGCTAACGGCTGAGGTTGATACTGATAAGTATATGAAGAGATATTCTCCGGTCTCCGGTCTTGCTAGTAGTGGTTCCCTGCTCATGTATTGCTTGAGTTCAATGAATGACTTGTTACATTCCTTCATCCAATCAATTTGTTCGCTCTTGCTTTTTAGAGCTTTGAAGAATGGGGCGCATCTGTCAGTTGCTTTAGATATGAAGCGAGTGAGAGCTGCCACTTTTCACGTCAAGCGTTGGATGTCCTTGTGGGTTTGTGGAAGTTGCATGTCAAGGATTGCCTTGAACTTTTCAGTATTTGCCTCAATGCCTCTCTAGCTGATCATATATCCCAAGAATTTGCCTGATCCCACTCCGAAGACACATTTGGTGGGGTTGAGGCACATCTTGTACTCCTTGAGGATTTTGAACATACTTGTAACGACCTGTCTCGGAATCCCCGGTACGACGACAGTACGTTATGGCCGCCGGCCTCCAACCAGCGCAGCCCCTGGTTACAGCCTTACCGCATGCACACCAGCCCAAAGGTATTATTAGCGAAGTCCCCATCCAAATCCCCTAGCTTCAACCTTTGAGGATTGAACCCTGGACCAAGCCTTTTTATTCCACTCAAGGTGGACACCTTTCACCAATTGAGCTGCAGCTCTCACTCGCTTGGTGAAAGGTGTCCACCTTGAGTGGAATAAAAAGGATTGGTCCAGGGTTCAATCCTCAAAGGCTGAAGCTAGGGGATTTGGATGGGGACTTCGCTAACAATACCTTTGGGCTGGTGTGCATGCGGTAAGGCTGTCACCAGGGGCTGCGATGGTTGGAGGCCGGTGGCCATAACGTATTGTCGTCGTACCGGGATTTATGGGATAGGTGCCAGGTTGGGAATGTGCTCGTCATCTGTTTTGCTCTTTAAAAGTATGTCGTCCACATAGACTTCCATTGTTTTACCGATTTGATCGGTGAACATGAAGTTGACCAATCTTTGGTATGTCGCTCCTGCATTCTTTAGGCCAAAAGGCAAAACATTGTAGCAGTAGACACCTAGGTTAGTTCGAAAACTTGTATGGATTTTATCACCTGGATTCATGAGGATCTAGTTATACCCTGAGTAAGGATCCATGAAGCTGAGTAATTCATGTCCCGCGGTGGCGTCCACGAGCATATCGATCTTAGGTAATGGAAAATTGTCCTTGGGACAACCCTTGTTGAGATCGGTGAAGTCGATGCACATGCGCCAGGATCCGAATGGTTTCTTGACGAGTACCACGTTTACTACCCAGGCGGCATATATGGCTTTCCAGATGAAGTGTATGGTGCTTAGCTTTGTGATTTCGGCCTGCATGGCCAATTCTCTCTCGGTGTCATAGCTTCGCTGTTTCTGTGTGACTGGCTTGAATGATGGGTCGATGGTGAGCCTGTGGCAAATCACATTAGTGAAAATGCCGGGCATGTCTTCCTAAGACCATGCAAAGACTTCGGCATGTTCCTTTAAGAATTCCATGAGGGCTGCTCGTATGGTGGTTTTCAGCTTTGATCCTATCCGGACCATGTGATCTTTGTGTTGATCAGATAGAGGTATTGCCTCCGTCTCTTCCATAGGTTCAGCTTGTGGCATGTTTACAAGGTCTCGTGGATCTTCTGGAGGGCTGTCCCGAAATTCTTCCATGAGTTTTGGGTTGATGGGGTCATCTCCTAGGGCGGTTTCGACGACTGATAGAGTTTCTGTTTGATATGGCCGATCCTACTTGCTCGTCTTGGTTAAGGCCGTGGCATAGCATGTTCTTCTGGAGAGCTAGTCTCCTCACACATGTCATGTTCCCATGGTGGTTGGGAATTTCATCAGTAGTAGGTGGGTTGCCACGATGGCCTTCATTTGATTCAGTAATCCTCTTCTGATAATGTCAGGACCCGTCCCGAATTTCCCCTCGAAACCCGGGAAGAACCCTGATCCCGTCTGACAACCTAAGAAAAGGTTCCCAAAATACCCTTCAATCCTTACAAAATATAATAACAATAATAAATATTTCCTCTTGTCAGACAAGGGACTTAAGCACTCAATAATTCCCGTAATTAATGACCAATCAAATACCATATAATATCAGAGCGTCTAAGTAGGATCAAGAGTAAAATTTAGATATCCTACTCAAATATAATTACACAGCGCAGTCGAAGTACTAATGCCTCTGCCTCGAGATCAGTGTTCGCGTCAACTCTACTCAACTTCCTGAAGGGGGTTTAAACACAAAAGTTGTGAGTGGACAAAAATAATCATTTATAAATTCCTTTTCGAGAAAAATACGTTTCTTCCCCTCCATTTATAAAATCATGCATGCATAACATAAAACAATTTATCATACTAAAACATCATACGTAAATCACCAAAAATTCTCATTTCTCTTTAAAACCACATAGTTGGACTCACATAAAATCTGTATAATAAAAATACCTCGTGATCCACAATTTGGTTTGAAAACTCTCTTCAAAGGAGTTTAAAATCATTTAATTTAATCTAGACACAAAATATCTCAAATTCAAATCATTTCGTTCAATCCGACACATAATATCTCAAATTTTCACTGTTCCCGACATATCCATAACACACCAGGGTATCCCTTGAGATGTGTTCAAATCTGTACAACTCTGTGTACCATCTGTACTATATGTACTTTCTGTACTATGCATAGACAGCTTCGCAACCTGGCGGAGCAAGGCCCCTCAACACCAAGGTCCGAACCCTCAACAACTGGCAGAGCAAGGCCCCTCAACACCAGTCAGAGCAACAATAACCATCGGGACGGGAACCAGTGAATCAAATCCATACTTCGAAATCTTTGTTTTGCGGTCTAAGCCAAATTCTTTGAAATACCATTTTATGGCAAAAATCGGTAAAATCACAATTATGAGTCTAAACCCAAATCACATACTCAAATAGTTACCACGTCAAAACGATATCAAAATCGAGTACAAAAACCAGGCCATTTCTCAAAACATACTTTCACTGAAATATTGTAAAACATGTGTCCAGCATCATTTCTAAAATCCAGAAATTCTTTGCACCCATACATAACAGTATTTAAAATCAAAGATACATTTATGCATGCATTACAGTTTATAAATCAAAGTCCACTCACAAACCTGTTCAAGCAAGCTCAATCCCGAACTGTACGCTCCCCTGAAGTTCCTGGAGCAGTATCGCCTGTCCGAATTAATAATCGGGATTACCAACTAATAATAAGAACCTTAAATATAAACCCCCTAAACCCCGGGAGTCTAACTATGCTGGCCTAGAAAACGCAGCAACTTTAAAACGTCCGAAACAACCCCAAAACGACGTCCGATCGACTCAAAACCTACGCCAACAGATCCGAAACGTCAAAAACTACTTGTCACGCGCCACCGTGACATCAGACTAGGCCCCACGGCCCGCCACGCATCGACGGAAGGTCGAAACACGCGCCCTCACGCGCCGGTCACGCGCCTGCTACAGTACCCACGCGCCTGGACCGATCCAACCCGGTTCGGCTCAACCTGACCCGGTCCAACTCGACCCGACCGGTTCAACTCGACCCGACTGGTTCAACTCGACCCGACCGGTTCACTCAACCCGACCGGTTCAACTCGACCCGACCGGTCACCGGCGACTCGCCGGAGAAGACGACCGGCTGCCGTCGCCATCGCCGGAAGTTGGCCGGAGAAGATGACCGGCAATCGCCGTCGCCGCCGTCTGGTTTCGCCGGAATCCTCCATTTCCGGCCGAAACTCCAAGCTTTCCAACTTCCTCAAAACTCAACCATTTTTCACAAATTTTACGTCTAAATCTATCTACTCGAACCCAGGAATCCAAATATGACCTTAAAACATCAAACACGTACCTGTCCTAGCCGAAAAATGGATCGGAAGGTCCAAAACTTCCTATCCTCGGTTCGGCTTCCACCGTGGTCCTCTCCTTCGATGGTTGGACCGGTTGTGATCGTGGGAAGGAGTAGAATATGATTAGTTGATCAAAACTGGAAGTTGGAGCCTTGAAATCAAAGTTGACTTTGTGGGTTTTTGGATGATTTTCGCACGGGTTGGTGGTTTGTGTATGTTTGTCACAGAGAGGATGAGTGAGATGATAATGATAAGGATGAAATGAAGATGGATCAGATTACACTGATTTGGGGGTTAAAAATATCTACCCCAAGTCAAAAATTACCAAAATGCCCTTGCACATCTAGGCCCATAACTTCCGTCCACGAACTCCGTTTTCCGCGTGCCACCTGTCTACGAACTCGTGAGTTCGAGACCTACGCAACGGTATCCAAAACACCACCAAAAGTGTCTCCAAACAAAATTTGACTTCCATGCCCTTTACCGACCAAGGGTAAAATCGTCATTTTACATAAATAATTTACTTAAATCCAATAATTGAAATTCCGAGTTGTTACAGTTAATGGCGGCGTAGGCTGTGGGACAATCGACCACAAGGAAGGTCGTTATGGTGGTGGCTATCTTTCGAGAAGTGCCCATTAATACTGGTAGAGAGATGATGCCCTTGGGTAAGACTGAGTCCCCTGAGAAACCCAGAAGTGGCGTGACCTTTTGGTCGAGCTCCTTCTCATCTATGCCCATCTGTTTGGAAGCATCCCAGAATAGTACATTGACCGAGCTCCTGGTGTCGATCAGTATTCTTCCTACGTCGTAGTTGGAAATTTGGGCCCTGATGATGAATGGGTCATCGTACGGGAACACGATGCATTTCTCCTATTCCTCTGAGAATGTGATGGGATGCCATCCATTCTTGGCCACCTTAGCTGCTCGACCGAAGTCGATGCTGAGTACTTGGTGGTTGGTTTGGGTAGCTCGAAGGAAGTTTTTCTTCGCTCAGTTGGAAGTTAGTGAAGAGGATAGGGTTGGTACTCCGCTGATGGTGTTGATCTGCTATTGTGCTATAGGCAAAGGGGCATGTTGTAGGAACTGATTAAGTATGCCTTCGCGAACTAGCTGCTCGACAATGTCCTTGAATGCAATGCACTCCTCAATGGTTTGGCCATTGTACTTGTGATATTGGCAGAAAGCTTCTTTGTTCATGATGGGGCGGTAGTTAAGGTTTCTGGGCTTGGCCTTGGGGATCATGCCTTCCACGTTTAGCAGTATGTGGTCTAAAGAGGTGTTCAGGATCGTGTATGTTTCGAAGCGACGCCTTGGTCCGGAGCTGTCTCCTACCAAGTCTCGTGGCTCTTGGTGATGGTTGTCACCTCGCTTGAATCCCCTGTTATCGTAATTTGGTTGACCCTTCTTGTCATGATGTTGGCCGTCATAGGTGAGTTTCCTCTTTCCTTGACGAGATTGGTTGGAGCCATGATTGTAGCCTCCCGAGTTATGGTTGGTCTTTCCTTGGATGTTGTTGCTTGGGGGAGTTGAGTATGAGGGTGCTCTGGTCTCCTTGGTGGGAGTGTGGAAGAATTCTACTTTGGGGTGGATTGCCACCCTTTGCATGATATCGTTGTAATCCTTCCAATCTTCAGTATGGGTTGCATACTTGAAGGGTGACTCCCTGAGGCCGATTCGGAAGACGTTGAATGCAGCTTTGTCATATGTGTCCCAGCAACGGGAGTATTCAAGGCTAAACTTGGCGGCATATTTTTGAAGTGTTTCGTCTTCTTCCTGCTTGAGGGAGAAAAGATCTTCCGTGGAGACCAGCCTATCCGTCTGGATCATGAACTGGTTGAGAAAGGTTGTCTGTAATTCAACGAAGGAGTCGATGGTATTTGGAGCCAGGCGGTAGAACCAATTAAGAGCTGCATCGGTAAGAGTAGAGATGAAGATAAGGCATTGGACCTCGTCCGTCAAGTTCTTGTATGCAAGGGCGGAGACATAATTGTTTAAGTGGGTGATGGGGTCGCATGTTCCCGTGTAGAGAGCTATTTTCAAAGGTTTGACCTCTGATCTTTGTCTTGATCGAAGGATTCAATTGGTGAAAGGACCAGTGCTAGTCTTCCCCCAAGCTGGTGCTTTACCTTTGTCCTTCTTTGCCTCAAGGTTGCGCACTTGGCATAGGAGGCTTTCCACATGGGCATTGTCCTGTTGAGGTGGAGGTGGGTTTGGTTGGTGTTCCTCTTGATCATTGCCTCTTTCTCGGCGATCTCTATTTCTCCTTCGGCCATGGGAGTAGCTCCCGGCAGTTGAGCCAGTCTCATCTTGTATTTCTCGGGTGCTTTCCCTCTGTTGTGGTTCAGGACCTCTCGTCCTTTGATCTTCTCAGCCATTGACCATGTCGGAAGTGTGTGCCATCGTCTATAGTTAAGATGGGTAAGCGAGGTTGTCCCACTGCCCTAGGATCTGATATAGCATAAGTTAGGCAGATAGGCTCTAACTCAATTTGGCGATCTTTTAGTAGTTGGTGAGCGTCCCGATAGATTCTTGGTTGAGACGGGCCGCCGCCATTTTGTGGTTGGATGAGTAGTCACCCTCCGGATGAGCCAAGGTTTGCCCTAGACTATTGTTTCTTATGTTTGTCAGAGGGAATTCGCTCGATGACAGGTTGATCGACCGGGGTCCGATTGGTTACAATTTGGTCGGCCAATACTCGGTCTACTGGTCCCTTGTCTCTCCCTTGATTGCACTGGGACATCCTTAAAAGGGGGAGTGTGCTCTCAAATTGCTCAGATAGGACCTGGTTCTTAGTGTCCATCTTGGCGTTGTGAGCCCTGAGCTCAGCCACTTCTCGTTGGAGGTCGTCCAACGTCTGCCTCAGCATATCAGAGATGTTGTCCCTTGAGCTCCTTTGTAGGAAATGAGTGTTGTTGAGTTCTCCTTCATCTTAATCGTCCAACATGATGCCCGGAGCGTGTTGGGATGGCCTAGGTGGTAAGTGTGTTCGTGGGAGGGTGTTTCAGAATTCCCACAGACGGCGTCAAACTGTTGATGCCAAAAATGGACCAACTTAGAGTTTCCTCGCTGAGCTCGATTTACTCGCTCTCCTCGGGGGTAGGAAGACATGTAGAGAGAAGCTATGAGCAAAGGAGCACCAGTGGGGTTCCGGCCTAACAGTCTCCGATGCTTAAGTTAGTTATGTGTGGAGAGTACTGTAGTAATTAGACATCGTAAGGGCAAGGTTGTCATTACCTTTTTGAGGGGGGTGCCCTTGTATTTATAGTGGCATTGAATGTTGTAGGTGGAACATTTCAATGTGGGATAAATGTCCCTGATCCTAGAGCTGACACGTGTTATGGTGGTCCCAAGTCCTGTGGTTGTGTTAACACGGTCGGTCGATGGACGGGTAAGGCGACCAGATCTGGTCGGCCTAGTGGCTTTTGGTGTCTTTTGTCTAAGGCTGTGTTGGTGGGATGCACATGTTGTTGTAGATTTGTATTGTTGTTTTCTTGTTAAGCCGAGAGCCAAAGATAATTTTAGCAGGACTGATCGGATTTTACCAGATTGACCAAATTAGATACAAACAGTATATATACCATAATTGGATGGTATCTGATTCTGAAGTAAAATTTGATTTCTTCTTTATTCCAAACATGGCATGAATGGAAATCGTTTTATTACTTTTATTCGATTAAGTGATCAACCAACAGCTTCCACGTTTTTTAATTGGATGGTATCTGATTCTGAAGTAAAAGTTGATTACTTCTTTATTCCAAACATGGCATGAATGGAAATCGTTTTATTACTTGTATTCGATTAAGTGATCAACCAACAGCTTCCACGTTATTTATTTTTTTTGTCAATGCAGCTTCCACGTATTCACACTGAATTTGACTCTTATACAATGACTTGAATACAACTAAATAAATATGAACAAGACAAACGCCAAATTTCTATTTAAGTTTTTTAATTTTTTTTTTAATTTCTTAATAGAGCTGATATACTGTCTTAATTTACTTAAATTATTAAAGTTATGAGATCACATTAGGTTTTTTCTTCCCTCTTTCTTTCAACCGTTTTTATCTTCTTTTTTGGGTTAATAATAAGATTTCTTTATAGTAACGGTTTAGTCTGAGTCATGCTCATATTTGAGTTCCCCATCATTGTTATTTTGCCATTTTTTCAATCCACCCTCTTAGCCAAAATCTTCCTTTAATTTTTTTTTTCCTTATATCTTATTCTACCTTGTTGTTGGAGATGTTTGCCTAATATCGTCCATTGTTTTTGGTCTGTAGACAAATTAAAAAAAAAAATTATTGAAGTGATTTGGATTCGAATATAGATGACGAAAAATAAAGTTCAAAATTTTATACCAAGTGTTATATAATAATTAGTTTATTATTTATCTGTATCTATTGGTATTTTAATAAAATATTGTTTTTGGTCTGTAGTCAAATTAAAAAAAAAATTATTAAAGTGATTTGGATTCGAATATAGATGACGAAAAATAAAGTTCAAAATTTTATACCAAGTGTTATATAATAATTAGTTTATTATTTATCTGTATCTATTGGTATTTTAATAAAATAAAAAACGATTACATTACTCATTTACACTTGATAAAAAAAATTTAGTATTAAAATTTATAGCTTAGACCATGAGGTGAGGTTCATATTTCCTTCTAGTAGTATGCTTTTTAGTAATATTAAGGGTGTGTTTGCATGAGGAACTTCAAAGTTTCATGAAATTTGGGTAAAATTAGTTTTTTTTTTTACTGGAAAATACCTCTTTTATTTATCAGAAACGAATAGAAATACCCACATCTTTGGCAATGATATTGAAGAGCCACTATGGTTCAAACTCTAACCAGGTATGACATCCTCCCAAACGATTAGCATGGTCAGCTACCGAATGGGTTGCCTTGTTACAACCCTGTGGGCCAAAAATAAAAACAATAGAAATAAAAGAACTCTTTAGGACCTTGATATCATGCAATACATTGTCATTGGACTCTTCAATGCCTTCATTATTCAGCAGCAACACAAGGAGGTTGGAGTTCATCTCCACAATGACCCTTTGCTGCCCCATATCACGACAAGCCTCCAAGCTAGCTCTTATTGCCCAAGCTTCAGCTTCAAGTGCTGACTGGTATTTAAGTCCCCCTTCGCCACCAGTGCCCTCGAAGCTAGCTAACCAAGACCGCAGAACCCATCCAAAAGCTCCCTCCCGTCTTTGCGCAAACCAGGCACCATCATAGTTGAGTTTTATCGTCCCCGCAGCCGGCCCCTGCCAGACCTCAGCAATCCTTCTTGGTGTAGCACGCTGCTCCTTAGGCACCTAACAGACCAGCTCCACCGCAGCGTCCCCCATTTCCTTGTACTCAGTGAGTTGCTGATTGAAGAGCAAAAATGCTTCTTCCAGTGTCTGAACCACCTCCTAAAAACAACTCAAGTTCCTGGCTTTCCAAATCCTCCAGCACCCAAATGAAAGCAGTTGAAACACACCATCTACATCATCCACATTCTTAAACATTTGAGTTAATAGCCCCCAGCAATCCCAAAAAGACAGCCCCATGAATCGACTAGTATCCATCTGAAGAGGGCATCCAAACCAGAACACCTTGGCAAACATACAAGTAAACATTAAGTGGCCTTCAGTTTCGTCCTCCTCACCACACAAAGGGCATACATTCTCAACTGGGACATGACTACACACCAAATTATGTCTCACTGCTAGAAACACACGACAACATCTCCATACAAACTGGCAAATCTTATTAGGTACCTTCATTTTCCAAATTTTCTTCTAGAACTTATCATGTTCGCCCAAATTACTAGGCTCCCCACCTCCTTTTCGTGACAACTCCCCATTTCTTTGCATTTTTGTTGCCAGTAGGTAGCCTGAATGAACATTATACGAGCCATTCTTAAAAAAATGCCATACTAACCTGTCAGGGCTACCAAACTTGCTAAGAGGCATGGACAAAATTGCACTGGCATCTTCAGGGCAAACAATCTGCTCCACTAGCTCTTTCCTCCACACACAACGAGACGGAGATTATAAATCAGCAACCAGAAGTGGAGATAAAGCGCTAGAAGTTATTACCTTAAAGGGCCTCCCGGTAGGCAACCACGGATCCCGTAACACACTTATGTTTTCACCATTCCAAACATGTCACCGGACACCTGCCTTCAATATACGCTGCCCTTGAAGAATACCCTTACAATCCCACAAGGACTCGAGCTTGTCCTTGGCTTCCAAGAAACCATCATGAGGGTGGTACTTTGCTTTTAGCAACCTTACAATTAGAGATGAGGGATCAGATATGATTCGCCACCCAACCTTCGCCAGCATAGCTAAATTGAAGCATCTCAAATTCTGAAAACCCAATCCTCCCTTGTACTTTGGCATCATTACTTTATCCCAAGAAGCGCAATGGATGCCCCGCTGCATATGTTGCTTGCCCCACTAGTACCTTGCCAGAATACGCTCAACATCCCTACATACTCCCACTGGTATTTGGAGGCATGACATAGCATAATTAGGCATGGCAAGAGCAATTTCCTTCACCATTACTTCCGTTCCCGCCATTGACAAAAATTGTTCCGACCACCCTTCGACCTTTGCATCCACTCGATTTCGAATGTCCTCAAAAACGGCCTTCTTTGAGGCCCCAAAATCTGCTCTAAGACTCAAATACTTGCCAAACTCCTCCTTTCTACTAACCCTCAGCACACTCACAATCTGATCTTGAATCTGCCTAGGACAATCAACACTAAAAAGAACCGAACTTTTATCAAAATTAATCATCTGACCTGAGCTAGCTTCCTAGAGCTTAAGTGTCTCCTTAATACATATGGCATCCTCCATTGTCGCCTTTGAGAAAAGCACCGAATCATCAGTAAAAAATAGATGTGTTAACTTGAAAGCATCGGGAGCTACAGGAATGCCACGTAATGCACCCATCTCCTCCTTCCTTCTCAGAATTTCCGAGAGCCCCTCTGCACATAGGACAAGCAAAAGGGGGACAAAGGATCCCCCTGTCTTAATCCCCTCGATGGTTTGAAACTTCTAGTAGGCTCACCATTCAACAAGATACTAAACGAGGCCGTAGAAATACATTCCATGATCCATTGACAGAAAATCATACTAAATCCCAACGTCCTCATTACTGGCAATAGAAAATCCCACTCTACCTGATCATATGCCTTTGACATGTCAAGCTTCACCATCATATCCACCCCTTCCTTCCCCCGTTTCTTTCGAATAGAATGGAGCAGCTCATGAATTACAAGAACATTATAAGTGATATGACTTCCCTAGACAAACGCATATTGGGACTTGTTAATCACTTTCGCCATCAACTTCTTCAGCCGATTAGTGAGCACTTTAGATAGAATTTTGTACAAGACATTACATAACGAAATAGGTCTCAGTTAAGTCATGGTTTGGGGACTAGAAACCTTCGGAATCAACACCAAATAGGTATAGTTTACCATCTAAAACATGCGCCCTGACTGGAAGAAAGAAGATACAACCCTAATCACCTCATTCCCGATCAACCCCCAATGTTTCTGATAAAAGCTCACCGTAAAACCATCTAGCCCCGACGACTTCAAAGGATTAATTTGCATTACTACTTGACGGACCTCCTCAGGATGAAATGGCGCCTCCAACCCGGCATTGTCCTCAGCAGAAACATTGGCATGTATACAATCAGTGACCTGGTCCATTTGGGAGGGATGCAAAGTTACAAAAAGCCCCTAGAAAAATCTCACCGCAATAGCACTAAAGTCCTCATGCTTGGCACACCAAATCCCACCTTCATCAAACAATCCGGTAATCCTATTATGCCTCCTTCGCTTTATCATTTCTGAATGAAAGAACCTGGAGTTTTTGTCCCCCTCATTCAGCCAATGAACACGCGATTGCAGCTTCCAGTAATCCTCATTGTCCAAAACTGCCTTTTTGAGATCAGCTTCCATGGTTCTGACTTGGCTCCCATCATACCCTTCTTCTTGATAACAACTCCGAAGATCAGCTTTCAATTTATCAATGCGCTGTTGTGCATTACCTCCCTCCTACTTTTCCGTGACCCTGTAACAAGGATGACTGATCACCTCCCTGCTGCACTCCCTCTTAACAACCTCCACACATTGACCTTCCTTATTCCATCTAGGATCATAAATAAAATGGTGTCGTCTTCTCTTCACGCTAGGCTGAGTGTCCAACACTAGCAGAGAGTGATCAGACCTAGAAAGTAATACCTGATCAATTTTTGCATGAGGGTACAACTGCACCCAAGCTTCCATAGCCAAGCCTCTATCAAGGCGTTCCTGAACAAAACCATTACCACGCTTATTTCTCCAAGTAAAGGGGTGGCCAGAAAACCCAAGATTCAGTCATTTTGAATCCGCTACAAAGGACCTAGTGGTTCTCATGCTCGAAGCAGTTCTAATATTTCCCCCTCCTTTTCATTGGCATTGAGGATTTCATTGAAGTCCCCCAATAAAAGACAAGGATCATTGTCCCTACTCAATCGGTGTCTCAATAGATCCCATTGCCTTGTTCTCTTACCATCATCAGTACTCGCATATATAGAAAACAAACGCCATAGCTTCCTACCATTCTCGTCAGTTACACGGACCTCAATCATAAAATTAGCATACTTGATTAAGTCAACATGCTCTCCTGACCTCCAGAAAACACAAAGATCGCCACTCAAACCCCCGTGGCTCCACTGCCTGCAAGAAATCCATATCAAGTTTCTTCTTCAAAAACTGGTACTTACTGCTTTATTTTTCGTCTTAAGAATCACTATGATGTCAGGTCGAAGGAGCCTATTCTGCTCCTCCAAGTTGCAAATCGTCAAGCCACCACCAATGCCTTGACAATTCCAGCAAATAATCCTCATGGCGACTATAACTCTTAGGGAAAGGTGGATCCATCCCCCCTCCACTCAAGAGACCGATTATGGGACGTCCCGACCACCATACCTGAAGAACCATTAGTCTTCACAAGCATACGCTTCGCCACTCTACTGCCTATTGTGTCATCCCCAATGGTAGGTGTTGGTAGAATTAAAGAGCAAGAAATATGCAGTTCAATTCTAACAGTTATAAAATCCTTGCAAGTGCACAAATCGATAAGTATAGTATAGTAGCACACCAAGAGTCGATCCCTCGAGGACTTGTTCAACGATTAACCCAATTAAGTTCAGATTTGTTAACTTAAATAAAAAAACACACACACACACAGGGGGTTTATGATGTGAGACCTGAAATTTAAAGACAAGTAAATCAAAGTGCAGAAAATAACAATGCAAGAATGAAAGGTTGTTAACTAAGGCGAATTAAGGCTTACTATCCACTCTAACCAATTATAGCTCTTAACCAGATTTCCTTGACCTAATTACTATGCATTTTCTGAATTAGGTGCCCGTGCCTAGGACCTGGCGTTGGTTCACTAGACACATCTTATTCCCTCTTACTTAGCATGTTCTAAACAGGGCATATAAATAGAACGTCTATCACCTACCTTTTAAGATGATGCATGAAGTTTAAAGAGAATTTAATGACACCACATTAGCCTAGCAAAGTGGCATGCAATCCTAGGTCGTTATGAGTTAAGATTACAAGTAAGAATACTTTCGATGCTCCAAATCACAAGACAATATGACGGTCACTCAAGCAACTACATCTATAATTATATGCAAACAAGGTAGCTAATCTTATAGGCATAAATTAAGGTCATTAAGCATAGTAATCCAACTTATTCAGCATGCATAGCAATCATAATCAAGAGCCAGAAATCCAATCAACAAGCTAACATGGCTAGGGCTTCAAGCAGCCCTAATCCTAATGACTACTCACACATACCTGAAATAAACACAAGCGTAATTGAATTCATAATTAAATTGCAATAATGAAAATAAGGGTACAGAAGAGATTGTGAAGAACAGGTGCAGCAGAAGACACGGCAGAGCCTTCTTCTCCAAGCTCCACGTCCAATAATCTGTGTAAAATATTATCTCTCAAAATATGGTCCCTAATTCTCTAGAAAACCAAAATGGAACTCTCTATGTGGCTCAGGTCTCTGTTTTCCCAGAAACAAAAACGGAAGTCTCCCTCTTTCTGATTCTCCTTTTTATAGACAAGGAAAAACCTTGTTCTATAAGGAATGGTATAACCTTATTCTATAAGGATTGGTATAACCTTATTTGATAAGGATTGGTATAAACTTATTCTAAAAGGATTGGGAAAGTTATCTTACTTTTAATTAATTACAAAGTCCTTAAAATCTATTAGAACCAATCAGAGCATGGCCGGGAGTGTGAATGCAAGCTGGCAAGTGGGAACGCAAGCTGGCCAAACTTGGATTTTGGACTGTCTTCGTAATCAGGATCTGGGACTACGCTTTTGAAGTACATTAGGAGTATAGTAGAATCCCATCTTCGTTCAGGCTTGGCATAAATGTTGTCAGGCTTAGCGCAGACGGAGAACCTCTGATCCACCGCTGGCGAAACAGGGACCCCGGGCTTAGGCGCACATCTGGGCTCGGATGGGAGTTCTTGGGACATGTCCTCGACCTGCCTCAGCGCGACCTTGGCACTTCTAGGACCTGACCTTGGTGTCATGAAACACAGGTTTGAGACCCGGAGGGCCTGATATGAGGTACTTGGCCAGTGGCCCAAAATAGGCGCACTGGTGCACTGGCGCACTTAGGACCCCGTTCAGGACCTGATATTGAAATGAGGACATCTCCTTCATCTGGACTCCGATTTGAGTCATTCTTTGTGCGTTCTTTCTAGATTTTACCTATCTTTCTAACTCTGTACAAGTCTCACAAGATTGATCATTTTCTACTATTAATGGCACGAAATCATTCAAAAGACATGTAAGAGAGGCATATAAAGACATCAAAATGATGCATAAATAACGACTGATCAAATACCCCCAAACCTATCTTTTGCTAGTCCCTGAGCAAAACAAACGCTAACAAAATGAAGAGACTCGATTTTAGTTAAGATAGAACATTTAAACCCCTAGGTTCACCTAGTAGGAGGAGTTTTGTCTCCTGAGGGTTATAACAACACGATACCCACAAACGTTTTACTTAAACAACAAAAAAGATGCTAGACATAGTATTTTTAACAAGCTAATAAGAATCAAAGTAAGTAAACATGTTTTGCAGAACTAAAAGGAATGCCATAGTCGTGAGTGTCATGTGAAGGTGTACGTGTATAAATGCCAAAATTTCGAAGTGATCATGTTTGAAAACAACTTCATCTAAGTGCCCTAGAAAGATTTCGCCTCGACTCTAGTCCTCACTAGGAAACTCTCAATTCGCTCAAGAATCCTAGGCTTTCACTCTTTTCAAGCATATGTGATGAGTTTATGTTATGAAATTCAAATTTAATCACATATGAGTAACAATGAAGAATAGCAATTTATGGAAATAAAGATCTCATGAAAGGAATTGAACTTTAAGAACATAGATACGTACCTTAATCCTCAGCATGATTGTCCATAAGATCAGTTAGGTCTTCCTTTTTAGGTTGTAATGGGGCTAAGCTTTGGGGTTTAGCAAGGAAGGATGGGATTCAAAGAACCTGAGCTGTGCCAAGGCATGAGAAGTCATGACTTGAACTTGGAATTTCTGAACTGAATCCTTTCTTAAGGCCCACGACATTGTGCTTTCTTGATGACTTATTTTGAGGCTCTTGTGGCTTATTTTGAGGCTCTTGGCTCACTTGGCTCAATTCACTTTGTTTTTCACTTATTTTTTCCTTCTTTTTCTCAACGTTTCTTTCTTTCTTTTGATTTGAACGTTTTTTTTTTCTGTTCTTTGAATTGAGTTGAACCAAGATCATGCAATGATTTCCTCAAATATTCTTGCAGCTTGCAACTTGTAAAGCTTTTCTTTACTTTTGAACTTTGAATTGACGACAATGTCCTTTGAATTGGGAAGCATCTTCTTTCACCTCTCATTCTTACCATGAATCTCATTTACGGCAACCTTAGCACAAACTGAGGTTATAGGGTATGGCTGTGATGAATGGCTAAGTATTTTGGGTTAGGTTATACTTTGGATGATGAAAGAAAAGGCTGAGTGTTTGGCTTCAAAATTGGCTTAGGGAGCATGCAATAGGGTAGGATAAAGCCTTTAGAGGTTAAAGCATACATAGCCTACATCACTTCTTATGGCAAAGCACACATTAAATCAAGAGTATCTAAATGTTGTTAGTTCTTTAAAATTCAATGCAAATATGATGTAATGAGACCAACAATTAAGAACAAAAGCGATGAGTGTTTAAGAGTAGAAACAAGTATATCCCTCAGAAAGAATGGCAATTATGCTCAAAGATCTCACAGGGAAGTCTCCACTAATTTTCTAAGGTTCACTCAAATTCAGTTATTTCATTCACTTAATCCCTTAAAACATGGCATTGTGAAGTGCATATTATGAACTACTTGACCATGGCATGACTCTTAGTAAAGCAAAGATAGTTAACTTAGCATATACATTCCTATTAACAAGTTATCATACTAATCACAAGCAGAAATTTAAATGTCCTAGCCGTGTATCACCCCCAAACCTACTTGTTTCTATATGCAAAATTTTAAATCCACACCCCCAAACCTAAACTGAACATTGTCCTCAATGTGATAAGCAGTAAGCATGACAACAGTAGAAAGGTTTGAGAGATATAACGGGCAGAAACAGAAAAGGAAGTGAGAAATACAAACTAGGGCTAGGCTGCCTCCTAGGAGCGCTTTATTTAACGTCTAGGCAAGGACAGGAAGGAGGCTGGAACCCTCTTCCATTCGGGGCTGGCATGCTAGGAGATGGGCGCATGCAGAGTTGCAGGGTTGACTGCGCTTGGATTAGAGAGGTCCTTGAAGTAGGGTTTGAGGCGATGGCCATTTACCTTGAACGGATCCTGCCGTTCCGGGTGCTGGATTTCAACTGCACCATGAGTAAAAACGTTAGTAATAATAAATGGTCCAGTCCATCTTGAACGCAACTTACCTGGCATTAGTCTAAGCCGGGAGTCAAAGAGGAGGACTTCCTGTCCGATGTGAAAGTCCTTGGGCTAAATGCGCTTGTCGTGGAAAGCTTTGGTCTTTTCCTTGTAGATACGAGCACTGTCGAAGGCCTCGTTTCGCAACTCCTCTAATTCACTTAGCTGAAGCTTCCTATGTATTCCAGCATCATCGAAGTTCATGTTCATCTGCTTAATAGCCCAGAATGCTTTATGCTCCAATTCCACTGGTAGGTGGCAGCCTTTTCCAAAAACAAGCCGGAAGGGAGACATGCCAATCGGGGTCTTGTATGCGGTCTGATAGGCCCACAGCGCATCATTCAATTTGCTGGACCAATCTTTGCGGTTAGGATTTACCGTTTTTTCCAATATGGCCTTTACTTCCCGATTGGACACGTCTGCTTGGCCACTCGTTTGAGGGTGATACGGTGTTGAGACCTTGTGGGTGACGCCATACTTCTTCATTAGGGCTGAAAACGAATGATTGCAGAAGTGTGCCCCCCCCCCCCCCCCCCCCCCCCCCCCCCCCCCATCACTGATGATTGCCCTAGGTGCGCCGAATCTGGCTAAGATGTGACTCTGCAAAAAACGCACCACTGCTTTGGCGTCATTAGTTTTGGTGGGAATTGCTTCCACCCATTTGGAGACATAATCAACTGCAAGCAGAATATAAAAATTGCCAAAGGAATTCGGAAAAGGCCCCATAAAATCAATGCCCCATACGTCGAAGATTTCGACCACAAGAATAGGGTGTAATGGCATTTGATTTCGAGGGCCGATGTTACCTAGGCGTTGGCAGCGGTCACAGGTGAGTATAAATTCGTGTGCATCCTTGAAAAGTGTGGGCCAGTAGAGTCCACTTTGTAGTACCTTGAGGGCTGTCTTTTTAGCTCTAAAATGGCCCCCACGTGCCAAGCTATGGCAAAATGTCAAGACGGATTTCATCTCGTCTTCGGGGATGCATCGCCGAATGATTTGGTCTGGACAATGCTTCCAGTGGTACGGCTCATCCCATATGAAGTACTTAGCTTGTTTAGCCAGCTTGTCCTTTTGGTACCTTTTTAAAGATGAAGGAATTTTCTTAGTGACAAGGTAATTAATGAGATCGGCGTACCATGGATCAATAGCTTGGATTGCGAAGAGCTGTTTGTGAGAAAAGGTCTCGAGGAGGGGCAACTGATCAGCCTCTTCATTGGAACTGTGAAGCAATCCGCTCATATGGTCAGCGACCACGTTTTCGCTGCCCTTCTTGTCTCTTATTTCAAGGCCGAATTCCTGGAGCAGCAGCATCCAACGTAGCAACCTTGGCTTGGCGTCCTTTTTAGTGAGCAAATACTTCAAGGCAGTATGATCCGTGTATACTATGACCTTGGTTTGAATTAGATTTGAGCGGAACTTCTCAAGGGCAAAGATAACAGCAAGGAGCTCCTTCTCGGTGGTGGAGTAGTTCAGCTGGGCATCATTCAGGGTTCGACTTGCGTAGTAAATGACATGAGGGAGCTTGTCAACACGCTGTCCCAAAACCGCTCCTATGGCGAAGTCCGAGGCATCACACATTAGTTCGAATGGTAAGTCCCAATTCGGTGGCATGATGATGGGTGATGCCGTGAGCTTTGCCTTGAGTGTGTTGAATGCCTCACGGCATTCCTTAGTGAACTCAAATGTGGAGTCCTTGGCTAGAAGATCACACAAAGGTCTTGTGATTTTCGAGAAATCTTTGATGAATCTGCGGTAAAAGCCAGCATGCCCTAAGAACGATCGAACCTCTTTGGCTGTAGTGGGGTACAGCAGCCTCTCTACTATGTCTAACTTTGCTTTGTCCACTTCTATGCCTCGGTTAGAGATCATATGACCCAAGACAATTCCCTGTTGTACCATGAAATGGCACTTTTCCCAGTTCAGCACTAAGTTGCTTTCTCTGCACCGTTCCAGTACTTGGGTTAGGTTGACTAAGCACAGTTCGAATGAATGTCCAAACACCGAGAAGTCGTTCATGAATACTTCAATTATATCTTCCACCACATCGGAGAAGATGCTCATCATGCAACGCTGAAAGGTAGCTGGGGCATTCCACAATCCAAACGGCATTCTTCTGTATGCAAAAGTGCCATATGGGCATGTGAATGTTGTTTTTTTCTTGATCATCGGGTGCAATAGCAATATGATTATATCCTGAGTAGCCGTCCAAGAAGCAATAGTGGGAGTGTCCAGCTAGGCGCTCAAGCATTTGATCAATGAAGGGCAAAGGAAAGTGGTCCTTGCGGGTGGTTATATTTAGCTTTCGATAGTCAATGCACACTCTCCATCCTGTTTGAATCCATTGAGGTACAAGCTCATCCTGCTCGTTTTTAACCACTGTGATCCCACTTTTCTTTGGCACGACCTGGACTGGGCTCACCCACTTGGAGTCACTAATTGGATAGATGATTCCAACGTCCAGAAGCTTTAGGACTTCTTTCTTCACGACCTCCTTCATAGTTGAATGCAACCGCCTTTGCGCCTCCTATGATGGTTTGGAGTCTTCCTCCAGCAGTATCCGATGCATGCATTTTGTGGGACTTATTCCTTTGATGTCAGCTATTGTCCATCCAATTGCCGTTTGATTGACCTTAAGGATGTGAAACAATGCCTCTTCCTCTTTCGTACTTAGGGTAGATGCAATGATGACTGGAAGGGTTTGATTGTCGCCCAAATATGCATACTTTAAGTGCTCGGGCAAGGGCTTCAGCTCGAGTTCAGGAGCCTTTATGATGGACGGCAGGGTTTTCTGACTTGTGAGTGGTAACGCTTCGAAGGGAGGCCTGTGGAATGGGAGGGCTGGCATGATGTCAAGGGCTCATACCTCTTCGATCACGCTATCTGCAAGTGAATCCACAGTGTGTGGGTTACTAGTAACTGCCTTCTCAAGGTCATCCGACATGCAAGACTGAGCAATTGTCTCCCGTAGCAGTAAGTCCATTGTGTTTAACGGAAAATCTACAATAGGCTCGGCAGGGTACTGGATGGTGTCATGGATGGAGAATGTCCAAAGCTGGTCCAGGACCTTGATGGAGACCTGGCCCTTTCTGACGTCGATGAGGCACTCGGCTGTGGCTAGTAAGGGCCTTCCGAAGATGAGGGGAGGTTCCTCACTTTTGTCAATTCTGTCCATTCTTAGTACGTAGAAGTCTGCAGGGATGCATGTATCTCCGATTTGTACCAGTACGTCCTCAAGAACCCCCATTAGGTTGGTTACAGAAGCGTTAGCCAATCTGACACATAGGTGCGTGGGTTTGAGTGCGCCTAGGTTGAGTGACCTGTAAATGTGGAATGGCATGATGTTCACTGATGCTCCCGTGTCGCAAAGGCAATGTTCGAATCTTTTTGACTGAATGACACATGGAACGGATGGAGGCCCAGGATCGTTGGCCTTAAGGAGCATGCGCAATAGGGCAGCCGAGCAGGCCTTAGGGATATCAATGGTGTCCGTGGAGCTAAAACCACGCTTTCCTGCAACTAAGTCCTTGATCAGCTTCGCAAAGATAGGCATGTGCATGACAATTTTATGGAAAGGTAGTGTGATCTGAAGCTTCTGCAACATGCTGATGATTTCTTCCTCTAAGTCCTCCCTTTGCTTATTCCTGTTTTGGAACCTACAAGGAAATGGATAATCAACATTATTAGCTAACTCAAAAGTGACTTTTTTAGAATTGGAATTCTGAGGTTTAGAGTTAGAAGTATTCGAGTGCTGCGACTTGGGCTTAGGAGCAGGTTGCTTGCCAGCCGTGGCCGAAGTAGGCGCAGTGTCAGGTCCTCTTTGCGGTAGGGCACTTGGTGACTCGTTGGGCCGGCTCTGTGCCAGAGGTGTTGGCCGTGGCATGTTTTGCGGTGCGCCCTGGTCGGCGATTCTTGACTGAGTAGGTTGAGGCTCGGTTTCAGGTCCTGCGAGGGTGGCATATGTGGGATCTTGAAGTGGTGTTTCCCTCTCCAGTGTGATGGCATTAGCCATAGGATTGTGAAATCCTTTCGAATTTACCAGGACTTGACTCGGTAGCTTGCCCTGCTCTCGCTGATTTAGTTGGTTCGCCACCTGTCCCATTTGACGCTCCAAGTTTGCAATTGCATTTTTGAAGTCTCCCATCTGACTCTGGCTATCGTGCATGAATTTTATGAGCTGAGCCTGCTGTTGAGTCAGGATATGGATGGAGTCCTCAACAGACTTGCTTTCGCCATTCTGGTTTGAGGAAGGACCGTGGAAGTTCCCCTGAGGGCATGCGGCTTGCTGCTCAAATCCAGGGGGTGGCAAGGGATTTGCGGCTGCTTGATTGGTGCTCCAACGGAAATTTGGATGATTTTTCCACCCCAGATTGTAAGTGTTGGAATATGGGTCATTCCGGGGTCGAGAATTGCTATTGAACCCTCCAGCAAAGTTGGCCTCTTCCACAACCGGGCAGTCCTGGGATGTGTGGCCCTGAATTGAACATACCTCGCAGATGTGAACTCCTTTGGCTTTCTCGCTACACAACTGTTTCACCATTGCCGTGAGCTGAGCAATGGCGTCATCTTTGTATTTGGCGGATGCATCACCCGTAGCTCTAGAGGAGGGACCCCTGTAGCTGAACTGTTTTTCCCTTTGAGCAATGTTCTCAAAGGCGGTCCTTGCTTCCTCGGCTATGCCTTCTAAAATTCCTTGGGATTGAAAGTCCACCATTGTCCGATCGCTAGTCTTCAAGCCTCCATAGAAGTATAGCATAAGATGATGGGCATCAATATGGTGGTGGGGGCACGCCCGTAGCATCTGATTGAACCGCTCCCAAAACTCGTAGAAAGACTCCTCCATGTCTTTCCATGGGTTCATGATCTTGGACTTTAAC
This sequence comes from Oemleria cerasiformis, assembly GCA_037349345.1. NCBI lineage: Eukaryota > Viridiplantae > Streptophyta > Magnoliopsida > Rosales > Rosaceae > Oemleria > Oemleria cerasiformis. Next base: position 5,165,766 of record JAZGTL010000016.1, read on the forward strand.
TCATTTGTCTTTTCCACGGGAAAGTACTGTGTTAAGAATTTGGACGTCAAGTCCCTCCAAGAGTGAATGGAAGCCGGCACCAGTGAATGAAACCATGTCTTGGCGCGATCCTTGAGACTGAAGTGAAAGAGCCGCAGGCGGATTTCAGATTCTGTCATACCATTGATGCGCAGTGTTGAACAAACCTCAACAAATTCCTTGATATGAAAGTGCGGGTCCTCGCCAGCAAGGCCGTGGAAGGTGGGCAGCATGTGAATTGTCCCCGACTTCAATTCGAAGTTTGCCACTATTGACTCGGGAAAAACAATTGGAAATTGATCCTCTGAGACATGGGGCATGGCAAAATCCTTCAGGAGCCGTGGCGCTTGCGGTACTAGGCCACGTTCCAGGCCCTGCTCTTCTCTGTGGTCCTCCATCCTCCTTGGGCTTGGTGGCGGGGAGCCGTGGACTGAAGATGCTTGCGATGATGGTCCACTTGATGACCCGTGCACTGAACCTTGGAATGACATGCACGGGTACCTAACAAAAAGAAAAACTAAGTTACAAATCTAAACTTGAATGGGCACCGTTGAGGGACAAGTCCCCGGCAACGGCGCCAAAAACTTGTTGGTAGAATTAAAGAGCAAGAAATATGCAGTTCAATTTTAACAGTTATAAAATCCTTGCAAGTGCACAAATCGATAAGTATAGTATAGTAGCACAGCAAGAGTCGATCCCTCGAGGACTTGTTTAACGATTAACCCAATTAAGTTCAGATTTGTTAACTTAAATAAAAACACACACACACACACAGGGGGTTTATGATGTGAGAACTGAAATTTAAAGACAAGTAAATCAAAGTGCAGAAAATAACAATGCAAGAATGAAAGGTTGTTAACTAAGGCGAATTAAGGCTTACTATCCACTCTAACCAATTATAGCTCTTAACCAGATTTCCTTGACCTAATTACTATCATTTTCTTAATTAGGTGCCCGTGCCTAGGACCTGGCGTTGGTTCACTAGACACATCTTATTCCCTCTTACTTAGCATGTTCTAAACAGGGCATATGCCTAGAACATCTATCACCTACCTTTTAAGATGATGCATGAAGTTTAAAGAGAATTTAATGACACCACATTAGCCTAGCAAAGTGGCATGCAATCCTAGGTCGTTATGAGTTAAGATTACAAGTAAGAATACTTTCGATGCTCCAAATCACAAGATGATATGACGGTCACTCAAGCAATTACATCTATAATTATATGCAAACAAGGTAGCTAATCTTATAGGCATAAATTAAGGTCATTAAGCATAGTAATCCAACTTATTCAGCATGCATAGCAATCATAATCAAGAGCCAAATATCCAATCAACAAGCTAACATGGCTAGGGCTTCAAGCAGCCCTAATCCTAATGACTACTCACACATAACTGAAATAAACACAAGCGTAATTGAATTCATAATTAAATTGCAATAATGAAAATAAGGGTACAGAAGAGATTGTGAAGAACAGGTGCAGCAGAAGACACGGCAGAGCCTTCTTCTCCAAGCTCCACGTCCAATAATCTGTGTAAAATATTATCTCTCAAAATATGGTCCCTAATTCTCTAGAAAACCAAAACGGAACTCTCTATGTGGCTCAGGTCTCTGTTTTCCCAGAAAAAAAAATGGAAGTCTCCCTCTCTCTGATTCTCCTTTTTATAGACAAGGGAAAACCTTGTTCTATAAGGAATGGTATAACCTTATTCTATAAGGATTGGTATAACCTTATTCTATAAGGATTGGTATAACCTTATTTTATAAGGATTGGTATAACCTTATTCTATAAGGATTGGGAAAGTTATTTTACTTTTAATTAATTACAAAGTCCTTAAAATCTATTAGAACCAATCAGAGCACTGCCGGGAGTGTGAATGCAAGCTGGCAAGTGGGAACGCAAGCTGGCCAAACTTGGATTTTGGACTGTCTTCATAATCAGGATCTAGGACTGCGCTTTTGAAGTACATTAGGAGTATAGTAAAAGCGTATCTTCGTTCAGGCTTGGCGCAAATGTTGTCAGGCTTAGCGCAGACGGAGAACCTCTGATCCACCGCTGGCGGAACAGGGACCCCGGGCTTAGGCGCACATCTGGGCTCGGATGGGAGTTCTTGGGACATGTCCTCGACCTGCCTCGGCGCGACCTTGGCACTTCTAGGACCTGACCTTGGTATCATGAAACACAGGTTTGAGACCCGGAGGGCCTGATATGAGGTACTTGGCCAGTGGCCCAAAATAGGCGCATTGGTGCACTGGCGCACTCAGGACCCCGTTCAGGACCTGATATTGAAATGAGGACATCTCCTTCATCTGGACTCTGATTTGAGTCATTCTTTTTGCGTTCTTTCCAGATTTTACCTATCTTTCTAACTCTGCACAAGTCTCACAAGATTGATCATTTTCTACTAGTGATGGCACAAAATCATTCAAAAGACATGTAAGAGAGGCATATAAAGACATCAAAATGATGCATAAATAATGACTGATCAGTAGGCTCCAAGCCAATCTCTCCATGTTCAGTTTCCAGTTGTGACTCTACTGCCACCTCTAAACTCCTCACGCCCTCCCTCTTCCATTTAGCTTTAACCCTAGACAACATATCAATGATCGGTGCAAGCTGAAAAGGGTCTGAATTAGGAATATCCTCCCCCAGGCTTACCTCCTGCCCCACCCCCCATCTCTGTTGCCTGGACCTGCGGTTCCATACTTGGCACCCGTTCCATAACCTCCCCTGGACCCCTCTGCTCCCCTCACTGGTCCCTGCCAAAATATAAGGCTCCTCCAACAGCACCCCACCTCCTGCGATTAAGCCTACGTAAAATGCTCGAGTTACACGCTGCCTCTGTCACTCATCCTCCTCCCGTTCTGCCTGAAAACGTACAGCAAGCCCCGATGCCACCCCATCCCCTAGCATGGCCCTTTTGCTCACAATGTCACGCTGCCCTCGTCGCAGGAAACTCCGTAACATATTCCCACGAAGATCAATCACTGCTTCCAGATTTTGGAACTCCAATTGGGCGTCCCAAGACTCCACCATGTCCCCCACCGGCTCGAGTCCCCTTCCTCCCATGTAGATACGAGTAGAGTGCCCAATCATACCACACGCAAGACAATACATCGGCAGAAACTCGTACTTGAACGCTACCCAAGTCTCTCCCTCCCCAGGAAATTCTACCCTAGCACCCCCCATCAGACGCTCACGGACATTCAGTCTGATCCTGACCCTCACAAAGCGGCCAATGCAATCACGACCTCTAAACCTATCCACGACGAGGACAGACCCATCAATGTTCCCTATCTTCTCCACTGCCCTAATAGTCATGCTCAGGACAAGAATATCATGCATATGGACTCAAAAATTGCACCACTATAACCTCAAATTATTAGGGTTATGTTCCCTCGTAGCCTCTTCCACAAGAACCAAGGCATCGTCAAACACCCAGGGATGCATATCCATGACTCGTCTCATATCACCTAGGGTCACGAACCGTGCCAAGAACCTTTTCTCTCCAATCACTCTAATTGCGACCCCCTACACCCCCTTCCATAGGCCTTTGAATAGCGATACAAACGCATCAGCGTTGATAGCCTTATGCGTTAAAACTTACGCGACCACACAGAACTGAAACCGTAATTGGACGTCGTTCTTCTCATCAAGCTCCACTCGAGTTCCTTTCCTCTCCTTTTTCTGATAGATAAAGACCATTCCCAAACCGCTGGCGAAGATCATCATGTTCCATGGCCAAACTTCTCAGTGGCTTGGTGCCCACGCAACACGCCTTTGCGCAGCCAAGACAAAAAAACCAACGCCGTCAAAAAAGGTGATTTGGTTTGCGGCGCCAACAAGCTCTCAAAACCCTAGCAGACCACTAACTCTCTTTTCAAGAGACTCGGATCAGGGTAAAATTAGTTAAAAATGAAGAACTTAAAAATACCATGAAATTTGCAAATAATACAATGCATGACATATAGATGAAATTTGTAAGTTACACATATGGAGATGTTACTTTGAAAAGTCTCTTGTTTAGTAGTTGTTATGCTTGTAATATCCATATTTTTATTTTTTAATATTTAATCACTTACTTAAAATATCCATATTTTTTTATTTTTTAATATATTTTTTAATAATATAATATAAATTCTATTGTACTTTTAAGTTTCATGTCGGCACCCTTAATTGAATTGTCTTTATAGACTGGACTATAATACTATATAATAGGGTGGTCAATGATGATTTCCTTTCAATGGTACCTACTACTACCTGTATAAGGGTGGCACATGTCATGCTCACCTAACTTGCATGTGAATTTCTCCTCCGCCATCATTAACAATGGATTTAAAATCAAAAGATAAAAGAATTATAAGGACACAAATGATTCTTTAGTCGACAAGACACAAATATTTTACCCTATTTTTTATTAGGAATCGACAACGACATAATTAATTATACCATTTCTCCAGTCATACAACCACATGCAACAAAATGAGTCCATCCTCTACATGTGTAAGTAAGTACACACCTTGCCCTGGGCAATTGGCATGCCAAACCCAAAATTAAAAAAATGACAACCACCAAAAATTAAGCATTGATCTACCAAGTAGGAGCCAATAATTCCAATAATGATGATATGATTAGCATAACCGATGAAACCCTAGAGGTTGGTTGTTCAACAAATAGAAATACAATAATTCCAATAATGATGATTATGGACTCTGCAACAAGCTCTAAATGATTCTAAATTATGATACAGGGTACTACTGTGGGTTCTGTGTGGAGTGACTCGTTTGAGCAGCAACCCATCTTCACAGCCTTTGGGTCCTCCAGCACGACATACATGATACATGATGCATGATACATGATGCATGATGCATGATACATGATGCATGATACATGATACATGATACATGATACATTTAGTATGTACAACAAGCTAACTCAGATTAACTACCCTCTAATTTCTCGAACATTATTAAAATTCCTGTGGTTAATGACTTGGCAGAACTTCATGCCCTCTGGTTGAAGTCCAAGAAGTTCGGGCGAGGTTGCCCACTGCCCGTGCCCTGGTTGTGAAGCATGTGATGCTGCCGGGTCTGCCCGCTTCCAAGCTGATGCTGTGACGCAGACTGGGAGGAGCCATACTGAGGGGGGAACCCTCGGTAGAAAGGGTTTCCATTCCCAGATGTGATCTGGCTCGTTTCAATCTTAAGCCGCTGCACTTCCTCTTTAAGTCTTTCATTCAAGGCTGCAGATCGTAAAACAAACAAATGCAACTATAATATTAATTTCAACTGAAAAGCTGGTAAAACTTGTAAACTCTAGGTAATTGAAACACAGAACAAAAAACAATTTCACTGCGTACCATCTCGAAGTTGTGCTTGTTGCTCCAAAGCCTGCAAGCGAAGTTTGAGCTCCTTATTCTCTGCAGTTATAGTAGTAGTGTCTCGCTGCATCACACAAAAATTACATAAGAATGACAAGCCTTTCTTGTTAATTTTGTGTGGTGACTCCAATGATAAGACACCAGGAGAATTGTATACTTTATGTGATGGAATCTGTTTTAGGGTTTGTACATGACTACTCAAGCTCTAGAAATCAGTTATAGCTATTTACAAAATGACATCAAGGCTGAAATACAGAAATAGCATTATAAGATGGGGCTATAACCAGAATCATTGACTAACGACCAACCAATAATTTAGGGGCAGCGACATGAAATATGGCATCATGGAGCACATCCAAGGTTTTTGGAAATATGAGATAATTTTGTAAAAGCAATATTTTCCATATGTAAGGACAACAAAAAATGCAAGAACCACCTACCTTTCTACAAATTGAAAAAACAATCAATAGTATGTATAGTTTTCCAGCATTTAGACAGATGCAGGCACATTCATGTCATGATTGCCTCTTCAGGAACTAAGGTGACAATGCTTGCTTAGTTTGATATGAAGGATACATAATTTGAGAAAATTTTGATGATCTTGAATAGTAATCTTTCTTCCTGTCTTATAGACTTGTAAGGATGAAGGGAGTAAGGGACACAGTTAAACAGAGAGGCCTCACCTATATTTAGGAGAAAAAAAAGAAGATATTTTTTGTTATCAGATCTTACACTCAGACTAAAATCTTAGCTCACCTTTTGAATTACCTAAATCATGTGCTACACACACTTCGGTGTTTTACAGGAACATATATGCTATAAATTAAGACTAGAGTCACAATAAAGTCCCTATACACACAGCCTAGTCTCTGTCTTCCAAAGTCCAAGGGTGCGGTGCATCCTTGATTTGAACCAGACAATGACCCTTAAAACTGCCTAGGGAAATGGTCACACGGTAAAGCTCAAAGTTCAAAAGAAAGGGAAAAATGACACGATTATGAAAAACATCTAAGGCATCTATAAGGCCTCACATTTTGATTATAACTTTTGAATAAAGTTGATCTCAATTAATTCATAACTTTTACTTCATAAGTTAGTGTTTTACTCCATTCATTACTCAATGATATGCCAAGAAAAGATCTCAAATGTGTTTGACATATTAACTTCTACAATCATCAATCTAGGAAAGAGAAACAAATGCCTAGAGATAACATATCAGTAGAATTAAATGAATGATCCAAAGTTCTCATAGTTTTTTTGTCAAATCAACTTCTAGGGTCTTCATCTAGCAAAGAGAAACAAATATCAGCCAAAAAAAAAAGAAGAGAGCTTCAACCAGATGAAATAGAGCTCGCTAGTTCAATATATACGGTTCAATTTTCTTATTTCACTGTGACGTCACAAAACATAATTAGTTTGTAACTGCTACTTATAAGCTATGAATGAACCTGTTTCATTCCATATCACGGCTAAGTGACCAATTCCATTACCAAATTTCCAAACTCAATCAATGTACCAGAAAATATACAGTTGTTGGAACAGCCTTAAAGAGAAAAGGTGAGTACCAATTTAAAGTCTCAGTATCCATTTCCGGTTCTAAAATCGTGTTTTTCCCTTGATAATGTTTCTCTATTAATATTCTTCAAAATATGTTACTGATTCGGTTTTAGATATACCAGAATACAATACACAGACATGCACAGACCAAAAATAAGTAAATAAAAACCACAGCAATGCTAAACACAAATACGTAGCATGTAATGGTTGGCTCTGTACGTGATTCGAACCCATGAAAATAGTATTTTAGCAAATCACATCAGCATTAGTTTGGTTCTCATTTATCTTTTGGAAGCTCAATCGAGTTTATTTCGTCCATGTACAAATGCAGACATAAATTAGCCTAAGTGATTTGTACTACACGGATTCTGCATATTTGATTTTTTCTTGTAGATAATCTATGTATATAAATGACAAAGCTACATTATGTATTACATACTTAGATGTCATAGACTAACACGTCAACATGTACCAGCAATAATCTATATGTAATCATACTGTATAAGTTAACATGGAATGACTCAATCACATACAAAATTTCTAGACATAAATTACTAATGAAACGAATCTCTGCTTATGTTTTGTTGTTGATACTGAGCTTGTGTCCAAACATACTCGCTTTAGGTTTGTATTGGAAAGATACTTAATGGAACTTTTGGAAATGAGAACAATATCAGCACAAAAATCCTAAGCTGAGGCACTTTCTTGTATTGTTAACGGAAAATTAAAACATACCAAAACAAGAATCATATTTAATATAAAACCATCTCTTAAATACCAACAGAATTTGGGTATCTTAGAACATAAAAAATGTAATCCAGCAAGAGCCGGAGACATTAATTTCCTTAACTCAACTGACTGAAAGACTAGATCTTTAAAAAGAAATAGTGTACTTATGACAAGAACCATTATGAGGCACTTTGATGTAACTCACTAACTTTGCTATCAGTAAGTAACACATCAATAGAAAGAGTTTATTAAGGAAACCGAGAGTTTTCTTAAAGAAAATATTGATTCATTCCAATTTCATCTTTAACCCCAGGTATAAATGGAAGTATTAACAATTAAGAAGTGATGGAACATCTTACGAAAACGAAACAATCAGCATAGCCTCATCAACCATGCACCCAAACCAAACCACTAGAATAAATAAACAAAGAAAACAACTTCCAAGGATTATTGAAAAGCAGAAAATACCATTGTTTCAATGAACATGCATAATATATTCGATTCATAACAAGACAAGTTGCGGGTTCCATTGTTTTAGCTTTAGCAAGTAGTACCTAAAAGTCTTACCCAAATGATACTTTTTCTGTAATACAAAAGTCAAGGTCTTAGGTATTACCTGTAACAGAGTGACCTGTGCTGAGAGGGTGGTTGCCTCTGTCTGAAGCGTCTGCACCTTCCTCTCCAGCTCATTGGTATATCTTACCTTTCTCTCCTTCGACCTCGCAGCGGATTGTCTATTCGCTAAAATCCTATACACAACAAACAAGTTGTAGATATCAAACTCAATTTCTCATTCAACCAAAGAAAATGAAATCTACAAATGAAAACCCCAATTTCGTTCCCATCACAAACCTCAACCAGAGAAGCTGTTGGGACCAAATCTAAGCAAAAACTTGAATTCAATTATCAGAATGATTTTGAAGAATCAAAAGGCTCATTTCCCTCAATTTTATTCCATCAATTAAACATAGTTCAATAGAAAAGTTTACCAAAATTGTGGGAAAGGAAAAAAAGCCCTAAATTAATAAAAAAAAAAAAAAGCAACCTTTTAGCTCTCTTAGGGTCAATCAGAGAGAGCTCAGCAAGTCTTTCAGGAGCTATGGACTGCTTGAAACCATCCCCCACGATCGCGGACGAGTCCGCCTCAAACGACGGCGTGAAGGAGCCGTCCATCGAATTGCTATGCCTGTGGTGGGCCCCAGACCTCATCCCCCCAACGGCTTCTTTGCCAGAATCTCCGGCGCCGAGGCCGAGGCCGTCGAAGAAGTCAGAGTCGACGGAGAGGCTCCTGAGGTGGGCGGCGGTGGCCGTGGAGCCGGAGGAAGCAGGCGCAGGCATGGAGACGGGGTTCAGCGGGCCAGAGGAGTCGTCAGAGTCGACGGCCATTGAGTTACTGCCACGTGGCATGAGGGTGGGGGAAGGGAGGCAGGAGAGGTCTAGGTCGGAAGGGTCGAAGAGAAGGAGGTCGTCGAAATTGGGGATGCGGAAGGAGGTGTCGGAGTGAGCCCGGCGGTGATGGGACCCACGCTTTGGGGTCTCGGACATCTGCTCCATGTCATTTGATGAAGTTGGGGAAGGCCTCGCAGCTCCGTTGAAGTTGTTGTTGGAATCCATGTTTTTTGTTTCTGGGTTGTTTGGTGGTTGTTGTGGTGGTGGGTGGTGGTGGGTGGCGGAGGGTGGTGGTGCTGATGGCCTTGTGGTCAGGTGTTTAATGTTTAATGACGAGGGTGGTGGTGGGAGTTTAGGTTGCTGAAATCAACGGGGGTGAAAGAAAAAAGGAAGAGAGAGAGATAAAAGTGCTTTTCTGAGGAAGTAGGGGGAGTAGAAGTAGAAGAAGCTGAGTAGCGAGTAGAGCCCAACTTTATTTTTTTATTTTATAGTTTTTGTTTTTTGGTCCAAAGAGCCCAACTTTATTAATTTCGCATTTTAAACCCTCTAATATATTTATATTACGTAATGCATCGGGTGGACAACAATTTGTGTTCATTCAACCCCAAATGTTAGTTGGAAGTGGTATGAAAAGTAGTGACACACAAATTTTATGTTTTCCTTGCAATTTTTACAATAACTTTCCTTCCCATTAAAGTATTGCCTTTCTTGATCCAAAAAAATTAAGTATTGCCTTTCTTTCCCCCGCAAATAAAGTATTTTCAATTGATGCGGAACCAGTAGTGTAACTATTCTTTTTCTTATTTTTATTTTTTATTTTTTTATATTTCAAAAATTGTATAAAAAGAGGATAAGCCACAGAGACCAACCCAGAAAACTGGGAAACAAACCACAGCACATAACCACCTACCCAGAAAATCTGGGAGGCAGACAACAACAAAACCCAGTGAAAGCCTCAGGCAGAGAGACAGAGGACTGTTGAATATTAAAGATGGTTTTTTTGGAATGCCAAAGGTTGTTAGTCTTTTAATTTTTCTATGTATTAACTGTTGTGCTAGTTGGAATGCCAAAGATTGTGTTAGTCGGAATGCCAAAGGTTGTGTTAGTCATTAATTAGGCACAGCTGTTTAGGTTGTATGGGTTATTTAAATTGTTTTGAAGGATGTTGCCTTTTGAACTCCTATTTTTGCAGAAACCAGTTTTATGCATAGTCAATAAAAGGAACCTGCTGTGCTGCATTTTTTTGGTTGTGTTCTTTTTATTTTCTGGTTTGTTCTTCTTCACAGATTTGTTGTGGTCTTGGGCTAGAGGGAATCTTGCTCTCTGTATTTGTGTTTTACATGGTATCAGAGCCCCAAGGGGGTAATTTATTTTTTGTCCAGATCCCTTGGTGGAGAAGATCAACCAGTGTTCTTAGAATGGAGTCGTCAAGTGGGGTCGTTCGCCTTGGAATAGAGCTGCTAAATCAATCAAATTACAAGATTTGGAGATCTTGTATGGAGTCATATCTTGTTGGAGAAGACTTGTGGGATGTTGTTGGTGGATCTGATACCACCAAACCTGAATATGATGATGGCAATGAAGATTATGTTGATGCCTTAAAGAGATGGACAACAATCAACGCAAAGGCTGAGTTTGTGTTGAAGCGATCAATTTCCCATGGTCTATTTGATCATATTATCAAGTGTAAGTCAGCCAATGATATTTGGGAGACTCTCAACAGGCTATTCAATAAGAAGGACATTGGAAGATTGCAAATGTTGGAGAATGAATTGGCAAATACAACTCAAGGTGATCTCTCAATTTCTGATTTTTTTCTGAAGATAAAAAATTTATGCTATGAAATCTCTCTTTTGGATCCGGATGAACCTGTGTCTGAAGCTCGAGTAAGGAGGCATATTGTTCGTGGATTGAAAAAAGACTACACTCTTTTTGTCACTTAAATTCAAGGATGGGATAGGCAACCGTCTTTGGAAGAGTTTGAGAATCTTTTATGTTCCGTCAAATGGCTGGCATGTCAATTTCCAATAATTCTGGAGATGCCCTCTTTACAAATCGAAAGAAGAATTTCAAGATGGACAAGAAGGAGTTCCAAAAGCAAGACAATAGTCCTCGAGAACCATCTAATCAAAAGTATAAGAAAGTTTTCAAGTGTCATCGGTGTGGCAAACCTGGTCACATAAAGAAATATTGTCGGGTCAAACTAAATGAAGGCAACGTGGCTGGAAAAAATGGCAGCTCTCATACTTCCAACAAGTCAGATGATGAGGAGAATTGGGGGAAGTGTTTTCTGTAAGAACAATTATAAGTTTCAGCCAAGATCACAAACTCAAGTTTAACAATCAAGTTCAATCAAACAATAAGGAATCAACACAAGTTAATAAGCAATGATCTCTAACCTGTGGAGATTGAAGACGAATCCATGATCACCAAAACGTTGAACGCCAAAGCCGAGAGAAAACCTTCTTCTTTCTGTCAAGTATCTCAATGCTCAAACTATCAATAGGCAATAGTTCAGAAAATCATGTGAACCTTGTGAGCGAAGAGGCTTCCTCATTATATAGACAATCCATCTAAGTATTCTCCTATTAGAACACTTAGACTTCTAATTAGTCTCCAAAAAGGATTAGTAAAGTCCAATACTAATTCTAATCATAATAGAACTAGCAATCCCTTATTAGCAAGACTTCTCTTGTCCTAATTTGAGTCAAAATCAATCTTCACACAATTGATGTAATGCTCAAATTCTTACATTCTCCCACTTGAGCATTACACCAAAAGAAAACAAAATGATTTCTCTAACTAGTACAAGAGTGTGCACCAAGTCTCAACCAAAAGGGACAATCACAAACAATCTGCTATACATGTCAAAACACTCGAGACTATGAATCATGCTACTGACTTCTAGCAAAACATACTCATAATCCACAAGTAGTCAATCTGCATTTTCAACATTGTGACTCTACTTTCAAGGATCGTGATTCTTCAATAAAGAATCACTCCAACTCATCCAACCATACTTAAAACATGTAGTTAAACAACTGAAGCCAACATATTATAAGCTTAACACAATATGCACATCAAGATAGGACAACAACCTTAACCATATTGCACAATCCCTAAAATAATGAACAATAATAAGCTTAAAAACCTCAATCAATTGTCTAAATACCAAAAGCATCCATTGTATCTTAAAGAGTTATCACAAAAGAAATATGACGCAAAACAAAGTTCAAACTCAATCTGATAATGCAGTAGTTAAAACAAAAAAAAAAACAAAATTTAACTAAAAACTAAAGCTGGCAGAAAATGAAATAACAGAGACATGTTTATGTCAAAAGTTCAAAACCAGAAATATGCTCAGAGACTTTAAAACACAGCAGGCTTTCTACTCCCTGATAGGACCCTTCCCGAATTTCCCCTCGAAACCCGAGAAAAACCCTGCTCCTGTCTGACAACTTAATAAAATTCCCAAAATACCCGTAAGCCCTTGCAAATAATTATGAGAATTCTGTCAAAAATCCGACAGAATCTCCCCTTAAGGACTGGTTAACCGTCTTCCACCTATCAGACGAAGGATCAGATAACACTCCAAATGCCAATAGCACAAGCATGCAACGATGTAAGCACAATTTTACACTCAGTCCAAAAACTTATCAAAACATCTAGGTAGGATAAGTAAATACATAAATAAATATCCTACTCTAAGTAAACGCACAGTTGAAATGTAATGCCTCCGCCTCTGGATATGCCCACGTCAATTCAACAGCCTAGAGGGGATTTAAAACACGAAAAATGTGAGTGGACAAAAATAATCTTTTAAAACCAGTTTCCGAGGAAAACATACATTTTCCCCCTCCACGAATAAAACCATGCATGCATAACTGAAAATTCATTTTCAACAAATCCATAAGGATAACCCGAAAACATACTGGAATATCCATTATTTTTTATAAAACATCAGTGGGACCCACAAAAAGCAGTATAATAAAAACATATGTGGTCGACAACCCTCTATTGAAAATCCTCCTCAAAATAGTTTAAAATCATGTAAACCATCCTGGATACAAAATATATCAAAACATATCTCACTGCTCCCGAATAAAATCCCGAGTCGTAGCTCAAAACCCTCTACACACCCGATATACCTCGAGTTGTGTAGAACCTAGTACTATGCATAGACAGCCTCAACGACTCGGTGGAGAAAATTCCCCTCGACACCAGCGTCGGAGAACCCTCAACGATCTGACGGGAGAAAAACCCCTTGACGCCAGTCGGAGAAAACCTTGATCCTCGGGGATAGTAATTCAGTGAAAACCAAAATCCATGTTTTGAAATCCTTGTTTCCTGGCCTAAGCCAAATTCATTGAAAAACCGGGTCTATATCCAAATCCAAGAGAATCACACATCCGGGTCTACACCCAAAACCATGGACTCAAAATCTATCAAGTCAAAATCATTTAATAATAGAGTCCATAAAACCAGGCCACAGCCCAAAACATTGTTTCCACTGTAATATTGAAAACACGTGTCCAATCATCATTCATCATTTAGTAGCACAATTTCTAAATCCCAGAAATGTACCAAAAACAATACATAACAATATTTAATTCAAATATACCTTTATACATGCATTATAATTTATAAACCAAAGTCCATTCACTGATAGCTCAATCCTGAGTCGTACGCTCCTCTGAAGTTCCCGGAGTAGTATCCCCTATCAAAAGTAACAATTGGGATTACTAACGATAATTAAACACCCTACATTTAAACTCTAAACCCCAGAAAGTCCGCTCACGTTACACTAAAATGCAGCCACTTTGGACGCCTAAAATTAACCCTAAACGACGTCTGATTAACCCGAAACCTGCTCCAAAAGGTCCGAAACGTCGAAACTTTGTCGACAAGCGTCACCGTGACCCCAGAACTGGTCCCACGCGCTGACAAAAGACCGACGATTCGGCCACGCACCGGCTACAATGCCTCAGGCGCCTACTGACTCAACCGCCAGGTGGCACCCACGTGGCTGCCAGGTGGCCTCCACGTGGCTCCATGTAGCTGCCACGTGGCTCCACGTGGCATGCCACATCAGCACCTCTGACAGACTCAGTCGCCGGAGTCTCAACGGAGACTCACCGGAGAAGACGACCGCACCGCCGTCCTCCGTCGTCGGAAAACTCCATTGCCGATCGACCTTGAAGTTTTCCTAACTTTCTCAAAAGCAACCGTTTGTCACGAATTTTATGTCTAAATCCATCTACTCGAACCCATGAACTCAGAAATTAACTCTAAACACGAAACACATACCTATGTTGGCCAGAAAATCGATCGGAAGGTTTCAGTTTTCCTTTCCTCGGTTTGGTGTCTCCCACGGCTGCCTCCTTCGACGGTTAATATGGTTTTGATCGCGAGAAGGAGGGGAATCTGATGGATTTAACCAAATTGGCCAAAGTTGCCTTGAATTGGACTTCAAATTTCGAAGGTTTCGATTTGGTCGGTGTCGGTCGGTCATGGGTCTGATGTGGGAAAGGAAGAAATGAAATTGAAATTGCTGGAAGGGTCTGGGTTTAAATATATATACCCAAGGAAAATTACCAAAATGCCCCTGAATAATCTAGACCTGTAACTCGCTCGCACGGACTCCGTTTTCCGCGTGCTACATGTCTATGAACTCGTGAGTCTAACACCTACGCAATGGTACCCGAAAAATTGTAAAATGTGTCTCCACACAAAATTGACTTCTGAGCCCCTTATAAAACCAAGGGGAATTTCGTCCTTTCCCAAATTAATTTACGAAAATTTACGAATTAAATTTTGGGGTCGTTACAACTCACCCCCTTAAAGAAATTTCGTCTTCAAAATTCAGACATGTCACTGGAATAAATGTGGATGTTGTGCCCGCATCAGTGCTTCAGTTTCCCACGTGGCCTCCTTCACATTCTGATTCCTCCACAGAACTTTAACCAGAGGAATAGATTTCATGCGCAAGACTTTTTCCTTCCAATCTAGAAGTTGCACTGGTTGTTCCTCAAAAGTCAAATCATCTCTCAGCTCAATTGGTTGCGCCTCCAATGCATGAGATTCATCGAATAGGTACTTCCGGAGCATGGATACATGGAATACATCGTGAACCTTTGACAGTTCTGGAGGTAAAGCAAGTCTATAAACCACTGGCCCTATCCTCTCTACAACCTCATAAGGCCCAATCTAGCGAGGACTCAGTTTCCCTCGTCTACCAAAACTTACAACTCATTTCCAAGGGAATAATTTCAAAAATACCCAGTCTCCGACCTCAAATTCAAGGTCTCTAATACGTCGGTCTGCATAGCTTTTGTGGCAGTCCTGAGCTGCCTTCAGCCTTTCCTTGATGATTCGAATCTTTTCCTCTATCATTTCCACAACCTCTGGTGTCAACAGTCTTCTCTCACCTACCTCAGTCCAGCATAACGATGTCCTGCATTGTCTCCTATACAAGGCCTCAAAAGGAGCCATCCCAGTACTAGACTGATAGCTGTTGTTGTATGCAACTCCATCAAAGCCAGGTGTGAATCCCAATTTCCTTTAAACTGTAGTACACAAGCTCTCATCATATCCTTCAAATCTGAATTGTCCTCTCAGACTGACCGTCAGTCTGAGGATGAAAATATGTACTGAAATGCAAGATAGTTCCAAAGGCTTTCTGCAAACTCCGCCAAAACCTCGAGGTAAACCTAGGATCCCTGTCGGATACAATCGACTCTGGAGTCCCATGTAACCTTACGATCTCATCCACAAACAACTTGGCGTACTGGCCCATCCGGTAATCTTCCCGTACTGGTAAGAAATGTCCTGACTTCGTGAGTCTATCAACAATTACCTAGATTCCATCATGTCCTTTTTGTGTCCTAGGAAGTTTATAGAAAAAGTCCATAGTAATGTGATCCCACTTCCATTCCGGAATAGGTAACAGTTGTAGTGCCCCGATATGGTTTCTGCCTCTCTGCTTTTACTTGTTGACATGTCAAGCATCTACTCATAAACTCTGCTATTTCCCTTTTCATCCCAATCCACCAATAGTGCTCCTTAAGAGTACGATACATCTTCGTACCTCCTAGATGCATAGCATACGCAGAACTATGAACTTCCTCAAGAATTTCTCTTTTCAACTCTGGATCATTAGGTACGCACAACCGGCTATCCTTAACCAAGGCCTCATCATCCCGAATCATGTAATCCTGCATGTTCCTAACCTCCAACTCCATCCTAATAACACACAACATAGGATCCTGGAGTTGAGCTTCAATAATCCAGTCAATCAAGACAGGTCTCACATGGAAGCTAGCCAATAGAGCCCCTTGGCTATCCATGCCAAGTATAATTCCAGCTCTTTGGAATTCCACCAGCAACGGTAGATAAACAGTATGCAAATAGCCAATGACCCCATGGACTTCCTGCTCAGTGCATCCGCCACTACATTGGCCTTTCATGGGTGATACTCTATAGTACAATCATAATCTTTTATCAGCTCAAGCCACCTTCTCTATCTCAAATTCAGATCTTTCTGGGTGAAGAAGTATTTCAGACTCTGATGGTCTGGGAAGATCCGACATGTTTCTCCATACAAATAGTGTCTCCAAATCTTCTGTGCATGCACCACTGCTGCTAATTCTAAATCATGGGTGGGGTAATTCAACTCATGATGTTTAAGTTGCCTAGAAGCATAAGCTATCACCTTCCCTTGATGCATCAGCACGCAACCTATACCTCGTAATGATGCATCAATGTACACCTCAAATCCTCCGTTATCATCTGGAAGGGTTAACACTGGGGCAGAAGTCAACCTCCTCTTAAGCTCTTGAAAGCTCTGTTCACACTCAGCATCCCAGTCAAATTTGACTCCTGTCCTCATCAACCGAGTCAACAGGGCAGCCATCGTAGAGAATCCTTCTATGAATCGCCGATAATATCTCGTTAAACCGAGAAAACTCCTCACCTCTGACACTGTCTTCGGTTGTTCCCAGTTTGCCACTGCCTAAACTTTTTGGGGATCCACGCTGATACCCTCAGCAGAAATCACATGCCCTAAGAATCCGACATTAGTCAACCAAAACTGACATTTACTAAACTTGGCAAACAATTGCTTTTTCCTCAGCATATTTAGCACCAACCTCAAGTGCTTCTCATGTGCCCTAGCACTCTTCGAATACACCAAGATATCATCGAAGAACACAATCACAAACATATCCAAATACTGTCGAAACACCTTGTTCACCAAATTCATAAATGATGCCAGTGCATTAATTAAACCAAAAGGCATCACCAGGAACTCATAATGCCCATAGTGTGCCCTAAAAGTCGTTTTAGGAACATCCCCTTCCCTGATCCTTAACTGATGGTACCCGAATAATGTGTTTAAAATTGATTTCCTAGAACTACTAACTAAATGGCACAAACCAAGAATGCATAAGTAAAAGAAAACCCTAAAAAAAACTTATTTCAAACCCTAAGATTTCTAATCAAAGTTTTTGTGCAATATACTAAGGCACTCGGTGTTCAAAATGATGATTTTAAGATGATTTTGAAAACTGAAAATTTCGATACAAAATATTAAAAACAACGTTTGATTTAAAATAGAATTGGATCGAGGTTAAAACAATGAGAAAACTAGTTAGGGATTCGATGTTCACCACTAATCTTCTTCCTTAAGCAAACGACATGCACAATGCTACAAAACAGATTTTAGATACTCATGTTTATCAACCTAAAGGCATGATATCTACTCTTTAAATTATTGATTTCCTTAAACAACAAGTTAGGCATGGGTATCTACTAAGTTGCACTTTAAGAACGCATAGCACAACAATAACTTAATTGACAAGAAAGTGATAGATTAAACAAATACAACTCTCTCAAACAAAGGATGAAGGCTCAAAAGCTCGCAAAAGGGTTGTATTGATAACCATGAATAATTGAGTATTAACCAAAGAATAATTTCAGACCTTGAATCATGCTTAGAAATCATCTTAAAGTCATGCAATTAAAAATCAAATCCCATCATTGTGTTGGAAGGAAACCTAAGACACAAAAAAAACACAAAAACTACCCAATTTAACACTACTAAAACCGACACAAATTAAGGTTAAAAACAAAGCTGTGAAATTTTTTATTTTTTTTTTTTTTAAACCAATGCAAAATCAACGGAAAACACAAGTGTTTCCCCCTCACACCTAAATCTAACATTATCCTCAATGTTTGAAAGTTAAAGTATAAACAATGAAGCATTTAAGGAAGGAGAAACAAGCGACGACACACACAAAGAAAATAAAATAAAATAAAACAAACGAAGGCAAAGTTAACGACAAAGAAGGACATGGTGAGAGAAAGCAAATCTGATTGTCAGTGGTTGTAGAGTGCCAAAACTGTCATCATCCTCTTCACATGGGTTGCCTCCCAAGAAGCGCTTGCTTTAACGTCATTCAACCAGACTGTTGGATTCTCATGCAATGTACTGAACAGGTTGGAAAGTCACATCCTCCTATCTAGGCTTAAAGCTCATCTCAATATAGGGCTTTACTATGTGCCCATTCACCATGAATGTCTGATTCTTCTCTTTGCTATGAACCTGCAAAGCTCCATGAGGGAAAACTTTTGTAACAACATAAGGACCGTACCACCTAGACTTGAGCTTACCAGGGAAAAATCTCAATTTTGAATTGTAGATCAACACCATCTGTCCCACATAAAACTCCTTCCTAACTAGCCGCTTATCATGATACGCCTTGGTCCGTTCCTTATACAACTTAGCATTCTCATATGCATCATACCTCAACTCTTCAAGCTCATTCAGCTGTAACTTCCTCTTTTCACCTGCTTGCTGCATATCATAGTTGAATTTCTTAATAGCCCAATATGCTCTATGCTCCAACTCCACTGGTAGGTGACATGCCTTCCCAAAGACTAGAAGATATGGGGACATGCCAATGGGGCTCTTGTACGCAGTCCGATATGCCCACAATGCATCATTCAAGCGTAGAGACCAATCCTTCCTTCTAGTATTCACTGTCTTCTCTAGAATGCTTTTTATCTCTCTATTGCTTATCTCCACTTGACCACTGGTTTGAGGATGATATGGAGCGCCAACCTTATGTATGATCCCATATTTCTTAATTAAGGAAGCAAAAGCCTGGTTGTTGAAGTGGCTACCTCCATCACTAATTATTGCCCTTAGTGTCCCAAACCTAGTAAAGATGTTATCCTGTAAGAACTTCACAACAACTTTGTGATCATTAGTTTTTCAGGGGACAGCCTCGACCTATTTAGATACATAATCCACACCCACAAGAATATATAGATAAACCAAATGAGTTAGGAAATGGACCCATGAAGTCGATACCCCACACATCAAAGAGCTCCACCACTTGAATGTTTGGAAGGGCATCTGATTTCTAGAAGAGATGTTCCATGTCCGTTAGCATTTGTCACAAGAGCTGCAAAACCAAAAAGCATCTTTAAACACATTAGGCCAATAGAACCCAGATTGTAATACATTAAGTGTTGTTCTCTTCGCTCCAAAGTGTCCTCCACATGCAAACTAATGACAATGTTGGAGAATGCTCATATGCTCCTCCTCTAGAACACACCTTCTGATAATTTGATCTGGACAAAATTTGAACAAGTAGGGCTCGTCCCAATAGTAGTGCCTAGACATAGACACTAATCGCTTCCTTTCTTGGCTAGACATACCTAGAGGAAAAACCTTAGTAGTTATATAATTAACAATATCTGCATACCATGGAAGTTGTAAATCAATTGCAAATAACTGCTCAAGGGAAGCTTGTTCCCTTCTTCATCATGAAGTAACATGGACAAGTGATCTGCAACCACATTCTCACTACCCTTCTTGTCCTTAATCTCAAGATCAAATTCTTGCAGTAAGAGCACCCATCTAATCAACCTAGGCTTAGCATCTTTCTTATTAAACAAAAATCTCAAAGCAGCGTGATCAGTAAAAACAATAACTTTAGAACCCATCAAGTAGGACCGAAACTTCTCTAAAGCAAATACAACAGCTACCAATTATTTTTCAGTAGTAGAATAATTAAGTTGAGCATCATTTAAAGTTCTAGAAGCATAATAAATAGCATGAGGTACCTTGTTAACTCTCTGACCTAGAACACCTCCCAGAGCATAATCACTAGCGTCACACATGAGCTCGAATGGGAAGTTCCAATCAGATGCCATCATAATGGGTGCAGATGTGAGTAGCTCTTTCAAAGTATTAAAGGCATTCATGCACCCTTCTGTCCACACAAACTCAACATCTTTAGATATTAACGCACAAAGTGGTCTAGAAATTTTAGAGAAATCTTAGAGAAATCTTTTATGAATCTTCTGTAAAACCCTGCATGCCCTAGAAAACTTCTCACACCTTTCACAGATGTAGGAGGAGGTAATTTTGATATGATGTCAATCTTTGCCTTGTCCACCTCAATGCCCCTGCTAGATATTACATGACCTCAAACAAGACCTTGTTGTACCATGAAATGGCACTTCTCCCAATTCAACACTAGGTTGCATTCCTGGCATCTATTCAGAACAAGCTGCAAATGGTTAAGACAATCATTGAAGTTAGAACCAAAAACATGGAAATCATCCATAAATACCTCTATAAATCTCTCCACCATGTCTGAAAAGACGCTCATCATGCACCTCTAGAATGTGGCAGGTGCATTACACAAACCGAATGACATCCTTCTGTATGCAAATGTGCCAAAGGGGCATGTGAATGTGGTCTTCTCCTTGTCCTCTGGTGCTATAGCAATCTGATTATAACCATTATAACTATCTAGAAAACAGTAATGACTATGACTTGCTAACCTTTCTAACATCTTATCAATAAAGGGAAGAGGAAAATGATCTTTACTGGTTTCATTGTTGAGCTTTCTGTAATCAATGCTAACTCTCCAATCTGTGGTGAGCCTGGTAGGAACAAGCTCATTCTCTTCATTCTTCATCACTGTGATTCCACTCTTCTTAGGCACAACATGAACTGGACTTACCCATTTTCTATCTGAGATGGGGTAGATGATGCCAACATCCAAGAGCTTAAGAACCTCTGCTCTCACTTCTTCCTTCATGTGTGGGTTAAGCCGTCTCTGAGCATCCCTATTAGGCTTTGCATTATCTTCAAGGAGGATTCTGTGCATGCACTTGGATGGACTTATGCCTTTGATGTCGGCAATGGTCCACCCTAATGCAGTCTTGTGCTCCCTAAGAACTCTCAACAACTTCTCTTGCTCCACCAAACTCAAGTTTGTAGCGACTATCACTGGTAATGTCTGGTTCTCTCCTAAGTAAGCATACTTCAATTGTTCAGGTAGTTGCTTCAATTCTAGATCTGGTGCCCTAACAATAGAAGGGACAAGAGCAGTATTAGTAGACGCAAGAGTTTCAAAGGGAGGTACATAAATACTTGGATAAGGCTTAGAAGCCTCAAGAGAATGCATAGCTTCATGGAGGTCTATCTCTGTAACATCACATCCACGTTCATAATTCAGCCTTGTGAGGTTGTGGGCTATGCATGCCTCCAAAAGGTCAATTCTATGTACCTGAAACACTTGCTCAACCACACTTCCTACCACATCAATCTTGAAACAATCATGGTTATCATGTGGAAATTTGATAGTGTCAGACAACATGAATTCTTTCTTCTTACCATTAACTTTCATACGTATAGTACCCTTTTTCACACTTATCTTAGTATCAGTAGTTACCATAAAGGGTGTACCAAGAATAATAGGTAATGAAGATGGCATAGGGGAATCTTCCATATCCAGAACAACAAAATCAGCAGACAAAATAAATTCATTTACCTGAACCAAAACATCCTCTAATATACCTCTGGGTCTTCTGATGCTTCTATCTGCCAATTGCAATATAATTGAGGTTGGTTTGAGCTCCCCCAACCTCAACTCCTCGGCATTAAGTTAATGCTTGCTCATAAATCAAGCAAAGCACGTTCAAACAGACGGTCACCAACCCTGCAAGGAATAGTAAAACTACCTAGATCTTTTAGTTTAGGTGGTAGCTTTCTCAATAAAACCGCACGTACCTCCTCAGTCAATGCAACTTTCTCATGTTCCTGAAACTGTCTTTTGTGTGTACAGCAATCCTTTAAAACCTTAGCATAAGATGGAATCTGTTTAATTGCATCAAGTAAAGGAATGTTGATTTCTACTTTTCTCAAAGTTCCAAAAATATCAAGAAGATGTTTTTCTTTCTTTTGCTTAACTAACCTTTGAGGGAAGGGTGGCAATATCACCTTCTCCTTCTCACCCACCTTTGTGGCTAGAGGTGGTTCAACATTTTCTGGTTCATTCTCATCTTTCCCCACCTTGTTGTCAACTACCTTGCCATTTCTAAGGATTGTCACAGCCTTGAGCTGCTCCTGGCCACCCGGATTAGGTATGGTTTGTCATGGAAACTCTCATTTCTTTCTCTTACTTAACTCCTTTGCCATTTTCCCTACTTGTGCCTCCAATCTCTGAATAGCTTGGCTAGTTGTTGCTTCTAGTTTCTGAATGTTATGACTAGTTAGAGCATTTGTCTGTTGTTATGCAGTCAAGAACTGGAGTATGGCACCTTCATGATTATTCTTCTTCTAGTCAGTATTTGGTTGTGCCACCTGTGATGAAGCATGATAATTACTTCCCTGCTGGAAGTTCTTCTGCTGCCTTTATGGATTAAGCACAATCTGATTGTTGCTCCAAGAGAAATTTGGGTGGTCTTTCATCCTGGATTATAAGTGTTCGAGTATGGGTTGTTCTTGGGATGATAGTTGTTTTGCCCCACATAATTAGCTTGCTCATGATCTGTAAAACAAGACATAGGACAAGTCTCAGTAGTATGATTAGAATGAGAACATATAGCACATACCTCGTCTTCAGCAACTTGTTGAACTTGAGAGATGTTCTGAGCTGCCATTGCTTTCACCAGCATATCTAACTTCTTCTCCATTGCTGCCATTTGATTCTAGACTCCACCATTTGTGCTAACTTCATAAACACCTTTACTTTTTACTCCTTCTCTCCCTCTTGATGAGAATTGCTGAGAATTTTCACTTAGAGTCTCAAATAGCTCAATGGCTTCATCACTACTCTTTTCCATAAGCACACCTCCACAAGCTGAATCAACAAGACTTTTGCTAATATCATTTAAACCTTCATAAAAAGCTTGTACCTGATCGTCTTGAGATAGATTGTGGTGTGGACACTTGAGAAGCAACTCCTTGAAATGTTCCCATGCCTCAAAGAAAAGATCTCCATCCTTCTATTGAAAGGCTTGAATCTCCCTCTTGAGTTGTCTTGTCTTTTGAGCTAGGAAAAACTTCTTCAAAAATTTAATGGCCAATTAATCCCAAGTAGTAATGGAACCTACAGCCAGATAATTCAACCACAACTTAGCATTATCTTTTAAGGAGAAAGGACAGAGAATTAACCTGATTCCTTCTGGAGTTAAACCCTGGATGTTCTAAGTCTTGCAGAAATCGAAGAAATCCCTAATGTGCAAGTATGTATCCTCAAAAGGTGTGCCTCTATAGTGTGGCACCATGTTAAGCAATTGATGTGATAAATTGAAGCTGCCTTGCGCAGTTGGTTGGTAGGCAATCCATGATGGTTTTGATTAAGGTTTTGAGGGACAAAGGAGTCCTTCATTGGCCTTCGAACATGTTCATCCCCCATTTCGTTCACTGATTCTGATATTTCTCCTTCTTCAAAATCTTCGCTCTGTGTGTTAAATTTTCCCTCTCAACTTGCTTTCGAAGACGTCTAAGAGTTCGTTCAATCTCAGGATTGTAGACACCGACCGCTGGATTTTGGGATCGACGACCTTGCATAAATAAAATTCAACCTGTAAAAGAAAACCAAAAATCAATTTCAGCACACACTAGTTACACAATCCCCGGCAGCGGCGCCAAAAACTTGTTGTACAAATAGCAATCTAAAAATTATGCAACTATATGCACATTTTAACTCGCAAGTGCACAAGATCAGACAAATAGTATATAAAGCAAATACGAGATCATTCCCATGAGAACTGGATTAATATGTGTATAAAATTGATTTCCTAGAACTATTAACTAAATGGCACAAACTATGAATGCGGAAGTGAAAGAAAACCCTAAAAAAAACTTATTTCAAACCCTAAGATTTCTAATCAAAGTTTTATGTGCAATACAAAAGGCACTCGGTGTTCAAAATGATGATTTTAAGATGATTTTGAAAACTGAAAAATTCGAAACAAAATATTAAAAACAGCGTTTGATTAAAAATAGAATTGGATCGAGGTTAAAACAATGAGAAACTCAATTAGGGATTCGATGTTCACCGCTAATCTTCTTCCTTAAGCAAACGACATGCACAATGCTACAAAACAGATTTTAGATGCTCATGTTTGTCAACCTAAAGGCATGATATCTACTCTTTAAATTATTGATTTCCCTAAACAACAAGTTAGATATGGGTATCTACTAAGTTACACTTTAAGAACGCATAACACAATGGAACATGGTATCTATTCTAGTTCTTCATGATGATTAATTTCAAGAACTTATAACTAGTTCTTTTGTTACTCTCACAGGCACAAGATTCGGTCATCTAAATTTACCTATGTAACAAACTCAATACACAACATGCATATGGTAAACAAGCATAACATAACGTATGTAAAGAGTAAAATATAATATGAAATTAATCAATTAAGCATCACAAAAGTAGTTTACAGCACAGGCATATCGAAATCCTTAAAGAAACATGATTAGGGCTTCAATCGAGCCCTAACTGAAGTAATTAGTTACCCATAATTTAAATAGACAGCAAGAACATACAAAACAGAAAATAAAAAGAGGAAGAAGATAGCTCTTTGATGATGTGTTGGTCAGCCAGAGTGATTGGATGACGCCTTGACGTTCCTCCTTGCTTCCTAAGCCTTTTAGACCTTGGAACCTTGAAGGATGGAACAAAATGGGATGGTGTGGCTAAGTCCTTGTGTGAAAGCCCCCAACGTTTTCTGCAGTTTTTTTTAGGGAGAAAAAAAAACTGTTTTTTCAAAGTGAGTCGAGGGGGAGACTCTTTGCTTTTCTCTTGTATTCCTCTCTACCCCTTGGCTGCCAAGAATTTATGAGCATGTTAATTCACTGAATGAGGGAGAGAGACGTTTTTTTTTTGTTTTTATGAGGGAGAGCAAGCGTTTCTTTAATCTTGTATGCTTGTTTGCTTGCCAAGTCCTTCCTCCCGTGGCAGCTCCTTTTTTCCTTTTTTTCATTTTCTTCTTTTCTCGGATTAAAACGGCTCCTCCCATACCCCTAACAAACTGGGCTTCTTGTCATCCAAGCCTGATAAGGATTAGAAACTTGAAATAGAAGGAATGTTGAATTCCAGCGCACCCTGACCTTGCTGTACTAAAACGGCCATAACTCCTTCTAGAAAATTCCAATTCACTAACCGTAAATTCCTTTAGAAACTAGACTTCGGTATCTTTCCAACGATATATGGCCCATCAACTAGTTCTTCCCAAGCAGGTGCAGTTAATTTCAAGAAGTTGACACATCTGCTGAAGTCTGTTTCAAAGTTTCCTCTTTAGATTTCCCAAACAGCACTCATTAACTCCTTTTGTAACTTTGCTTCCAAAAATCCTACAAAACACGAAAAAAAGCTAAGTATTAAGAAAATAGAGGAAACATGCTAAGAAAAGCATAAGAAAACAAGATAAAACGTCGCATAAATATGCTCCTATCAAATGTCAGTTCTGGCAAACCTGGACTTCGGAAAACCACCCTCTTAGCGACAAAATCAATGGAGGCATGATGCATGGTTAACCAATCTATCCCCAGAATCACATCAAAATCATATATGTCCAAGGGAATTAAATCTGCCTCTATCTCATGACCTTCCACTACTACCGGACAACTGCGAATCACGAGGTTCGCCACTAACATATCTCTGGTAGGGGTACTAATGCCCATGTCACAACCAATCGGGGATAATTCTCTATCAGCAAAAAGTGTAAAACCCAGAGAAATAAAAGAATGTGTAGCCTCGGGATCCAACAAAACACTAGCATTATGATTAAAAATAGATAACGTACCAGTAACCATCTTAGGTGCTGCTCGAGCTTCCTGCTGAGTCATCGTAAAAACTCGTGCCTGCGTACTAGAAGATCGACCATGACCCCCACATCTCCCTCTGGCCTGGTTGGCCCCACTAGCCATGTTGGCCCCACTGGACTGGGTATGGCTCCTTGCTGCAATACTAGATGTTTGCGCTACTCTACGACTCGATTCAGCAGCCTCTCTGCCCAAGGAACTACTACCCTGATGATGTTTGGATAGTCTCTCCTGAAATGACCGGTCTCCCCACAAAAGTAACAACCGATGTCACCCGACCGTGCGGGTCTACCACTCTATCTCCCGGTCGACTGCACTGAAGTCCCACTAGACTGAGCTGAAGACTGTTGTCCCTGACTGGCTCTGCCACTGCCTGCTCCAAATCCTGTACCCCCAGAAGATCCAGAATTGGAACTGCCTCTCTTCGTTGGTCCTTAACTAGAGGCTCCGAAACTCCAACGATCCCGGCATCGCCTGGAACCACTGAACTGCTGCTGAGCTTGTAACAACCCGGAATTTCAATAATTGGATTTCATTAAATTATTTATGTAAAAGGACGATTTTGCCCTTGCTTGTTAAAGGGCATGGAAATCAAGTTTTGTTTCGAAACCTTTTCGGTGGTGTATTGGGTACCGTTGCGTAGGTCTCGAACTCACGAGTTCGTAGACAGGCGGCATGCGGAAAACGGAGTTCGTAGACGAGAGTTATGGGTCTAGATGTGCAAGGGCATTTTGGTAATTTTTGACTTGGGGTAGATATTTTTAACCCCCAAATCAGAGTTTATCTGATCCATCTTCATTTCATCCTTATCATTTTCCTTCTTTCTCTCTGTGTTCTGTAACAAACACACCCGAAACCTCTTCGAAAAACCAAGAGAAAACCATAAAGTCAACTTTGATTTCAAGGCTTCAACTTCCAGTTTTGATCAACTAATCGTATTCTACTCCTTCCCACGATCACAACCGTACCAACCATCGAAGGAGAGGACCACGGAGGAAGCCGAACCGAGGATAGGAAGTTTCGGACCCTCCGATCGATTTTTCGGCTAGCACAGGTATGTGTTTGTGGTTTTGAGGTCATATTTGGATTCCTGGGTTCGAGTAGATAGATTTAGACATAAAATTTGTGAAAAATGGTTGAGTTTTGAGGAAGTTAGGAAAGCTTGAAGTTTCGGCCGGAAATGGAGGATTTCGGCGAAACCAGACGGCGGCGACGGCGCTGCCGGTCATCTTCTCCGGCCATCTTCCGGCGACGGCGACGGCAGCCGGTCATCTTCGACCGGTCGGGTCGAGTTGAACCGGTCGAGTCGAGTTGAACCGGTCGGGTTGAGTGAACCGGTCGGGTCGAGTTGGACCGGGTCAGGTTGAGCCGAACCGGGTTGGACCGGTTCAGGCGCGTGGGTACTGTAGCAGGCGCGTGACCGGTGCATGAGGGCACGTGGCGGCGCGTGGGCGCGTGTTCCGACCTTCCGTCGGCGCCTGGCGGCGCGTGGGGCCGAGGCTGAGGTCACGGTGGCGCGTGACAAGTAGTTTTTGACGTTTCGGACCTGTTGGCGCAGGTTTCGAGTCGATCGGATGTCGTTTAGGGGCTGTTTCGGACGTTTTAAGGTTGCTGCGTTTTCTAGGCCAGCATAGTTAGACTCCCGGGGTTTAGGGGGTTTATATTTAAGGTTCTTATGATTAGCTGGTAATCCCAATTATTAATTTGGACAGGCGATACTGCTCCAGGAGCTTCAGGGGAGCGTACAGTTCGGGATTGAGCTTGCTTGAACAGGTTTGTGAGTGGACTTTGATTTATAAACTGTAATGCATGCATAAATGTATCGTTGATTTAAATACTGTTGAGTATGAGTGAAATGAATTTCTGGATTTTAGAAATGATACTGGACACATATTTTACAATATTTCAGTGAAAGTATGTTTTGAGAAATGGCATGATTTTGCACTCGGTTTTGATCTTGTTTTGACGTGGTAATTATTTGGGTCTATGATTTTGAGTTGAAACCGTACTTGTGACTATAAAATAATCAATTTTGGATCCAATACCGATTTGAGGGGGCCAGGATCCGGGCTAGGATCCGCTGAGACGGTGAACCCGGTGAACCTCCAAAATAAACAATACCGATTTGAGGGGGCCAGGATCCGGGCTAGGATCCGCTGAGACGGTGAACCCGGTGAACCTCCAATATAAAATGTGATTTTGCAGAGATTGTGGTCGAGGCCAAGTAAAACAGATTTTAACACATCTCAAGGGATACCCTGGTGTGTTGTTGTGGATATGTCGGGAACAGTGAATTTGAGATATTATGCGTCCAGATGGAATTAAATGAATTTGAGATATTATGTGGCGGTTGGAACGAAATGATTTGAATTTGAGATATTATGCGTCCAGATGGAATTAAATGAATTTGAGATATTATGTGTCAAATTGAACGAAATGATTTGAATTTGAGATATTATGCGTCCAGATGGAATTAAATGAATTTGAGATATTATGTGTCAAATTGAACGAAATGATTTGAATTTGAGATATTATGTGTCCAGATTGATTTAAATGATTTTAAACTCTTTTGAAGAGAGTTTTCAAACCAAACTTTGGATCACGAGGTATTTTCATTATACAGATTTTATGTGAGTCCAATTAAGTGATTTTAAAGAGAAATGGGAATTTTTGGTGATTTACATATAATGTTTTAGTATCATAAATTGTTTTATGTTATGCATGCATGATTTTATAAATGGAGGGGAAGAAAGTTATTTTCTCGAAAAGGAATTTATCAATGATTATTTTTGTCCACTCACAACTTTTGTGTTTAAACCCCCTTCAGGCAGTTGAGTAGAGTTGATGCGAACATTGATCTCGAGACTGAGGCATTAGGATTTCGACTGCGCTGTGTTGTATATTTGAGTAGGATATCTAAATTTTACTCTTGATCCTACTTAGACGCTCTGATATTATGTTGTATTTGATTTGTCGTTAATTACGGGAATTATTGAGTGCTTAAGTCCCTTGTCTGACAAGAGGAAGTATTTATTATTGTTATTATAATTTGTAAGGATTTAAGGGTATTTTGGGAACCTTTTCTTAGGTTGTCAGACGGGATCAGGGTTCTTCCCGGGTTTCGAGGGGAAATTCGGGACGGGTCCTGACAATTGGTATCAGAGCACTAGGTTAAATTCCTGTAGACTGTACACTACGTGTACAATTATTTTGGTATTGATGAGTTATAGTTCTTTTTAGCGTAATGCCTCCGAGACGCGAGTTCCGTCAACAGTCGGAAAATATTGGGGACACACCTGAACCTACAGTGGAGCCTGATATGAGGCAGACACTAGAACAATTGGGTCATGCGTTGACTTCTGTACTTCAGAGTAGGACTGCTACTGAAGGTTCAGACATTGAGAGAGCCCAAAGATTAGGGGCTACCGTATTTATGGGCGACTCTAGCCCAGATGATGCAAGAGAGTGGATTACTCGTTTAGAGCGAGTGTTCTCGGTTATGAGATGTCCTCAGGGGGACAGGGTGCTATTAGCCACTTTTCTGCTGGGTGGTTCCGCTTATCATTGGTGGAACGCATTAGAGGTATCAGGTTGGGAAGTCAGTACCATTACCTGGGCGACCTTTCGGGAGAAGTTCCTTGAGCAATTTTATCCTTGCTCGTACCGAGATGCCAGGGAGGCTGAGTTCATACACCTACAGCAGGGAGATTTGACAGTGGCTCAGTATGAGCAGAGATTTTTAGAGTTGGCTCGTTTTGCACCAGCTCTAGTGGTAACCGAGAGGGACAGACGCCGCAGATTTGAAAATGGGCTGAGGGGCGAACTTCGGTCAGCGGTAACGGCTGCAGCCCATACTTCAATGAGAGAAGCATCTGACGCTGCAGCTCGTGTAGAGTTGAGCATGGGTGTGCCAGTCCAACATCAGTTCGGTGGTTCCAGGCGACACCGGGATCACTGGGATGCGGGAGCCTCTAGTCAGGGACCGTCCAAGAGAGGCAGTATCAGTTCTGGATCTTCTGGTGGTGCAAGATCCGGATCGGGCAGTGGCGGAGCCGGACATGCACCGCAGTCATCCACTGAGTTTAGTGGGGCTTCAATACAGTCAACGGGTAGACAGAGTGGCGGATATGGTGACCCCCGATGTTACACCTGTGGAGAGACTGGTCATATCAGGAGATTCTGTCCACAACATCTTCAAGATAGAAATTTCTTGGGTCGTCGTGCGACTGAGCAGAGTCAGAGGACAGGACAGACTTCTGGTACTTCAATAGGGAACCAGGCCCAATACAGTGGGGCCAGCGGGGCTAGTGGGTCCAATAGGAGCAGAGGCAGACAGTGGGGTCGTGGTAGATTTTCGGGTACATCGCCCCGAGTTTTTGCTATATCACGGCAGGAGGGCCGAGCAGCCCCTGAGAGGGTCACGGGTACGTTATTTGTTTATTTATTTATTTTGTTTTTATCGTGATGTTTATGGTTTAATAGATCTCGGGGTTTTACATTGTTTGCTGATAGAGAAGTGTCTCTGATTGGTTGGGACATGGGTATTAGTACTCCTACTGGGAATATATTAGTAGTGAATCTCGTAATTCGTAGTTAAAGTGTTGTGGAGAAATCATAACGTGGAGGAAGCAACGTGGGAAACCGAGGAACTAATGCGGACGCAGTATCCTTATTTGTTCCAAGGATAGAGTTGAATTTCGGGGACGAAATTTCTTAAGGGGGGTAGATTGTAACAACCCGAAATTTCAATAATTGGATTTCATTAAATTATTTATGTAAAAGGACGATTTTGCCCTTGCTTGTTAAAGGGCATGGAAGTCAAGTTTTGTTTCGAAACCTTTTCGGTGGTGTATTGGGTACCGTTGCGTAGGTCTCGAACTCACGAGTTCGTAGACAGGCGGCACGCGGAAAACGGAGTTCGTAGACGAGAGTTATGGGTCTCGATGTGCAAGGGCATTTTGGTAATTTTTGACTTGGGGTAGATATTTTTAACCCCCAAATCAGAGTTTATCTGATCCATCTTCATTTCATCCTTATCATTTTCCTTCTTTCTCTCTGTGTTCTGTAACAAACACACCCGAAACCTCTTCGAAAAACCAAGAGAAAACCATAAAGTCAACTTTGATTTCAAGGCTTCAACTTCCAGTTTTGATCAACTAATCGTATTCTACTCCTTCCCACGATCACAACCGTACCAACCATCGAAGGAGAGGACCACGGAGGAAGCCGAACCGAGGATAGGAAGTTTCGGACCCTCCGATTGATTTTTCGGCTAGCACAGGTATGTGTTTGTGGTTTTGAGGTCATATTTGGATTCCTGGGTTCGAGTAGATAGATTTAGACATAAAATTTGTGAAAAATGGTTGAGTTTTGAGGAAGTTAGGAAAGCTTGAAGTTTCGGCCGGAAATGGAGGATTCCGGCGAAACCAGACAGCGGCGACGGCGCTGCCGGTCATCTTCTCCGGCCATCTTCCGGCGACAGCGACGGTAGCCGGTCATCTTCTCCGGCGAGTCGCCAGTGACCGGTCGGGTCGAGTTGAACCGGTCGGGTCGAGTTGAACCGGTCGGGTCGAGTTGAACCGGTCGGGTTGAGTGAACCGGTCGGGTCGAGTTGGACCGGGTCAGGTTGAGCCGAACCGGGTTGGACCGGTTCAGGCGCGTGGGTACTGTAGCAGGCGCGTGACCGGTGCGTGAGGGCACGTGGCGGCGCGTGGGCGCGTGTTCTGACCTTCCGTCGGCGCCTGGCGGCGCGTGGGGCCGAGGCTGAGGTCATGGTGGCGCGTGACAAGTATTTTTTGACGTTTCGGACCTGTTGGCGCAGGTTTCGAGTCGATCGGATGTCGTTTAGGGGCTGTTTCGGACGTTTTAAGGTTGCTGCGTTTTCTAGGCCAGCATAGTTAGACTCCCGGGGTTTAGGGGGTTTATATATAAGGTTCTTATGATTAGCTGGTAATCCCGATTATTAATTTGGACAGGCGATACTGCTCCAGGAGCTTCAGGGGAGCGTACAGTTCGGGATTGAGCTTGCTTGAACAGGTTTGTGAGTGGACTTTGATTTATAAATTGTAATGCATGCATAAATGTATCGTTGATTTAAATACTGTTGAGTATGAGTGAAATGAATTTCTGGATTTTAGAAATGATACTGGACACATATTTTACAATATTTCAGTGAAAGTATGTTTTGAGAAATAGCATGATTTTGCACTCGGTTTTGATCTTGTTTTGACGTGGTAATTATTTGGGTCTATGATTTTGAGTTGAAACCGTACTTGTGACTATAAAATAATCAATTTTGGATCCAATACCGATTTGAGGGGGCCAGGATCCGGGCTAGGATCCGCTGAGACGGTGAACCCGGTGAACCTCCAAAATAAACAATACCGATTTGAGGGGGCCAGGATCCGGGCTAGGATCCGCTGAGACGGTGAACCCGGTGAACCTCCAATATAAAATGTGATTTTGCAGAGATTATGGTCGAGGCCAAGTAAAACAGATTTTAACACATCTCAAGGGATACCCTGGTGTGTTGTTGTGGATATGTCGGGAACAGTGAATTTGAGATATTATGCGTCCAGATGGAATTAAATGAATTTGAGATATTATGTGGCGGTTGGAACGAAATGATTTGAATTTGAGATATTATGCGTCCAGATGGAATTAAATGAATTTGAGATATTATGTGTCAAATTGAACGAAATGATTTGAATTTGAGATATTATGCGTCCAGATGGAATTAAATGAATTTGAGATATTATGTGTCAAATTGAACGAAATGATTTGAATTTGAGATATTATGTGTCCAGATTGATTTAAATGATTTTAAACTCTTTTGAAGAGAGTTTTCAAACCAAACTTTGGATCACGAGGTATTTTCATTATACAGATTTTATGTGAGTCCAATTAAGTGATTTTAAAGAGAAATGAGAATTTTTGGTGATTTACATATAATGTTTTAGTATCATAAATTGTTTTATGTTATGCATGCATGATTTTATAAATGGAGGGGAAGAAAGTTATTTTCTCGAAAAGGAATTTATCAATGATTATTTTTGTCCACTCACAACTTTTGTGTTTAAACCCCCTTTAGGCAGTTGAGTAGAGTTGACGCGAACATTGATCTCGAGACTGAGGCATTAGGATTTCGACTACGCTGTGTTGTATATTTGAGTAGGATATCTAAATTTTACTCTTGATCCTACTTAGACGCTCTGATATTATGTTGTATTTGATTTGTAGTTAATTACGGGAATTATTGAGTGCTTAAGTCCCTTGTCTGACAAGAGGAAGTATTTATTATTGTTATTATAATTTGTAAGGATTTAAGGGTATTTTGGGAACCTTTTCTTAGGTTGTCAGACGGGATCAGGGTTCTTCCCGGGTTTCGAGGGGAAATTCGGGACGGGTCCTGACAGAGCTGGCAAACTCAACTCTACTCTGGCAACAGCGTCTGACAAAGCCCTCAAAGGCGTATGGGCCACATTAGTTACTACTACTCGAACCTCATTCCGCAGTCCATACTCAAACCTGCTACACTTATCCATCTCAATCGCCACAAGAGCCGGTACAAATCCTGACAACTCAAGAAATTTCTGCTCATACTGTGTCACCGTCATGTCCCCTGCTGTAACTATAGGAACTCGACCTTTCTGGCATCTCGGTATGAACGAGGGTAAAACTGCTCGAGGAAGCGCCCCCAGAAAGTTTCCCAAGTAAAGGTACGGACATCCCAGCCTGTCAGCTGCAAAGCATGCCACCAACGGTATGCATAACCACCCAGAAGAAATGTGGCTAACCGTACCCTATCCTCCGGAGGGCACCTCATAACAGCAAACACTCGTTCCAAACGAGTCATCCACTCACCCACATCATCTGGGCATATCTCACTCGTAAATACTGTTGCCCCCAACCTCTGGGCTCGCTCAATGTCAAAAACTTTAGTAGTAGCCCTACCCTGAAGTACCATAGTCAAAGTCCAACCCAATTGATCCAGGGTCTGCCTCAAATCCGGCTCTCCTACAGGTTCATATGTGTCCTCACTAGTTCCAGGCCGCTGACGGGACTCGCGTCTCGGAGGCATTACGCTGAAAAAAACCATAAAGCACCAATAATACAATCAGATGTACACTAGGTGTATCGTCTACAGGAATTGAACCACCCAGAAGAAATGTGGCTAACCGTACCCTATCCTCCGGAGGGCACCTCATAACAGCAAACACTCGTTCCAAATGAGTCATCCACTCACCCACATCATCTGTGCCTATCTCTCCCGTAAATATTGTTGCCCCCAACCTCTAGGCTCGCTCAATGTCAAAAACTTCAGTAGTAGCCCTACCCTGAAGTACCGTAGTCAAAGTCCAACCCAATTGATCCAGGGTCTGCCTCAAATCCGGCTCTCCTACAGGTTCATGTGTGTCCTCACTAGTTCCAGGCCACTGACGGGACTCGCGTCTCGGAGGCATTACGCTGAAAAAAAACATAAAGCACCAATAACACAATCAGATGTACACTAGGTGTATCGTCTACAGGAATTGAACCACCCAGAAGAAATGTGGCTAACCGTACCCTATCCTCCAAAGGGCACCTCATAACAGCAAACACTCATTCCAAACGAGTCATCCACTCACCCACATCATCTGGGCCTATCTCGCCCGTAAATATTGTTGCCCCCAACCTCTGGGCTCGCTCAATGTCAAAAACTTCAGTAGTAGCCCTACCCTGAAGTACCGTAGTCAAAGTCCAACCCAATTGATCCAGGGTCTGCCTCAAATCCGGCTCTCCTACAGGTTCATGTGTGTCCTCACTAGTTCCAGGCCGCTGACGGGACTCGCGTCTCAGAGGCATTACGCTGAAAAAAACCATAAAGCACCAATAACACAATCAGATGTACACTAGGTGTATCGTCTACAGGAATTGAAACCTAGTGCTCTGATATCAAGTTGATCCAGGAATTGAAACCTAGTGCTCTGATAACTTTTCAAAAAAACACAGCATAAGTAACTTTTCAAAAAAGCACAGCAATACCAAATTGGCCCTAAATGGGAGCTAATTTCCACATTTCGTTGTTTAGTTTTTGCACTTCACTTTATCTTTTAATAATTCTTCGAAACGGAGTGCAGTAAGTAAATTATGAAGTGTGGAAATCATCTCCCTTTTAAATGAAGGTGTTAATACCCAATAGGCTAACTTTCTATTCTACTGAAAATAAACCAAAACCCTCTAGTTAATACCAAAACCCTAAACCCTAAACCTAAGTTTTGATGAGCCCTACCAACCTAAGTTCTCCTGTCTTCGCTCTTACTTTACCATTAAATGTGAACACAAAGGTGTAATAGGCACAAATTCATAGTAGCAATTTCCCTCCTAGCCTTAAGTCTAAACCACAAAACACATATCAAATTGCATAAGCTAAAATTGAGAGAGAATGACCAAAAAATCAACTTCAACCATGTTCTCTATTAGAGCATCTTCAATGTTAAGATGTAAAATGGCCGGAATTGATGTTTTATAATTTTAAAATACAATTTTGTGGTCCAATTGAACAGAAAAGAAAGATGTAAAGCGGAAGTTGTAAAAAAAATTGTAAATATACACAACTTGTTTACATCTCCATTGTGGGCTACAATTCCATTAATTGGGTACCAATTAATGAAAGATAGTAAGTTATTTAATACAAATATATGCATTTAATGCAACGACTATAAATCAAAGAGTCTAAAATTAAATTGTTTTGGAATCAAGGGTTCATATCAAACTAACTAACGACTATATTTGATCCAACAACTCAAATTTAAACGAAGTTATTTAATCCAATGGTGCTTAATAATCCTACAAAAGATCAACTTCAATTCAAAAGTTTAAGTTTCTCTATATATAGACATTCTTGTCACAATTTGCAGCATACATATTTTCTTCCACACAATCTCTATCAGCAAATTATGGAAGAAGATAGTTCAAGATCGATCAATTTCATGGTTGCACAAGATGAATTTACTAGCCGTGCTTGGGCTAGGATTAGTGAAGATCCCATTGTCGGAATATCACAAACAAAGATTAAACTTTGGAGTCGCATATACGAAGCTTAATGAAATTTATCACTTTATTTAATAGTTTTGCTTGTTACTCTTTTAAAAAAAAAATTAATGAAATGTATAACTAAATTTTTTATAATTGTTTTATATAAAAAAAAATCATATGTATTTTGAGAATTCACTCTTTTAATGGGAAAATGTAAATTGCACGATGAAAATGTAAAGTATTCATCCCAATATTTTGCAATTTCCCATTAGATCAAAATAATTTTACATTTTAGAATATTTTAATACAATGCCACCGGAGTTAGAAAAAATACATTACATTTTTCAAATTTACATCGTACCACGGAAGATTCTCTCAAATTCCTAAACTGAGAAGAGCTCCTAAATTTCTTAAAATTAAATATACACTAATTCAACCATTAATGAGCCTACATAAAAAAAAAAATTTAACATTTATTTTATTTATCTACAAAATCTGCGCAAAAATTCACACAAGTCGGTTGAAAAAAAGTGCTCCCACAAGTGATTTCTCCTTGTCAAAGTGATTTTATTTCGGGCTGTTTGATTTCAGACAATAGCGTCATTATTGTAGAAGTGGCGCACTATCTACATAAGAAGGTGAGTAGGGGTGATGGTGTGATGGCTATGAAGTTAGAAATGAGTAAGGAATATGACCAAGTTGAGTGGAGTTTTTTAGAGGCAATCGAGGAAAAGTTGGGTTTCACAACCGAATGGATTGATTATGATGTGTGTCAAAACTGTGTCCTTTTCTTTCAAATTGAATGGAGAACCGGTGGGCTTCCTCTTTCCTCAACGGGGCATCCGTCAAGGCGATCGGCTGTCCTCGTATTTATTCGTGTTATGTGCAGAAGGTCTCACGGCTCTTACTGAAAGTTGGGCAACATAGGGGCTGATTCATGGGATCCAAGTGTGTCAAAATGCTCCAGTTATAAACTGATAGGATTTTTCCCACCTGCAAAACAAGGGTTAAAATCACACAAATAATACCTGCAAGAGTACAGGGCTGTTGTAGTATAGCACTGGAAGCAGGGTCGATTTCCTCAGGGACTGATATTGATATTTCTTATTTTAGTATTTATTCTTAATTAATAATAAAGTAAATTGCTTGAAGTTTGGTAACTGAATGAAAATTAAGTAAACAATGTAAACAAGTACTAGGGCTCAACCTTCACCATTAACAATCATATGTGACTTAGAAAAGAATCTATGAATCAATACATGCAACTTTGAAGGTTAGATTTTTCGAAATCATATTTTCCTCGTGGGCATTCAAGTGAAAACGTATACCTAACATGCGATTAGTCTATGGCATTTAGATCTAATTCTACATGCAAGATTCATTAAGTTCATGAAAATCTTTTATAACCATGCAATCTCTTAGTTATGGTATTTAACCTAGATGTATTACAATCCTTAATCACAAGAAGCTAATCCCAATTTTTAGGTGGGCATTCCTATAAAATTGCATCAAATTACTTGTCTAAATATCCTAAGGGTGATCAAGCATTAAGACATAAAGATAGTTTTAAAACAGTGATTAAAGATTCAAAGCATGCATATACGACAACATAGGAAAAAGATAAATCACATAATCATGTTAAGGCTTAGGTCTAACCCTAGTGAGAAAATTAGCTACTCATGCTCATAATGAATAGAAATAATTTCATTAAAATTGAAGTTAAGAGAACAAACAGTTTGTAGAACAAGGGTAGCCGAAAATCCCAGCTTGCCGTGCTCTTAGATGAAGAATTGTATTCTGAATTTTTTGGTGTGTTTAAATCTAAGCCAAGCTTGGGTATTTATAAGGAAATATTCCTAATCCTATTCTGGAAAGGAGTAAAATAAAAATAATCAAATCTAATTCCTAGTTTGAACATAAATAGGAGAGCATATGCCTTCTCCTTCTTGAATTGGGATTTTTAATTGATATACTTCCTTCTTTTGCTCCAAACACTCCTTCTAGAACAAACCTGTCAATATAATCAATTCAAGTATCAATTCTTCCCAAAATAATAATAATAACTAATTAAATATATGGGAAAATACAAGTATATAATTGACTCATCAAATACCCCCAAACTTGAATTGTTACTTGTCCTCAAGTAAATAAAACAAAACTAAGAAAACATTGGGAAAAATAAGATGCCACTTTCGCAGGGAACTCGATAGTGCTGAGCAAACACTACACGCCTTTAAACCCCTAGGTGTCCCTAGTAGGAGGAGTTGTGTCTCCTGAGGGTTTACCAGTTGTGATACCCACAAACACCTTCAAAATTTGTTAAACTTAATTTAACCTTCCTTCTATTGAATATAAAGCAACACTCATAAAAGCAAAATCAAAATTCTCAAGTCATAAGAAAGTCTAAAAGAGAGAGCAAATCCACACTTTCAAAACAGAAGATTACCAGATTCTGGTGAGCAATCCATAAACCATATTCGTGTAATGTGAATCTCAACAAAATTGTAAGAGTTAAACCAGTCCCTCACTTGCATTACATCTGTACCCACCAACTGTAAAATCACTTAACCTATCACCATCCAAAGCATTCTTGCCTGAAATTTTTATTTTTATTTTTATTTATTTATTTATTTATTATTATTATAATTATTTTTTTTTTTTTTTTTATAACGAAGAATGGAATTTTTTTAACATTAAGCAAGCTTTCTATCCAACCCATGTAACGAGCTTTAGATCGATGACTCCCAAATCAGATGACTTTAGGGCACCAGACAACAAATGTCCCAAAGGATTTATTTACTCGGATTGGAAAGGCTAGCATGTAATTGATGGGTAAACGCACACCCTTATTTTAGGGCTCGGACTTACCTCCGATTTATTTATGGCTTTCACTTTTTCGAACCTTGGACGGTAACAAATTAAATAACCCACAATCTTAGGGTAAGAAAAATTAGCATGCTTGAAACAAATTTAATTTCCACAACTAAGTTGATGTGCATGTGCGAAATTGAATATGGTAAGAATTGTGTGCAAAAATCAACTATATGTTCTTGGTGGTCATGCTCTAATATTTAATCTCACTTATGAATTTTCAAATTTCGATCATAGCAAATAGAGTGCATTAAAAATAATTTAGGAAGGAAAAATCAAATTAAGTCTAAACAAAAATCGTTGTTATTTTATGTTTATTTTATATTTTTTTTTTGTTGTTTAATTAATTTTTTTTTTTTTTTTTGTATTAGACACAAACAAAATAATATTTTTCTACCCCCAAACTTATCATGCAACATGTCCCCATGGTGCAAAAGAGAAAAGAAGAAAGAAAATGAAAACAAAATAAAGAATTAAGCAGAAAATTAAAAAGGACAAGAAAAAAAATAAAAGGAAAGAAGAGCACCTGGGGTCGAACCCGAGACCTGAGCTGTGCTCCCAGCCAGTAAAACGGCGTCGTTGTGTGTGAGTTGAAGGTGGACCGAAAACGCCACCGTTTTGAGCAGATATAAAGCCCCCTTCTTCAGACTGAGGGCTTCATTTCTCACCCTAGCCGTCCAGGAGCAAGAGAGCAGAGAGTCTGAAATCAACAGCTCCGAAAATACCCACCACTCGGTCACGCCGTGATGCGTCCCCGATGACTGCCAGCGACGATCCACCACCGTTGTGCAAGCGAGAGACACCACGAACCTCCCCATCGCCGATACCCAACGAAGTCCGAGAGAAATGGGCTCCAAAAGCGTGGAAATCCAAGCACCCGTCGGAGCCCAGGACAGCGGAAAGGAGAAGGCTGGGACACTGTCCATCACCACACGGCTCCAGCGGCCGAGAGGGAACCAGCAGCAGCGACCGGAAGTGGGCACGAGGTAAGGATTCCGTGCTTGGTCCGATTCGGTGTCGATTGTTTTTTTTTTTGTTTTTGGTTGTCTTGTTATTTGTGTGTTGTTCGTGGCGTCTGATGTGGAATCTGGTACCGGTGTGTAGGTGGGAGAAATGGAGGTGGGAAGGAGGAGAGACCCGAAGCGGGCCAGGGAAGCGGACAGAAACCCTTGAAAGGTAACAGACCCTCATTTCTGCAAATCTGGTATGCAGATGTGTGCAGATGTGTTTATTTGAAATGTCTGTGTTAATGCTCTTGATGCCTGTGATGTGTCTGTTGAGATGTGTTCATTTGAAATGTCTGTGTGGGCCATCACCGGCTGTCGGAGGCGATGTTGGTGATGGTGGGTGTGCAGGGACTGACCGGAGATTGGGGGATCCGGGTAACTGGGCCCGGATCTGGTGCGGTCGTGGGC
Source organism: Oemleria cerasiformis (assembly GCA_037349345.1). Taxonomy (NCBI): domain Eukaryota; kingdom Viridiplantae; phylum Streptophyta; class Magnoliopsida; order Rosales; family Rosaceae; genus Oemleria; species Oemleria cerasiformis. Next base: position 5,206,286 of record JAZGTL010000016.1, read on the forward strand.
TGGAGGCCGAAAGTGGGTCAACCGGTCGATCGTGAGCTCACTCCAATGGCGGGAACACTCGGGGCATACGGCTAGGGGTACCCGGCTCAGAAAGTGGGCCCGATGGGCTCATGAGTACGGGAAGGGAGGACCAGGTTGTAAGCATCGGGCTAGTACGGTCGATTGGCGTGGGCCCACGAGGAAACAGGCCATCAGAGGCGGAGGTGAAGTGGGGTGGAGCCACCATAGGCCCGGTCCATTATCGGCTGAGGTCCCCGAAATTGGGCCTGATGTGATGGCAGGCCTAAGAGTAAGGCCCGAGTTTACTGCGGGTTGGGCCTCGGTCGTGGTTGGGCCGGTAGTCTGTGTGGGTCCAAGTCTAATCAGGCGGGGATGTATCGTGGGCGACCCGGCTAGTGTGGACCTGCCCGGAACCTGGGCCCAAGATGGGATTGGTCCTAGTAGTAAGGCGCAGGAGGGCCAGGTTGGGTACCCACGTGACCGTCGCTTGAGTGGGCTTGGACGGCTTCGGCTGCTTGACTCGAGCCTGGATGCAGCTCACGTGCTTGGGTGGGCCGGCAGGTAAACTCACTACGATTATGTCCGTAGTTTTTTTTTTTTTTTTTTTTATTATTTTTTTTTTTTATTTTTATTTTTTTTTTAACAAATGATACTGACCCAGACTGGTGTGTGTGCAGGTACTACCCCCAAACTTAGAGTAGGGTGTAGATTCCTAGGTTATTCAATTCATTTGATGTAAAAGTGTTGTAATAATAGACCTAGGATCACGATCATCATCAGCCCAGGTATGACTCCTTTATCCTTGGTATTTAGATTTTGAAGCATGTCTACATTTTGTTGTATGATTATACCCGACTGCTAGTGGATAGGGCGCGCCAATCAACTCAACCATGTATGCCTGGAATCACACTTAGTGCTAGGTAACAACAGAAAACGGTTATTGCATGTTAGATAAGTAAAACAAAAACAAATACGCTATTGTAAAGGATATAGGTGGGTTGCCTCCCATTAAGCGCTTAAGTTAACGTCTAGAGCTCGACGTAGGGCTGGTAGGATCATGGAGTAGGCGGTTGTAGAGCCACGACATCCTTAGCTAGGTCGTAGGGTGACTCCAAATAAGGTTTCAGACGATGTCCATTAACTGTGAATTCCTTTCCGGTTTGGACGTTCTTTATACCCACTGCTCCGTGTGGATGTATATGGACAACTTCAAATGGTCCATACCAGCGGGACTTAAGCTTTCCTGGAAAGAGTCTGAGTCTGGAGTTAAATAAGAGTACCTTTTGTCCGGGATGAAAGTCCTTTCTTAAAATCTGGCGATCATGAAAAAGCTTGGTCTTCTCTTTATAGATCCTTGCATTGTCGTAGGCATCATTCCGAATTTCTTCCAGCTCACTGAGCTCCAGTTTACGCTGCTCTCCTGCCTCATCATAGGCAAGATTGAGTTGCTTGACTGCCCAGAATGCCTTGTGTTCTAACTCCATTGGTAAATGACAAGCTTTGCCATAAACCAGTCGAAATGGGGACATTCCAATTGGGGTTTTATAAGCTGTTCGGTACGCCCATAGTGCATCGTTCAGCTTTGTACTCCAATCCTTCCTTGTAGAAGACACTGTTTTCTCTAGAATTCGCTTAAGCTCGCGATTAGAAACTTCAACTTGCCCAGATGTTTGTGGGTGGTACGGTGTTGCCACCCGATGAGTGATGCCATGCTTTGCAAGTAATGAGGCAAAAGGCTTATTCAAGAAGTGCTTGCCTCCGTCACTTATGATAGCTCTGGGGACTCCAAATCTAGGAAAAATTGTACCTTGTAGAAATTTGAGGACCACCGATCCTTGATTTGTTGGACTGGCGATGGCCTCCACCCATTTAGAGACGTAGTCCACAGCCACTAAGATGTAGAGATTGCCGTGAGATGAGGGAAACGGACCCATAAAGTCAATTCCCCAAACGTCAAAAATTTCAACAACCAAAATGCTCTGCTGGGGCATCTCATTGCGTTTGGACTGGTTTCCAACACGCTGGCAGTGATCGCATGCTTTGCACCATGTGTAAGCATCTTTGAATAAAGTAGGCCAATAGAAACCGCTTTGTAAAATTTTGGTTGCGGTTCGTTTGGGACCGAAATGACCTCCACACGCAGATTGATGTGCAAATTGTAGGATACTTTCCTGCTCTTCACTTGGCACACACCGTCGAATAAGTTGGTCTGCACAGTGCTTGAATAGGTAGGGTTCATCCCAGAAATAATATTTGACAGTGGATAGGAACTTTTTCCGCTGTTGGGATGCAATATCGATTGGAAGTTTGCCACTAACCAGAAAATTCACAATATCTGCATACCAGGGTGTGTGCTGCATGAGGGCGAAGAGCTGCTCGTCAGGAAAAGTTTCTTGGAGTGGCAATGACTCAGACTCTGCTGTAGTGGTGTTCACCAGCCGAGATAAGTGGTCTGCCACTACATTCTCACTCCCCTTTTTGTCACGAATTTCGATGTCAAACTCTTGTAATAGGAGAATCCATCGTATGAGTCTAGGTTTTGAATCTTTCTTAGCAAAAAGGTATTTTAATGCTGCGTGGTCTGTGAAAATAATTACCTTAGCACCGATTAGATATGATCGGAACTTTTCCAATGCGAAAATCACTGCTAAGAGCTCATTCTCTGTTGTTGAATAATTGAGTTGTGCATCGTTTAAAGTTCTGCTGGCGTAGTATATCACACTTGGTAGCTTGTCTTGTCGCTGTCCTAGAACAGCTCCAACCGCATAATCTGATGCATCGCACATGACTTCAAAAGGTAGGTTCCAATCTGGTGCGGTGATAATAGGGGTTGTGGTTAAAAGTGTCTTCAGGGTCGTGAATGATTGGAGGCACTTGTCATCGAATATGAAGTCTGAGTCCTTGGCCAATAAATTGCACAGTGGTCGACTAACCTTAGAAAAGTCTTTGATAAATCTTCTGTAGAACCCAGCATGGCCAAGAAAGGATCTGATATCCTTGACTGATGTGGGGTGTGGCAGGTTGCTGATGACGTCAATCTTGGCTTTGTCCACCTCGATTCCACGGTCTGAAATTAGGTGCCCTAACACGATTCCGTGCTTCACCATAAAGTGGCACTTTTCCCAGTTCAATACCAAATGTGTCTCTTTGCATCTTTCTAGAACAGTGGCCAAGTTGTCTAAACAGTTGTCAATTGAATCTCCATATACGGAGAAGTCATCCATAAACACTTCAATTATTCGTTCCACCATGTCTGAGAATATGCTCATCATGCATCGCTGAAATGTGGCAGGTGCATTACACAGTCCGAAAGGCATACGTCGGTAGGCAAAAGTGCCAAATGGGCACGTGAATGTAGTTTTGTCCTGATCCTCAGGTGCTATAGGAATCTGATTGTACCCTGAATAACCATCTAGAAAACAATAAAATGCCTTACCCGCTAATCGCTCCACCATCTGATCGATGAATGGGAGTGGGAAGTGATCCTTTCGTGTGGCTGAATTCAGCTTGCGATAATCAATGCAAACCCTCCACCCCGTAGTTAACCTTGTAGGGACTTGCTCCCCTTTTTCGTTAGTACTAACCGTGATTCCTGATTTTTTAGGAACAACTTGTGTTGGGCTTATCCATGGGCTGTCTGAAATTGGGTAGATAATGCCTGCGTCTAGAAGTTTTAGGACCTCACTTCGAACAACGTCTTTCATGATTGGGTTCAATCGCCTTTGAGCATCAACAGTAGGCTTGCTGTCCTCTTCCAGTAGGATACGATGCATGCAGATTGATGGACTGAGGCCTTTGATGTCGGCTATTGTCCACCCAATCGCCTCTTTGTACTTGCGTAAGATTTTGAGTAGCTTGTCTTCCTCTAGGTCGGTGAGGTCTGCTGCAATGATCACGGGCAGAGTTTCGTGGTCACTAAGGTGTGCATATTTGAGATGGGCTGGAAGGGGCTTCTTTTCCAGCTGAGGGGCTATCTTAATGGAAGGCGGTTGTGGCGTCTTTGGGGGCCCAAGCGCTTCAATCTGAGGTCGCCATCTTGGATAGGGTGGTCGGTTGCTATCTAGTGCCGCCATAATTTCTGCAATATCTTCCTCGTTTTGGCAGAGGATGGGGTCCATGAGTGCTGCCTCTAGAGGGTCGGTAAAGAGCAATTGTCTCTGTGCCATGCAGGTTACCTCCTCCAAAACTTCAATTCTGCTACACTCTGAAATTTCAGGGGGTCTTTTAGCCATGTCAAATAGGTTTAATACCACAGTTTCATCTTGCACACGGAATGTAAGAGTGCCAGCTTCTACGTCTATCAGTGTGCGGGCTGTGGCCATGAAAGGTCGGCCAAGGATTAGGGGTGTCTCTTTGTCTTCCACCATATCGAGTACCACAAAATCGATGGGTAGATAGACTTTATCCACCTTGATGATGAGATCTTCAATGATCCCCTTAGGGTAAGTGAGGGATCGGTCAGCCAATTGGAGAACCATTGGTGTAGGCCTGAGCTGTCCTGCTCCTAATCGCTTAAATATTGAGTAGGGCATAAGGTTGATGCTGGATCCGAGATCTATTAGGGATTGCTGAAATTCAGAATTCCCTATTGTGCAGGAAATAGTAAAGCTGCCTGGATCTTTTTTCTTTGGTGGCAGTTTGTGTAGAAGAGCTGCACTACACTGTTCTGTCAAAACCACCTTTTCCAAGTCTGAAATTTTTTTCTTATTGGCGCATACCTCCTTCAAAAATTTTGCATAGGAAGGGATGTGCTTTATAGCATCTAGTAGAGGTAGATTGATATGTACCTTGGCTAATGTCTGCATGAAGTCAATGGTCTGTTGGTCTTTGTTTGAGAGGCGCTGCTGCCTTTCTGGGAATGGCAGTGGCGGAGTGTAGGCAGGGACGTTGGATGGAGCAAATTTAATTTGTGGGGTGAATAGTTCAACCTGAGGTTCAGGTTCAATATGTGATTCGGTGGTATTATTTTCTGATTGGGATGACTTTGATGCCTCCCGATTGTCATAACTTTTTCCCCCTCGTAAAGTCCTTACCATCTTACAGTGCTCGGCTCCTCTCGGGTTTGGTATAGGTTGACTGGGAAAAACCCCTTTATCCCTTTCAGAAATTTCTTGGGCCAGTTGGCTAACTTGCTGCTCCAAGTTTTTAATTGATGCTTGAGTATTTTGTTGATTCTGGGTAGAGATCTCAATAAACCTGGTAAGCTGCTCTTCTACACTCAATTGGCGTGGTGCGGCCGGTTGGGTCTGATGGTTGAGTGGCTGTTGATAATTCTGCTGGTAATTGGGCCGGACCTGGTGTTGTCCATTCCACCCAAAATTTGTATTATTTTTCCATCCAGAATTATATGTATTGGGGTAGGCATCATTACGGGGTCTTGGGAAGGAACTCATGCCATTTACTTGTTCTTGGACAAGGTCGGGATACCCATCCTTCTGAGGACATTGGAGGACATTATGTGTAGGGTCCTCACATATGGCGCAAACCTGTGTTGTCTTTGGGGCAGCTGTGGTGAGCATCAAACTGTTGATCTTCTTTTCCAATTGGGTGATTTGTGCTGCAATATTAGGGGTACCATGTCCTTGTGCTACATCATAGATGTGTCCCCTCGTATGAGAGCCATCATCCGTCCATTGTTGAGATTCGTTAGCCATTAGCTCAAATATTTCAAATGCTTCACGAGCTGTTTTGGATATGAGAGAACCACCTGCAGATGCGTTGACGTAACTTTTGGTGATGTGGTTGAGTCCATCATAAAAGATGTTCATCTGCATGTCTGAATCCAAACCATGGTGGGGACAACGCATGTACAGGTCATTGTACCTCTCCCAAGTATCATGAAACGACTCATTAGATTTCTGGGCAAAGGCCAGTATTTCTTTTTTCAAGGCAAGAGTCTTGGATGATGGGTAGAATTTGTTTAGAAACCTTGTTTGTAACTGTTCCCATGCTGTTATGCTCCCTGGAGGTAATGAATGTAGCCAAGCCCGAGCTTTATCCTTCAAGGTGTAAGGAAAAAGCCTCAATTTAATTGCCTCATTTGAAATTCCCCGAACAATGATGTTGTCACACCCTGACAAGAATTCAGATATGTGCATGTTTGGATCACTATTTGGGAGTCCATGAAAAGTGGGTAGAAGCTCAAGCATGTGATGTCTGATCTCAAAAGTGACTCCGTCTTGTACCTCGGGGTACACGATGCATTGTGGGGTTCCATTCCCACGTGCTGCAAGGCTTTTGCTAAGCGGTGCGCCGACTTCTGGTATTGTTAATGCCATTGGTGCTGGCACTGTGTTGTCTATCTCCGTGAACAAAGCTGCAAGGAAAGTTCCTCTGAGTGTGAACCTTGCGTTAGTTGCTTGTCTTCTTCTTCTTGCTGTTCTTTCAGGTTCAGGATCGAATTGTGCTAGAATCGGGTTCGTAGATCGTGTAGCAATAACCATGCACAATTAGATAGTCCTGCAAGAGTAGAGACCTGTGCGTAAATGTTGATTTGGTGAAGTGTAGAAAAAAAAAAATGAAAATAAATAATTAACTAAAAGTAAATTAAAATAAGAGTAATCTGCACAGTCCTCGGCAGCGGCGCCAATTTCTTGATAGGATTTTTCCCACCTGCAAAACAAGGGTTAAAATCACACAAATAATACCTGCAAGAGTACAGGGCTGTTGTAGTATAGCACTGGAAGCAGGGTCGATTTCCTCAGGGACTGATATTGATATTTCTTATTTTAGTATTTATTCTTAATTAATAATAAAGTAAATTGCTTGAAGTTTGGTAACTGAATGAAAATTAAGTAAACAATGTAAACAAGTACTAGGGCTCAACCTTCACCATTAACAATCATATGTGACTTAGAAAAGAATCTATGAATCAATACATGCAACTTTGAAGGTTAGATTTTTCGAAATCATATTTTCCTCGTGGGCATTCAAGTGAAAACGTATACCTAACATGCGATTAGTCTATGGCATTTAGATCTAATTCTACATGCAAGATTCATTAAGTTCATGAAAATCTTTTATAACCATGCAATCTCTTAGTTATGGTATTTAACCTAGATGTATTACAATCCTTAATCACAAGAAGCTAATCCCAATTTTTAGGTGGGCATTCCTATAAAATTGCATCAAATTACTTGTCTAAATATCCTAAGGGTGATCAAGCATTAAGACATAAAGATAGTTTTAAAACAGTGATTAAAGATTCAAAGCATGCATATACGACAACATAGGAAAAAGATAAATCACATAATCATGTTAAGGCTTAGGTCTAACCCTAGTGAGAAAATTAGCTACTCATGCTCATAATGAATAGAAATAATTTCATTAAAATTGAAGTTAAGAGAACAAACAGTTTGTAGAACAAGGGTAGCCGAAAATCCCAGGTTGCCGTGCTCTTAGATGAAGAATTGTATTCTGAATTTTTTGGTGTGTTTAAATCTAAGCCAAGCTTGGGTATTTATAAGGAAATATTCCTAATCCTATTCTGGAAAGGAGTAAAATAAAAATAATCAAATCTAATTCCTAGTTTGAACATAAATAGGAGAGCATATGCCTTCTCCTTCTTGAATTGGGATTTTTAATTGATATACTTCCTTCTTTTGCTCCAAACACTCCTTCTAGAATAAACCTGTCAATATAATCAATTCAAGTATCAATTCTTCCCAAAATAATAATAATAACTAATTAAATATATGGGAAAATACAAGTATATAATTGACTCATCATAAACCAACTTCTTTTTACGGATGATAGTTTCCTTTTCCTCCGGGGCACCCTAGACGAAGTTAACAAGTGAAGAAATCGTTGCACCATTATCAACTTGCTTATGCAAAATGGTAATTTTTTCGTTGAGCTGTGTTGCTTTTAGTGCTAATCTTTCAATTTATCAACAGGTGCTCCTTGCTCACTGTTTGGGAGTTAATCGGGTGGAGGCTCATGATAGATATTTTTGGGGCAAGGTAGAGCTTCATGATAGATATTTTGGCTCAAGAGTGGCGGCAATCGGTAACGCACGTCGGTGAAATGGCCTTCCAAAGTCAACTATGTCCCTGCTGCTCACGAACGGAGAGGAGACAGAAAGAGAAAGAGAGAGATAGAGAGAGAGAGAGAGAGAGATAGATAGATAGAGAGAGATAAAGAGAGAAAGGTGGAGAGAGAGAGAGTGAGAAAGAGCTATTCACAGGATTTAAATTAACACACTTGATCTGGATAGTCCACGTGAAAATCTTCTATATAAATGTGTGAAGATGAATATCACTAGATCCTAGTACTAAATGACTTCATTGATTCTTTTATTTATTTTAATACAATGATATAAGAGAATGAAATTATAGACCTCGCCCTTTATTATAGTCGAGTTTGAGACTTCTCACATAATGTGTGGAGAGGATTACTATTAGACTGTAGTACTAAGTGGTATCATTGATTATTTTATTTTTATTTTTATATAATGATATAGGAGAATGAAATTATATTTATATTAGGTATCGACCTCGCTTTTTATTAGAATCGAATTCGAGATATCTCACATAACACGTGCATCTATAGGCTTTTCCTTCAATAGGAATAAGGGTAATGCAACCCTTGTTCGAGACAATTAACCTTGTGTTCATTACAAAGAATAAGTAAGATTTTTTGCCCCAACTTCAACAACATTTTTGGCAAATCAAAGCTTGACTAATAGTGGCGAGCTAGCCCATAACCTAGGTTGGTTGGAAAAACCCCTTTTTATGTAGTATTTCACTAAAATTTTGAATAACCATCCCAAATTTAAGTTAATAATATTAATAAATCGTAGCACTAAGTGGCGCATCGATTTGTTTATTAAGATTCCGTTTTTGTTCTTTTTTTAGCCGGCAGATTCGTTTTTGTTCTTAACTTTCATTTTTTTTTGGGTCAAATTCTTGACTTTCACGTTATGGGATTATCTAAGGTGTTTTCCCGCTTGTAAATTTCCAAATAAGTCTCTGTACCGTAGGATTTTGTCGGCTGGAAATCGAAAACCTAGGGTTTATTGTGCCGATGCTCGATCAGTGGGTGAAAGAAGGGGGAGACGTGAAGCAACCGGAGCTCAAAGATTTCATCAAGCAGCTTGAATAAATCCCGTCGCCATTGCCAAGCTCTCCAGGTTTCAGAATGGACGAGTAATGCGATGAAGCGCAAACTCTCCCCAGGAGACATTGCTGCTTGGCTAGCTTGGATCTCCAAATTCCGTGGCCTCAATCAAAGAAGCTGATTCCGATAGCATCCCGCACCCATCTAGAGCTGTTCCAGTATATGGTTCTCTCTTAAATTGCATTGCATATCATAAATCTTTGGAAAAAGGCTGAGATTAATTTTGAAAAGATGAAGGAGTTGGGTTTGTTGATCGAGGTTTGGAATTGTGATACAATGGTATTTCTCTATTCTCAAACGAGTGAACATGAAAAGCTACACATTCTAGTCAAAGAGATGGAAGAAAAAACATTGGTTATGAGTTATTTTCATATGCAGCCACTTGTGACATTGGCCAAGTGGAAAAGCTTTTGCTGAAGATGGAAGCTTATCCTCTGGTCACTATGAACTGGCATGGTTATTTTGTTGCAGCCAATGCATTCTTGAAGACTGGATTGGTGGAGAAGGCATCAACATTGCTGAGGAGATCGGAGCAACTCATTGTTATTGACAAAAGGAAAATTGCTTATGAACACCTGACGACTTCATATGCTGCTATTGGTAATAAAGATGAGGTTTATGTTGATTGAATGAGGTTTGTACAAAAACATGGTAGGATTCTATAATAATGGGTACCGGTGTACGGTGAGTTCGATGATGAAGATGAGTGACATTGATGGTGTGGAGAAGTTTGTGGATGAATGGGAATCAGGGTTCATATGCTTAGACATTGGAATACCCAACTTTCTGGTTCTTACTTACTGCAGGAAAGGTATTTTGGAGAAGGCCAAATTATATGTGCAGAAGCTTATGGAGAGCAGAAAGGGGGATGCAAGCTCATGGATTTTTCTGGCTACGGGATATCACATGGATGGTCAGATGGAAGAGGCAGTGGAAGCAATGAAAATGGCAGGGAAGTTTTCAAGTCTACCAGGACGCAAGTTTAACCATTCAACTATTGCTGCATGTCTCGAGCACTTGAAAGAGAAGGAAGATGTGGAAGTTGCACATGAGATTTTGAGAAAGGAAAAGGGGTCATATACCAACAGCTTTGTGGATTAAGTTGGTAAATTATATCGATGATGGTGAACCTCAGGGATCTAGAGTCCTTGATTAGGTTAAAGAGGAAATCATATGAAAAGGATTGATCAAATTCGGGGTGAAGGGATACATTTAATAGTGGAGCTCAACAATGCTGGTAGCCAGATAGCATCTAAATAGATATGCACATCCATGAAAGGTATTTTGTTCTATCTAAATGCTTCAGATGACTTGCTAGCTGCTAGTTAATAAGTGTATACATCTCTGTCTTAGTTGCTACAATTAATAAGTCTGAAACGACCAATTGGCTAAGCATAGGTGTAACCAGGTGCTTATTATTGCTGGAAATAGCCGGAAGCTTGAAACATGTCTAGTTAAAATCTCAAGTTAGCAGTTGGAATATATCATGGCATATTGTGAGCAGCATCCCCTGTTATGTTTGTTCTTTGTTTGTGGTTTGCGCCAATTTTCAAGCAAAAATATCTAATATTTTTCTTTTGTAAAATATGCAGACTTTTCCATTGAGATATTATATATTACCCTATTCACATGCGCATTAATCATTCTGTACCGGGCAATTTTGATTATGATGATTCAACTCAAATGGTCTGTAACAGTAGTTTAGTGGGGTATTGGAGAGGAAGAATATGAACTAATTGAAATATAGTACCAGATTTTGCTTTATGTTTTAGTTTGGAAATTCTAGGGATTTTAAGAGAGTTTGAAAGTTATTTTTCGTCGGCATAAGAATTCAATTCAGACTCTCATGAAGTTGTTGAATTGTCATGGAGAGGAAGATTATGAAATAATTGTAATATTATACCAGATTTTGCTTTATGTTTTTATTTGGAAATTCTAGGGATTTTAAGAGAGTTTTAAAGTTCTATTTTGTGGGCATAAAGATTCAACTCATACCCTCATGAAGTTGTTGAATTGTGATGGATATTAGAGAGGAAAAAGATGGGTACCAACCTCTCCCTTCATGCTTTCTCAAAAGTTATAACCTTTTCTTTTTCTAAAGCCTTGAAAATACTAATTACCTTGACCACAAAATTACAAAACGCGTGATTATCCATTGAGTAAACAAGAAACTTTATACCTTACAAAGGATACGTAACAGAATCATGATTTTAGTATTTGCATATAAACTTTCATTATACATTGTTGAATATAAAGCAAGCAGCTTGTGCTGCTGCTGCTGCTGTTTATGGTTGTACTGCGGCTGATGCAGCTTATGCTTGTACTGTCATGACTAACTATATTAGTTAGGATTTAGTTAGTTAAATGATTAGTTAGAATTCTGTTTTCCAGCTAAGCCATGTGGGCTTTACAAAGTCTGTCAGTGTAAACCATTTGGGATTCGTGAGAAAAACTGAGATAATTGACTGCAAGCTTTTCTCTTAAAACTCTCTGTGTGTTTCTCAGAAATCAACCTTTCTCTCCCTCTGTAATTTCTTTTCACCATGACTCTCATCCTTAGCATACATAACCATTTAATATTGACCAAATAAAAAAAAAAACATGAAATCTTTCACTAAAAATTAACACTTAGCAAGCTTTTACGCCATTTTTATTTATTTGAAATTGGGAAGTCATAAATTGAGAAAAAGGAATGGGTATGAGGGTGACCATCAATCTGTTCTTGATTTTTTTATTTTTATATTGAGTTCATCGAATTTGGAAATTGTACAAAACCATGGTTGGGCTATTCAATCATGGGAGAATGGGAATCTGGGAACAGATTCTTTGACTTTAGAATACCCAACTTGCTGATGAATGCTTACTGCAAGAAAGGCCTTCTGGAGCAAGAAGGCCAAATCATATGTAAAGAAGCCATCTGAAGGTTCAAAGGAGGATTTTAGCACTTGGAGTAACGAAGCTTTCGTGAAACGCTGCTTTAAATCCCTCTGCTATTATGTTTAGAAGGAGAGAATTCGCAGAACCCTAAACTCTAAACCCTAATCAACATTGTGTCTTAATTGAAAGTTTGAAACAATTAAGAAGTGCTTCTTGTCGTTTTTGCTGCTTCTTCTTATCCTAGGTCTCTGGTAAATGTCATTTATGACAAAATAGAAGAGACGTGGCTGTGACAAGCTTCGGCAGTTTAACTTTTACGGTAATCTCAAAACACAAGCAGAAAGAATGTACATCAAGCTAGCAACAAGAATCTATCTATATTTTTCATTTGGGTTAATCCACTTGGTTTTAAGTTTTAGCTAATACTCATTCTAATATTTTATCACTAATTAATTAAATAACTTCATTAGACATGCAAGACATGGATTCCCTGACAGCTGAAGTATCTAATTTGTTTTTCAAGCGGCAATTTCTAATATGTTTATTTAATAAAATATACATATTTTGTCATTCTCATATTATATTCAACCAATCCAGGCCGGCAACTAAAAATTTCCCCTTCGCCCACAAATTCTACACCAATACAGTTTTGTTCACCTCTCATGTCACTCACTAGTGACAATTATAGGAAATATATTATTAGCAAAAAAGACAGATTAGAAACATAGGCCTAGTAATGGAAACTTAGAAGAACAAGAAGAAAAACAAAGGCCTCCTCCCCAAAGCCAGCAGAGGAAGGGAAACAGTTGTCAAACTATGCTTTCATTTTCATGTATGCCAACCTAAGCATTGGTTCTGTGGTGACGATAATTACAAGTAATGGCGGTCATGTTGATTTCCACAATACTTCAAGTGTGCCTTTTAGTATTCAGTATGATATAATAATTTAGGGCCCAAACTCAAAAGCCTGAGATAATCTGATCTTGTGATAATTGTTTTTGTGAAAAATGGACCTCTTCTTCTTCTTCTTCATCATTGCACTGCTATCTATGTTTGTTGTTTCAGCTGTCTTTGTGCTGAATTCATGGACTCCATCGCCAAAAAGCATGGGGGACATCCCAGGTAGCTTGGGATGGCCAGTTGTGGGAGAAAGCTTCTCATTCATATCCGAGTTTTCGAGTCCATCTGGTATTTACAGCTTCATGAACAAGAGGCAGCAGAGGTAACAACCAATGCAATGAATTTTCAAAGTTTCGAAAAGTAATCTATTTTGAATTTTGAATCTTCTTTGTAGGTATGGAAAGGTGTTCAAGACTTTTGTGTTGGGGAGATTCAGTGTGTTCATGACTGGGAGGGAAGCAAGCAAAATTTTGTTAGCTGGGAAAGATGGGATGGTTAGTTTAAACCTGTTCTACACCGGCCAGCAAGTGCTAGGCCCCACCAGCTTGCTCCAAACCACCGGCGAAGAACACAAGCGCCTTAGGCGCCTCATTGCAGAGCCCCTATCACTTGAGGGCCTTAAAAAGCATTTTAACTTCATCAATAATCTGGCAATTGAGACATTAGAGCAATGGCCTGGACGAACGGTTTTGGTTCTTGAAGAAGCTTCTACAGTTGAGTATTAGATTCTCCTTTTCTAAACTCTTAACATTGTTGAAGGGCACTGAGTTGATGTTGAAATGTTTTTGCAGTTCACTCTCAAAGTTATTGGCAACATGATCATGAGCTTGGAGCCTGCTGGTGAAGAGCAAGAGAAATTTCGATCCAATTTTAAGCTGATATCTTCCTCATTTGCATCCTTGCCATTTAAAATCCGCGGAACAGCTTTTCATAGTGGAATTCAGGTATCATATGCCTTGTCAACGAAGTAAAACATTTTGGTGGTTCATGCAGGAAGGATTTTGTTGAGTTCGTTTCTGATACATTCGTTCTGTCTTAACAGGCACGGGATAGGATGTATGCAATGTTGGATTCAATCATTTCTAAAAGGAGAAGTGGAAGAGGATTCCAACAAGATTTCTTAGAATCGCTGATCATGAAACATAGCAAATCGGCGGGGGAGGAAGATGATAAAGATAAACTCACTGATAAACAATTGAAGGACAACATATTGACTCTGCTGGTTGCAGGTCATGATACTACAACCGCTGCTCTCACTTGGCTCATTAAATTCCTCGGAGAGAATCCTGGTGTTCTTGAACAACTTAGAGTAATGCATCTAAAACACGTATGCATAGTTTAATATAGATTTGATTCCATGAACTGAAACGTACAATTGTCAAATTTACAGGATGAGCACAGGCAAATTCAAGCAAACCGAGACAATGGAGAAAATCTAACATGGGATGAAGTTAACAACATGCCTTACACCGCAAAAGTAAGCAGCTCTTTGATATTCCAAGGTCAGTTTTTCTTTGCAATTTATGAACAGAAAATTGATGGAGGATTGTTGAGCCTCAGGTGATTAGTGAAACTCTTAGAAGAGCCACTATTTTACCTTGGTTTTCAAGAAAAGCTGCTCAGAATTTCGAGATTGATGGTACAACACTTAGACTTCAACAAAAGCCGTTGTTTCTTGGACAAGTTTAAGCATGTGGTTCTAATTAAGCCATTCTACACGTTACAGGTTATAAAATAGAGAAAGGCTGGTCTGTTAATTTGGATGTTGTCTCCATTCACCATGACCCAGGAGTGTTTCTGAATCCTCAGAAGTTTGACCCCTCTAGATTTGATGTAAGTTGTTCTTCCTTCCCGTTCCAGCAATCACCATGAAACTATTATTGCATTGGTAAAAAAAATATGTGAAACCAAAATGCAGGCACCCCTAAAGCCTTTTAGCTTTCTGGGATTTGGTAGCGGACAGCGTATGTGCCCTGGAATCAACCTGGCCAAGCTCGAAATCTCAGTGTTCATTCATCACCTGGTCTGCAGATACACGTACGATTTCATATTTTATTTGAGCTTTTTTCTTTTTCAGAAATGAGATAGAGAATTCTGATTATTGTGGATTTTAAATCTATAGGTGGAGGCCACTGGAGAATGATGACTCTGTCCAGCCAACACTTGTGAGGATGCCAAAGAACAAGTACCCAATTGTCGCTGAGCCACTACTTTAAATCATTATGAGTTTTTAGATTAAGATTAAGAGTAATGGTAGCTTGTATTGTGCAATTATGCCTCAAATCAAATAAGTAATGTTTGCCAATATTGAGCCACCTGGTGTTCTTCAAGTGGTAGCTCTTTCTCTTTGCATTGGCTGCTGAAAGCTATGAGCAATATCTACTCCGAACACCCAATAATAATCAAATTATTACATACCCCGTTTAAAAGTTTGTAAAACAATCTACGTGGTTTCCACTACAAAATTAATAATGTAAATGAATTCTATGAATAAGATTACGTAGTAAACAGTGATTATGCTACGAACAATTAATACATTACTTTCGGGGATGCAAACAAAGCAGTTGCAAGTAACAAAGGATTATGGAGGAGAGAAGGGAAGAAGGAATCGAACACTTAAGTGTTGAAAATAGAGGACGGAAGAATAATTTTCGAACATTTATTTTGTTCAAGAGTATATAAACTTTATATAGGTTAATAGTTAACTTAACATAATTAAGAAATGATATAATAATTTGAGAAATTACAAAATATTTTCTTAATTATGAAAGTTGACTATTTCCGATTCTGTTGGTTTTCAATATCGTTCTATTGATTCTCAAAATCATTATATTGATTATTAACACTCTCTCTTAAATTGGAGAGTAAATGCCCATTTGGATAGGTATTAAATCATATTTGAATTTGGAGCTTCAAATCAAAATTTAGTTGTTTGGATAATTGTTAATTATGTGAATTTGGATTTGTGTCAAATTCAGTGTGGATTTGATAAAACCGAAATCCAAGGATTTGAAATACCTTTTGAAAGTAGGTATTTGACAAATCCTCTCATCTTCTTCCTCTTTTTTTACCCGTGCAATCAAAACGCAGTCAGTGGCCCTCTCCTCCATCTCCAACTTTTCTCCCCTTCCATCTCCGCTCTGGTCTATGTCCTTCTCTCTCTCCCTCCTTCTTTGTCTTTCTGTTCTTCTTTCTCTCTCCTCCATGTGTCTGTCTTCTCTCTCCTACCTCTGTCTCTGAGTCTCTCCTCCATCTCCAACCTCTCTCCGTCTTTCCTTCTCCTCCTTCCTCATGAGTGGCGAGGGTGGTGTTGGTCGTTGGTGGTGGCGGAGTGGTATTGTTGCGGCAGATCTCTAACCTCTCTCCTGTTAAGAACTAGAATTAACCAAAGCAATGAACAAGAACTCAACAAGCTGAACTGAATGACTAAGTCTTATTAACAAATATTTCAATACAAAGCCCTAACTGAATAAACGTAAAAGCAGCCCAAGTTAAACCAACGTGGTAACATAAACTTGGAACAATTCAAAGCAAACAGATTATCCTAGAAACTATGATATTATTCTGACAGAAACAAACTAACTAGAAATCCTGAAAGCATGCAGCGACTTCTTCAATCCCTCCCTTAAACTAACTGCTGCCAAGCAATTAGTTTACATCAGGAATTTCACACACACCCAATAACCCTCGGAGCTTCCGAAATGCATCAAGCTTCAAAGGTTTAGTCATCAAATCTGCCACCTGATCTTGACTTCCACAATGAACTAATTCAACTGCTCCATCTTTAGTAAGGTCCCTTAAGAAATGAAACCTCCCATCTATATGTTTGCTGCTGTAACGACCCGGACCAGAAATTAAATTATTTTTGAGAATTGGACAATTTTACCCTCAGTTTTGGATGGGTTCGGGAGTCACTTTTTGACTGGTAATACTTTTGGGTATTTTTCTTGGGTTGTTGCGTAGGTCTCGAACTCACAAGTTCGTAGACAGGCGGCACGCTGAAAACGGAGATCCGATGAGTTCGTTACGGGTCTAGAAGCTGCAGGGGCAGTTTGGTAATTTTGGAAATGTTGGAATTATATAACAGATATTTTTCTCTCTCCTCGGGAGATTGGTCGATGCAGTCTCGGCCCTATCCGATCCCTCCCCGTGCGAACACCGAAGGCCATATTCATCGGAGGGATTTCGGTCCGATTCGAACAAAACCAAGGTCGGGAGGATCTTCCCCGGGACCCCACGAGCATTTTGGGGTAGTTCTTGGAGCGGGAGCACCGCCGTAGGCGACGGACGGAGGAGGGAGGTGAACCGAATATTCTCGGCCGTTTTCTGGCCAAACCAGGTAAGATCTCGGAACTTTGACCTCATATTTGGATTCCTGGTGAAAGGTAGATGAATTTACATGTGTAGATCGTGAAAAACGGTTAAGAAATGAAGAAATTAGAAAACCTTGAAGTTCGGCCGGAAATGGGGGATTCCGGCGAACCAGACGGCGGCGGAGGTGGCGGTCCGGTCATCTTCTCCGGCCAGCCTCCGGCGACGGCGAGGCCGTCCGGTCGTCTTCTCCGGCGAGTCACCGGTAACCGGTCGAGTCGAGTGAACCGGTCGAGTTGGACCGGGTCAGGTCGAGTCGGACCGGGTTGGACCGGTCCAGGCGCGTGAACACTGTAGCAGGCGCGTGACCGGCGCGTGGCAGCGCGTGGGCGCGTATTCTGACCTTCCGGTGGTGCGTGACGGTGCGTGGGACTGTTCCCGAAGTCACGGCGGCGCGTGACTGAGGTTTTGGGACGTTCCGGATCAGATTTTGTTGGTTTCGAGGCCATAGGAGTTTATTTAGAGCTCGGTTGGGCAATCCCAGCGGTAAGGATTGACCGTGGAGAGGGTTTTGAGTTTGGAAAGTCAAGGTAGTTGGGTCATTATGGTGTAGGTGTTCTGAGGCTAGAGCGTACATGAATTTTGGGTTGGATGGTGATGGTAAGCGGACTTTGATTTATAAATTGTAATGTATGTATAAATATCTTCGATTTCATTACTGTTGTGTATGGTTGTATTTATAAATTGTGATGCATGTATTAATATCCTCGATTTAAATATTGTTGTGTATGGGTGCAATGATTGCTGGATAATTGTTATTCTAATATTTCAGTGGAAGTGCGTTGTGAGAAACGATATGGTTGTTGGATTCGATTTTGATAGTGTTTGGACGTGGTAATTATTTGAGTACATGATTTTGAGTTGAAACCGTATTTGTGATAAATGATAAACAAAATATATATTTGATTTTGGAAACAAAACCGATTTGATGGGGCCTAGGAGCCGGGCCTTGGTTCCGTGTTGGCGGACTCCCGGTGAACCCCTAATATAAAAGCGATTTGATGGGGCCTAGGAGCCGGGCCTTGGTTCCGTGTTGGCGGACTCCCGGTGAACCCCTAATATAAAAGCGATTTGATGGGGCCTAGAAGCCGGGCCTTGGATCCGTGTTGGCGGACTCCCGGTGAACCCCAATATAAAAGGTGAATTTGCAGAGATTGTGGTTGAGTCCAAGTAGTACATATTCTAGCACACCCCAAGGGATACCCTGGTGGCTAGGAATATGATAGCCGAGAGATATGCCGACTGATGAGATATCATGGTACAGAGAGTTATGATACGATATGATAGACGATGATATTTTCGGCTCTAATATGAACCAGACGACAATTGTTATGGGCCTAATCAACATATGAAAATACGTCGTCATCCGGGTCAGTGGGTTGGTGTGGGCGGTGACCCAGATGGACGAATTATTATTGGTTCACTAGTTTGTTGTCTTGTGGTTTTCCAGTAGAGAGGTCAGCAATGTCTGACTACTGACTTTTGGTATCAGAAAGTATTTCTATTTGAACCACCACTATTCCGAGGTTTTGGTTTTGACCGGTATTTTATCCTGCGTCTGACAGTAGGAGTGATCAATAAGTACAGAGATTCTGTTGGGAACCATGTAAAGTTTAATAAAAATTATTTAAGAATAAAGGGTATTTTCTGGTAATTAAATGTTGAGGTAAAAGAGCTGTCAGACGGGATAAGGGTTCTTTTCGGGTTTCGAGGAAAAATTCGGGAAGGGTCCTTACAGCTGCGCCCGTGCATAACTGGATTTTTGGACAATTTAATTGTTGAGCCGTTGTCACACATGATAGTGGTACAGCCTCCATCTGAATGCCCCAACTCCTTCAAAATCCTCTTCTTCCAAACTGCTTGACAAGCGCAAGCTACAGCTGCCACAAACTCAGCTTCTGTGGTTGATAAAGTCACAATAGGTTGCTTCTTTGAACTCCATGAAACTGCACCAGAGCTCATCAAAAACACGTATCCAGATGTACTCTTTCTGTCCTCCATGTCTCCAGCATAGTCACTATCCATGTCTCCATCTCCCTCCTTCCTTCTTCCTCCTTCCTCCTTCCTCCTCCTTCAGAAATATGATTAAAGAAAAGCTTAGATTGAACTTGCGTAGTACACCCTTGGCATAAGTAGCTTTTTCGCCATCAATCCATCATCGTCACCGACCTCACTGCACTGATTCACAACACAAAATGTTAAAGAACAAATTCTTGCTATAAATTTTGAAGCTACGGAAGGAAATGGGATTTGAAGGGACAAATTGTGAGACATACGGTGTGGGCGCTACTGGTTCGCTCTTTCTGCGAAGGACTCTGGGTATGAACCTTCGCTGAAAAAAAACAGAGGAAGAATTCAGCCTCATGAGTGTCGGCGGGTGGTGTAGGTCGTTGGTGGCTGGTGGTGATGTGAGTTGTACTGTTTCAGAGGTCACGTGTAGTCTGATGCCTATTTTTTTTTTTTTTTTCAAATCCTTTGGTAGAAATTCTTGTATCAATTTTAAGAATCAAACAATTAGATTTGAAATGAATGGATTTAAAATTCAAATTTAAATCCAAATTCATGAATTCAAACGGAGCCTAAATATTGTGAAGTCTCAACTTACAAAGTAAGTTTCTTGTCATATTGATGTATTCTCTAGTGCTTCAACTACCATTATTGTAATGTTGTAAATCTGGTAACTTTGGTAAGAAATACCCTTTTTCAAACCCGCCATCATGAAAAAGTAACGACAATAACACAAATGTCAAATATAGTGGCACAAAGACCAAAAGATGGCCCAAAAGCTGTGTAAGGTCAAATGTGGGAAAAGTAGCTATATTTAATGGAATGAAGAGATAATTTAATAAATGTTAAACATTAAATAATAATAACTCACGCACTTCCCAAGACACTCTTCTTAACAAAGATATAACTTAGAATAAGGACCGCCAGCCCTTGCATTTAGGCTCCAAATATTTCACTGCATTTCATTAAATCTACACCCTTATATTAATCAAATCGTTTAAAACATTATATTTCATGTTAGAAGTTAATATTTTTATTTATTTTTATTTCTAAATTCCAATTAAACTAACCCAAGTTAAGTTAACTTCATATTCTTATTAATTAAATAATAAAAAAAATTCTTAAAGAACACAAAGATCTCTTCAGCTTCTCTTTCTCCGTCTTCGTCTTCCTCTTCAATGGAAAATCCTTCATCAATGTTATAAGAGTTTTCAAATAATTCAATCAGATAAATCTCTTTCATATTAATTCTTACAATTATACTGTTACTTTTCAGTTATATCGATTGGTTTAATGCTGCTGGGAGCCTTCGGTGGTGTCGTGGTGGCCGGAGCATTCAGTTTGAAAATTTGTAAGAAATAATGAATTAACGCTGGTTGGAACCTTCAGTGGTGGTAAGACCGTAAGAGGAAGCATAACTTCCTATCCTCTCCTCGTGTAAAAAAAGAAAAGAAAGAAAGAATGAACTGGTTATTTAGAGCTGCACTTCTCTACAATGAGATGGCTCAATCATTTGAATGGTTATTTCGGTCATTTATAGAGACGCACATGCAAAAAGGCCAAAAACTATTTTCACAGACCAAGATCCTGGAATGGCAAAGGCGTTAGCTAAGATTCTTCTTGATACAAACCATTGATGGAGGATGATTCTTTTTTTCTTAGAGATATTAAGGCATGTATGCACCAGTATGAGGAGGGAACATAGTTTCCAGTAGCTTGGGAACCCATGCTACGAAGGGGGCAAGCCCAGGGATCCAACAACACAATAAAATGGGGTTCCACATCCCTTGCTAAAAGGACAATCAAAGAAGATGTGACAACGAGATTCTAGGATGAGGTTGCAAAGAACACAATTGAGATTAGTCCTCTGAGTAAAGTGGAATATAGAACGTCAAAAGATGATCCAAACTCAATGTTTTTTTTATTCTTTAATTAATAGGAATCTAAAATTTTAATTTGGGTTAGTTTAATTGGAATTAGGAAATAAAAAATAAATAAATATATGAACTTCTAACTTGATGAAGTGTAATATTTTAAACGGTTGGATTAATATAAGGGTCTAAATTTAATGAAATGCGACGAAATGCGTAGAACCTAAATGTAGAGACTCGCGGTCCCTTAGGGACATCAAATAATAAAATTTAGTAAGTTTTGTTAAAATAGCTAGTATATTGAAGTTAGAATGTTAAACTTGACTAGCTAAAATAATTTGAGTCTTTTAATGTTGGAGCGGAATATGTGCGTAGAAGGATCGACAAATGTCAAATCTAATAAAAAGATAAACTAGATTTTTCCATGGTGAGAAAGTCCCAAATTTAATTAACAATATGACAAATTAATGAAAGATAGTAAGTTATTTAATACAAATATATGCATTTAATGCAACGACTATAAATCAAAGAGTCTAAAATTAAATTGTTTTGGAATCAAGGGTTCATATCAAACTAACTAACAACTATATTTGATCCAACAACTCAAATTTAAACGAAGTTATTTAATCCAATGGTGCTTAATAATCCTACAAAAGATCAACTTCAATTCAAAAGTTTAAGTTTCTCTATATATAGACATTCTTGTCACAATTTGCAGCATACATATTTTCTTCCACACAATCTCTCATCAGCAAATTATGGAAGAAGATAGTTCAAGATCGATCAATTTCATGGTTGCACAAGATGAATTTACTAGCCGTGCTTGGGCTAGGATTAGTGAAGATCCCATTGTCGGAATATCACAAACAAAGATTAAACTTTGGAGTCGCATATACGAAGCTTAATGAAATTTATCACTTTATTTAATAGTTTTGCTTGTTACTCGTTTAAAAAAAAATTTAATGAAATGTATAACTAAATTTTTTATAATTGTTTTATATAAAAAAAAATCATATGTATTTTGAGAATTCACTCTTTTAATGGGAAAATGTAAATTGCACGATGAAAATGTAAAGTATTCATCCCAATATTTTGCAATTTCCCATTAGATCAAAATAATTTTACATTTTAGAATATTTTAATACAATGCCACCGGAGTTAGAAAAAATACATTACATTTTTCAAATTTACATCGTACCACGGAAGATTCTCTCAAATTCCTAAACTGAGAAGAGCTCCTAAATTTCTTAAAATTAAATATACACTAATTCAACCATTAATGAGCCTACATAAAAAAAAAAAATTAACATTTATTTTATTTATCTACAAAATCTGCGCAAAAATTCACACAAGTCGGTTGAAAAAAAGTGCTCCCACAAGTGATTTCTCCTTGTCAAAGTGATTTTATTTCGGGCTGTTTGATTTCAGACAATAGCGTCATTATTGTAGAAGTGGCGCACTCTCTACATAAGAAGGTGAGTAGGGGTGATGGTGTGATGGCTATGAAGTTAGAAATGAGTAAGGAATATGACCAAGTTGAGTGGAGTTTTTTAGAGGCAATCGAGGAAAAGTTGGGTTTCACAACCGAATGGATTGATTATGATGTGTGTCAAAACTGTGTCCTTTTCTTTCAAATTGAATGGAGAACCGGTGGGCTTCCTCTTTCCTCAACGGGGCATCCGTCAAGGCGATCGGCTGTCCTCGTATTTATTCGTGTTATGTGCAGAAGGTCTCACGGCTCTTACTGAAAGTTGGGCAACATAGGGGCTGATTCATGGGATCCAAGTGTGTCAAAATGCTCCAGTTATAAACCAACTTCTTTTTACGGATGATAGTTTCCTTTTCCTCCGGGGCACCCTAGAGGAAGTTAACAAGTGAAGAAATCGTTGCACCATTATCAACTTGCTTATGCAAAATAGTAATTTTTTCGTTGAGCTGTGTTGCTTTTAGAGCTAATCTTTCAATTTATCAACAGGTGCTCCTTGCTCACTGTTTGGGAGTTAATCGGGTGGAGGCTCATGATAGATATTTTTGGGGCAAGGTAGAGCTTCATGATAGATATTTTGGCTCAAGAGTGGCGGCAATCGGTAACGCACGTCGGTGAAATGGCCTTCCAAAGTCAACTATGTCCCTGCTGCTCACGAACGGAGAGGAGACAGAAAGAGAAAGAGAGAGATAGAGAGAGAGAGAGAGAGAGAGAGAGATAGATAGAGAGAGATAAAGAGAGAAAGGTGGAGAGAGAGAGTGAGAAAGAGCTATTCATAGGATTTAAATTAACACACTTGATCTGGATAGTCCACGTGAAAATCTTCTATATAAATGTGTGAAGATGAATATCACTAGATCCTAGTACTAAATGACTTCATTGATTCTTTTATTTATTTTAATACAATGATATAAGAGAATGAAATTATAGACCTCGCCCTTTATTATAGTCGAGTTTGAGACTTCTCACATAATGTGTGGAGAGGATTACTATTAGACTGTAGTACTAAGTGGTATCATTGATTATTTTATTTTTATTTTTATATAATGATATAGGAGAATGAAATTATATTTATATTAGGTATCGACCTCGCTTTTTATTAGAATCGAATTCGAGATATCTCACATAACACGTGCATCTATAGGCTTTTCCTTCAATAGGAATAAGGGTAATGCAACCCTTGTTCGAGACAATTAACCTTGTGTTCATTACAAAGAATAAGTAAGATTTTTTGCCCCAACTTCAACAACATTTTTGGCAAATCAAAGCTTGACTAATAGTGGCGAGCTAGCCCATAACCTAGGTTGGTTGGAAAAACCCCTTTTTATGTAGTATTTCACTAAAATTTTGAATAACCATCCCAAATTTAAGTTAATAATATTAATAAATCGTAGCACTAAGTGGCGCATCGATTTGTTTATTAAGATTCCGTTTTTGTTCTTTTTTTAGCCGGCAGATTCGTTTTTGTTCTTAACTTTCATTTTTTTTTGGGTCAAATTCTTGACTTTCACGTTATGGGATTATCTAAGGTGTTTTCCCGCTTGTAAATTTCCAAATAAGTCTCTGTACCGTAGGATTTTGTCGGCTGGAAATCGAAAACCTAGGGTTTATTGTGCCGATGCTCGATCAGTGGGTGAAAGAAGGGGGAGACGTGAAGCAACCGGAGCTCAAAGATTTCATCAAGCAGCTTGAATAAATCCCGTCGCCATTGCCAAGCTCTCCAGGTTTCAGAATGGACGAGTAATGCGATGAAGCGCAAACTCTCCCCAGGAGACATTGCTGCTTGGCTAGCTTGGATCTCCAAATTCCGTGGCCTCAATCAAAGAAGCTGATTCCGATAGCATCCCGCACCCATCTAGAGCTGTTCCAGTATATGGTTCTCTCTTAAATTGCATTGCATATCATAAATCTTTGGAAAAAGGCTGAGATTAATTTTGAAAAGATGAAGGAGTTGGGTTTGTTGATCGAGGTTTGGAATTGTGATACAATGGTATTTCTCTATTCTCAAACGAGTGAACATGAAAAGCTACACATTCTAGTCAAAGAGATGGAAGAAAAAACATTGGTTATGAGTTATTTTCATATGCAGCCACTTGTGACATTGGCCAAGTGGAAAAGCTTTTGCTGAAGATGGAAGCTTATCCTCTGGTCACTATGAACTGGCATGGTTATTTTGTTGCAGCCAATGCATTCTTGAAGACTGGATTGGTGGAGAAGGCATCAACATTGCTGAGGAGATCGGAGCAACTCATTGTTATTGACAAAAGGAAAATTGCTTATGAACACCTGACGACTTCATATGCTGCTATTGGTAATAAAGATGAGGTTTATGTTGATTGAATGAGGTTTGTACAAAAACATGGTAGGATTCTATAATAATGGGTACCGGTGTACGGTGAGTTCGATGATGAAGATGAGTGACATTGATGGTGTGGAGAAGTTTGTGGATGAATGGGAATCAGGGTTCATATGCTTAGACATTGGAATACCCAACTTTCTGGTTCTTACTTACTGCAGGAAAGGTATTTTGGAGAAGGCCAAATTATATGTGCAGAAGCTTATGGAGAGCAGAAAGGGGGATGCAAGCTCATGGATTTTTCTGGCTACGGGATATCACATGGATGGTCAGATGGAAGAGGCAGTGGAAGCAATGAAAATGGCAGGGAAGTTTTCAAGTCTACCAGGACGCAAGTTTAACCATTCAACTATTGCTGCATGTCTCGAGCACTTGAAAGAGAAGGAAGATGTGGAAGTTGCACATGAGATTTTGAGAAAGGAAAAGGGGTCATATACCAACAGCTTTGTGGATTAAGTTGGTAAATTATATCGATGATGGTGAACCTCAGGGATCTAGAGTCCTTGATTAGGTTAAAGAGGAAATCATATGAAAAGGATTGATCAAATTCGGGGTGAAGGGATACATTTAATAGTGGAGCTCAACAATGCTGGTAGCCAGATAGCATCTAAATAGATATGCACATCCATGAAAGGTATTTTGTTCTATCTAAATGCTTCAGATGACTTGCTAGCTGCTAGTTAATAAGTGTATACATCTCTGTCTTAGTTGCTACAATTAATAAGTCTGAAACGACCAATTGGCTAAGCATAGGTGTAACCAGGTGCTTATTATTGCTGGAAATAGCCGGAAGCTTGAAACATGTCTAGTTAAAATCTCAAGTTAGCAGTTGGAATATATCATGGCATATTGTGAGCAGCATCCCCTGTTATGTTTGTTCTTTGTTTGTGGTTTGCGCCAATTTTCAAGCAAAAATATCTAATATTTTTCTTTTGTAAAATATGCAGACTTTTCCATTGAGATATTATATATTACCCTATTCACATGCGCATTAATCATTCTGTACCGGGCAATTTTGATTATGATGATTCAACTCAAATGGTCTGTAACAGTAGTTTAGTGGGGTATTGGAGAGGAAGAATATGAACTAATTGAAATATAGTACCAGATTTTGCTTTATGTTTTAGTTTGGAAATTCTAGGGATTTTAAGAGAGTTTGAAAGTTATTTTTCGTCGGCATAAGAATTCAATTCAGACTCTCATGAAGTTGTTGAATTGTCATGGAGAGGAAGATTATGAAATAATTGTAATATTATACCAGATTTTGCTTTATGTTTTTATTTGGAAATTCTAGGGATTTTAAGAGAGTTTTAAAGTTCTATTTTGTGGGCATAAAGATTCAACTCATACCCTCATGAAGTTGTTGAATTGTGATGGATATTAGAGAGGAAAAAGATGGGTACCAACCTCTCCCTTCATGCTTTCTCAAAAGTTATAACCTTTTCTTTTTCTAAAGCCTTGAAAATACTAATTACCTTGACCACAAAATTACAAAACGCGTGATTATCCATTGAGTAAACAAGAAACTTTATACCTTACAAAGGATACGTAACAGAATCATGATTTTAGTATTTGCATATAAACTTTCATTATACATTGTTGAATATAAAGCAAGCAGCTTGTGCTGCTGCTGCTGCTGTTTATGGTTGTACTGCGGCTGATGCAGCTTATGCTTGTACTGTCATGACTAACTATATTAGTTAGGATTTAGTTAGTTAAATGATTAGTTAGAATTCTGTTTTCCAGCTAAGCCATGTGGGCTTTACAAAGTCTGTCAGTGTAAACCATTTGGGATTCGTGAGAAAAACTGAGATAATTGACTGCAAGCTTTTCTCTTAAAACTCTCTGTGTGTTTCTCAGAAATCAACCTTTCTCTCCCTCTGTAATTTCTTTTCACCATGACTCTCATCCTTAGCATACATAACCATTTAATATTGACCAAATAAAAAAAAAAACATGAAATCTTTCACTAAAAATTAACACTTAGCAAGCTTTTACGCCATTTTTATTTATTTGAAATTGGGAAGTCATAAATTGAGAAAAAGGAATGGGTATGAGGGTGACCATCAATCTGTTCTTGATTTTTTTATTTTTATATTGAGTTCATCGAATTTGGAAATTGTACAAAACCATGGTTGGGCTATTCAATCATGGGAGAATGGGAATCTGGGAACAGATTCTTTGACTTTAGAATACCCAACTTGCTGATGAATGCTTACTGCAAGAAAGGCCTTCTGGAGCAAGAAGGCCAAATCATATGTAAAGAAGCCATCTGAAGGTTCAAAGGAGGATTTTAGCACTTGGAGTAACGAAGCTTTCGTGAAACGCTGCTTTAAATCCCTCTGCTATTATGTTTAGAAGGAGAGAATTCGCAGAACCCTAAACTCTAAACCCTAATCAACATTGTGTCTTAATTGAAAGTTTGAAACAATTAAGAAGTGCTTCTTGTCGTTTTTGCTGCTTCTTCTTATCCTAGGTCTCTGGTAAATGTCATTTATGACAAAATAGAAGAGACGTGGCTGTGACAAGCTTCGGCAGTTTAACTTTTACGGTAATCTCAAAACACAAGCAGAAAGAATGTACATCAAGCTAGCAACAAGAATCTATCTATATTTTTCATTTGGGTTAATCCACTTGGTTTTAAGTTTTAGCTAATACTCATTCTAATATTTTATCACTAATTAATTAAATAACTTCATTAGACATGCAAGACATGGATTCCCTGACAGCTGAAGTATCTAATTTGTTTTTCAAGCGGCAATTTCTAATATGTTTATTTAATAAAATATACATATTTTGTCATTCTCATATTATATTCAACCAATCCAGGCCGGCAACTAAAAATTTCCCCTTCGCCCACAAATTCTACACCAATACAGTTTTGTTCACCTCTCATGTCACTCACTAGTGACAATTATAGGAAATATATTATTAGCAAAAAAGACAGATTAGAAACATAGGCCTAGTAATGGAAACTTAGAAGAACAAGAAGAAAAACAAAGGCCTCCTCCCCAAAGCCAGCAGAGGAAGGGAAACAGTTGTCAAACTATGCTTTCATTTTCATGTATGCCAACCTAAGCATTGGTTCTGTGGTGACGATAATTACAAGTAATGGCGGTCATGTTGATTTCCACAATACTTCAAGTGTGCCTTTTAGTATTCAGTATGATATAATAATTTAGGGCCCAAACTCAAAAGCCTGAGATAATCTGATCTTGTGATAATTGTTTTTGTGAAAAATGGACCTCTTCTTCTTCTTCTTCATCATTGCACTGCTATCTATGTTTGTTGTTTCAGCTGTCTTTGTGCTGAATTCATGGACTCCATCGCCAAAAAGCATGGGGGACATCCCAGGTAGCTTGGGATGGCCAGTTGTGGGAGAAAGCTTCTCATTCATATCCGAGTTTTCGAGTCCATCTGGTATTTACAGCTTCATGAACAAGAGGCAGCAGAGGTAACAACCAATGCAATGAATTTTCAAAGTTTCGAAAAGTAATCTATTTTGAATTTTGAATCTTCTTTGTAGGTATGGAAAGGTGTTCAAGACTTTTGTGTTGGGGAGATTCAGTGTGTTCATGACTGGGAGGGAAGCAAGCAAAATTTTGTTAGCTGGGAAAGATGGGATGGTTAGTTTAAACCTGTTCTACACCGGCCAGCAAGTGCTAGGCCCCACCAGCTTGCTCCAAACCACCGGCGAAGAACACAAGCGCCTTAGGCGCCTCATTGCAGAGCCCCTATCACTTGAGGGCCTTAAAAAGCATTTTAACTTCATCAATAATCTGGCAATTGAGACATTAGAGCAATGGCCTGGACGAACGGTTTTGGTTCTTGAAGAAGCTTCTACAGTTGAGTATTAGATTCTCCTTTTCTAAACTCTTAACATTGTTGAAGGGCACTGAGTTGATGTTGAAATGTTTTTGCAGTTCACTCTCAAAGTTATTGGCAACATGATCATGAGCTTGGAGCCTGCTGGTGAAGAGCAAGAGAAATTTCGATCCAATTTTAAGCTGATATCTTCCTCATTTGCATCCTTGCCATTTAAAATCCGCGGAACAGCTTTTCATAGTGGAATTCAGGTATCATATGCCTTGTCAACGAAGTAAAACATTTTGGTGGTTCATGCAGGAAGGATTTTGTTGAGTTCGTTTCTGATACATTCGTTCTGTCTTAACAGGCACGGGATAGGATGTATGCAATGTTGGATTCAATCATTTCTAAAAGGAGAAGTGGAAGAGGATTCCAACAAGATTTCTTAGAATCGCTGATCATGAAACATAGCAAATCGGCGGGGGAGGAAGATGATAAAGATAAACTCACTGATAAACAATTGAAGGACAACATATTGACTCTGCTGGTTGCAGGTCATGATACTACAACCGCTGCTCTCACTTGGCTCATTAAATTCCTCGGAGAGAATCCTGGTGTTCTTGAACAACTTAGAGTAATGCATCTAAAACACGTATGCATAGTTTAATATAGATTTGATTCCATGAACTGAAACGTACAATTGTCAAATTTACAGGATGAGCACAGGCAAATTCAAGCAAACCGAGACAATGGAGAAAATCTAACATGGGATGAAGTTAACAACATGCCTTACACCGCAAAAGTAAGCAGCTCTTTGATATTCCAAGGTCAGTTTTTCTTTGCAATTTATGAACAGAAAATTGATGGAGGATTGTTGAGCCTCAGGTGATTAGTGAAACTCTTAGAAGAGCCACTATTTTACCTTGGTTTTCAAGAAAAGCTGCTCAGAATTTCGAGATTGATGGTACAACACTTAGACTTCAACAAAAGCCGTTGTTTCTTGGACAAGTTTAAGCATGTGGTTCTAATTAAGCCATTCTACACGTTACAGGTTATAAAATAGAGAAAGGCTGGTCTGTTAATTTGGATGTTGTCTCCATTCACCATGACCCAGGAGTGTTTCTGAATCCTCAGAAGTTTGACCCCTCTAGATTTGATGTAAGTTGTTCTTCCTTCCCGTTCCAGCAATCACCATGAAACTATTATTGCATTGGTAAAAAAAATATGTGAAACCAAAATGCAGGCACCCCTAAAGCCTTTTAGCTTTCTGGGATTTGGTAGCGGACAGCGTATGTGCCCTGGAATCAACCTGGCCAAGCTCGAAATCTCAGTGTTCATTCATCACCTGGTCTGCAGATACACGTACGATTTCATATTTTATTTGAGCTTTTTTCTTTTTCAGAAATGAGATAGAGAATTCTGATTATTGTGGATTTTAAATCTATAGGTGGAGGCCACTGGAGAATGATGACTCTGTCCAGCCAACACTTGTGAGGATGCCAAAGAACAAGTACCCAATTGTCGCTGAGCCACTACTTTAAATCATTATGAGTTTTTAGATTAAGATTAAGAGTAATGGTAGCTTGTATTGTGCAATTATGCCTCAAATCAAATAAGTAATGTTTGCCAATATTGAGCCACCTGGTGTTCTTCAAGTGGTAGCTCTTTCTCTTTGCATTGGCTGCTGAAAGCTATGAGCAATATCTACTCCGAACACCCAATAATAATCAAATTATTACATACCCCGTTTAAAAGTTTGTAAAACAATCTACGTGGTTTCCACTACAAAATTAATAATGTAAATGAATTCTATGAATAAGATTACGTAGTAAACAGTGATTATGCTACGAACAATTAATACATTACTTTCGGGGATGCAAACAAAGCAGTTGCAAGTAACAAAGGATTATGGAGGAGAGAAGGGAAGAAGGAATCGAACACTTAAGTGTTGAAAATAGAGGACGGAAGAATAATTTTCGAACATTTATTTTGTTCAAGAGTATATAAACTTTATATAGGTTAATAGTTAACTTAACATAATTAAGAAATGATATAATAATTTGAGAAATTACAAAATATTTTCTTAATTATGAAAGTTGACTATTTCCGATTCTGTTGGTTTTCAATATCGTTCTATTGATTCTCAAAATCATTATATTGATTATTAACACTCTCTCTTAAATTGGAGAGTAAATGCCCATTTGGATAGGTATTAAATCATATTTGAATTTGGAGCTTCAAATCAAAATTTAGTTGTTTGGATAATTGTTAATTATGTGAATTTGGATTTGTGTCAAATTCAGTGTGGATTTGATAAAACCGAAATCCAAGGATTTGAAATACCTTTTGAAAGTAGGTATTTGACAAATCCTCTCATCTTCTTCCTCTTTTTTTACCCGTGCAATCAAAACGCAGTCAGTGGCCCTCTCCTCCATCTCCAACTTTTCTCCCCTTCCATCTCCGCTCTGGTCTATGTCCTTCTCTCTCTCCCTCCTTCTTTGTCTTTCTGTTCTTCTTTCTCTCTCCTCCATGTGTCTGTCTTCTCTCTCCTACCTCTGTCTCTGAGTCTCTCCTCCATCTCCAACCTCTCTCCGTCTTTCCTTCTCCTCCTTCCTCATGAGTGGCGAGGGTGGTGTTGGTCGTTGGTGGTGGCGGAGTGGTATTGTTGCGGCAGATCTCTAACCTCTCTCCTGTTAAGAACTAGAATTAACCAAAGCAATGAACAAGAACTCAACAAGCTGAACTGAATGACTAAGTCTTATTAACAAATATTTCAATACAAAGCCCTAACTGAATAAACGTAAAAGCAGCCCAAGTTAAACCAACGTGGTAACATAAACTTGGAACAATTCAAAGCAAACAGATTATCCTAGAAACTATGATATTATTCTGACAGAAACAAACTAACTAGAAATCCTGAAAGCATGCAGCGACTTCTTCAATCCCTCCCTTAAACTAACTGCTGCCAAGCAATTAGTTTACATCAGGAATTTCACACACACCCAATAACCCTCGGAGCTTCCGAAATGCATCAAGCTTCAAAGGTTTAGTCATCAAATCTGCCACCTGATCTTGACTTCCACAATGAACTAATTCAACTGCTCCATCTTTAGTAAGGTCCCTTAAGAAATGAAACCTCCCATCTATATGTTTGCTGCTGTAACGACCCGGACCAGAAATTAAATTATTTTTGAGAATTGGACAATTTTACCCTCAGTTTTGGATGGGTTCGGGAGTCACTTTTTGACTGGTAATACTTTTGGGTATTTTTCTTGGGTTGTTGCGTAGGTCTCGAACTCACAAGTTCGTAGACAGGCGGCACGCTGAAAACGGAGATCCGATGAGTTCGTTACGGGTCTAGAAGCTGCAGGGGCAGTTTGGTAATTTTGGAAATGTTGGAATTATATAACAGATATTTTTCTCTCTCCTCGGGAGATTGGTCGATGCAGTCTCGGCCCTATCCGATCCCTCCCCGTGCGAACACCGAAGGCCATATTCATCGGAGGGATTTCGGTCCGATTCGAACAAAACCAAGGTCGGGAGGATCTTCCCCGGGACCCCACGAGCATTTTGGGGTAGTTCTTGGAGCGGGAGCACCGCCGTAGGCGACGGACGGAGGAGGGAGGTGAACCGAATATTCTCGGCCGTTTTCTGGCCAAACCAGGTAAGATCTCGGAACTTTGACCTCATATTTGGATTCCTGGTGAAAGGTAGATGAATTTACATGTGTAGATCGTGAAAAACGGTTAAGAAATGAAGAAATTAGAAAACCTTGAAGTTCGGCCGGAAATGGGGGATTCCGGCGAACCAGACGGCGGCGGAGGTGGCGGTCCGGTCATCTTCTCCGGCCAGCCTCCGGCGACGGCGAGGCCGTCCGGTCGTCTTCTCCGGCGAGTCACCGGTAACCGGTCGAGTCGAGTGAACCGGTCGAGTTGGACCGGGTCAGGTCGAGTCGGACCGGGTTGGACCGGTCCAGGCGCGTGAACACTGTAGCAGGCGCGTGACCGGCGCGTGGCAGCGCGTGGGCGCGTATTCTGACCTTCCGGTGGTGCGTGACGGTGCGTGGGACTGTTCCCGAAGTCACGGCGGCGCGTGACTGAGGTTTTGGGACGTTCCGGATCAGATTTTGTTGGTTTCGAGGCCATAGGAGTTTATTTAGAGCTCGGTTGGGCAATCCCAGCGGTAAGGATTGACCGTGGAGAGGGTTTTGAGTTTGGAAAGTCAAGGTAGTTGGGTCATTATGGTGTAGGTGTTCTGAGGCTAGAGCGTACATGAATTTTGGGTTGGATGGTGATGGTAAGCGGACTTTGATTTATAAATTGTAATGTATGTATAAATATCTTCGATTTCATTACTGTTGTGTATGGTTGTATTTATAAATTGTGATGCATGTATTAATATCCTCGATTTAAATATTGTTGTGTATGGGTGCAATGATTGCTGGATAATTGTTATTCTAATATTTCAGTGGAAGTGCGTTGTGAGAAACGATATGGTTGTTGGATTCGATTTTGATAGTGTTTGGACGTGGTAATTATTTGAGTACATGATTTTGAGTTGAAACCGTATTTGTGATAAATGATAAACAAAATATATATTTGATTTTGGAAACAAAACCGATTTGATGGGGCCTAGGAGCCGGGCCTTGGTTCCGTGTTGGCGGACTCCCGGTGAACCCCTAATATAAAAGCGATTTGATGGGGCCTAGGAGCCGGGCCTTGGTTCCGTGTTGGCGGACTCCCGGTGAACCCCTAATATAAAAGCGATTTGATGGGGCCTAGAAGCCGGGCCTTGGATCCGTGTTGGCGGACTCCCGGTGAACCCCAATATAAAAGGTGAATTTGCAGAGATTGTGGTTGAGTCCAAGTAGTACATATTCTAGCACACCCCAAGGGATACCCTGGTGGCTAGGAATATGATAGCCGAGAGATATGCCGACTGATGAGATATCATGGTACAGAGAGTTATGATACGATATGATAGACGATGATATTTTCGGCTCTAATATGAACCAGACGACAATTGTTATGGGCCTAATCAACATATGAAAATACGTCGTCATCCGGGTCAGTGGGTTGGTGTGGGCGGTGACCCAGATGGACGAATTATTATTGGTTCACTAGTTTGTTGTCTTGTGGTTTTCCAGTAGAGAGGTCAGCAATGTCTGACTACTGACTTTTGGTATCAGAAAGTATTTCTATTTGAACCACCACTATTCCGAGGTTTTGGTTTTGACCGGTATTTTATCCTGCGTCTGACAGTAGGAGTGATCAATAAGTACAGAGATTCTGTTGGGAACCATGTAAAGTTTAATAAAAATTATTTAAGAATAAAGGGTATTTTCTGGTAATTAAATGTTGAGGTAAAAGAGCTGTCAGACGGGATAAGGGTTCTTTTCGGGTTTCGAGGAAAAATTCGGGAAGGGTCCTTACAGCTGCGCCCGTGCATAACTGGATTTTTGGACAATTTAATTGTTGAGCCGTTGTCACACATGATAGTGGTACAGCCTCCATCTGAATGCCCCAACTCCTTCAAAATCCTCTTCTTCCAAACTGCTTGACAAGCGCAAGCTACAGCTGCCACAAACTCAGCTTCTGTGGTTGATAAAGTCACAATAGGTTGCTTCTTTGAACTCCATGAAACTGCACCAGAGCTCATCAAAAACACGTATCCAGATGTACTCTTTCTGTCCTCCATGTCTCCAGCATAGTCACTATCCATGTCTCCATCTCCCTCCTTCCTTCTTCCTCCTTCCTCCTTCCTCCTCCTTCAGAAATATGATTAAAGAAAAGCTTAGATTGAACTTGCGTAGTACACCCTTGGCATAAGTAGCTTTTTCGCCATCAATCCATCATCGTCACCGACCTCACTGCACTGATTCACAACACAAAATGTTAAAGAACAAATTCTTGCTATAAATTTTGAAGCTACGGAAGGAAATGGGATTTGAAGGGACAAATTGTGAGACATACGGTGTGGGCGCTACTGGTTCGCTCTTTCTGCGAAGGACTCTGGGTATGAACCTTCGCTGAAAAAAAACAGAGGAAGAATTCAGCCTCATGAGTGTCGGCGGGTGGTGTAGGTCGTTGGTGGCTGGTGGTGATGTGAGTTGTACTGTTTCAGAGGTCACGTGTAGTCTGATGCCTATTTTTTTTTTTTTTTTCAAATCCTTTGGTAGAAATTCTTGTATCAATTTTAAGAATCAAACAATTAGATTTGAAATGAATGGATTTAAAATTCAAATTTAAATCCAAATTCATGAATTCAAACGGAGCCTAAATATTGTGAAGTCTCAACTTACAAAGTAAGTTTCTTGTCATATTGATGTATTCTCTAGTGCTTCAACTACCATTATTGTAATGTTGTAAATCTGGTAACTTTGGTAAGAAATACCCTTTTTCAAACCCGCCATCATGAAAAAGTAACGACAATAACACAAATGTCAAATATAGTGGCACAAAGACCAAAAGATGGCCCAAAAGCTGTGTAAGGTCAAATGTGGGAAAAGTAGCTATATTTAATGGAATGAAGAGATAATTTAATAAATGTTAAACATTAAATAATAATAACTCACGCACTTCCCAAGACACTCTTCTTAACAAAGATATAACTTAGAATAAGGACCGCCAGCCCTTGCATTTAGGCTCCAAATATTTCACTGCATTTCATTAAATCTACACCCTTATATTAATCAAATCGTTTAAAACATTATATTTCATGTTAGAAGTTAATATTTTTATTTATTTTTATTTCTAAATTCCAATTAAACTAACCCAAGTTAAGTTAACTTCATATTCTTATTAATTAAATAATAAAAAAAATTCTTAAAGAACACAAAGATCTCTTCAGCTTCTCTTTCTCCGTCTTCGTCTTCCTCTTCAATGGAAAATCCTTCATCAATGTTATAAGAGTTTTCAAATAATTCAATCAGATAAATCTCTTTCATATTAATTCTTACAATTATACTGTTACTTTTCAGTTATATCGATTGGTTTAATGCTGCTGGGAGCCTTCGGTGGTGTCGTGGTGGCCGGAGCATTCAGTTTGAAAATTTGTAAGAAATAATGAATTAACGCTGGTTGGAACCTTCAGTGGTGGTAAGACCGTAAGAGGAAGCATAACTTCCTATCCTCTCCTCGTGTAAAAAAAGAAAAGAAAGAAAGAATGAACTGGTTATTTAGAGCTGCACTTCTCTACAATGAGATGGCTCAATCATTTGAATGGTTATTTCGGTCATTTATAGAGACGCACATGCAAAAAGGCCAAAAACTATTTTCACAGACCAAGATCCTGGAATGGCAAAGGCGTTAGCTAAGATTCTTCTTGATACAAACCATTGATGGAGGATGATTCTTTTTTTCTTAGAGATATTAAGGCATGTATGCACCAGTATGAGGAGGGAACATAGTTTCCAGTAGCTTGGGAACCCATGCTACGAAGGGGGCAAGCCCAGGGATCCAACAACACAATAAAATGGGGTTCCACATCCCTTGCTAAAAGGACAATCAAAGAAGATGTGACAACGAGATTCTAGGACGAGGTTGCAAAGAACACAATTGAGATTAGTCCTCTGAGTAAAGTGGAATATAGAACGTCAAAAGATGATCCAAACTCAATGTTTTTTTTATTCTTTAATTAATAGGAATCTAAAATTTTAATTTGGGTTAGTTTAATTGGAATTAGGAAATAAAAAATAAATAAATATATGAACTTCTAACTTGATGAAGTGTAATATTTTAAACGGTTGGATTAATATAAGGGTCTAAATTTAATGAAATGCGACGAAATGCGTAGAACCTAAATGTAGAGACTCGCGGTCCCTTAGGGACATCAAATAATAAAATTTAGTAAGTTTTGTTAAAATAGCTAGTATATTGAAGTTAGAATGTTAAACTTGACTAGCTAAAATAATTTGAGTCTTTTAATGTTGGAGCGGAATATGTGCGTAGAAGGATCGACAAATGTCAAATCTAATAAAAAGATAAACTAGATTTTTCCATGGTGAGAAAGTCCCAAATTTAATTAACAATATGACAAATTAATGAAAGATAGTAAGTTATTTAATACAAATATATGCATTTAATGCAACGACTATAAATCAAAGAGTCTAAAATTAAATTGTTTTGGAATCAAGGGTTCATATCAAACTAACTAACAACTATATTTGATCCAACAACTCAAATTTAAACGAAGTTATTTAATCCAATGGTGCTTAATAATCCTACAAAAGATCAACTTCAATTCAAAAGTTTAAGTTTCTCTATATATAGACATTCTTGTCACAATTTGCAGCATACATATTTTCTTCCACACAATCTCTCATCAGCAAATTATGGAAGAAGATAGTTCAAGATCGATCAATTTCATGGTTGCACAAGATGAATTTACTAGCCGTGCTTGGGCTAGGATTAGTGAAGATCCCATTGTCGGAATATCACAAACAAAGATTAAACTTTGGAGTCGCATATACGAAGCTTAATGAAATTTATCACTTTATTTAATAGTTTTGCTTGTTACTCGTTTAAAAAAAAATTTAATGAAATGTATAACTAAATTTTTTATAATTGTTTTATATAAAAAAAAATCATATGTATTTTGAGAATTCACTCTTTTAATGGGAAAATGTAAATTGCACGATGAAAATGTAAAGTATTCATCCCAATATTTTGCAATTTCCCATTAGATCAAAATAATTTTACATTTTAGAATATTTTAATACAATGCCACCGGAGTTAGAAAAAATACATTACATTTTTCAAATTTACATCGTACCACGGAAGATTCTCTCAAATTCCTAAACTGAGAAGAGCTCCTAAATTTCTTAAAATTAAATATACACTAATTCAACCATTAATGAGCCTACATAAAAAAAAAAAATTAACATTTATTTTATTTATCTACAAAATCTGCGCAAAAATTCACACAAGTCGGTTGAAAAAAAGTGCTCCCACAAGTGATTTCTCCTTGTCAAAGTGATTTTATTTCGGGCTGTTTGATTTCAGACAATAGCGTCATTATTGTAGAAGTGGCGCACTCTCTACATAAGAAGGTGAGTAGGGGTGATGGTGTGATGGCTATGAAGTTAGAAATGAGTAAGGAATATGACCAAGTTGAGTGGAGTTTTTTAGAGGCAATCGAGGAAAAGTTGGGTTTCACAACCGAATGGATTGATTATGATGTGTGTCAAAACTGTGTCCTTTTCTTTCAAATTGAATGGAGAACCGGTGGGCTTCCTCTTTCCTCAACGGGGCATCCGTCAAGGCGATCGGCTGTCCTCGTATTTATTCGTGTTATGTGCAGAAGGTCTCACGGCTCTTACTGAAAGTTGGGCAACATAGGGGCTGATTCATGGGATCCAAGTGTGTCAAAATGCTCCAGTTATAAACCAACTTCTTTTTACGGATGATAGTTTCCTTTTCCTCCGGGGCACCCTAGAGGAAGTTAACAAGTGAAGAAATCGTTGCACCATTATCAACTTGCTTATGCAAAATAGTAATTTTTTCGTTGAGCTGTGTTGCTTTTAGAGCTAATCTTTCAATTTATCAACAGGTGCTCCTTGCTCACTGTTTGGGAGTTAATCGGGTGGAGGCTCATGATAGATATTTTTGGGGCAAGGTAGAGCTTCATGATAGATATTTTGGCTCAAGAGTGGCGGCAATCGGTAACGCACGTCGGTGAAATGGCCTTCCAAAGTCAACTATGTCCCTGCTGCTCACGAACGGAGAGGAGACAGAAAGAGAAAGAGAGAGATAGAGAGAGAGAGAGAGAGAGAGAGAGATAGATAGAGAGAGATAAAGAGAGAAAGGTGGAGAGAGAGAGTGAGAAAGAGCTATTCATAGGATTTAAATTAACACACTTGATCTGGATAGTCCACGTGAAAATCTTCTATATAAATGTGTGAAGATGAATATCACTAGATCCTAGTACTAAATGACTTCATTGATTCTTTTATTTATTTTAATACAATGATATAAGAGAATGAAATTATAGACCTCGCCCTTTATTATAGTCGAGTTTGAGACTTCTCACATAATGTGTGGAGAGGATTACTATTAGACTGTAGTACTAAGTGGTATCATTGATTATTTTATTTTTATTTTTATATAATGATATAGGAGAATGAAATTATATTTATATTAGGTATCGACCTCGCTTTTTATTATAATCGAATTCGAGATATCTCACATAACACGTGCATCTATAGGCTTTTCCTTCAATAGGAATAAGGGTAATGCAACCCTTGTTCGAGACAATTAACCTTGTGTTCATTACAAAGAATAAGTAAGATTTTTTGCCCCAACTTCAACAACATTTTTGGCAAATCAAAGCTTGACTAATAGTGGCGAGCTAGCCCATAACCTAGGTTGGTTGGAAAAACCCCTTTTTATGTAGTATTTCACTAAAATTTTGAATAACCATCCCAAATTTAAGTTAATAATATTAATAAATCGTAGCACTAAGTGGCGCATCGATTTGTTTATTAAGATTCCGTTTTTGTTCTTTTTTTAGCCGGCAGATTCGTTTTTGTTCTTAACTTTCATTTTTTTTTGGGTCAAATTCTTGACTTTCACGTTATGGGATTATCTAAGGTGTTTTCCCGCTTGTAAATTTCCAAATAAGTCTCTGTACCGTAGGATTTTGTCGGCTGGAAATCGAAAACCTAGGGTTTATTGTGCCGATGCTCGATCAGTGGGTGAAAGAAGGGGGAGACGTGAAGCAACCGGAGCTCAAAGATTTCATCAAGCAGCTTGAATAAATCCCGTCGCCATTGCCAAGCTCTCCAGGTTTCAGAATGGACGAGTAATGCGATGAAGCGCAAACTCTCCCCAGGAGACATTGCTGCTTGGCTAGCTTGGATCTCCAAATTCCGTGGCCTCAATCAAAGAAGCTGATTCCGATAGCATCCCGCACCCATCTAGAGCTGTTCCAGTATATGGTTCTCTCTTAAATTGCATTGCATATCATAAATCTTTGGAAAAAGGCTGAGATTAATTTTGAAAAGATGAAGGAGTTGGGTTTGTTGATCGAGGTTTGGAATTGTGATACAATGGTATTTCTCTATTCTCAAACGAGTGAACATGAAAAGCTACACATTCTAGTCAAAGAGATGGAAGAAAAAACATTGGTTATGAGTTATTTTCATATGCAGCCACTTGTGACATTGGCCAAGTGGAAAAGCTTTTGCTGAAGATGGAAGCTTATCCTCTGGTCACTATGAACTGGCATGGTTATTTTGTTGCAGCCAATGCATTCTTGAAGACTGGATTGGTGGAGAAGGCATCAACATTGCTGAGGAGATCGGAGCAACTCATTGTTATTGACAAAAGGAAAATTGCTTATGAACACCTGACGACTTCATATGCTGCTATTGGTAATAAAGATGAGGTTTATGTTGATTGAATGAGGTTTGTACAAAAACATGGTAGGATTCTATAATAATGGGTACCGGTGTACGGTGAGTTCGATGATGAAGATGAGTGACATTGATGGTGTGGAGAAGTTTGTGGATGAATGGGAATCAGGGT
Organism: Oemleria cerasiformis; assembly: GCA_037349345.1. Classification (NCBI taxonomy): domain Eukaryota; kingdom Viridiplantae; phylum Streptophyta; class Magnoliopsida; order Rosales; family Rosaceae; genus Oemleria; species Oemleria cerasiformis. The sequence goes on from JAZGTL010000016.1 coordinate 5,246,603, forward strand.
TCATATGCTTAGACATTGGAATACCCAACTTTCTGGTTCTTACTTACTGCAGGAAAGGTATTTTGGAGAAGGCCAAATTATATGTGCAGAAGCTTATGGAGAGCAGAAAGGGGGATGCAAGCTCATGGATTTTTCTGGCTACGGGATATCACATGGATGGTCAGATGGAAGAGGCAGTGGAAGCAATGAAAATGGCAGGGAAGTTTTCAAGTCTACCAGGACGCAAGTTTAACCATTCAACTATTGCTGCATGTCTCGAGCACTTGAAAGAGAAGGAAGATGTGGAAGTTGCACATGAGATTTTGAGAAAGGAAAAGGGGTCATATACCAACAGCTTTGTGGATTAAGTTGGTAAATTATATCGATGATGGTGAACCTCAGGGATCTAGAGTCCTTGATTAGGTTAAAGAGGAAATCATATGAAAAGGATTGATCAAATTCGGGGTGAAGGGATACATTTAATAGTGGAGCTCAACAATGCTGGTAGCCAGATAGCATCTAAATAGATATGCACATCCATGAAAGGTATTTTGTTCTATCTAAATGCTTCAGATGACTTGCTAGCTGCTAGTTAATAAGTGTATACATCTCTGTCTTAGTTGCTACAATTAATAAGTCTGAAACGACCAATTGGCTAAGCATAGGTGTAACCAGGTGCTTATTATTGCTGGAAATAGCCGGAAGCTTGAAACATGTCTAGTTAAAATCTCAAGTTAGCAGTTGGAATATATCATGGCATATTGTGAGCAGCATCCCCTGTTATGTTTGTTCTTTGTTTGTGGTTTGCGCCAATTTTCAAGCAAAAATATCTAATATTTTTCTTTTGTAAAATATGCAGACTTTTCCATTGAGATATTATATATTACCCTATTCACATGCGCATTAATCATTCTGTACCGGGCAATTTTGATTATGATGATTCAACTCAAATGGTCTGTAACAGTAGTTTAGTGGGGTATTGGAGAGGAAGAATATGAACTAATTGAAATATAGTACCAGATTTTGCTTTATGTTTTAGTTTGGAAATTCTAGGGATTTTAAGAGAGTTTGAAAGTTATTTTTCGTCGGCATAAGAATTCAATTCAGACTCTCATGAAGTTGTTGAATTGTCATGGAGAGGAAGATTATGAAATAATTGTAATATTATACCAGATTTTGCTTTATGTTTTTATTTGGAAATTCTAGGGATTTTAAGAGAGTTTTAAAGTTCTATTTTGTGGGCATAAAGATTCAACTCATACCCTCATGAAGTTGTTGAATTGTGATGGATATTAGAGAGGAAAAAGATGGGTACCAACCTCTCCCTTCATGCTTTCTCAAAAGTTATAACCTTTTCTTTTTCTAAAGCCTTGAAAATACTAATTACCTTGACCACAAAATTACAAAACGCGTGATTATCCATTGAGTAAACAAGAAACTTTATACCTTACAAAGGATACGTAACAGAATCATGATTTTAGTATTTGCATATAAACTTTCATTATACATTGTTGAATATAAAGCAAGCAGCTTGTGCTGCTGCTGCTGCTGTTTATGGTTGTACTGCGGCTGATGCAGCTTATGCTTGTACTGTCATGACTAACTATATTAGTTAGGATTTAGTTAGTTAAATGATTAGTTAGAATTCTGTTTTCCAGCTAAGCCATGTGGGCTTTACAAAGTCTGTCAGTGTAAACCATTTGGGATTCGTGAGAAAAACTGAGATAATTGACTGCAAGCTTTTCTCTTAAAACTCTCTGTGTGTTTCTCAGAAATCAACCTTTCTCTCCCTCTGTAATTTCTTTTCACCATGACTCTCATCCTTAGCATACATAACCATTTAATATTGACCAAATAAAAAAAAAAACATGAAATCTTTCACTAAAAATTAACACTTAGCAAGCTTTTACGCCATTTTTATTTATTTGAAATTGGGAAGTCATAAATTGAGAAAAAGGAATGGGTATGAGGGTGACCATCAATCTGTTCTTGATTTTTTTATTTTTATATTGAGTTCATCGAATTTGGAAATTGTACAAAACCATGGTTGGGCTATTCAATCATGGGAGAATGGGAATCTGGGAACAGATTCTTTGACTTTAGAATACCCAACTTGCTGATGAATGCTTACTGCAAGAAAGGCCTTCTGGAGCAAGAAGGCCAAATCATATGTAAAGAAGCCATCTGAAGGTTCAAAGGAGGATTTTAGCACTTGGAGTAACGAAGCTTTCGTGAAACGCTGCTTTAAATCCCTCTGCTATTATGTTTAGAAGGAGAGAATTCGCAGAACCCTAAACTCTAAACCCTAATCAACATTGTGTCTTAATTGAAAGTTTGAAACAATTAAGAAGTGCTTCTTGTCGTTTTTGCTGCTTCTTCTTATCCTAGGTCTCTGGTAAATGTCATTTATGACAAAATAGAAGAGACGTGGCTGTGACAAGCTTCGGCAGTTTAACTTTTACGGTAATCTCAAAACACAAGCAGAAAGAATGTACATCAAGCTAGCAACAAGAATCTATCTATATTTTTCATTTGGGTTAATCCACTTGGTTTTAAGTTTTAGCTAATACTCATTCTAATATTTTATCACTAATTAATTAAATAACTTCATTAGACATGCAAGACATGGATTCCCTGACAGCTGAAGTATCTAATTTGTTTTTCAAGCGGCAATTTCTAATATGTTTATTTAATAAAATATACATATTTTGTCATTCTCATATTATATTCAACCAATCCAGGCCGGCAACTAAAAATTTCCCCTTCGCCCACAAATTCTACACCAATACAGTTTTGTTCACCTCTCATGTCACTCACTAGTGACAATTATAGGAAATATATTATTAGCAAAAAAGACAGATTAGAAACATAGGCCTAGTAATGGAAACTTAGAAGAACAAGAAGAAAAACAAAGGCCTCCTCCCCAAAGCCAGCAGAGGAAGGGAAACAGTTGTCAAACTATGCTTTCATTTTCATGTATGCCAACCTAAGCATTGGTTCTGTGGTGACGATAATTACAAGTAATGGCGGTCATGTTGATTTCCACAATACTTCAAGTGTGCCTTTTAGTATTCAGTATGATATAATAATTTAGGGCCCAAACTCAAAAGCCTGAGATAATCTGATCTTGTGATAATTGTTTTTGTGAAAAATGGACCTCTTCTTCTTCTTCTTCATCATTGCACTGCTATCTATGTTTGTTGTTTCAGCTGTCTTTGTGCTGAATTCATGGACTCCATCGCCAAAAAGCATGGGGGACATCCCAGGTAGCTTGGGATGGCCAGTTGTGGGAGAAAGCTTCTCATTCATATCCGAGTTTTCGAGTCCATCTGGTATTTACAGCTTCATGAACAAGAGGCAGCAGAGGTAACAACCAATGCAATGAATTTTCAAAGTTTCGAAAAGTAATCTATTTTGAATTTTGAATCTTCTTTGTAGGTATGGAAAGGTGTTCAAGACTTTTGTGTTGGGGAGATTCAGTGTGTTCATGACTGGGAGGGAAGCAAGCAAAATTTTGTTAGCTGGGAAAGATGGGATGGTTAGTTTAAACCTGTTCTACACCGGCCAGCAAGTGCTAGGCCCCACCAGCTTGCTCCAAACCACCGGCGAAGAACACAAGCGCCTTAGGCGCCTCATTGCAGAGCCCCTATCACTTGAGGGCCTTAAAAAGCATTTTAACTTCATCAATAATCTGGCAATTGAGACATTAGAGCAATGGCCTGGACGAACGGTTTTGGTTCTTGAAGAAGCTTCTACAGTTGAGTATTAGATTCTCCTTTTCTAAACTCTTAACATTGTTGAAGGGCACTGAGTTGATGTTGAAATGTTTTTGCAGTTCACTCTCAAAGTTATTGGCAACATGATCATGAGCTTGGAGCCTGCTGGTGAAGAGCAAGAGAAATTTCGATCCAATTTTAAGCTGATATCTTCCTCATTTGCATCCTTGCCATTTAAAATCCGCGGAACAGCTTTTCATAGTGGAATTCAGGTATCATATGCCTTGTCAACGAAGTAAAACATTTTGGTGGTTCATGCAGGAAGGATTTTGTTGAGTTCGTTTCTGATACATTCGTTCTGTCTTAACAGGCACGGGATAGGATGTATGCAATGTTGGATTCAATCATTTCTAAAAGGAGAAGTGGAAGAGGATTCCAACAAGATTTCTTAGAATCGCTGATCATGAAACATAGCAAATCGGCGGGGGAGGAAGATGATAAAGATAAACTCACTGATAAACAATTGAAGGACAACATATTGACTCTGCTGGTTGCAGGTCATGATACTACAACCGCTGCTCTCACTTGGCTCATTAAATTCCTCGGAGAGAATCCTGGTGTTCTTGAACAACTTAGAGTAATGCATCTAAAACACGTATGCATAGTTTAATATAGATTTGATTCCATGAACTGAAACGTACAATTGTCAAATTTACAGGATGAGCACAGGCAAATTCAAGCAAACCGAGACAATGGAGAAAATCTAACATGGGATGAAGTTAACAACATGCCTTACACCGCAAAAGTAAGCAGCTCTTTGATATTCCAAGGTCAGTTTTTCTTTGCAATTTATGAACAGAAAATTGATGGAGGATTGTTGAGCCTCAGGTGATTAGTGAAACTCTTAGAAGAGCCACTATTTTACCTTGGTTTTCAAGAAAAGCTGCTCAGAATTTCGAGATTGATGGTACAACACTTAGACTTCAACAAAAGCCGTTGTTTCTTGGACAAGTTTAAGCATGTGGTTCTAATTAAGCCATTCTACACGTTACAGGTTATAAAATAGAGAAAGGCTGGTCTGTTAATTTGGATGTTGTCTCCATTCACCATGACCCAGGAGTGTTTCTGAATCCTCAGAAGTTTGACCCCTCTAGATTTGATGTAAGTTGTTCTTCCTTCCCGTTCCAGCAATCACCATGAAACTATTATTGCATTGGTAAAAAAAATATGTGAAACCAAAATGCAGGCACCCCTAAAGCCTTTTAGCTTTCTGGGATTTGGTAGCGGACAGCGTATGTGCCCTGGAATCAACCTGGCCAAGCTCGAAATCTCAGTGTTCATTCATCACCTGGTCTGCAGATACACGTACGATTTCATATTTTATTTGAGCTTTTTTCTTTTTCAGAAATGAGATAGAGAATTCTGATTATTGTGGATTTTAAATCTATAGGTGGAGGCCACTGGAGAATGATGACTCTGTCCAGCCAACACTTGTGAGGATGCCAAAGAACAAGTACCCAATTGTCGCTGAGCCACTACTTTAAATCATTATGAGTTTTTAGATTAAGATTAAGAGTAATGGTAGCTTGTATTGTGCAATTATGCCTCAAATCAAATAAGTAATGTTTGCCAATATTGAGCCACCTGGTGTTCTTCAAGTGGTAGCTCTTTCTCTTTGCATTGGCTGCTGAAAGCTATGAGCAATATCTACTCCGAACACCCAATAATAATCAAATTATTACATACCCCGTTTAAAAGTTTGTAAAACAATCTACGTGGTTTCCACTACAAAATTAATAATGTAAATGAATTCTATGAATAAGATTACGTAGTAAACAGTGATTATGCTACGAACAATTAATACATTACTTTCGGGGATGCAAACAAAGCAGTTGCAAGTAACAACGGATTATGGAGGAGAGAAGGGAAGAAGGAATCAAACACTTAAGTGTTGAAAATAGAGGACGGAAGAATAATTTTCGAACATTTATTTTGTTTAAGAGTATATAAACTTTATATAGGTTAATAGCTAACTTAACATAATTAAGAAATGATATAATAATTTGAGAAATTACAAAATATTTTCTTAATTATGAAAGTTGACTATTTCCGATTCTGTTGGTTTTCAATATCGTTCTATTGATTCTCAAAATCATTATATTGATTATTAACACTCTCTCCTAAATTGGAGAGTAAATGCCCATTTAGATAGGTATGAAATCAGATTTGAATTTGGAGCTTCAAATCAAAATTTAGTTGTTTGGATAATTGTTAATTATGTGAATTTGGATTTGCGTCAAATTCAGTGTGGATTTGATAAAACCGAAATCCAAGGATTTGAAATACCTTTTGAAAGTAGGTATTTGACAAATCCTCTCATCTTCTTCCTCTTTTTTTACCCGTGCAATCAAAACGCAGTCAGTGGCCCTCTCCTCCATCTCCAACTTTTCTCCCCTTCCATCTCCGCTCTGGTCTATGTCCTTCTCTCTCTCCCTCCCTCTTTGTCTTTTTGTTCTTCTTTCTCTCTCCTCCATGTGTCTGTCTTCTCTCTCCTACCTCTGTCTCTGAGTCTCTCCTCCATCTCCAACCTCTCTCCGTCTTTCCTTCTCCTCCTTCCTCATGAGTGGCGAGCGTGGTGTTGGTCGTTGGTGGTGGCGGAGTGGTATTGTTACGGCAAATCTCTAACCTCTCTCCTGTTAAGAACTAGAATTAACCAAAGCAATGAACAAGAACTCAACAAGCTGAACTGAATGACTAAGTCTTATTAACAAAGATTTCAATACAAAGCCCTAACTGAATAAACGTAAAAGCAGCCCAAGTTAAACCAACGTGGTAGCATAAACTTGGAACAATTCAAAGCAAACAGATTATCCTAGAAACTATGATATTATTCTAACAGAAACAAACTAACTAGAAATCCTGAAAGCATGCAGCGACTTCTTCAATCCCTCCCTTAAACTAACTGCTGCCAAGCAATTAGTTTACATCAGGAATTTCACACACACCCAATAACCCTCGGAGCTTCCAAAATGCATCAAGCTTCAAAGGTTTAGTCATCAAATCTGCCACCTGATCTTGACTTCCACAATGAACTAATTCAACTGCTCCATCTTTAGTAAGGTCCCTTAAGAAATGAAACCTCCCATCTATATGTTTGCTGCGCCCGTGCATAACTGGATTTTTGGACAATTTAATTGTTGAGCCGTTGTCACACATGATAGTGGTACAGCCTCCATCTCAATGCCCCAACTCCTTCAAAATCCTCTTCTTCCAAACTGCTTGACAAGCGCAAGCTGCAGCTGCCACAAACTCAGCTTCTGTGGTTGATAAAGTCACAATAGGTTGCTTCTTTGAACTCCATGAAACTGCACCAGAGCTCATCAAAAACACGTATCCAGATGTACTCTTTCTGTCCTCCATGTCTCCAGCATAGTCACTATCCATGTCTCCATCTCCCTCCTTCCTTCTTCCTCCTTCCTCCTTCCTCCTCCTTCAGAAATATGATTAAAGAAAAGCTTACATTGAACTTGCGTAGTACACCCTTGGCATAAGTAGCTTCTTCGCCATCAATCCATCATCGTCACCGACCTCACTGCACCGATTCACAACACAAAATGTTAAAGAACAAATTCTTGCTATAAATTTTGAAGCTACGGAAGAAAATGGGATTTGAAGGGACAAATTGTGAGACATACGGTGTGGGCGCTACTGGTTCGCTCTTTCTGCGAAAGACTCTGGGTATGAACCTTCGCTGAAAAAAAACAGAGGAAGAATTCAGCCTCATGAGTGTCGGCGGGTGGTGTAGGTCGTTGGTGGCTGGTGGTGATGTGAGTTGTACTTTTTCAGAGGTCACGTGTAGTCTGATGCCTATTTTTTTTTTTTTTTTTCAAATCCTTTGGTAGAAATTCTTGTATCAATTTTAAGAATCAAACAATTAGATTTGAAATGAATGGATTTAAAATTCAAATTTAAATCCAAATTCATGAATTCAAACGGAGCCTAAATATTGTGAAGTCTCAACTTACAAAGTAAGTTTCTTGTCAGAAATATTGTGAAGTCTCAACTTACAAAGTAAGTTTCTTGTCATATTGATGTATTCTCTAGTGCTTCAACTACCATTATTGTAATGTGGTAAATCTGGTAACTTTGGTAAGAAATACCCTTTTTCAAATCCGCCCTCATGAAAAAGTAACGACAATAACACAAATGTCAAATACAGTGACACAAAGACCAAAAGATGGCCCAAAAGTTGTGTAAGGTCAAACGTGAGAAAAGTAGCTATACTTAATGGAATGAAGAGATAATTTAATAAATGTTAAACATTAAATAATAATAACTCACGCACTTCCCAAGACACTCTCCTTAACAAAGAGATAACTTAGAATAAGGACCGCGAGCCCTTGCATTTAGGCCCCAAATATTTCACTGCATTTCATTAAATCTACACCCTTATATTAATCCAACCGTTTAAAACATTATATTTCATGTTAGAAGTTAATATTTTTATTTATTTTTATTTCTAAATTCCAATTAAACAAACCCAAGTTAAGTTAACTTCATATTCTTATTAATTAAATAATAAAAAAAATTCTTAAAGAACACAAGATCTCTTCAGCTTCTCTTTCTCCGTCTTCGTCTTCCTCTTCAATGGAAAATCCTTCATCAATGTTATAAGAGTTTTCAAATAATTCAATCAGATAAATCTCTTTCATATTAATTCTTACAATTATACTGTTACTTTTCAGTTATATCGATTGGTTTAATGCTGCTGGGAGCCTTCGGTGGTGCCGTGGTGGCCGGAGCATTCAGTTTGAAAATTTGTAAGAAATAATGAATTAACGCTGGTTGGAACCTTCAGTGGTGGTAAGACCGTAAGAGGAAGCATAACTTCCTATCCTCTCCTCGTGTAAAAAAAGAAAAGAAAGAAAGAATGAACTGGTTATTTAGAGCTGCACTTCTCTACAATGAGATGGCTCAATCATTTGAATGGTTATTTCGGTCATTTATAGAGACGCACATGCAAAAAGGCCAAAAACTATTTTCACAGACCAAGATCCTAGAATGGCAAAGGCGTTAGCTGAGATTCTTCTTGATACAAACCATTTATGGAGGATGATTCTTTTTTTCTTAGAGATATTAAGGCATGTATGGACCAGTATGAGGAGGGAACATAGTTTCCAGTAGCTTGGGAACCCATGCTACGAAGGGGGCAAGCCCAGGGATCCAACAACACAATAAAATGGGGTTCCACATCCCTTGCTAAAAGGACAATCAAAGAAGATGTGACAACAAGATTCTAGGACGAGGTTGCAAAGAAAACAATTGAGATTAGTCCTCTGAGTAAAGTGGCCAAGTCACAAATATAGAACGTCAAAAGATGATCCAAACTCAATGTTTTTTTTGTTCTTTAATTAATAGGAATCTAAAATTTTAATTTGGGTTAGTTTAATTGGAATTAGAAAATAAAAAATAAATAAAAATATGAACTTCTAACTTGATGAAGTGTAATGTTTTAGTTGGATTAATATAAGGATCTAAATTTAATGAAATGCGACGAAATGCGTAGAACCTAAATGTAGAGACTCACGGTCCCTTAGGGACATCAAATAATAAAATTTAGTATGTTTTGTTAAAATAGCTAGTATATTGAAGTTAGAATGTTAAACTTGACTAGCTAAAATAATTTGAGTCTTTTAATGTTGGAGCGGAATATATGCGTAGAAGGATCGACAAATGTCAAATCTAATAAAAAGATAAACTAGATTTTTCCATGGTGAGAAAGTCCCAAATTTAATTAACAATATGACAAAGGTTCTCCAATACAATACCTAATCAACTAATATAAACTAGCCAAATTCATATGAGATAAGGAACATAAAACTACCCAAAATCCTAAATTTTCCTAAAGCTATTAAAATCAAATCTCTCTTGAAACTTCTTAAGTACTATAACCTAAAAATCACATCGATACGTCTTATTATACTTTCTTACGACATATTTGCAACTTGATCGCAAGTTAATCTTCTTGCCGCTTGAAAAACAAATTAGATACTTCAAGCGGCAATTTCTAATATGTTTATTTAATAAAATATACAGATTTTGTAATTCTGATATTATATTCAACCAATCCAGGCCGGCAACTAAAAATTTCCCCTTCGCCCACAAATTCTACACCAATACAGTTTTGTTCACCTCTCATGTCACTCACTAGTGACAATTATAGGAAATATATTATTAGCAAAAAAGACAGATTAGAAACATAGGCCTAGTAATGGAAACTTAGAAGAACAAGAAGAAAAACAAAGGCCTCCTCCCCAAAGCCAGCAGAGGAAGGGAAACAGTTGTCAAACTATGCTTTCATTTTCATGTATGCCAACCTAAGCATTGGTTCTGTGGTGACGATAATTACAAGTAATGGCGGTCATGTTGATTTCCACAATACTTCAAGTGTGCCTTTTAGTATTCAGTATGATATAATAATTTAGGGCCCAAACTCAAAAGCCTGAGATAATCTGATCTTGTGATAATTGTTTTTGTGAAAAATGGACCTCTTCTTCTTCTTCTTCATCATTGCACTGCTATCTATGTTTGTTGTTTCAGCTGTCTTTGTGCTGAATTCATGGACTCCATCGCCAAAAAGCATGGGGGACATCCCAGGTAGCTTGGGATGGCCAGTTGTGGGAGAAAGCTTCTCATTCATATCCGAGTTTTCGAGTCCATCTGGTATTTACAGCTTCATGAACAAGAGGCAGCAGAGGTAACAACCAATGCAATGAATTTTCAAAGTTTCGAAAAGTAATCTATTTTGAATTTTGAATCTTCTTTGTAGGTATGGAAAGGTGTTCAAGACTTTTGTGTTGGGGAGATTCAGTGTGTTCATGACTGGGAGGGAAGCAAGCAAAATTTTGTTAGCTGGGAAAGATGGGATGGTTAGTTTAAACCTGTTCTACACCGGCCAGCAAGTGCTAGGCCCCACCAGCTTGCTCCAAACCACCGGCGAAGAACACAAGCGCCTTAGGCGCCTCATTGCAGAGCCCCTATCACTTGAGGGCCTTAAAAAGCATTTTAACTTCATCAATAATCTGGCAATTGAGACATTAGAGCAATGGCCTGGACGAACGGTTTTGGTTCTTGAAGAAGCTTCTACAGTTGAGTATTAGATTCTCCTTTTCTAAACTCTTAACATTGTTGAAGGGCACTGAGTTGATGTTGAAATGTTTTTGCAGTTCACTCTCAAAGTTATTGGCAACATGATCATGAGCTTGGAGCCTGCTGGTGAAGAGCAAGAGAAATTTCGATCCAATTTTAAGCTGATATCTTCCTCATTTGCATCCTTGCCATTTAAAATCCGCGGAACAGCTTTTCATAGTGGAATTCAGGTATCATATGCCTTGTCAACGAAGTAAAACATTTTGGTGGTTCATGCAGGAAGGATTTTGTTGAGTTCGTTTCTGATACATTCGTTCTGTCTTAACAGGCACGGGATAGGATGTATGCAATGTTGGATTCAATCATTTCTAAAAGGAGAAGTGGAAGAGGATTCCAACAAGATTTCTTAGAATCGCTGATCATGAAACATAGCAAATCGGCGGGGGAGGAAGATGATAAAGATAAACTCACTGATAAACAATTGAAGGACAACATATTGACTCTGCTGGTTGCAGGTCATGATACTACAACCGCTGCTCTCACTTGGCTCATTAAATTCCTCGGAGAGAATCCTGGTGTTCTTGAACAACTTAGAGTAATGCATCTAAAACACGTATGCATAGTTTAATATAGATTTGATTCCATGAACTGAAACGTACAATTGTCAAATTTACAGGATGAGCACAGGCAAATTCAAGCAAACCGAGACAATGGAGAAAATCTAACATGGGATGAAGTTAACAACATGCCTTACACCGCAAAAGTAAGCAGCTCTTTGATATTCCAAGGTCAGTTTTTCTTTGCAATTTATGAACAGAAAATTGATGGAGGATTGTTGAGCCTCAGGTGATTAGTGAAACTCTTAGAAGAGCCACTATTTTACCTTGGTTTTCAAGAAAAGCTGCTCAGAATTTCGAGATTGATGGTACAACACTTAGACTTCAACAAAAGCCGTTGTTTCTTGGACAAGTTTAAGCATGTGGTTCTAATTAAGCCATTCTACACGTTACAGGTTATAAAATAGAGAAAGGCTGGTCTGTTAATTTGGATGTTGTCTCCATTCACCATGACCCAGGAGTGTTTCTGAATCCTCAGAAGTTTGACCCCTCTAGATTTGATGTAAGTTGTTCTTCCTTCCCGTTCCAGCAATCACCATGAAACTATTATTGCATTGGTAAAAAAAATATGTGAAACCAAAATGCAGGCACCCCTAAAGCCTTTTAGCTTTCTGGGATTTGGTAGCGGACAGCGTATGTGCCCTGGAATCAACCTGGCCAAGCTCGAAATCTCAGTGTTCATTCATCACCTGGTCTGCAGATACACGTACGATTTCATATTTTATTTGAGCTTTTTTCTTTTTCAGAAATGAGATAGAGAATTCTGATTATTGTGGATTTTAAATCTATAGGTGGAGGCCACTGGAGAATGATGACTCTGTCCAGCCAACACTTGTGAGGATGCCAAAGAACAAGTACCCAATTGTCGCTGAGCCACTACTTTAAATCATTATGAGTTTTTAGATTAAGATTAAGAGTAATGGTAGCTTGTATTGTGCAATTATGCCTCAAATCAAATAAGTAATGTTTGCCAATATTGAGCCACCTGGTGTTCTTCAAGTGGTAGCTCTTTCTCTTTGCATTGGCTGCTGAAAGCTATGAGCAATATCTACTCCGAACACCCAATAATAATCAAATTATTACATACCCCGTTTAAAAGTTTGTAAAACAATCTACGTGGTTTCCACTACAAAATTAATAATGTAAATGAATTCTATGAATAAGATTACGTAGTAAACAGTGATTATGCTACGAACAATTAATACATTACTTTCGGGGATGCAAACAAAGCAGTTGCAAGTAACAACGGATTATGGAGGAGAGAAGGGAAGAAGGAATCGAACACTTAAGTGTTGAAAATAGTGGACGGAAGAATAATTTTCGAACATTTATTTTGTTCAAGAGTATATAAACTTTATATAGGTTAATAGCTAACTTAACATAATTAAGAAATGATATAATAATTTGAGAAATTACAAAATATTTTCTTAATTATGAAAGTTGACTATTTCCGATTCTGTTGGTTTTCAATATCGTTCTATTGATTCTCAAAATCATTATATTGATTATTAACACTCTCTCCTAAATTGGAGAGTAAATGCCCATTTGGATAGGTATGAAATCAGATTTGAATTTGGAGCTTCAAATCAAAATTTAGTTGTTTGGATAATTGTTAATTATGTGAATTTGGATTTGCGTCAAATTCAGTGTGGATTTGATAAAACCGAAATCCAAGGATTTGAAATACCTTTTGAAAGTAGGTATTTGACAAATCCTCTCATCTTCTTCCTCTTTTTTTACCCGTGCAATCAAAACGCAGTCAGTGGCCCTTGATCAGTCGTTATTTATGCATCATTTTGAGGTCTTTATATGCCTCTCTTACATATCTTTTGAATGATTTCGTGCCATCAATAGTAGAAAATGATCAATCTTGTGAGACTTGTGCAAAGTTAGAAAGATAGGAAAAATCTGGAAAGAACGCAAAAAGAATGACTCAAATCGGAGTCCAGATGAAGGAGATATCCTCATTTCAATATCAGGTCCTGAACGGAGGCCTGAGTGCGCCAGTGCGCCAGTGCGCCTATTTTGGGCCACTGGCCAAGTACCTCATATCAGGCCCTCCGGGTCCCGAACTTGTGTTTCATGACATCAAGGTCAAGTCCTAGAAGTGCCAAGGTCGCGCCAAGGCAGGTCGAGGACATGTCCCAAGAACTCCCATCCGAGCCCAGATGTGCGCCTAAGCCGGGGTCCCTGTTCCGCCAGCAGTGGATCAGAGGTTCTCCCTCTGCGCCAAGCATGACAACATTTGCGCCAAGCCTGAACGACGATGCGCTTCTATTATACTCCTAACGTACTTCAAAAGCGCGGTCCCAGATCCTGATTACGAAGACAGTCAAAAATCCAAGTTTGGCCAGCTTGCGTTCCCACTTGCCAGCTTGCATTCACACTTCCGGCCATGCTCTGATTGGTTCGAATAGATTTTAAAGACTTTATAATTAATTAAAAGTAAAATAACTTTCCCTATTCCTATAGGACATGGTTTTACCAATCTGTATAGAACAAGGTTATACCAATCCTTATAGAACAAGGTTTTCCCTTTGTCTATAAAAGGGAGCCTTTGTTCAGTGTTTTAGGGAGAGATAATTAGCTAGGGACGTTTTGGTTTTTCTGGGAAAACAGAGACCTGAGCCATAGAGTTCCGTTTTGGTTTTCTAGAGAATTAGGGACCATATATTTTCGGAGATAATCTTTCACTTAGATTATTGGACGTGGAGCTTGGAGAAGAAGGCCCTGCCATGTCTTCTGCTGCATCTGTTCTTAACAATCTCTTCTGTACCCTTATTTTCATTATTGCAATTTACTTATGGATTCAATTATACTTGTGTTTATTTCAGTTATGTGTGAGTAGTCATTAGGATTAGGGCTGCTTGAAGCCCTAGCCATGTTAGCTTATTGATTGGATTTCTGGCTCTTGATTATGATTGCTATGCATGCTGAATAAGTTGGATTACTATGCTTAATGAACTTAATTTATGCCTATAAGATTAGCTACCTTGTTTGCATATAATTATAGATGTAATTTCTTGAGTGACCGTCATATCATCTTGTGATTTGGAGCATCGAAAGTATTCGTACTTGTAATCTTAACTCATGACGACCTAGGATTGCATGCCACTTTGCTAGGCTAATGTGGTGTCATTAAATTCTCTTTAAACTTCATGCATCATCTTAAAAGGTAGGTGATAGACGTTCTAGGCATATGCCCTGTTTAGAACATGCTAAGTAAGAGGGAATAAGATGTGTCTAGTGAACCAACGCCAGGTCCTAGGCACGGGCACCTAATTCAGAAAATGCATAGTAATTTGATCAAGGAAATCTGGTTAAGAGCTATAATTGGTTAGAGTGGATAGTAAGCCTTAATTCGCCTTAGTTAACAACCTTTCATTCTTGCATTGTTATTTTCTGCACTTTGATTTACTTGTCTTTAAATTTCAGTTATCACATCATAAACAAACCCCCCCCCCCCCCTGTGTGTGTGTGTGTGTGTTTTTATTTAAGTTAACAAATCTGAACTAAATTGGTCATAACGTTGATACAAGTCCTCGAGGGATCGACTCTTGCTGTGCTACTATACTATACTATACTTATCGATTTGTGCACTTGCAAGGATTTTATAACTGTTAGAATTGAATTGCATATTTCTTGCTCTTTAAATCTACCAACAAGTTTTTGGCGCCGTTGCCGGGGACTTGTCCCTCAACGGTGCCCATTCAAGTTTAGATTTGTAACTTAGTTTTTTTTCTTTTTTTGTTAGGTACCCGTGTATGTCATTCCAAGGTTCAGTGCACGGGTCATCAAGTGGACCATCATCGCAAGCATCTTCAGTCCACGGCTCTCCGCCACCAAGCCCAAGGAGGATGGCGGACCACAGAGAAGAGCAGGGCCTGGAACGTGGCCTAGTACCGCAAGCCCCATGGCGCCTTAAGGATTTTGCCATGCCCCATGTCTCGGAGGATCAATTTCCAATTGTTTTTCCCGAGTCAACAGTGGCAAACTTCGAATTAAAGTCAGGGACAATTCACATGCTGCCTACATTCCACGGCCTTGCTGGCGAGGACCCGCACTTTCATATCAAGGAATTTGTTGAGGTTTGTTCAACACTGCGCATCAATGGTATGACAGAATCGGAAATCCGCCTGCGGCTCTTTCACTTCAGTCTCAAGGATCGCGCCAAGACATGGTTTCATTCATTGGCGCCGGCTTCCATTCACTCTTGGAGGGACTTGACGTCCAAATTCTTAACACAGTACTTTCCTGTGGAAAAGACAAATGAGTTAAAGTCCAAGATCATGAACCCACGGCAAGACATGGAGGAGTCTTTCTACGAGTTTTGGGAGCGGTTCAATCAGATGCTACGGGCGTGCCCCCACCACCATATTGATGCCCATCATCTTATGCTATACTTCTATGGAGGCTTGAAAACTAGCGATCGGACAATGGTGGATTCTCAATCCCAAGGGATTCTAGAAGGCACAGCCGAGGAAGCAAGGACCGCCTTTGAGAACATTGCTCAAAGGGAAAAACAGTTCAGCTACAGGGGTCCCTCCTCTAGAGCTACGGGTGATGCATCCGCCAAATACAAAGATGACGCCATTGCTCAGCTCACGGCAATGGTAAAACAATTGTGTAGCGAGAAAGCCAAAGGAGTTCACATCTGCGAGGTTTGTTCAATTCATGGTCACACATCCCAGGACTGCCCGGTTGTGGAAGAGGCCAACTTTGCTGGAGGGTTCAATAGCAATTCTCGACCCCGGAATGACCCATATTCCAACACTTACAATCCGGGGTGGAGAAATCATCCTAATTTCCGTTGGAGCAACAATCAAGCAACCGCGAATCCCTTGCCACCCCCTGGATTTGAGCAGCAAGCCGCAGGCCCTCAGGGGAACTACCACGGTCCTTCCTCAAACCAGAATGGCGGAAGCAAGTCTGTTGAGGACTCCATCCATATCCTGACTCAACAGCAGGCTCAACTCATAAAATTCATGCACGATAGCCAGAGTTAGACGGGAGACTTCAAAAATGCAATTGCAAACTTGGAGCGTCAAATGGGACAGGTGGCGAACCAACTAAATCAGCGGGAGCAGGGCAAGCTACCGAGTCAAGTCCTGGTAAATCCGAAAGGATTTCACAATCCTACGGCTAATGCCATCACGCTGGAGAAGGAAACACCACTTCAAGACCCCACATATGCCACCCTCACAGGACCTGAAACTGAGCCTCAACCTACTCTGCCAAGGATCACCGACCAGGGGGCGCCGCAAAACATGCCACGGCCAACACCTCTGGCGCAGAACCAGTCCAATGAGTCACCAAGTGCCCTACCGCAAAGAGGACCTGACACTGCGCCTACTTCGGCCACGGCTGGCATGCAACCTGCTCCTAAGCCCAAGTCGCAGCACTCGAATACTTCTAACTCTAAACCTCAGAATTCCAATTCTAAAAAAGTCACTTTTGAGTTAGCTAATAATGTTGATTATCCATTTCCTCGCAGGTTCCAAAACAGGAATAAGCAAAAGGAGGACTTTGAGGAAGAAATCATCAGCATGTTGCAGAAGCTTCAGATCACACTGCCTTTCCATAAAATTGTCAAGCACATGCCTATCTTTGCGAAGCTGATCAAGGACTTAGTTACAGGCAAGCGTGGTTTTAGCTCCACGGACACCATTGACATCCCTATGGCCTGCTCGGCTGCCCTTTTGCGCATGCCCCTTAAGGCCAATGATCCTGGGCCGCCATCCCTTCCATGTGTCATTCAGTCAAAAAGATTCGAACATTGCCTTTGCGACACGGGAGCATCAGTGAACATCATGCCATTCCACATTTATAGGTCACTCAACCTAGGCGCACTCAAGCCCACGCACCTATGTGTCAGGTTGGCTAACGCTTCCGTAACCAACCTAATGGGGGTTCTTGAGGACGTACTGGTACAAATCGGAGATACATGCATCCCTGCAGACTTCTACGTACTAAGAATGGACAGAATTGACAAAAGTGAGGAACCTCCCCTCATCTTCGGAAGGCCCTTACTAGCCACAGCCGAGTGCCTCATCGACGTCAGAAAAGGCCAGGTCTCCATCAAGGTCCTGGACCAGCTTCGGACATTCTCCATCCATGACACCATCCAGTACCCTGCCGAGCCTATTGTAGATTTTCCGTTAAACACAATGGACTTACTGCTACGGGAGACAATTGCTCATTCTTGCATAACGGATGACCTTGAGAAGGCCGTTACTAGTAACCCACACACTGTGGATTCACTTACAGATAGCGTGATCGAAGAGGTACGAGCCCTTGACATCATGCCAGCCCTCCCATTGCACAGGCCTCCCCTCGAAGCGCTACCATTCACAAGTCAGAAAACCCTGCCGTCCATCATAAAGGCTCCTGAACTTGAGCTGAAGCCCTTGCCCGAGCACTTAAAGTATGCATATTTGGGCGACAATCAAACCCTTCCAGTCATCATTGCATCTACCCTAAGTACGAAAGAGGAAAAGGCATTGGTTTACGTCCTTAAGGTCAATCAAACGGCAATTGGATGGACAATAGCTTACATAAAAGGCATAAGTCCCGCAAAATGCATGCATCGGATACTGCTGGAGGAAGACTCCAAACCATCACGGGAGGCACAGAGGCGATTGCATCCACCTATGAAGGAGGTCGTGAAGAAAGAAGTCCTAAAACTCTTGGACGTTGGAATCATCTATCCAATTAGTGACTCCAAGTGGGTGAGCCCAGTCCAGGTCGTGCCAAAGAAAAGTGGGATCACAGTGGTTAAAAACGAGCAGGATGAGCTTGTACCTCAACGGATTCAAACAGGATGGAGAGTGTGCATCGACTATCGAAAGCTAAATATAACCACACGCAAGGACCACTTTCCTTTGCCCTTCATTGATCAAATGCT
The DNA here is from genome assembly GCA_037349345.1 of Oemleria cerasiformis. Taxonomy (NCBI): domain Eukaryota; kingdom Viridiplantae; phylum Streptophyta; class Magnoliopsida; order Rosales; family Rosaceae; genus Oemleria; species Oemleria cerasiformis. Next base: position 5,264,968 of record JAZGTL010000016.1, read on the forward strand.
CGAGCGCCTGGCTGGACACTCCCACTATTGCTTCTTGGACGGCTACTCAGGATACAATCAGATTGCTATTGCACCCGAAGATCAAGAAAAAACAACATTCACATGCCCATATGGCACCTTTGCATACAGAAGAATGCCGTTTGGATTGTGCAATGCCCCAGCTACCTTTCAGCGTTGCATGATGAGCATCTTCTCCGATATGGTGGAAGATATAATTGAAGTATTCATGGACGACTTCTCAGTGTTTGGACATTCATTCGAACTGTGCTTAGTTAACCTAACCCGAGTACTGGAATGGTGCAGAGAAAGCAACTTAGTGCTGAACTGGGAAAAGTGCCATTTCATGGTACAACAGGGAATTGTCTTGGGTCATGTGATCTCTAGCCGAGGCATTGAAGTGGACAAAGCAAAGTTAGACATAGTAGAGAGGCTGCCGTACCCCACTACAGTCAAAGAGGTTCGATCGTTCTTAGGGCATGCTGGCTTTTACCGCAGATTCAGCAAAGATTTCTCGAAAATCACAAGACCTTTGTGTGATCTTCTAGCCAAGGACGCCACATTTGAGTTCACTAAGGGATGCCGTGAGGCATTCAACACACTCAAGGCAAAGCTCACGGCATCACCCATCATCATGCCACCGAATTGGGACTTACCATTCGAACTAATGTGTGATGCCTCAGACTTCGCCATAGGAGCAGTTTTGGGACAGCGTGTTGACAAGCTCCCTCATGTAATTTACTACGCAAGCCGAACCCTGAATGATGCCCAGCTGAACTACTCCACCACCGAGAAGGAGCTCCTTGCTGTTATCTTTGCCCTAGAGAAGTTCCGTTCATATTTAATTCAAACCAAGGTCATAGTATACACGGATCATGCTGCCTTGAAGTATCTGCTCACTAAAAAGGACGCCAAGCCAAGGTTGCTACGTTGGATGCTACTGCTCCAGGAATTCGACCTTGAAATCAGAGACAAGAAGGGCAGCGAAAACGTGGTCGCTGACCATATGAGCCGATTGCTTCACAGTTCCAATGAAGAGGCCGATCAGTTGCCCCTCCTCGAGACCTTTCCTGACGAACAGCTCTTCGCAATCCAAGCTATTGATCCATGGTATGCCGATCTCATTAATTACCTTGTCACTAAGCAAATTCCTTCATCTTTAAACAGGTACCAAAAGGACAAGCTGGCTAAACAAGCTAAGTACTACATATGGGATGAGCCGTACCTATGGAAGCATTGTCCAGACCAAATCATTCGGCGCTGCATCCCAGAAGACGAGATGAAATCTGTCTTGACTTTTTGCCATAGTTTGGCATGTGGGGGGCATTTTGGAGCTAAGAAAACAGCCCTCAAGGTACTCCAAAGTGGACTCTACTGGCCCACACTTTTCAAGGATGCACACGAATTTGTACTCACCTGTGACCACTGCCAACGCCTAGGTAACATCGGCCCTCGAAATCAAATGCCATTACACCCTATTCTTGTGGTCGAAATCTTCGACGTATGGGGCATTGATTTTATGGGGCCTTTTCCGAATTCCTTTGGCAATCTTTATATTTTGCTTGCAGTTGATTATGTCTCCAAGTGGGTGGAAGCAATTCCCACCAAAACTAACGACGCCAAGGTAGTGGTGCGTTTTTTACAGAGTCACATCTTAGCCAGATTCGGCGCACCTAGGGCAATCATCAGCGATGGGGGGGCACACTTCTGCAATCATTCGTTTGCAGCCCTAATGAAGAAGTATGGCGTCACCCACAAGGTCTCAACACCGTATCACCCTCAAACGAGTGGCCAAGCGGAAGTGTCCAATCGGGAAGTCAAGGCCATATTGGAAAAAACGGTAAATCCTAACCGCAAAGATTGGTCCAGCAAATTGAATGATGCGCTGTGGGCCTATCGGACCGCATACAAGACCCCGATTGGCATGTCTCCCTTCCGGCTGGTTTTTGGAAAAGGTTGCTACCTACCAGTGGAATTGGAGCATAAAGCATTCTGGGCTATTAAGCAGATGAACCTGAACTTCGATGACGCTGGAATACATAGGAAGCTTCAGCTAAGTGAATTAGAGGAGTTGTGAAACGAGGCCTTTGACAGTGCTCGTATCTACAAGGAAAAGACCAAAGCTTTCCACGACAAGCGCATTCAGCCCAAGGACTTTCACATCGGACAGGAAGTCCTCCTCTTTGACTCCCGGCTCAGACTAATGCCAGGTAAGTTGCGTTCAAGATGGACTGGACCATTTATTATTACTAACGTTTTTCCTCATGGTGCAGTTGAAATCCAGCACTCGGAACGGCAGGATCCGTTCAAGGTAAATGGCCACCGCCTCAAACACTACTTGAAGGACCTTTCTAATCCAAGCGCAGTCAACCCTGCAACTCCGCATGCGCCCAGCTCCTAGCATGTCAGTCCCGTCTTGCCTAGACGTTAAATAAAGCGCTCCTAGGAGGCAGCCTAGCCCTGGTTTGTATTTCTCACTTCCTTTTCTGTTTCTGCCCGTTATATCTCTCAAACCTTTCTACTGTTGTCATGCTTACTGCTTATCACATTGAGGACAATGTTCAGTTTAGGTTTGGGGGTGTGGATTTAAAATTTTGCATATAGAAACAAGTAGGTTTGGGGGTGATACACGGCCAGGACATTTAAATTTCTGCTTGTGATTAGTATGATAACTTGTTAATAGGAATGTATATGCTAAGTTAACTATCTTTGCTTTACTAAGAGTCATGCCATGGTCAAGTAGTTCATAATTTGCACTTCATAATGCCATGTTTTAAGTGATTAAGTGAACGAAATAACTGAATTTGAGTGAACCTTAGAAAATTAGTGGAGACTACCCTGTGAGATCTTTGAGCCTAATTGCCATTCTTTCTGAGGGATATACTTGTTTCTACTCTTAAATACTCATCACTTTTGTTCTTAATTGTTGATCTCATTACATCATATTTGCATTGAATTTTAAAGAACTAACATCATTTAGATACTCTTTATTTAATGTATGCTTTGCCATAAGAAATGATGTAGGCTATGTGTGCTTTAACCTCTAAAGGCCTTATCCTACCCTATTGCATGCTCCATAAGCCAATTTTGAAGCCAAACACTCAACCTTTTCTTTCATCACCCAAAGTATAACCTAACCCAAAATACTTAGCCATTCATCACAGCCATACCCTATAACCTCAGTTTGTGCTAAGGTTGCCATAAATGAGATTCATGGTGAGAATGAGAGGTGAAAGAAGATGATGGCCAATTCAAAGGACATTGGCGTCAATTGAAAGTTCAAAAGTAAAGAAAAGATTTACAAGTTGCAAGCTGCATGAAAATTTGAGGAAATCATTACATGATCTTGGTTCAATTAAATTCAAAGACGAACATAAACAAAAAAAAACGTTCAAATCAAAAGAAAGAAAGAAACGTTGAGAAAAAGAAGGAAAAAAATAAGTGAAAAACAAAGTGAATTGAGCCAAGTGAGCCAAGAGCCTCAAAATAAGCCACAAGAGCCACAAAATAAGTCATCAGGAAAGCACAATGTCGTGGGCCTTAAAGAAAGGATTCAGTTCAGAAATTCCAAGTTCAATTCATGACTTCTCATGCCTTGGCACAACTCAGGTTCTTTGAATCCCATCCTTCCTTGCTAAACCCCAAAGCTCAGCCCCAATACAACCTAAAAAGGAAGACCTAACTGATCTTATAGACAATCATGCTGAGGATTAAGGTACGTATCTATGTTCTTAAAGTTCAATTCCCTTCATGAGATCTTTATTTCCATAAAGTGCTATTCTTCATTGTTACTCATATGTGATTAAATTTGAATTTCATAACATAAACTCATCACATATGCTTGAAAAGAGTGTAAGCCTAGGATTCTTGTGTGAATTGAGAGTTGCCTAGTGAGGATTAGAGTCGAGGCGAAATCTTTCTAGGGCACTTAGATGAAGTTGTTTTCAAACTTGATCACCTGAAAATATTGGCATTTATACACGTACACCTTCACATGACACTCACGGCTATGGCATTACTTTTAGTTCTGCAAAGCATGTCTACTTACTTTGATTCTTATTAGCTTGTTAAGAGTACTATATCTAGCATCTTTTTGTTTAAGTAAAACGTTTGTGGGTATCGTACTGTTATAAGCCTCAGGAGACAAAACTCCTCCTACTAGGTGAACCTAGGGGTTTAAATGTTCTATCTTAACTAAAATCGAGTCTTTTCATTTTGTTAGCATTTGTTTTGCTCAGGGACTAGCAAAAGATAGGTTTGGGGGTATTTGATCAGTCGTTATTTATGCATCATTTTGAGGTCTTTATATGCCTCTCTTACATGTCTTTTGAATGATTTCGTGCCATCAATAGTAGAAAATGAACAATCTTGTGAGACTTGTGCAGAGTTAGAAAGATAGGAAAAATCTGGAAAGAACGCAAAAAGAATGACTCAAATCGGAGTCCAGATGAAGGAGATATCCTCATTTCAATATCAGGTCCTGAACGGAGGCCTGAGTGCGCCAGTGCGCCAGTGCGCCTATTTTGGGCCACTGGCCAAGTACCTCATATCAGGCCCTCCAGGTCCCGAACTTGTGTTTCATGACATCAAGGTCAAGTCCTAGAAGTTCCAAGGTCGCGCCAAGGCAGGTCGAGGACATGTCCCAAGAACTCCCATCCGAGCCCAGATGTGCGCCTAAGCCGGGGTCCCTGTTCCGCCAGCAGTGGATCAGAGGTTCTCCCTCTGCGCCAAGCATGACAACATTTGCGCCATGCCTGAACGACGATGCGCTTCTATTATACTCCTAACGTACTTCAAAAGCGCGGTCCCAGATCCTAATTACGAAGACAGTCAAAAATCCAAGTTTGGCCAGCTTGCGTTCCCACTTGCCAGCTTGCATTCACACTTCCGGCCATGCTCTGATTGGTTCGAATAGATTTTAAAGACTTTATAATTAATTAAAAGTAAAATAACTTTCCCTATTCCTATAGGACATGGTTTTACCAATCTGTATAGAACAAGGTTATACCAATCCTTATAGAACAAGGTTTTCCCTTTGTCTATAAAAGGGAGCCTTTGTTCAGTGTTTTAGGGAGAGATAATTAGCTAGGGACGTTTTGGTTTTTCTGGGAAAACAGAGACCTGAGCCATAGAGTTCCGTTTTGGTTTTCTAGAGAATTAGGGACCATATATTTTCGGAGATAATCTTTCACTTAGATTATTGGACGTGGAGCTTGGAGAAGAAGGCCATGCCGTGTCTTCTGCTGCATCTGTTCTTAACAATCTCTTCTGTACCCTTATTTTCATTATTGCAATTTACTTATGGATTCAATTATACTTGTGTTTATTTCAGTTATGTGTGAGTAGTCATTAGGATTAGGGCTGCTTGAAGCCCTAGCCATGTTAGCTTATTGATTGGATTTCTGGCTCTTGATTATGATTGCTATGCATGCTGAATAAGTTGGATTACTATGCTTAATGAACTTAATTTATGCCTATAAGATTAGCTACCTTGTTTGCATATAATTATAGATGTAATTGCTTGAGTGACCGTCATATCATCTTGTGATTTGGAGCATCGAAAGTATTCGTACTTGTAATCTTAACTCATGACGACCTAGGATTGCATGCCACTTTGCTAGGCTAATGTGGTGTCATTAAATTCTCTTTAAACTTCATGCATCATCTTAAAAGGTAGGTGATAGACGTTCTAGGCATATGCCCTGTTTAGAACATGCTAAGTAAGAGGGAATAAGATGTGTCTAGTGAACCAACGCCAGGTCCTAGGCACGGGCACCTAATTCAGAAAATGCATAGTAATTTGATCAAGGAAATCTGGTTAAGAGCTATAATTGGTTAGAGTGGATAGTAAGCCTTAATTCGCCTTAGTTAACAACCTTTCATTCTTGCATTGTTATTTTCTGCACTTTGATTTACTTGTCTTTAAATTTCAGTTATCACATCATAAACACCCCCCCCCCCCCCCCCCCCTGTGTGTGTGTGTGTGTGTTTTTATTTAAGTTAACAAATCTGAACTAAATTGGTCATAACGTTGATACAAGTCCTCGAGGGATCGACTCTTGCTGTGCTACTATACTATACTTATCGATTTGTGCACTTGCAAGGATTTTATAACTGTTAGAATTGAATTGCATATTTCTTGCTCTTTAAATCTACCAACAGCCCTCTCCTCCATCTCCAACTTTTCTCCCCTTCCATCTCCGCTCTGGTCTATGTCCTTCTCTCTCTCCCTCCCTCTTTGTCTTTCTGTTCTTCTTTCTCTTTCCTCCATGTGTCTGTCTTCTCTCTCCTACCTCTGTCTCTGAGTCTCTCCTCCATCTCCAACCTCTCTCCGTCTTTCCTTCTCCTCCTTCCTCATGAGTGGTGAGCGTGGTGTTGGTCGTTGGTGGTGGCGGAGTGGTATTGTTACGGCAAATCTCTAACCTCTCTCCTGTTAAGAACTAGAATTAACCAAAGCAATGAACAAGATCTCAACAAGCTGAACTGAATGACTAAGTCTTATTAACAAAGATTTCAATACAAAGCCCTAACTGAATAAACGTAAAAGCAGCCCAAGTTAAACCAACGTGGTAACATAAACTTGGAACAATTCAAAGCAAACAGATTATCCTAGAAACTATGATATTATTCTAACAGAAACAAACTAACTAGAAATCCTGAAAGCATGCAGCGACTTCTTCAATCCCTCCCTTAAACTAACTGCTTCCAAGCAATTAGTTTACATCAGGAATTTCACACACACCCAATAACCCTCGGAGCTTCCAAAATGCATCAAGCTTCAAAGGTTTAGTCATCAAATCTGCCACCTGATCTTGACTTCCACAATGAACTAATTCAACTGCTCCATCTTTAGTAAGGTCCCTTAAGAAATGAAACCTCCCATCTATATGTTTGCTGCGCCCGTGCATAACTGGATTTTTGGACAATTTAATTGTTGAGCCGTTGTCACACATGATAGTGGTACAGCCTCCATCTGAATGCCCCAACTCCTTCAAAATCCTCTTCTTCCAAACTGCTTGACAAGCGCAAGCTGCAGCTGCCACAAACTCAGCTTCTGTGGTTGATAAAGTCACAATAGGTTGCTTCTTTGAACTCCATGAAACTGCACCAGAGCTCATCAAAAACACGTATCCAGATGTACTCTTTCTGTCCTCCATGTCTCCAGCATAGTCACTATCCATGTCTCCATCTCCCTCCTTCCTTCTTCCTCCTTCCTCCTTCCTCTTCCTTCAGAAATATGATTAAAGAAAAGCTTACATCGAACTTGCGTAGTACACCCTTGGCATAAGTAGCTTCTTCGCCATCAATCCATCATCGTCACCGACCTCACTGCACCGATTCACAACACAAAATGTTAAAGAACAAATTCTTGCTATAAATTTTGAAGCTACGGAAGGAAATGGGATTTGAAGGGACAAATTGTGAGACATACGGTGTGGGCGCTACTAGTTCGCTCTTTCTGCGAAAGACTCTGGGTATGAACCTTCGCTGAAAAAAAACAGAGGAAGAATTCAGCCTCATGAGTGTCGGCGGGTGGTGTAGGTCGTTGGTGGCTGGTGGTGATGTGAGTTGTACTTTTTCAGAGGTCACGTGTAGTCTGATGCCTATTTTTTTTTTTTTTTTTTCAAATCCTTTGGTAGAAATTCTTGTATCAATTTTAAGAATCAAACAATTAGATTTGAAATGAATGGATTTAAAATTCAAATTTAAATCCAAATTCATGAATTCAAACGGAGCCTAAATATTGTGAAGTCTCAACTTACAAAGTAAGTTTCTTGTCAGAAATATTGTGAAGTCTCAACTTACAAAGTAAGTTTCTTGTCATATTGATGTATTCTCTAGTGCTTCAACTACCATTATTGTAATGTGGTAAATCTGGTAACTTTGGTAAGAAATACCCTTTTTCAAACCCGCCCTCATGAAAAAGTAACGACAATAACACAAATGTCAAATACAGTGACACAAATACCAAAAGATGGCCCAAAAGTTGTGTAAGGTCAAATGTGAGAAAAGTAGCTATATTTAATGGAATGAAGAGATAATTTAATAAATGTTAAACATTAAATAATAATAACTCATGCACTTCCCAAGAAACTCTCCTTAACAAAGAGATAACTTAGAATAAGGACCGCGAGCCCTTGCATTTAGGCCCCAAATATTTCACTGCATTTCATTAAATCTACACCCTTATATTAATCCAACCGTTTAAAACATTATATTTCATGTTAGAAGTTAATATTTTTATTTATTTTTATTTCTAAATTCCAATTAAACTAACCCAAGTTAAGTTAACTTCATATTCTTATTAATTAAATAATAAAAAAAATTCTTAAAGAACACAAGATCTCTTCAGCTTCTCTTTCTCCGTCTTCGTCTTCCTCTTCAATGGAAAATCCTTCACCAATGTTATAAGAGTTTTCAAATAATTCAATCAGATAAATCTCTTTCATATTAATTCTTACAATTATACTGTTACTTTTCAGTTATATCGATTGGTTTAATGCTGCTGGGAGCCTTCGGTGGTGCCGTGGTGGCCGGAGCATTCAGTTTGAAAATTTGTAAGAAATAATGAATTAACGCTGGTTGGAACCTTCAATGGTGGTAAGACCGTAAGAGGAAGCATAACTTCCTATCCTCTCCTCATGTAAAAAAAGAAAAGAAAGAAAGAATGAACTGGTTATTTAGAGCTGCACTTCTCTACAATGAGATGGCTCAATCATTTGAATGGTTATTTCGGTCATTTATAGAGACGCACATGCAAAAAGGCCAAAAACTATTTTCACATACCAAGATCCTGGAATGGCAAAGGCGTTAGCTGAGATTCTTCTTGATACAAACCATCGATGGAGGATGATTCTTTTTTTCTTAGAGATATTAAGGCATGTATGGACCAGTATGAGGAGGGAACATAGTTTCCAGTAGCTTGGGAACCCATGCTACGAAAGGGGCAAGCCCAGGGATCCAACAACACAATAAAATGGGGTTCCACATCCCTTGCTAAAAGGACAATCAAAGAAGATGTGACAACAAGATTCTAGGACGAGGTTACAAAGAACACAATTGAGATTAGTCCTCTGAGTAAAGTGGCCAAGTCACAAATATAGAACGTCAAAAGATGATCCAAACTCAATGTTTTTTTTTATTCTTTAATTAATAGGAATCTAAAATTTTAATTTGGGTTAGTTTAATTGGAATTAGAAAATAAAAAATAAATAAAAATATGAACTTCTAACTTGATGAAGTGTAATGTTTTAAACGGTTGGATTAATATAAGGATCTAAATTTAATGAAATGCGACGAAATGCGTAGAACCTAAATGTAGAGACTCGCGGTCCCTTAGGGACATCAAATAATAAAATTTAGTAAGTTTTGTTAAAATAGCTAGTATATTGAAGTTAGAATGTTAAACTTGACTAGCTAAAATAATTTGAGTCTTTTAATGTTGGAGCGGAATATATGCGTAGAAGGATCGACAAATGTCAAATCTAATAAAAAGATAAACTAGATTTTTCCATGGTGAGAAAGTCCCAAATTTAATTAACAATATGACAAAGGTTCTCCAATACAATACCTAATCAACTAATATAAACTAGCCAAATTCATATGAGATAAGGAACATAAAACTACCCAAAATCCTAAATTTTCCTAAAACTATTAAAATCAAATCTCTCTTGAAACTTCTTAAGTACTATAACCTAAAAATCACACCGATACGTCTTATTATACTTTCTTACGACATATTTGCAACTTGATCGCAAGTTAATCTTCTTGCGTGGTCTCATGCCAATTCTCGACCACTTTTTTTTCCTAACTTTAATCAACCTGGATCTTGTCCTACATCATTTTCATGCTAATTTAACAAAATCATAGTTACTATTGTGAATTAAAACATAGGAACAAACAACACATGAAGTAAGCGAGAAGATGTAACGTAAACCCACAAATAAACAATTAAATTGATGATAAAGTCGGATCATCTAGCGTAATTGGAGGTAAAGGCACAAGAAACAGTTCAAGAACCAAAGGCAAAGGAAGATTGCTACTAAGATGGAAATAAATCACACCCTCAGATTTCAGACCTTCTATTAGATAACAAATCAGAAGAGTCTACAAAAAGCACAGTTCAACAAAACAACTACGATAAATAGCTCGCTGCGAAATAGAAGAAAAAAAAATCACTTGTGCTCCCCACAAGCACAATTCTCAGTTCCTACATCAGCTGAAATACAGGGAGGCTCAACTTTCTCATCTTTATACCAAGTTGCACGTTTCTCCACCAGTTCGTTTAAGAAATCATCCAATTTGTCGATGTTCACACTTGGCATCACCACAACATGTGCGATATTTCCTTGGCAAGCCAACTGCCATCTACGAACAAACTCCTCATCCTTAGGCCGCTCAAACACCACTGTGCTACTCAGCTCATTCAGCATCGCACTGATCCCAGCATCACGAAGCCGGTCCTTCAAGTAGTGAGCATTTCTAAGACACTTCTGGACTTCTTTTTGGAACCCTTTGTACCCTTTTTTGTTGAGCGTGTACCATAGAAAAATAGGAGCGTGGCCATTCCGGCTTCCCATGATTGTGGCATCCCTTGAAGCAAGGTATTCTACATTCCTCGAAAGGGCATTGATGTGCTCCAGCCTTGTTATCTGAACACCACATGGCATTGGACATCCTACAAACTTGTGGCCAGAAACGCTGACACTTCCAATCGGCTTCTTGAAACTAACTTTTGGCGCCTGCCCACCACCACATAAAGTGAGTAAAGGGAAGAAAGCAATCCTGAACACAAAAGTATCAGCTACTATTACATGGCTATTTCAGACTAGCTTTTTAATGCTGGCTGTAATCCCAATTCTAAGATAACAACGTTAAAATCAAGCTTCCTCAACAAATTTCATGTTATAAGTCATAAGATGATTCATGAAAAGCAGTCTATGCTCATTAATTATACTATCCAGTCAAAGATATCAGTATCATTCAATTTAGCCCAACTATGAAGGAAGGATTAGAAACTAATATTGGCCGGTCATTTATTAGAGTCAAATTGAGGGTCTCGTCCTGGAAGGCTGAAAGCAGACCAATCCGATAAGCAAGCTTTTCTTAGTTAAATTACTAGCAACCAAAACATCCACAATAAAGTCGCAAGGAAAATTTTCTCACTACGACATACTAAGATTTTTGGAACCAAAGGAGCTGAATGAGCATAAGGCAAAGGAGAAACATTCGTATCCACAATAACAAGAGTTGAAATGAGATGACATACACGTTTGACAAAAGGCATCATAAGTCCAAATAATGCTCCGTCGCAGTGAATATAGAACCGATCTTGCTTGAAACCACATTCTTCAAGGGTCAGTATGACAAGATCCAGGTCGTCAACAGCTCCTTTGACAGTCGTTCCTGTAATTCAAAAAGTTCAGTAAATCAACCAACCAAAAATAACTACAGAGGTGCATATAATATACAGATAAGTTCAATATGCAATCTTACACATACCTATATTAACATTGATGATGGCTGATTTGTCCTTGTGAGTGAGCAGTTTAGCTCTGAAATCAGAGCAATCAATCTCACCAGAGATCAGACAATCAATCTTTTCACATTCCATTCTATACATTCTCGCTGCTTTGAATATCGAATAATGAGATTCTCGAGAAGCATACAGGATCCCATCTGGAAATACTTCTCTCCTGCAAGAATTCAATTGAATTATACAAGCTATTATTTTAACTGTTTAGTTTGGTCATGAGTCATGACTAATCTAATCATTCATTTATGGTAAAAACGAATAAGAATAGATTCACAGACGCAATTAATCAAACAGTTGACTTACCCAACTAAAACTCCATGAAGATTTCCTTCTGTACCACAATTGGTGATGTATCCCCAATACTCATTCTTCTCAATCTCCCACAACCGAGCAAACCAATCTAGAACACCCACTTCGAACTGCCTCGAATGGACTCCATAGTTGCTCTCGATAAACGGGTCGCCCAAATTGTTGATGGAGAAATGCTGAAGCTGCGATAAAGCACCATAGTCGAAGTCCAAATTGTAAGGATAACCTGCATTTTCAAGCCAAACCCACATTTCAGATTCAAGATTCTGGCTTTGATTTCAATCCGTTACAATACAAAACCAGAGAAATGAAGAGTACCCAAATGGTGTTTGGTCCTTTCGATGAGGGTTTTGCGGTAGCGAGCGAGAACGCTGGCCATGTAGGCATCTTTATCGCCGGTATCCTCGTCGTTGGCTTCAGGCTCCGTCACGGCCAGGCACGTGGTGTGTACGTTCCGGCCCAGTACAATCTGTTTCTCTCGGCTGCCTTTGACATCTTCAGCCAATTTTCCAAGAAGATCGCCATTGGCGTTGCTGGTAACGACCGATGGCAGAGGCTCTGCAACAACAGCTGTGGGATCGAAATGTTCAGATAACAAGTCCACAGCTGCAAACCCATTCTGGTGATCCATTGAAATTTGTAGTGTTGAAAATTGAAACCCAGAAAAATGAAATTAAAAAGAAAGATTTATTAATGAGAGAGTTGAGAGAGTTGAAAAAGCAAAACGGAGAAAGAGGAGGAGAGTTGTAAGGAGAAAGAAGCGGCTGAGCCTTCCTTTTATTTATAGTCTCATTTCCATTTGACCCAAAAAAATCAAATAAATAAAAATCTCTTTTGTAATTGGATCTGTGACTGTGAGTGAGGTTGTTGCTAGTGAGTGAGGTTGTTGCTTGTGACTGCCATTCTCTATGGTCTATCATATTAATATCCTCGAGCTGTGTCCAAACAAAAAGGTCTAGTTTCGTCTGTAATATTTTTAAGATAATACTTATATCTCAATTTTATGGTATTTTTCGATGCCATCTTTTCGATATATAAAATAATTCATACTTATATTATAATTAGACGTAAATTTTCGGATATGCAATGGCGCATTCCAGATTATAACAAGGGAGGAGGGTAGTGTGGGCTACCCTGTGCTTTAGCACAGGGCAGAATTGGAGAGGAAAAAAACATGTATGTAGTTTGTGTGTAATTATATTTAAATTAAAATATTTTGACAAAAAAAATTATAAATTAATATCATGCCAGCCCTTTTAAATAAAAATAGCTCACATTTACAAAAGAAAATAGCCTATATATAAATTGACTTGACAAAAAAAAAAAGCCTACTTAATTTACTCATTTTTACAATTATGTAATGTGAAGTTTAATTAGAAATTAAAAGTAACAATGCTCTCCTCCACATACTCCTTTAAAAATTCTATCACATTTTATTCAAAGTGTTGTTTAATCTTCAATTTCATTTTATTTAGTAATTTTTTTTATTATTAAATTTTTAATTTTGATTGTTATTATTAGATTTTTATAATTTAGGGGTGGATCGTGTAAGATTCGTGGGGAATTATTTTTCAAATGCTGTTGAAAGTTTTTGGGTTATGTAAAACTAATTTTTTGTTTCCATGTCTATGTAAATGTAAAAAAAAGTCTCGCATGTCTCATATAATACAGGTTATGATGAAAATTGAAATTGTTATAAATTGAATACATATAAAACTATTCTAATTTATTTATACATATATGTATATATATATTGTTAGTATTTGTATATGTGAATAAACTTTCTTAATTTATAACATTTTACTTGCATTTTTATTGGGAAAATATACCTAATATAATAGGTTTGGAATTTTTTTCGTTAATCCAAAAAACAAAAAACAAACCTTGAAAATCCAAAATAGGGTCCCAGTTATATAATACAAAAAAAAAAAAAAGGCTCATAAATCAAAGAACAAAAAAAGGCAAACAACATAGAAAACAGGGGTAATACAACAAAAACCTAACTGACCCAAACCTTACTATGAACATTAAACGAAATGCAAAGAAGCATCCGTCATCACAGTTATCGATAAATCTGTCTAACGCCACTATGAGGAAACTAGAAATATAAATAGCCATGAAAGGGGATCTATAGAGATGGTATATATTGGGGCAACAAGCCATCAAAAGTCAGTATACGCAAGCAAGCGATCTAAATAGTCAACAAAAACCTTTGAAAAAATCCAACCAAAAACGGGATTGGGTTGTTGATACGGGGTAGCCGTTTGGGCTAAGATTCTGAATTATCGGGTGGAAGGAAATAAATGAATAATGGAGGAATTGTGAGGGTTGCATCCATGTGGAAGGGAAGACAGGTAGGGGAGATCTGAGCCAACAACTGAGGAGCAAATAAAGAAAGGGCAAGAAACTAAAAAATCACACAAAAGGTAGCAGAGAAGCCACACCTGGTGATAGAGGAGTTGCCCCGAAATGCGGCGAGAGAGCCACCAAATGCTGCTCATGAGAGCCTAAGAGGGCAGTGGAGATGGAGAGAAGTTTAGAGACAAAATGACCATTTCTCTACAACTTTCTAAATTTTCCCAAAGCGGAGGGGGAGGGGGTCCGGGGGGTACGGAGGGTCCGGAGGGCCCTGGGCCCCTCCTCACTTATATATTTGTTTATATACCTATATATTATATAATATCCTTACATTATAATATATTTTGTGAAGTAAATATTAAATAGATCTTGACCAAAAAGTAGATAAATATTAAATAGATCCTATTCTAGGAAACTATTTTTCTTTCCTTATGAGTTCGTTTTTATTAAATTAATCAATTTATTTGTGTCCATGATTTCTTATTTTTATTAAATTTCCTATATAAATTTCTACTACAATAGCTTAATTTTAAATTAGTCAATATATATTTTTCAGTTATAAAAAGATAACACAAAAGGAAAACAAATGCTAAATTACAAGGACTTAAACAAAATAAAAACTCATTTAAAATAACTATGTAATGAATTGGTAATAAAATATAATTTTGAATATTTTAAGGAAAAAGAAAAGCATGTCTCATGGAAAATTCAGGAACGTAGCAAGAAATTAAGAGCCCATTTGGATTTGCTTTTGGAATGGCCAAAAGGGATTCTAAGTAAATAAAAGTTCTTTTATTTTTAAAAATAAATATTTGGCAATTTTTGACAAGTACTTTATACGAGACGTAGAAGTACTTTAAATGGTTTTTTGAGAAGCACATAATTGATGCTTTTCTTTTTCCTTGAAATTCTTGCTTGCCTAATTATTTGGAAGCTGATGAGTATAATTTGAAATTCTTGCACTTGATATATTAATTTGATAATCATCGATATAATTAAAGGTAGGTCGACTATACGATTATGCTGGTGTAGCAATCACTCAAGGTCTGGTTTGAAAGGCTCCTAACTTTTTTTTCCAATTGGGTTTTTGTGTTTTTCTTTTTAAAGTAGAAGTTAATTGGCTATTAGTACTACAATTTATTGGGGAGCTCTTAGGTCTCTTGTTTGATACTCATAAAAAGCGAGGTGAATATCTAATGTACGTATCTCATTTATAAATATCGTTATATCAAAGAAAAAGTTGAAGTTAATCAAAGCAATTATATTTCTACTCAGTGTTAGTATGACTTGATTGATGGACATAATACACTAAAACTCTATTTATGTCATATATTCCATAGTCCATAGCGGATAGGTAATTCATAATTTACGACATTTATGGATAAATTAAAAAAAATATTTGAATCTCTAATTTACAAATGAAAATGAATACCATTGTATATTGGTTCCAAGTTTATTGATATAATAAGAGCATCTCCTCATTTCCGTTTGCAATGAGTTCCATCTAACGTCCTTAAAATATTGTTGCAACATCGTAGGCATTCCAGTATTATCTATGAGTATTATCCTCTCTTCCTCATCGCAGCAACCTGGCCCACCACTGAGACCAAAGAAAATGAGTACGCCAGTTGCATGTAAAGAAAAATAAGAAGAAGAAAAGAATTTTTCATCAATCAACTGTGTTTTTCTTTTGGCTTATTATTCATTTTGCTCCCCGAATCAGATTTAGAATATCAATTTGCATTCTGAACACGAAATCATAACAATATGCAATCAGAATCACCTTTTGTCAGTTTCGTTGCACCAAAAGTTACACTCTGTTACTAACTCTGTTTATGATGCTTACGTGGCAGCAAGAGATTTGATGTTTTATTCATTTTGTAGTCAAATATTAAAACTAAATATATAAAAATAAAAAAAACAAGAGGAAGAAGAAGATGATGAACGAAGATGATGACCTCCGCCCCTGTCCACCCTCATTTTCCTCTCTCCAACATCCGCAACACCAACACCACCAAATAATTCTCAGAAACCAGCCACCACCTACGACCCAAATCCAACCCCCCTGCGACCCAAATCCACCAACAACACCATCAAATCCATCATCAACACCATCAATCTTCCCTCAGACCCAACTCCAACACCACCAACATTAAGCAAATTCTTGTTACGGGCATTAATTTCAAAGCTCAACATAGGCAATTTCCTGGACGTCGAGTGCTTGCATGACGCCCTCGATGCAATTGCCGCGCTCAACGATGGCGTCGAAGCGGAGAAGGGTGGATTTGACGCTGGACTGGGCGAGGTCGAGCTCCCGCACCTTGGCTTCAGTTTCCCCACAAGCCTTGTCTTCTCCACTCTCTAAACCCAGAACCAGCTCCTATTGCTCTGCAAACTCGTCAAGCTCTGTTAGTCTCCAGAAGCCATGCTCGTCGGATCTCATGCTCAAAAGCCTCGGCTTTTGTGGGGCAAAGGGGTCTCAGAGAAGCGGTGTTCTTTGCAATAGCACTGTCGGACCCGGCAACCCTAGTTTGGGTATTGTTTTTACCTCTGTGTCCTCAAAGTTTTAATCTTTAATGTATAAATTTATGGGTTTTTGTGGAAATTAATATCCTCATGATGTCTTGTTGAATTGAATGATATGAGTTGGGTTGTTCTGTACATGAATCAGAAATTATGTGTTAGTTTTAGTTTACTTTGTGTTAGGAACAAAAGTTAAAGCAAGTGAATGATTTGAAATTCGATTGATGAAATTATTATTTAATGGTGTTACCTTTTGTTGGATAAATGGAACTTTAATGGTGAATTTGGGTTGTAAATTGTCAATCTTTATTGGAGAAATGGAACTCTTGGATTGACAATGGCAAACAAATAAGGAATTGAATGTTGCAGGTGATGGTGATAGCAGGAGTGTTCTTGATGCCTTTTTCTTGGGTAAGGCTCTAGCAGAAGCCATAAACGGCTGTATTGAGTCCACCCTAGGCGAGTTCTTGAGCACAATTGGTAGGCTCCAAGCTGAGCAACAGAAGCTAGTAGACGATTTTCAAGTAAGCAGTTCATGTTCCCGATATTCGAATTTATTAATTTACTTTGCTGCCTTAAGGAGGATGGAGGAAGGAGGAAGTTGAAGTTTATGATGTTGAAGATGGTGGAGGAGATCGAGAGGGAGGAGATCGGAGTGTTGTAGAGAGGAAGACGATCGAGTGGGTTGGGGAAGGGTAATTAATTTTATTTGTTTAGTTTTGAAGGTGGGTTGGATTTGGGTCGCAGGTGGGTTGGATTTCGTTCATCATCTTCTTCTTCTTGGTTTTTTTTTTATATATTTTATTTTAATATTTTGCTACAAAATAATTAAAACATCCAATCCCTTTTTGCCATGTAAGCAGCCAAAACAGAGTTAGTAACGGAGTGCAACTTTTGGTACAACGGAGCTGACAGAAGGAGGGTTCTGGCTGCACATTGTTACGATTTCGCGTTTGGGTTGCAAATTGATATTTTAAATCTGGTTCGAGGAGCAAACTGAGTAATAAGCCTTTTCTTTTCTTCGAAGAAGTAACGCCATAATTTCTTCAAATATTTTAGAACGCTGCTATTTGGATCATCTTAATTGATCACATTAATTGACCACATTTAACGTGGCATTCTGTTTACCACAAAAAATAAATATAAGGTGATTTAATTTATTGAAATAACACCATTCATTGATTACCACATCAGATGGTTCAATTGATGTGGTAAATTAAGATAGTTCAAATATCAGTTCTCAATATTTTAGACGGTTGTTTATATAACATTATTTATTGATTATATTTTTCATATTTTTAATATTATGTTACTTCCCGTTCAGTTGTCGGTCAGCATACCTCGATTTCAGTGTCCTCATGGACTTTTCGGGTCGGGGTGTGTTAATTAACAATGCACAAACAACAAACATGCACGTTCTATGAGGAGTAATTACACAATAATATGCAGTCTCAAAATAATCCCGAAGCAATAAGTATAGTACGTATAACTCACTATTTGCTATGCTTTTGAATTTCTTTTCAAACTGAGGGGGTTAAAATATGTTTTATACTCATGGTTTACACTGAAATAAACAGTTAAGTCCACTCACTCTTCTGTTTTTGTACCCCTCAGGTATTTGTAGTGCTTCAAGCTTATCAAGGAGTTTTTGGTTGCTGCTCTGACATTCACACCGGCTGTTCGGGGTGTGTTAGGAAATCAGGGTAACTCAGGTAGTTGCTTAACCTTATGATCATCAATAAGTGTACTATGCTCTGTGCTTTCGCTGTTGCGGTGAATAGCTTGTTGGTTTTTACCAATTACCTTTCACACGATCTCCTAAAACGCACCGTTTTTACTTTTGGTTTTCGTCATCTGGACGTGACCGTTCAGTTGTCGACCAGCATACTTCGATTTCGGTGTCCTCGTGGACTTTCCAGGTCGGGGTGTGTCATATTATTTATTTATTACGTTTTTTATATTTTTTTATATTATAAATAGGTCTTGTATATTCAGTTGCGTAGTCATGATTCAATTTGTAGGGGACATTTCACAAAATACTTAAAAAAAAATAAACTTTTGATATTTTTAGATTCTTTTTCAGACCGGTTGCCGATATTAAGTAGCATCCAACAAATTTGTATCGAGTAATGTATTACAATTCATAATTAATATATACAAAAATATTTAAATTGTTCAAATCAACAAAATATTATCAAATTAAATAAATATCTAAAAAATTATATTATATTACTGATTTAAAAATAAGGAGGCCTTACGTATACTTTGAGACACAACTCTAGTAAAGAACGTGTCATAAAGGTGGTAGTGTTAAATTGGGCAAGGGTTACCAACATTATACAAGTAATGATATCTTGAATGAAGTTTGGACATTAGTTAAAAATATTTTCTTTAATATTTAAAAATACGGTTGTCTGGACATTATTTATTAATTAGATTAATAATATCTTCTCACATATACTTTAAAAGTGCAGTTATTTGATGATTGACTATATATCAAATTAAGTGTCTTAACTCTGTGGCCTCTGCTTGGAATCATCTACATTAAAGCCCTATCCTCCTACTTTGCTACTATCCATTTCAATCATGACTTTTAAGTCTTCATAAAGCAAACTATGTGAGGGAGATGCCTTTGCTAATATTGGCCAAAGGAAACTAGTGCTCACATCTGGGTCGATTAGCGGCCTTCCTGCCTTGCGGTTGGATCACCCTCAATTCAGGAGTGCATGTTCGTACCTCATTTGGTCAACCTGCACATATCGTATTAAACAGCCAACCAAACTCCAAGATATCCCACCAAGATGGTCGGCCGAGCAACCTCAATCACCCACGATAATAATCGAACAAGAAGAAATAAGCAGGTTCATATATGTTGGCATAATCAAGACCCAAGATGTCATTAAGCACAAGGCCTACAAGAGAGAGGAAGAAGGAGAATACAAATTGCAATGTGTCCCAGCTTAGTCCAAATGATATAGTTTTAACCTTAGCCTAAACCAAACCATCACTAGTTAACTTGTTGACTATAAACTACATGAAAAATTATACTTTATTACCATGTGTTTTATACTTTATAATACATTCATATCTAATTTTTTAAATGTTGAAATACTCCAGGAACTCTTCAAAACGTAACATCCTATTCCCTGCATCAAATTTTCTGTCTCAACTTCCATAAGATACTAGCGTTGTGTCTGTAGGTCTATTTTTCAACTGTTACCAGCCTCATTAAAATTACATATATGTCAATTTGCTCATCTTTGCGCCCAAAACATAGAGAGGGAAACAAAAATCAAGAAAAAAAAATGCCCAAATTGGGCGTCAAAATGGAAAAATGACATATCTGCCATTTTAATGAGGTTAATAACAGTTGAAATATGAGACACACAAACGCCACGTCATCATCTAAATATCCAATCAACATATCAGAGATAAGAAAACAAAACTTGAATCGAAACTACCACTCAATGGTCCGATCTGAAGGAAACCTCATGTGGAAGAATCCCCGTATGTCGATAAGCAGAAAATAATAGTAAGTAAAAGCAATCTAGATTGGTCAAGTCTGTTGATACTAATGAAACAAAACTGCCAAAAAACTTATTAACTTCAACGTTACGGTTGAGTGCAGGGGACATAGGTGGGCAAAAGAAACCAAAGCTAGTCTACTAGCGGTTGAACAGCACTTGCATACTTAAATTTGCTAAAACGGAAAACACAGACCTGTAGGAGACATAGATTGATTTCCAGAGTCAAAACAGTGTCAGTCTGAATTAAACAAATTCTACACGGTGAGAAAATGACAAGTAAAGGTGTAATTTAGTGGAGACAAAGGAATAGACCCTAATGTAAAAACATGACTAACGTTTAACCCAAAATCATTCGAAAATTGTAGAGTTGTCACGTTATTTATAATTCATATAATGTCTAAATTATCTTTGATGATTACATTAATGGCTCACAAACATCCATATATTAAATAATATATTTACTAGCTAAATATATTATTTAATTGGGTCAAAGTCTCAATAATAATAATATTCTCATTAAAAATTAATTATTATTAAATTCAATTAATAAATAATATCTTTTATTTAAAAAAAATTACTTATTAATTACAAAATTCATCGATCAATCAGAATGTTCCGTGACTCTCAAAACTTCACTATAAATAGAGATCATCACCTCACTTCTAAGGTAATTCGTTCATCGCTTCTAAAGTTCTTTCTGATCTCACTCTCAAAACTAACTTAAGTATCAGAGCGTTCTTGGTTGAACAACTCCCTCGGGGCTTCAACTTTAACTTCGATAGTTTCTTGTTTGCTGTTTGTAGGGATCGTGGAGATTTTTTCAAGCGTGTTCGATTTCTGCTTCAACAATTGGTGCTTTCATTGATAGTCGAAGAGAAATACTCAAGGAGTGCTCTCTAAATCTTTCTCAAAAACTTTAAAATTCATTTGTCGTTCTTGAATGTCGTTCATCGCTCATATCATGGCAAGATCACGACAATCAGTTCGTTCCTCCAGAGCTGCTACTTCCGTCTCTACAATTCAGGGTAGGAGCGGGATGCACATTGAGAACCAAGATGGACATCTAGCCATTCCCCCATGCGGGACATGCCAAGTGACGATACTAAGCCTGCATCTGGAGCGGTAACAACTAAGCCTTTGCCCCGTAAAGCATCCAAGCCTTCACCCCGTGAAGTGTCCTAGCCTTCACCCCGAGAAGCGTCAATGCCTTCGCCCCGTGAAGCGTCCAAGCCTTCTCCCCGAGAAGCATCAATGCCTTCGCCCTGTGAAGCATCAATGCCTTTTCTCTGCGAAGCGTCAATGCCTTTGCCGCGCGAAGCGCCAATGTCTTTGCCTTGAGAAGCGTTAATGCCTTCGCCTCGCGAAGCGTCAATGCCTTTTCCCTGCGAAGCGTCAATGCCTTCGCCCCGCGAAGCATCAATTCCTTCGCCCCGCAAAGCATCAATTCCTTCGCCCCGCGAAGCGTCTATTCCTTCACCCCGCGAAGCGTCAAAGCCTTCCTTCGGGAAGCACTCAAAGCCTTCCTTCAAGAAGCAATCCCAGCCTTCCTCTGAGAAGCACTCAAAGCCTTCCTCCGGGAAGCACTCAAAGCCTTCCTCTGGGAAGCACTCAAATCCTTCCTCTGGGAAGCAATCCAAGCCTTCCTCTGGGAAGCAACCAAGCCTTCCTCCCGGAAGCACTCAAAGCCTTCCTCTGGGAAGCACTCAAAGCCTTCCTCCTGGAAGCAACTAGGCCTTTCTCCAGGAAGCACTCAAAGCCTTCCTCACGAGAAGCAACCAAGCCTTCCTCCAAGCAGCACTCAAAGCCTTCCTCCGGGAAGCACTCAAAGCCTTCCACCGGGAAGCACTCAAAGCCTTCCTCCGGGAAGCAATCCAACCCTTCCTCTGGGAACCACTCCAAGCCTTCCTCCGAGAAGCACTCCAAGCCTTCCTCCGAGAAGCACTCCAAGCCTTCCTTCTATAAGCACTCTAAGTCTTCCTTTGGAAAACATTCCAAGCCTTCCCTTGGGCAACGCTCTAAGTCTTATTCTGAGAAGCAAAATCCCTTCCTTGAATGCAAAATCAAACCCTCATCTGGGAGGCAAGTTGAATCAAAGTCCCAACGCCAAACGCCCAAGGCTATAATGGGGGCATTTGAATAACCAAGAAATTCTTTTTTTCCATAAAAAAATGGGCAAAACCAAAGTTCCAACACTTAGGAAAAATCCCAAGGATTACTAAGTTTGAAAGAACATGCTGGCCACAAGATTCCGACGCATGAGACATCACTTTGGAGGCTCACCACGGATTCTCTATTCATTGCAATATGCCACAAGCAACTTCCGTCTCAAATCTCCCACAAAGTCTTCAAGTTTTGACATTTGTTGAAGGAGCCTTGTCTTCAATTTCATGCGAAGTTTGGGGGCACACAACAGCAAATATGGCTTGAATTTCAATTTTCCGAGTTCAACATCGACACAACTTATTTCAAGCTCCATGAGCCTAATCCACTTTGGCATCGCTAGGTTTCACGAGGATAGCTTCGACAGCATCTTGAACGGCGACTATAGCTTTGGCACTCCGTGTCATCACTCCACTAGCCTTGACGTCAAGGACCACTGCACTTGTTTCTCGCAATGGAGATGACGTCAACATTTTTCTCTGGGTGTGTCAGTTTCGCCTCCACAAATGGAACTTCCAAGGTTTCTTCCTTCAACTGGTCAGCCACTCCGAAAACTTTTGCATGAAGGTCTTTTTGGCGCTTTTTTCTGAACAACATGAAGACTTGCAGTTACTATCTTCCCTAACTGGGCTAGGACAATGAAGTGCGATGTCAAAAGCTTTACATGGGGCATGTCAAATCCTCCAATATCGAGTCCCACCTTGATACCACCCCATCTCAAGCTCAACGGGGCCTTCAAGGTCAAGTCTCACCACACACTGGAAGAAGTCTTACCCCACGCTGGAGGAAGTCTAACCTCGCATTGGGGGAAGTCTAACCTCGCACTGTGGCAAGTCTCATGCATGTCAGGAGCTCACAGGCCACACTGACGTCAGCTGAAAACCTTTCAGACATCAACCAATAATATAGATGACAAGATGAGAGCGTGCAATGCACGCACCACATCCCAACCATCCATCTTCACACATGTTGGACAAAAAGGTCACACTGACGTCACCCGTTGCAGGGCTGACGTCAGTCGAAAGCCATTCTTCTAACTAGGACAGGAATGGAACCAGCCAGACAGTTCTTGCAAACATCTTAGTTCTTCTAACAAGGACAGGAATGAGACCTGCTAAACAGTCCTTATCAACATCTCAGTTCTTTTGACAAGGACATGAATGAGATCTACTAGACAGTCCTTGCCAACATCTCAACCATCCATCTTAATGTTGACTCCACCACCTCTTGAAATATGCAACTCCCACAAAGTGGGTTCTTCGAGACTTCAACGAAAGTATATCGTCATTCATCTTGAAATGACCGTCTCTAAAAACGGAGCACATCACCGCTTGAATCATCACAATCGTACGTACCAAACTCTCGGAATCTTAAAAAAAGCAAAGCTGAAACAAAGAAAAAATTAAATTAGTTTCTTAAATATATATATTATTTATATATTTATGTTATCTAATTAGTTAACATTAAATAAATATTTATATATATTTATATTATGACAACAAAAGTAACTGTCAGAAACAAAAGAAAAGCAAATAAAATAAAGGGAAAAGGAGCCTTACGGCTCACCCCCCTACACGCCAAGCTGAAGGAAGCAGGGGGAGGGAGTGCGCTTAGGCCGCGCTGAGCGAAGCCAGACGCCGTGCCGCTAATCTCCTCACATCAGCACGGCTGCACCTGCCAAGTGCCCTGCAACATCATATCCACCAGCCTGCAGCAATTAGACAGCAGAAGAACATAAAACAAAAAAGGAATAAAATTTCCAAAATTATAACTATCATTTTAAGTTCATATTTAAATTATAAAAAATTTAATTTAAGTATTCAAATTATACTGCAACAAACAAACGAGTACCTCTGTTACGTTTCTTGTCTAAAAATGCGTTAAAAATACACGTGGCAAAATTTTTGTCGATTCAGCTCGTGATGTGACGAAATTGGAAGGGGCATTTTTGGCAATTCAAAAGACTGAGTCATAAAACCCCCAAATTCCTACATGGAAACCCAATTTGCGACAACCCTAATCCTCTAAAACAGACCCGACAACCCTCTTACTCCAACGGTGATGACATAAGCGGCTTTGTCTTCTTCCTCCAACGGCGCACAAAAGCACAAACTACATAAAACTCCCAAAACTATAGGGATCATTTCAAGTTCATATTCAAACTATGAAAATTTTCATCTAGGTACTCAAACTATATTGCCACAAATAGACGAGTACATCTGTTACGTTTCCCGTCCAAAAGTGCGTTAAAAGTACACGTGGCAAAAATTTTGTCTACTCAACTCGTGATGTGGCGAAATTTGAAGGGGCATTTTTGGCAATTCAAAAGGTTGAGTCATAAAACCCCCAAATCCCTACATGGAAACCCAATTTGCAACAACCCTAATCCTCTATAATAGACCCGACAACCTTTTTCCTCCAACGGCGATGACATAAGCGACTTCGTCTTCTTCCTCCAACGGGGCACTGAAGAAGCGTCTTCTCCTTCTCCGCCGAAAGCGTGAAGGCTCTTTGTCAAAGGTTTGAACTCGTTTCCGCCTATTCTTCTTCTCAGCTGAAAATCCCAATCGCATGTCTTTGTCGGAGATGGAAAATCCCACATATTCTTCATCACGACAACCCTAATCCTCTAGAACAGACGCGACAACCCTCTTCCTCCAACCACGACGACATAAGCGACTTCGTCTTCTTTCTCCAACGGCGCACTGAAGAAGTGTCTTTTCCCTCTCCATCGAAGGCGTGAAGGCTATTTGTCAAAGGTTTGAACCCGTTTCCACCTATTCTTCTTCTCAGCTGAAAATCCCAATCGCATATCTTTGTCGGAGATGGAAAAAGCTATGATGGAATTTGAAGTCCCCCATTTGTTAGTGTGGTAAACAATCGAAGTTGATGACAGGTATGACAGATGAAAATCCAGGGAGAAGATTCTGGGGTTGTGATGGTTATGGGGTAAGTTTATTTTTTATCTTAATTGGTTGAAAGTTTAAAGTTGTAGTTTAGATTTCAAATTTTGATTGTAATTATAAACTCAATTTGGGTATAAGAGAAATTGGAGAGGAGTAGGAAGTGGTGGGTTTAATTTTTTTCAATGGTGCGACCCAAAGCTGAACGAGAAGTCAACCGGTCCAATTTCAGGTCTGTTGAAGAAATTGAAGTTTAAAGATGAAGAAATCATAGGTTTGAAGAAGCAGATTAAAACTGGTGTGAAGAGGCAGAGGTGGTTGCTGTTTTGGATTGCTGTTTCCTGGATGTTTCGTGGTTTTGTTTGTGGGAATGATAATCGGTGGAGCAGGGGGAAATGATAGGGTTATGTCCAGTAAGAATGTCAATCTAGCTCTAGAGTTTTAATTGTATTATGCAATTGGGTCTTCATGATTGTAATATGAATGGTGAATTTGCAATGTAATGTTCTATTTTGTTTAATTATGAGTGCCTTTGAGGTTTTGCAAGAGTAGAGCATAGTTAATTATGAGTGCCTTTGGTTGTAACAACTCGGATTTAATATTAAAGTAAATTTGTAAAATTAATTAGAAAATGACGACTTTACCCTCAAGTTTAGGAGGGGTTCGAAAGTTACTTTTTGTTCGGGAACACTTTTAGAAGTTTTCTTGGACCAATGCGTGGGTCTCGAACTCACGAGTTCGTGGATAGGCGGCACGGGGAAATCGGAGTCCATATGAGTAATAAACGGGTCTAGAACCTTTAGGGGTATTTTGGTAAATTTTAGAGGTTAGATATTTTAAATCCTCTTTTTCTCTTTAATTCTGGAAGAATCTAACAATTCCTCTCTCTCTCTCTCTCTCTCTCTCTCTCTCTCTCTCTCTCTCTCTATCTCGGTGAACCAAAGCAAACACACACGCAGACACCTACATCGATTTGAGCTTGACCAAATCGAACCTTGATGTAATCACCATCAAGTTCCTCTCTTCGCGGCGAATTCCACCATATAAACCCCCAAGAGAGACAACCACCGTGACGGACAACCATGGAGGAGAAGTTTTTGAACTTCTCGATCGATTTTCGGCCACCACAGGTAAGGGTTCTTGAATTTGACCTCAGAGTACGTTTAGGGGCTATTTTTTGGTGTTTAAAGTTACTTTTTATGCGTTAGGGAGTGTGTGAATTCTGGGAATTTAGAGAGATCAAATTTATGGGTTAATAATTATTGATTAATAATGCCAAGTAATGTGTCTGACAGGCGTGGTGGCTCTGAGTGTCATGGGGGATCGAATAGCTTGGAGTTGGATTCGAACAGACGTTGAGGTGAGTGGACTTGGTTTCCTAAATTGCAAGGCATGCGTAATTTGTTGTTGTAAATATAATATTTTGGATTGTGAGTTGTGAGAATGGAAAGGGATTACTAGGAATTATACTATTATCCTTTAAGGTTCGGAAACTAAGGACAAGGGTTTAAAAGGGTTTATTGAACTTCTTATCGTATACATTTATCCGAATTAAGAGTGTTTTGTTATAATTATGAGTTTCGGAAACTAGAGTTAATTGGTTTATTAATGACTAAAGGTAATGGTTTTAGATGTGGATTTCAATAATGGATTTGAAAATGAGGTTTTGGGCTTAGGCCCGGGATTTCAGTTTTAAAGGATTTTGAGCTCTTGGCCCGGGTTATCTGTGATTTCGGTTAATACTAGGTAATAGTGATTTTAAAAGTGGGTTTTGGATTTACGTTATGGTTTTCACTTGTATACTATCCCCGGGTATCATGGTTTTTCTCTGACCCATGACTTCGAGGTATTATTGGTCGTGTGCTCGTTGAGGGTTATTTCTCCAACGTGTTGCGTGAGGTATTTTCTGTCATACGATCGTTGAGGCTGCTTACACGCAGTACAGGGTTACGTCCACATATCTTGAGGCATTATCAGATATGCTGAGAGTAGGTCCCCAGGTTGGACCTCTTGGTCTCTAGCCATTGCTTGAGGTATTATCGGCGGTGGTTAGGAGGGCTCATCCCCATGTTGGACATCCCCGGTTACCGAGCTACGGCTAGGGATTACATTAGGAGGATGGTGGGATATCTTCACAGTATTGGTGTGCAGGTTTTCTCATGATTTTAAGGTCCTTTGAGGAGAGTTTTCAAAGCAATATTGTGGACCATGAGATATTTTCTTTGTTTATGTTTTCGTGGGTCCCGGGTTTTTATTTTATTATTGGATTTTCCGATAAGTTTTTTTGTAGTTATCTTTTTTTGGTTAAAATTATTATTAGATTTGGCCGAGTTGTTAAGATGGCAGGTACAGTTAGATTTGGCTAGGATTCCGCCTATGTAATTGAATGGCACTCCGGTAAGTTGTAGATATGTGTATATATGTATGGAGGCTCTTAATGTAATCTGATTCACCACGTGGTAGGTTGTCCGGATTACCTTATTTTATTTTATTTTAATGTTATTATCATCACTTTATTAGCGTATGCACGCTTCGATTTGGTTTTTTCCAATCACAGTTGTTTTGGTTTGGTGCCCTCCAGGCCATAGCAGTGAGAGGCGGCGAGATAAGGAGGAGGCAACATCTTTCGTTGCGCTACAGACAAGTAGGACTTTCATTAGCTTATGTAATTAACCTAGTTGCTCTTATCCTCTTTTGGGTATTGTAAATTATTCGAGGGCTTGGTAGTCTGATTTTTGGTTTGTGATAATTTGTGGTTGTAGCTGGTCTATTCAGTTTTGTATTTGTTTTTTAAACCTTCGGTTGACAAGCAGTGACGGGTTGACCGGTTGCAGGGGAGATTCTGCCAAATTTTTGATAGAATTCTCATAACGTCTTTCTTGAAATGGTGAGGGTATTTAAGGGATTATTGTGTTAGTTCTAGTGTTATTAGACGGGAGCAGGGCTTCTCACAGATTTCGAGGGGAAATTCGAGTGGGTCTTATCAACTTGGTATCAAAGCTCTATGTTTAAATTCCTGTAGACCGCACACTTGGTGTGCATGTTATTTGTGTTACTGATAAATTTTTATTTCGTATCAGCGTGATGCCTCCTATACGTCGTTCTCATTAGTGGCCTGATCCAGGGAGAGAGGCGGAGGATGTGCCAAGTGCACATGACTCGGTGAGGGAGCCTGAGTTACGACATACCTTAGATAAGTTGAGTAGAGTGATGACTACAATCCTGTAGGGCAGGGGTGCTTCTGTGGCATCTCACGTTGAGAGGGCCCAAAGACTTGGGGTTACGATCTTCACGGGCGAGACTTGCCCGGTGGATACGGGTAGTTGGATCACTCGGTTAGAAAAAGTGTTTACGATTATGAGCTATCCTTTGGATGACCAAGTTCGTTTAGACACCTTTCTTTTAGATGGACATGCTTATCAATGGGGCACGCCCTTGAGATGACAGGGTGGGATGTTCGCACCATCACTTGGGAGGTTTTCCAGGTGAGATTATTCGAACAGTTCTACCCTAAGTTCTATAGGGAGGCAATGCAGGATGAGTTTATGCACTTGAGATAGGGTATGATTACAATACCAGAGTATGAGCAGAGGTTTGTGGAGTTATCCCGATATATTCTATATTTGGTTGCAAATGAGGCGGACAGGTGCAGGAGGTTTGAATCTGCCCTACGAGACGAAATTACAGATGTGGTTACTCATGCTGAGTATTCTTTTATGAGAGCTTTAGCCGATGCTACAACACGAGTAGAAAAGAACCTTGCAGCTAGGACTCCACCTAGCGGTTCTAGACGACGTCGAGATCGGTTATTCTCTGGATAGTCGAGTTAGTCGACGTCGAGATTGGTTTGGTGCCCTCCAGGCCATAGCGGTGTGAGGCGACGAGATAAAAAGGAGGCATCATCTTTCGATGCGCTACGGACATGTAGGACTTTCATTAGTTTCTATAATTAACCTAGTTGCTTTGATCCTTTTTTGGGTATTGTAAATTATTCAAGGGCTTGGTAGTCTGATTTTAGGTTTGTGATAATTTGTGGTTCTAGTTGGTTTGTTCAGTTTTGTATTCGTTTTTGTAACCTTGGGTTGACAGGTAGTGAAGGGTTGACCAGTTGTAGGGGATATTTTGTCGAATATTCGGTAGAATTCTCATAAGTCTTTCCTGAAATGGTGAGGGTATTCAAGGGATTATTGTGTTAGTTCTAGTGTTATTAGATGGGGACAAGGCTTCTCACGGATTTTGAGGGGAAATTCGAGAGGGATCCTGCCATTGGTTACCTAAGCAAACAATGCAAGGACGAAAGAGAGCTAGAGAGACATAATGCCTTAATTATCAGACACATCCAAAGCACCCTACAACACATCCCAACCAATACAAAGCATAACAATGCAAAGCAATTCAAATAATAACCATGCAAAGCTTCAACTTCATTTTCAGACATAATAAACAAAGCTTCACCTTCATGATCATAATACAAAGCTGTCAAAAGATGTCATACAACTCCACAACAATAATCTTCAAACATGACAAAGTCATTCAAGCATAACAACAACTTCATTTGAACCTGTCAATAACCTAGCTAATTCACCACAAAAAACTGAGGTTCAACCATTCAAGTATCAAAATCACCTTAATTATGAGTGCCTTTTATTACCTAATGAAACAATGCAAGAACGAAAGAGAGGTAGAGAGACATAATGAAGGTGCTTCACCTTAATTATCAAACACATCCAAAGCACCCTATAACACATCCAAACCAATACAAAGCATAGCAATGCAAAGCAATTCAAATCATAACAATGCAAAGCTACAATTTCATTTTCAGACATAATAAACAAAGCTTCACCTTCATGATCATAATACAAAGCTGTCAAAAGCTGTCATACAACTCCACAACTATAACCATCAAACATGACAAAGTCATTCAAGCAAAACAACATCTTCATTTGAACCTGTTAATAACCTAGCTAATTCACCACAAAAATATGAGGTTCAACCATTCAAGTATCAAAATCACATACATTAGAACCTCAGTTTCAAAATAGCAAAACTAGATGACCATAATCTTCTATACTCCCTAGCTATTTCACCACTGTCAATTACTTGAAATCAAGTTTGTTTTCTCCTTTTACTTCTTCTCAAAGAACTATCACTGCCACCAGCACTTGTGGAAAGTTGACTTGGATCTTACAGATGAAGAATTTGGCAATATAAGATGACATATGGAATTGAATCCGACAACTTTTTTAGATTAACACAACAATAACAAACATGAGAAAGTGTATGAATGGTCTATATACCTGATTTGATGCATGTCTCTTAGGGTGGTTGTTTGTTTTGGATGTCTTTCTAGAAGATGAGGTTGATCCTTGAGTCTACATTAAACAAAATCTAATTAGGACTATATACTTGAATAATGCTCTAAGTTAAAATGGTACTTACATTTAGAGCATAATTATCTACAACATTCTTCCTTGCTCTGCCTCGTGGCCTTGGTGGTAGCTTCTCCTTGAGAGGCAAGTGTCGATGCTGGGTTCTTGCATTATGAGTTTGTGAAAAAAAAGTACTGCAATGCATAGGAATGCCCTTTTTCCCAATTTCTTCTTCCCACTTTGATATAATGTTTCATGTGGATCCTTTGTTCTAACTTTTCTATACCTTCCATGTTGCCTCTTATTTGCTGGTGGCTGAACAGTCTGCAAACCGGTTTTCTCCCATAGTTTTGGGCAATTATAGCCTCAATTAGGTTGTTGTAGCACTCCAAATTCACCACAAACTGCTCTCCTCTTTGCCCACCAGGCCATCTAACACTACAATGCCCCGAATCCACTTTCAACTTTTGTACTTGGTTGAATACATTATGACTTCTATTCTGAGGCCAAGTAGCCATCTTATGTCTTCTCCAATGAATCCTCTTCATCATCAAATACCTAATAATCTCAAACATAGTGATGGTTGGTTTACCTCTGGCAGGCATTATGGTGTTGTTGAAGGTTTCACAGTAGTTGTTTTGGAGCATATATGTCTTGGACCATGTTTTAAAATGAGACTTTGACCACTGATGAGTTGGCTTTTCTACCAACCATTTCCAAGCTGCTTCATCTAATGTTCTTAGCTTGTCCATCTCCTCTTGGGAAGCTTGAACTGTTGTTGCTCTTGCACAATCCCACAGAGCATCCATCAACACTTTACCTTTCAAACTATGGTTGTAGTTACTCCACAAGTGCCTACAACAAGATCTGTTTACTAGGCATTAAGGCTTCAATGGCTGCTTCAAGGCCCTTTCGCTTGTCAGTTAGGAAACTCCAACCATAGCAGTTTTGCATCCCCAAATCCACCATCAACAACTCCAAGAATCTTGTCCACGAGTCCGTTGTTTCCATTTCAACCACTACCATAGCAATCACCCATGTCTCATTATTTCCATCTAATCCAATACCAGTCAGCAACTGTCCACCATAGACTCCTTTAAGATGACAACCATCCAAGCCAATAAAAGGCCTACAACACTCTTTAAAACCCTTCTTGCATGCCTCCAAGCGTATGTAGAGCCTCTTGAAAAGTTGGTCTCCATCCACAAAATCACAAACCATTGATGCGGTAGTACTTGGATTAGTTCGCTTCAACTCATGGCAGTAATCCCACAACATACCATACTGCTTTGCAAGGGATCCTTCTATTAACTCCATAACCTTGTGCTTAGCTCTATATGCCTTCATAGGGCTGATCCCAAAGGCAAATTCAATAGAGGCAGCTTCCATAATTGCAGATATAGGGATCTTCAAGTTTGACTGGTTTGTATGCAGGAAAGTTTGAGAAAGCCAAGAAGATGTGGCTTGTTTATTTGTATACACCCTTGTACATGTGTGCAGAGGGTTATAGTGCTTGACAACCAATGTGTTGTCACTTGGGCTCACCCTAAACGCATATATTTTCCATTTACAACCCTTTGCTCTACATTCACACTTTAGCTTGAACCTTGCATTCTACTTGTACTTCACATTTCTACCAGTGCATTGGCAATAGAACCTAATGGCTTGCCTAAAGACCCCACAATCACTTAACAACAAACCAGTATCAAAGCATGGCCTGACTCTGTTAGTTTCTGGATTGTATTCTGTAAACTTCTTGCCACTTCCCCCTTTCACAACATATTCCTCATCACCATCTACAACTGGTCTCAAGTCTTCTTGCTGTGTTTGATCACCTTTTTCAAGTTGCTCATCCTCTATATCTTCCACCAACAATTCATCACCATGAGTGAATTTGGCCCTCCAAACGTTTTTAACAGCTGAAGTTGCAGCTGTTTCTGGTGGAGCAGCAGTTTAAGTTGCAGTTTCTTTTGGTGGAGAAGTAGTTTAAGTTGCAGTTGCTTCTGGTGGAGCAGCAGTTTAAGTTGTAGCTGCTTTTGGTGGAGCAACAGTTGAAGTTGCAGCTGCTTCTGGTGGAGCAGTAGTTGAAGTTACAGCTGCTTCTGGTGGAGCAACAACTGATGTTGTAGCTTCTTCTGGTGGAGCAGCAGCTGAAGTTCCAGCTGCTTCTGGTGGAGCAAGTTCTGAGTTTCCAACCTGTTTAGGTGCAGCAGCTTCTGAGGATCCATGGGCGTTATGTGCAACAGGTTCTGAAACTCCCCCAACATCAGTGAAGAAATCATCCAAGTTTGAAGCTTCTTGTAGCCAACCCTCTAGAATATGCCTATCCAACCTTTTCTCCTTAGGAGGATTAGCCTCATCAC
This sequence comes from Oemleria cerasiformis, assembly GCA_037349345.1. Lineage (NCBI taxonomy): Eukaryota > Viridiplantae > Streptophyta > Magnoliopsida > Rosales > Rosaceae > Oemleria > Oemleria cerasiformis. The sequence continues at coordinate 5,298,013 of JAZGTL010000016.1, forward strand.
CACTTTCAGCAAATCCATAACATGTTGATGCTTCAGAGTCCTTATACTCATCCACTAACCCATCTTCAAACTCATCTTCTTTAGTAGACAGTTTACCCTTGCCTTTGTCTATTTTTTACACTGTTTCTTCACCAAGGTCGTCAGCTTCTGGCACTAGCCTCTGAGTTGGCAATTCTCCTACAACCACTCATGCCTTACCCTTTTATGGTGCTATATCCACCACTATTTTTTCTATATTGTTCCCCATCAGTTCAGTCTTCTCATCTAACTCCTCAATCACAATCCTTGATTTCTTGGTCACCAAAACTTCTTTACTTGTCTTTTCCTTTTCCCTTTTTTTAACATCTTTTAAAAACACCCTCGGGTTCTTCACATTAATATGTGTTAAGAACAATTCTATCTCTGTGACACTTAGAACCGCCTCACACATTTTAACCACATCAGTTTTGTTGCAGCTTACCACCAACTCCTTCTTCAATCTCATATTAGTATAAGATGACACCATCTTTGTAGCCCAATGCCTGTACCATTTTTTCAATTTCAAACATGGACATCATGTCCTTCTCACAAAAATCAAAGTAGTCAACTTGTCCATATTGATACCTATCATCAGCCCACTTCCCACCATGGAAAATCTTTAATGTAAAGTAACTCGAGTGACCTACAATTCATCAAAATTTAAAGTCTGAAGTCACCACAAACACATTGACTCCACAAACAACCCCAGCCTTTAGTTTAATTCCAGACCTACCCAACCAGCATTATCTGACCTAAGCAGCACTATGATACCTACTTTTCTACAACAAACAGAGAACAAGAAAGCATATGGTCCACTTTAATAAAGACTCCAGCTAACAACCATTTACTATTCAATATATTCCTTATACAAACAAACCATCTATCCATTTCCCAACAGAAACATCAAGTCATACACAAAACACAAGGACCTAAAAACTACCAATGCATTCATCCTCTTATAAAAACTATAATTTAAATACCAAAAGACAAAGACAAATTAGCAAATCCAATTATTAAAGTAAGGAGCCCTTAGCGTATTTAGACTGTTTTCTTCCTCGCGACCTCATATGCCACTCCTTCATTTCACGTGAAATTTCAAAGCTCAAGCGCGACATAGAAAAACTTCGCGATTTGGGGTGGGTTTCTTCACGTTGGCTGGTCACGCCCTCCCGTTCAGTCTCAAGGTTTGTCGTGCTCCAGTTTTTGATCGTGGGGTGGTTCGAAGTTGTTCGCACTTATCTTGCATGGTGGTCCTTTACGATCGAGAAAGGATTCGACCCACGAATTTTATGGGTTTTGCAGTTGATTGGGGTGGGCGGTTGTTTCAAATTCGATTTAGGGTTTAGTTGGGGCTCGGGATCATTAGATTAGGAAAATTGGAGTCCTTTTTTTTTAATTCCATAATGCCCCTTCAAAATTTGCCACATCACGAGTTCAGTGGACAAAATTTTTGCCATGTGTACTTTTAACGCACTTTTGGATGGGAAACGTAACGGAGGTACTCGTCTGTTGGTGGCAATATAATTTAAGTACCTAAATGAAAATTTTCGTAGTTTTGATATGAACTTGAAATGACCCCTATAGTGTAGGGAATTTTATGTATTTTGTCCAAAACAAAACCATATATATAAGCAAAAAGGGTCAGCCCCTTAAGTTCCACATACACGCCAAAGAAAGGGAAAGATGTGCCCAGGAGCAGCTCCCCATCATGCGCCAGCCGTCAGCACACCAAGCCAAATCAACCAGCTGCACGCTGGTATTTACCCCTAGCGACGTCAGACTCTCCAACCATTCAATCTTCATTGGCAGACGACAGAGAAAAGAAGGAAATAATTTCCTCTTCTCTCACCTTTCGCCAAACAGAAGAAAAGAAGAAAAGAAGAAAAAACATTTTCTTCTTTCAACTGCATACGCCACCTTCCTCCTTTCTTCTTCACCAGCAGAAAAAGATTTTTCCTATTTGGAAATGGAGGCTACCAAGTTGAGATGAAAGCTATCATTTGCTTTCTTTAAATAATTATTTTTACCCTAATTTATTAAAGGATGAATTAATTGTTGGTAGATCATCCTCCACTTTTCCTCTTCATCAACGGCACAGCAAGGGAGAAGGTTTTGTTTTTTGAAATAGTGGTTTCAAACTCCTAGAGGTTACAAACTCCTAGAATTAATTGGAGAATTAATTTATATTAGGCCAAAAGTTAAGCTCAACAGAAGGAGCAAAGTTCAAAGCCCAAAGCTTATTTGTATCAACTCAATGTTATATTCCGAATCCAGCAAAATATTTTTTGACACTAGAACAATACAAGATAAGATGGAGTCCTACTCCAAAATGGTTTACTTGAAACTCCAGTGTTGAGCCAAGAAGGGCCTTCTTCAATCCATACTTGAAACTCCAGAGAAGAAAGTGCATGATTTGCTAGTAAATGTGCAACTTGATTACAACTCCGAGGGGTAAATTGGCATATTACTAACTGAAAGTAGCAAAAGTAGGTATGCGCCTAATCAACCAATGCACCATCAGGATCCAAGAAAGCCTCATCTAATTGTAAAAGTCGAATAACATCTTTTGCATTCATTTCCAGAATATGATCTAGAAACTTGTAGCCAATGTGTAAAGCAACTTGTGAACCCAAACAAGCTGCCATTAATTCCGTGCATGAGGAGTTAAATTGCCCTATAATCCTTGGGAGGTGGCCATCATAAGGTCCCCATTACTATCACGGACCACCGCCCCCATGCCTCATATTCCATTGCGATGATCAACAATGCCATCTAAATTTAACTTTAAATAGGGAGTGGAGGGTCTCTCCCATTTGCCAACATTCCCAATAGGGCGAGGGACATGTGGACCCTTTTGAGTAGCAGTGATGAACTCGTTCATCAGGTCACAACTGTGAGCGTAAAGAGCTTGAGCTGAATTTATTTTCCCCGAGGTTAGCTATGTATTACGACCATACCAAATATTCCAGCAGAGGTATATGACACAAACTAGTTCCTCTGGCTGTAGGACTCCTAAGGCATACTGATACAAGTCCAGAAAACCAGGGACATATCATTCACCAACCAATGAAGAGAGGGGGGAAATTAACCAAACTTCCTTAGCAAACGGACAACACCATAATGCATGAATTATTGTCTCAACCTGACTGTGACAGCGAAGACAAATGGGGGATGAAGCAACATGACGATGAAATAAATTATCCATGTAAGACAAGATACCATGTAAACAGCGCCACATACAATTTTACTTTTATTAGGGATTGTAAGAGACCAAACCGAATGCCAAAGTTTGTCCTGATGTGTGGTAGAAGACCTGACCTAGCTTCTGAATGCAAGCGAACTGTTTGGGCAACCCTATATCCACTCTTCGCTGTGTACTGACCATTTTTCTAGAAATGCCAAATCAACTTATCTGGAATAGTGAGATCTGGCAAAGGGATAGAGAAGATTAAAGCTATCCATGAATCCCAAAATAAATGGTTAAGGAATTCAAGATCCCAACAACCCTGTTCACTAATAAGATGACTACCAACGTATTCTGGGGAAGGAGAGGTGGTTAGCGAATATGCAATCTTGTTGGGGATGGTAACTAGGCGTCAGAATAAATACTGATAGATCGTCCATCCCCCACCTCCAGCGTAGGCCATTAAACAGAAGCTGTATGCCCCATAATAAGGACCGCCAATAAAAGAGGAGGACCGTCCCTTGGCAGCATGTAAGAAATCTCCATTTGGGTGCTTTATAAACAGTACTAACAAGGGAGTTAGGATTGCAGAAAATACGCCAACATTGCTTAGCCAGTAAAGCTTGGTTGAAGTCAATAAAGTCCCAAAAGCCTAGGCCCCCATCTTCCTTATGTCGACAAAGAGCCTTCCATTGAAGCCAATGAATACCACGACGGTTGTGTTGTTTACTCCACCAAAACTTGGCACAAAGAGAGGTAAGTTCAGAGCATATACCTTTTGGCAAACGGAAAACACTCATGGAGTAAGAAGGAATCGCTTGGATTACTGCTTTAATCAGAACCTCCTTTCTTGCGGTAGAGAGAGATTTCTCCTTCCAACCATTAAGCTTGCACCAAACTCGATCCCTATTTGAGCTAAATAGCTTCCGGCGTCCTCTACCCACCAATGTGGGCAAGCCGAGATACCTTTGATGACAAGAGACCAAAGGGACACCCAAAGCAGCAGCTAGATACTTTTGCAATTCTTGAGGGGCATTAGGACTGAATGATAAGGACGATTTGGTGAGATTAATCTGCTGGCCAAAAACTTCTTCATAAACTTCGAATATTTTGCAGAGTGAGTGACAAACTGCCTCAGATACTTCCAATATCAACAAATAAGAGATGTTATATATGAGGGCCTGAACTCCCAAGACGAACTCCCGATACTCGCCCTTCACTTTCATCTTGACGAAGAAGAGCCAAAAACCCTTCAGAACAAATAAGGGGAGAGAGGACAACCTTGCCTCAATCCCTCTGTGGAACAATGTGACCAAATGAGTTTTCGTTCCAAAGTATTGAGAATGAAACCGAAGACAAGTAGTCCATGATGCGTTTGACCCCATTCAGATCAAAACCCAATCAAAGCATCATTGCTTCTAGGAAACACCACTCCACAAGATCATACGCTTTGGCCATATCCAATTTAAGTGCCATTGCCTTCCGCTGACCTCTGTTCATATGCTTAACTATGTGCATTGCTTCAAAAGAAACCATCACATTATCCAGAATACTTCGCTTAGGGACAACAGCACTTTGGGTGATATTGATGACTGAGGCCAGCACTAGTTTGAGACCATTAGCAAAAGTCTTTGCTTTTAATTTATAGAGTACTGAACATAAGCTAATAGGCCTGAAATCCTGAACCCGAGTTGGAGATTTGACTTTAGGAATTAAAGAAATCAGTGTGTAGTTTAAGGACGAACGCTGGACTCACCATTTACAATGCTCAAGCAATCTGCAGTTACTCTATCGCCCACAATGTCCCAGTATCGTTGATCGAAGAGAGCTGGCATACAATCATACCCGGGTGATTTCGTTGGAGGCATCTGAGAAAGTGCATATTCCATATCACTCCTAGTAAATGGTCTTAGTAAGATAGCATTTGATTTGGCCGAGACACAAGACTCTACACAATTCAGTATTCGTTCCATGTCTAAGGCACCAGTGTGTGAGAACAATTCAGAGAATATAGGAAAGCCAACCATAGAAGCAGATTTGCAACGTTTAGTATTTATATAAATACCAAAATACTGACCAAGAAACTGGGCTGTTACTTAATGAGATATAGCAGTGATAAAACATGAAAGGATGGAAAATACATATTGAGTTAGAGCAGTGTAACAGAGAAACAAAATATCTTAGTGACAAAGGCCGGGGCCTAGTTTAAATGTCATCCCAACAAGAAATTAATGAATTACAATTAGTGCAAAATGAGTGATCACTGGAGAGTTTACAATCGAATCAACTTTAACCATTGTTCCAGTTAAAAGAAAATTAAAAAGTCAGCCCCAAAAATGATGTAGAACATCAACTAGAGAAATTATAAAGGAGAATATGGAAAAGCCAGCCAGAGTAGATATGCACCATTTGGGAAAGAAGAGATGATCTAAAACTAGTATTTATATAAGAACTAGGATATTGAGCAAGAAAGCCGAGTCAGTTACTGGTGGTTCGACATGGTAGTGGGATGAAATAGGAGGTAGCATACAGCAACAGTTCGATAGATCAGTTACTGGTGACTCTACAAAAGGGATAATGGTAGAGTAGCGAACTAAAATATTACAACTACAATTCGAAAGGTTAGACCTACAATAGGATTTCGGGAGCGCAATAGTATCTTAACCGTGGTGCTAATAGTTTGTAAAGTAAAATAAATAGAATGGCATTATGAGATTGAGTGACAACTAGAAGGCATAAAGGGGATTGCGTGACAGTGCCAGCCCAACATGAAGGTCATGAACGAAACTTGAAAAAAATTGAATACCCAACTATAGGTATCTAATCTGCACTATATCTAATTGCTATCGATAACATGTAAAGCCACCGAAAAGAAATCAGCAATTGAATAAAAGAGACAGATTATATAAACCAGTAGTCCAGTAGGAAAGAAAATGCTTAATATTGAAAGGAAGCAAAAGGCTACAAATGAGAGTTTACATGCGGAATAAAAGAAACTACGGTAGAAGAGAATTACAATAGATTGAAGATATAAAAGAGATGAACATACAAAAACGACTGGGACACTAAGATGAAAGACCTGCAAGGTGTCTGCACTGATGGCCAAAACATCAAGTAGCGGGGGTGAAGAAGAACTATCATGTAGCCAAACCTTTCGAATCAAATCCTCACAACCTAGTTAGAAAATCCACATTTCCTCGAACTCAAACCGAAGACGTTTGAGGGTTTTAAAGCCAGATGCCAAGGTGTCCCTGGCGATCGCAATAAGCAGAGCCTTGTGATAAGAACCTGATGTGACTAGATGGCGACAAAGGACATGCTTGTAGAGTGACATAACTCCTGCATTAGCCAGGCCCCAGTCAAGACGTGCCTCCCCAAGATCCTCATTGACCCGTTGGTTAGACCAAGTGAAAGGATAGCCCGTAAACGGAATAGAGGACAAACCACAGGCCTATAAAACTGAACGAAATTGGTTTATTTGCCACTGAGGGTGGTCACACATTCCATGCTTTTCATCTGGAGATAGTACTTCATTGAAATCGCCAACTACCAATCAAGGACCTGAGACTGTAGAATGAATACGACGTAACAATTCCCAGGAAAAGCTGCGTAATTGTGCAACTGGATTACCATAAAAGCCGGTGATCCTCAGTTCACCAAATTGAGGAGAAGACACAAGCATATCGATATGGCCAGAAGATGTGCCTATCGCACGTACATTCCAATCAGGCCTCCAAAAGAAGAGAAGACCACCTCTGAAGCCTTCTCGGCCCACAAAAACACCTTTTTAGGGACCCGTTTGGGTTCACAGAGTGTCCATCTGACGTTCTGTCATCTTAGTTTCATGTAAAAACACAAAATCAAGGCAATGTTCCCTTAGGAGGTTCCTAAGGGAACGAGTTGTTCGGGTATTACAGAGTCCCCAAACGTTCCAGGCTACTAGTTTCATGTTAAAGACGGGATGGACCATCCGGCCTACCCACTGGCCCTGTGCCCTTGTGACGGACTGAGCACTTGGATGTTGTTTTGTTTGGGAGTATAGTGTTTGGACAAGGGATATTCAAGGTGCCTGGGGACAATGAAGAGTTGGGAGCAGATGGAATGGATAAGTGCCGGGGAGGGAGATGGATTGATGAAACTGGAGAGAGGGGTGGACTGATATTAGCGGGAAAAGATGGTAGAGAAGAAATCACATTTATAGATAACTCAGGATCTGAAAAAAGTGGTTCATTCGTACTGCCTGGTTGACATGGTCCAATCAGAATTGGCTTGGATAACTGCTGTGTAACCGCTAAGTGATCTTTATCCTGGGAACTATCCATAACTGCCACAAGATTAGTTTCATGATAACCGTAAGAAACTGTTGGTAAGTGAACAGATGACGTGCCACCGCCAGCCGCCGCTTCCACCCCCGCTTGAAAACCAATTACCCCGGATGGATCGTGTGGTTCATCAAAGGAAAAGACCGCTTCGTACCAGAGAGACTGTTGTCAAAACCATGTTTCATCCAAGTGCCATAAGGTTTACCGTTCCCGACCGTAAGAGCCTAGGCTGGAGTCGGGCAGTCATCCGTGCCATGAGTCAAACAACCACAATTGTGACAGAAAGCTGGTAGACGTTCATATGTGAACTCGACCCAATCAAGAGTTTTAGGATTAAAATAGATATTCATCCCCCACCATATGGGTTAGGAAACATCAATGCGAACACGTAAACGTAATGTGCGACCAACACAGTCTCCGTCATCTGCTGCAAATACCTCTTCAAAAGTACCAATGCAGTTTCCAATATGCATAGCCATGGATGGAGTCATTCCCAGCAGTGGTAAACGGTGGACATGAACCCAGATAGACGTGGTGGATAAGTTGACGTCACGGATGGATGCAGTACCACTCTTTGGTGTTAGCAGCAACAAAATACAGTTAAAAGTCCATGGTTCCATAGTCAAAACACGCCGACGATCTGACTGACATGTAAACCGAAATAAGTAGCGGTTGTCGTCCACCTCGCGAATGACCAAGCCTTTAGCAAAACGCCAAAGGCGAGACACTGTTGATACAAAACTTTCCTTTGGATAAGGTCGGTCTGTGGCCTACTTGCCGATTAAACAAAAATTATAATCGGATGTCACATTCACGAGGGAAGTGAAGTCAACCTTAATTCCCGTTTGTTCCTCGTTTGTAAGGGTGAGAGATTTTTCAGAGGGAAGCAGAGTGGCCATTGCTTGTTTCAAATTCAGGAACGAGGGATTGTAGGAGTAGTCTTTAATAGGTAAAAAGCGAGTGCCTCATCCGTCCGCACAGATCATGTCTTGCAAGGCAGCCGCCACAACCACACAAGAGTGCTGGAAACACACGATGCTGAAAAAAGGCGTATGAACGTGCCGAAAGGCAGAACGACAAAACGTGGGGTAACGTGGAAGAAATCTTCCAGAAGGAACGTGATCGAATTGGAATCCACTGCAATCGACAACTATTAATATAGTTCTATCGATAAAAAATTTACTAAGCAGCAATTCAACCGATATGGAATCGTGCCAAAATATCTCAAACAAGCGATATGACCGCCAAATTGACCCGGCTCAAAAAGACCATAAGAGCCCAAATAGACCATAAGAGCCCAAATAGACCACCGAGACAATATATAATCAAACAGCGAGGGTGTAGAGGTAAGGAAACCAACAAGAAAATCCAAGCGCTGTAAAGATGGGGATAAAGGAATATAATGTAATCCCTTATCCTCGTATTTTGTGCCAAGAAAAAAGTTGATTTATTTTAATATGTATTTGAATTTACTCGTAGACTAAATTCGTTAAGATAAATTAATAAAATTAGAAAACACTAGTAGTGGCGGATCCTGACAACTTTTTTAAGGTAAATTAACATTGAATTTTTTAAAGGGTAACTATAAATTAATTTATTTTTAATAATCAATATATAAATTAATACCATATTCACATATTATTATTTTTTCACTTAATTACTTTTTTTATTTACCTAATACCCTTTATACCCTTTTAACCGGTTATTTTCCATATATACCTATTTTATTGGGAGTCTGGTTATCAGATGTGAAGGACAATTTTTTAAATTTTAAATATTTTCTATTTAATTTTTAATATTTATATTGATAATTAAGATATATAATTTTTGCAAATAAATTTCCTCCTGATCTGTTTTAAAGAGTCATTTTTAAGGGGTAACTATAAATTAATCTATTTTTAATAATCAACATATAAATTAGTCCACTTGATTTATCAAATTCACATATTTTTTTTTTACTTAATTGCTTTTTTATTTACCTAATACCCTTTATACCCTTTTAACCAGCTATTTTCCATATATACCTATTTTATTGGGAGTATGGTTATCAGATTTGGAGGACAATTTTTCAAATTTTAAATATTTTTTATTTAATTTTTAATATTTATGTTGATAATTAAGATATATAATTTTTGCAAATAAATTTCTTCCTGATCTGTTTTAAAGAGTCATTTTAATCATCTAAACCTTTTAGAATACTATATATCTTATAGGTTTGCAAGATTATAATACATGTCTTATATCTATCTTTTAAATTTTTTATTTTTTTCCTTTTGATATAATTAGAATTTAAATTGTAATATACCTATATTACATATCATATTCCTAATATGCCTCTATATATAATTAGAATTCGGTTATAATATACCTATATATATTACATATCATATTACTTGACTTTAAAATTTTGCCTTACTCCTTTGCCGCAGGTACTTAAACTATAGGTATATAAATATAGTTAGATTTTAAATTTGAATTTACCTATAGTTATATTATTCTTTTTTTTTCTTCCCAAAAGATCAAAATTTTTATTAATAACGAACAGAAACACCAGCATCACAAGCTAAGGTATCAAACAACCAATTCGTCCCCAGTTCATCCTAACAATGATGCCCACCTACCCTAGAAACATAGGCGGCTACAAGATGCGCATCTTTGTTAGTCTGCCTAGATGCATACACAAACTGAGCACTTCGCAATTTCATAACAAGTGCATGGATATAAAATAGAATACAACCCAAATCAGCATCACTTGGACTCTGACCATTAAGAGTGTTAATAAACCCCAATGCATCTGACTCAATCACCACTCGCTAATGCCCAACCATCAGACAATGTGAAAGAGCACACCTCACCGCATCGGCTTCAGCGGACAAACACGACTTCAAGCGAAGGTCACCTTGACCCCCAGCAGACACAAGCAACCCATAACAGTCACGAATGATCCAACCCACTCCACCAGACATAGTCAGACTGCTCCAAGCACCATCACAATTAACTTTTAGGATGCCCATATCCGGTATCTTCCATCGAAGCTCCACCTCACGACCAACCAAATTCGGCGACCTAGGCTGCGAGAACTGCCCCCTCAAGGCTGGGACCCCAAGCTCGCGGAACTCTGCCACGTAATTGGTAAGATTGACAATGGCCTCCTCCGGCCTCATAGGAATACCCTCAAACACCACCTGATTGCGGCACTTCCAAATCCTCTAGAGCCTAAACGTAAGCGTCTGAATCAACTCCTCTCTATGTGGTAAGAGGTGAAATTTAGCAACCAAACTTTGCCAGATACCAGGAAAATCCTCCCCTGATAAAGCACTGACATCAAGCATAAGAGGGCTACCATACCAGAAGACCCTAACAAACTGACAGTGGAAAAATAAATGGAGCTCAGTTTCCTCAGCAAGACCACAAACAGGGCAAACAGGATCCACAACCAGTCGACGGCGCACCAAATTTGACCGAACTGCAAGGGTGTTGTTACAACCTCTCCAAACAAACTGTTTAAGCTTCAGTGGAACCTTCATAGACCATATTTGACTCCATTTTAGACCCTGATCGGGAGAGGAACTGGGTTCCCCCTCCCTCCGTCTGCCCAACGCACCGTTTCGATGCAGAAACAAAGCAACATCATAAGCTGATTTCACCGAATAACATCCATTTATGTTAAAATGCCACATCAACTGATCCACCATGCCCCATCGGCTGAGGGGCAACTAAAGGATCACTTGGGCTTCCTCCTTATAAAAGCATCGAGCTATTACGTCTTCCCTCCAAGTGTGAGTGCCCTGATAAATCAAATCTTTCACATAAAGAGGAATATCAGGATGGGGAGAAGTCACCTTAAATGTATATGGAGTAGGTAGACAAGGATCAGACCGAGACCGAACCTGGGCACCATCACCAATCCTCCACCACAAACCTGCAGCTAAGATTTTTCGACTGTGGGTATGACCCTTCCACCCCCAAGAGGACCGGCGGCCCACTAGTACCTGGAGGAACGTCCCATTGGTGTAGTACTTGTCTCTCAGCACCTGGGAGATTAGCAATGAAGGATCCTGAACAATACACCAGACAATCTTCCCAAGCATTGCCAAGTTGAAACATTCCAAGTCACGGAAACCTAGCCCTCACACCTTCTTCACCCGTGACACCTTCTTCCATGCCACCCAATGCACACCACGCTGACCATGTTGTTTTCCCCACCAATAATTAGCAACCAGCCGCTCAATATCCCGACACACACCAATTGGGAGTTTAAAGCACGACATAGCATAGTTTGGCATAGCGATGGCCACCGCCTTTATCAAAACCTCATTACCAGTAGGGGAGAGAAATTGCTCTGACCACCCTTGCACCTTACTGGCAATTCTGTTCCGAACTTCATCAAATATTACCCTCTTGGATTTACCAAAATCCGCCTGGAGACCAAGATACTTCCCAAAACCATCCCGGGCCGCGATCTGACATCTCTGAGACAACCTTCTCCGTAGGCGCTTTGAACAATTCCCCCCAAAGAACAGGGAACTTTTCTCGAGATTCACAAGTTGGCCTGATGCCGCTGCATAACAATCTAGGACATTCTTCACTGTATCAATCTCACTACTATTGGCATGGCAAAAAATAACCGCATCATCAGCAAAGAATAGATGGAAGATCCGAAGAGTAATGGACTCCACCAACCGAAACCCATGAATTGCTCCCTCCTCCTCCTGCCGGCGAAAGAGAGCAGAAAGCCCTTCAACACACACCAGGAATAGAAAAGGCGACATAGGATCACCCTGCCGGATCCCTCTACTAGGCGTAAAATAACTTGTTTCCTCCCCATTGACCAGGACACTGTATGAGACCGAAGCCATGCATTCAAAGATCAAACCACAAAACCGATCTGCCACCCTAAGGCCTTTAAGCATATCAACCCCAAAACTCCACTCCACCCGATCATAGGCCTTGGCCATATCAAGCTTCAAAGCTAGTTCCTTATCCTCCGCTTTACCTCGATGCTTCATGGAATGGAGAAGCTCATGGACTACAAGAATATTATCATGTATATGCCGTCCCAACACGAATGTTGACTGATTGATACTAATAATCCGAGCCATCACCAGTTTTAACGGATTAGTAAGGATTTTCGAAATTACTTTATAGAGAACATTGCATAACGCAATATGGCGCAGCTGGGACATCTTGACCGGACTAGGAACCTTGGGAATCAGACAGAGATGGGTGTAGTTAATTTTCTGGAGCAACCTCCCTGAACGCCAAAAATTCATCACCATGTCACAAATATCTCCCCCCACCACCTCTCAATTCTTCTGGAAAAAACCACTAGTGAACCCATCCTGCCCCGAGGCCTTTGAGGGGTTAATCTGAAACACTACAGCCTGCACTTCATCCCGGGTGATGGGTGCCAAAAGTCCTTCATTCTCCGCCGGCATAACACGCCGCTCTAGACAAGCCAAAATGGCCGGACAAGTTTGGGGATGAGTAGTGGTGAACAACTGCTCAAAATAGTCCACCACCACCTGTTGCATCTGAATGCCCTTCTCCACCCACACACCGTCCTGATTTTCGAGTCCCCTCAGCCTATTAAATCATCGTCGTTTGACAGTGGAGGAATGAAAAAATTTAGTGTTTTTATCTCCCTCATGTAGCCACTGAACTCTAGCCTTTTGTTTCCAGTAGAACTCCTCAACACGGATCAGTCTCTTCAACTCCCATTCCTTTTGTCTCACCCAACCCCCATCAAAGCTAGGTTGCACATAAGCACTATACAATTGCTGCTGTAATTCATCAATAAGGACCTTACTATTTCGCTGGTTGCCCTTCCTCCAATCAAGAAGACCTGACCGGACCCCCTTCAGCTTTTCACAGACTTGATAGGCCTACGAACCCCGAATCTTATGTTGCCAACACTCCTTAATCACCCGCCGACACTCCTGTTCATTCCCCCATCTGGAGTAAAAAACAAACCTCCTCTTTGGCCAGCGCAGCGGCGGCAATAAACGCAGCAAGAGCATCAAGTGATCGGACCCTTCCAGAAGGAGATGATGGAGAGTCGCAGCTGGGTACAAATCCACCCACTCCGTTGTGGCCAACCCATAGTCCAACTGAGCCTGAATGGACTCCGAGTCCCTCTTATTTCTCCAAGTAAACGGGTCACCTTGGTACCCCAAATCAAGCAACCGGTTGTTAGCCACAAATTCTCTAAAGGAAAACATTGAATTTTCAGAACGAACGAGTCCCCCATCTTTTTCGGCAACCGACAACACATCATTGAAATCCCCCAATAAAAGGCAAGGGTCTCCACAATTGGCAATACGAGACCCTAACCTCCTCCATTGGTCCGCACGTATCATATCATCCATGCTAGCATATGTAGAAAATAATCTCCAAACATAACCAGTAATAGAATCTTTTATTAAGATTTCAATAAGAAATTCACCATACTTAACTAACACTACTTGTTGTACATCCCTCCAAAAAATACATAGGCCACTACGTAAACCCCGTGGCTCTACAACAAGCATGAAGGGCATCCCCAACTTACTTTTTAAATAACAAAACCGTCTACTATTATTCTTCGTCTCAAGCAACACCACAATATCAAGTCGATGAAGTAGAGTTTGCTCCACCAGGTTATGAACGGTCAACGTACCTCCGATACCCTGACAGTTCCAGCATAGAAAACTCATGGCGATTGGGAAGAGGTAGAACAAGCACCCCTTCGCTCAAGAGACCCATTAAGTTCGGTCCCGACCACCTGAGAAGCGCTGACTTCCACCCCACATTCCAGCCGTCTCCGTCGAGCCACACCATCACGCAACATTGGTGAAACTCTCTCACTTTCCATCACCAGCCGGTGACGTTTACTGTGACTCGCACCGCCAACCCTCCCACCCAAAATAATGGGCATAAGCTGAAAAGGATCAGACTGTTGTGACACAGGGACGCCTTGCCCGGTACGATCCCCCTCCTCCCTCCCCAACTGGTGGGTTGGGAAATACCATGTAATTGAACCCAGAAAGATGAGTGATTCTTCCTCAGATGCCAGAGGGGGTGTTTGGTGCGCGACCATTCTTCCAGAATTACCAATGCCTTCTCTATAAAGCTCCATGGTTCCATCGCCAAAACCTGTTGCATATCCTGCTGCGTAACAAAGCAAGCCATGAATTTTGTTTCTCCAATCACACGAATAGAGACACTAGCCCTCCCCTTCTAAAGGCCCGAGAAGAGACTCATGAAGGCAACACCATTGATCCCTTTATCAGTGTAAACTTCAGCCACAAGACAAAACTGAAAACCTAAAGGAAGATCTTCAACCTCCTCTTGTAGCACCCAAACACCCAAGCACCCAAACACCCAGCCGCTCTCGCTCCGAGAGCCTAATGTTAGACCCGAAATGCTGTTCCAACTCCGCCATGTCCATAGCAGTCCACAGCCGCAAGCCCGCAGCCTGACTCCACGATCACCACCAAACAGGAACCCGAAAGAGGAGTGATTCTTCCTCAGACACCAGAGGGGGTGTTTGGTGCGCGACCATTCTTCCAGAATTACCAATGCCTTCTCTATAAAGCTCCATGGTTCCATCGCCAAAACCTGTTGCATATCCTACTGCGCAACAAAGCAAGCCATGAATTTTGTTTCTCCAATCACACGAATAGAGACACTAGCCCTCCCCTTCTAAAGGCCCGAGAAGAGACTCACGAAGGCAACACCATTGATCCCTTTA
Source organism: Oemleria cerasiformis (assembly GCA_037349345.1). NCBI lineage: Eukaryota > Viridiplantae > Streptophyta > Magnoliopsida > Rosales > Rosaceae > Oemleria > Oemleria cerasiformis. The sequence continues at coordinate 5,313,269 of JAZGTL010000016.1, forward strand.
TCAGTGTAAACTTCAGCCACAAGACAAAACTGAAAACCTAAAGGAAGATCTTCAACCTCCTCTTGTAGCACCCAAACACCCAAGCACCCAAACACCTAGCCGCTCTCGCTCCGAGAGCCTAATGTTAGACCCGAAATGCTGTTCCAACTCCGCCATGTCCATAGCAGTCCACAGCCGCAAGCCCGCAGCCTGACTCCACGATCACCACCAAACAGGAACCCGAAAGAGGAGTGATTCTTCCTCAGACACCAGAGGGGGTGTTTGGTGCGCGACCATTCTTCCAGAATTACCAATGCCTTCTCTATAAAGCTCCATGGTTCCATCTCCAAAACCTGTTGCATATCCTGCTGCGCAACAAAGCAAGCCATGAATTTTGTTTCACCAATCACACGAATAGAGACACTAGCCCTCCCCTTCTAAAGGCCCGAGAAGAGACTCACGAAGACATCACCATTGATCCCTTTATCAGTGTAAACTTCAGCCATAAGACAAAACTGAAAACCTAAAGGAAGATCTTCAACCTCCTCTTGTAGCACCGAAACACCCAGCCGCTCTCACTCCGAGAGCCTAATGTTAGACCCGAAATGCTGTTCCAACTCCGCCATGTCCATAGCAGTCCACAGCCGCAAGCCCGCAGCCCGACTCCACGATCACCACCAAACAGGAACCCGACGACGGCCTCAAAATTGTTTAGGTGTTTCTCGGCGCCCTAAACCCTAGCAGACCAAACAAGACTGCCCGACTCCACAATCACCACCAAAACAGAAACAGAAACCCGACGGTGGCCTCAAAATAATTTTAGGTGTTTCCCGGCGCCTCAAACCCTAGCAGACCAAACAAAACTCTCCTTGCGAGAGACCTTGGCAAGTGCTATGTATTGATATTTGATAGTTATATTATTCCACCATGCCTAATCCAGCAATCCACCCACCCTAATATACCTATTTGTAATTTATCCTAACAATTTGTTGTAAGTAAAATAAATTGTAAATTCTTGCACATGCACATTTGACCACTATACCTATTACTCACCATAGGTAAATTAGCATCTCTTAACACGCATTCAATTAAAATCCACCAAACCACCATATATTGCTAGAACCGCAATAGGTAAAAAATAAAAAAGATGATGAAAACATAACCAAGAAGACTAAATTTTAGTTGTGAACAAAATCAAACAATTCAAATTTGAATAAAATAGTGGTCGAAGGTGCTACCTTCTTCGGAAAAAAAAAACGCCGAAAAAATTAACGAGTTTCAATAACCATTTGGGGCAAAAACACAAAATTGAATTTTGCACCGAGATATCCAATTTCCTCATAAATTCCACAAGAACAGGTATTAATTATTAATTTTGGTAAGTAATACGCATATAATTATTAATTTACCTACTATACCGTTATTTCTACATGTATGACTATAATCAGAAGGAATAAAACCAAAAAAATATATTATAAGATAGATAAAATACTTGTATGACTGTAATCCTGCAAAAGTATCAGATAGTACCAAGAAGTTCGGACGATTAAAATGACTCGTTAATTTATAGTTAATTCTTAAAGAAATCCGTAGGAAATTTATTTGGAAAAATTATCTTATCAAAATAAATATTAAAAATTAAATACAAAAAATTTAAATTTTGAAAAATCCTCATCCATTCTAATAAACAGACTCTCAAAACATAGACGCAGTAGGTAAGTAGTCGGTTAAAAGGGTATAAAGGGTATTAGGAAACTAAAAACAGAAATTAAGTAAAAAAAAAAAGTAAATTAGTGAAGTGAAATCTGGTAAATTAGTAAATAGACTAACTTATATGTTATACCTCAAAACTGGATGAATTTATAATTAATTCATTTTTTAATACAAATTTCATAAAATTATTCAAAATCATCTAAAAATATATTCATCCATACAAAAATATAATGAGATAAAATATGACAAGCAGTGTAGATACAAATATATAAAACATCTAATTATATATATATATATATATATATATATATATAGATAAGGGTTTTCTGTTTTTATCTTTTGTCCTTGTTCAAAACGACATCGTTTGGAACATTTTCATTAAAAATAATTTAATCGCAGGTGCTGCATTTCAGCGCGCGGACTTCACATATGAATAGCAAATTTACACATGTGTGTTCGGGATATTTTCATATCACGTCGACTTTAAATACACTTTAATTTATTAAATACGTGCTTGTAAATCTGCAATTTTTAATATATAAAATGTAATTACAATTTATTTTTATTTTTTATTTTTAAAACAAATGAAAAAAAAAATCAATGTAAATAGATGCTGGTAGTTCCATATTCGTGGAGTTTAATTTGCTTTGGTAACTGAAAAAAGAAAAGTGAATGTGGGTATGTGGAAGAAAATAGAGCTAAAGAGTGGCTTTATTAGGGATGAGTATAAATCTGTTGAAATCGGAAACCGATTCAATTAAAACCGTTATTGGCATTTTGGTTTGGATTTGACCGGATAAAAGTTAAGCGTACGGTTTGAAAATCCAAACCGTTTCATTAGTAACAGCTTGGTTTTGGATTTTCATTTTGAAAATCGTTGAATTTCAAACTGAACCGTTAATGTTCTGATTTATTTATATTATGTGTTAGTTAATAAATTTTTTTTTTAATAATACGTTAATGTAAGTATTCATTACGTACCCTATTTACCGCATAGCTTAATCCTTACCAAATGGAACCTTATAGTTTCTAGCTAGTAAGTTGTGGTTGTCGATTCGAGATGCTTGATTATTAGATCCCATGGATTTTCTCTTTGTAATTTGTGTCACCAAAAGTAAATGAATAAACAAAAACAAACCTTATTATTTTCAAACTTGAAGGTGAAAAAGGAAATGGGAAGAACGCGGCATATATGGCCTCAACTTTCCAGGGTGCAGGTGGAAATGAGCGGAGCAATTGGGGAAACTGTTATAATATTATAACGAGGCAAATTGTCAACATCAATGTTAAGTCGAGATTAGAGATTGAATTTCATTCTCTTTCTCTTTGGTAGAATGAATCCATATATAGAACATTTCCATTGGTTAAATATCACCCAAATTTTTTTAATATCCTTATCTTATTAGCACCCTCCTTAACTACTCTTTCTTTTTGGTACAACTCCTAGCTAATATCTGGTCTTAATCCTCATCAATATATAAATATTTTCTTCTCACCTGACCACATACTAATTGAATTAATCAAATGAACCCTCATGTCATGACTCCACAAAAAAGTAACCATTTTTAGAATCACGGTATTCTTAAATGTAATAGTATAATCGGTTATATATTTAATTAGTTATTGTACATATTCTTATATGTCTATCTTTCTTGTCACATAATCAAATTATGTGATAAGAAATTAAAATTAGACATATAGCTAGTGGTATACATATGATTAAGTGACTAATTTCCTCTTAAAAGTGAGATTGAGCCAAAGCTCTTAAATTTCTTGCACACTAGATCGTACGTCCTTAACTAATACCAAGCATTTATGTGTCTTCTATTTTTGTTAACTTATTACGGGTCGTTTGATAGTCATTTGAATTTGAATTTATTATTTTCAATCTTTGTGCTTGATGAGCTGGATGAGGAAAAAGATGGATGAAGAAGAGTGTTATCCGAAAGAAGAAGAAATAAAGAAGTAGGGAAGAAATAAAGAAGGAATGGAAAGAAAAAAGGTAATTAGAAAACAACTTAATTAGAATATGCCCCATATATATGATGACCCTTTTGATTTTTTGTTTTTAATTTAATTTTTTATGCTTGAGATATGGAGAAAATATAAAAGAGAAAGAATGGATGAACAAGATCCCGTAGTAGTATGGAGAGGAATAAATAAAGAATTGAAAAAATTAAAACAAAATCAAAACCACTTAAAACATTAATGTTCTAGAAAGTCAGCTGAATTCATACACTAGTTTCGACTTGTTACCTCATACAAAAATTGAAGAGAGATGACATCTTAATTTTAAAAACTTCATAAATGTCACTTGAGCCTAACTAATGGTAGTATCAATCCCTAAGCTATTGTTTTTGAGAAATGACTCTCGGTCTAGCCCATTTCTGGCTACCCAAAATGAACTAATACAGGAGTTGGAAGACTAACACACGCGTTTCAGCTCTATAATCCAGGAGAAATCGAACCCATGACTAGCCAGAGCATACCGAGCCTGGAAACGTCTTAGCTACTAGGCCAACCTGTTGTGGTTAACTAATACAGAAGTTAACTTTCCATTAATTTCTTTCCTCAAAAAAACTTTGCATCAATTTCAAGGGCACTTTGGATGGAAATTTTGAATTAAAGTTAATAACATTTCATCAGAAAATTAAAGTGTCGAATTTTTATGTGAGGAGACAAATTGAATTGGTGTCAAAGTTCATGACATTTTAGCTAGCTATAATTTCATTTTGTGTACCTTTTTTTTTTCTACATTTGTTCTTAATTCATCTCTTCCACCATATCCTTCTTTTACTCTTTTTATCTCTTGTTTGCTCATATCTCTAGAACAAACAATAAAAACTAAAAATTAAATAGTTATTAAACGGACACATAATTTTTAGTTTTCATTAGCACGTTCTCTATGTTAATCTATTGAAAACTTCAAATTTCAATCCGATATTAAGCATCTTTGGCTAATAACATTCAATATTATAATGAGTATTAATTATGGAAATTAATTAAGTATTATAACTGAATTATGAAGCCCTAAATTAATGGCCATAGGATAAAAGCCTCCACAAGATTTAGGTCATCAACTTATCCACTCTTTTTTTTTATATATAATTAATGATATATATTAGGGATGAGGAATTATAATATAAACATTGGGTATCAACCTCGCCATTTAAGAGAGTCGAATTCGAGACCTCCCACACATAACGTGTGGAGACGAATTTACCACTAGGCTATAGCACTGAGTGACATGAACTTATCCACTCTAGCTTGATGGGTAATCTTAATCATCATCATAAAAAAGAAACCATAAAAGAAGATGAAAGCACTGTTTTGAGTTAATTTTTCCTGGAAAGATGAATGTGGACTACAAGAAGTTGAAACACAAAGGATAAATTAGAGGAAAATTGATATATATCATCCATCTTGGGAGTCAAATTCAGCTTAAATTTTGGTTGATACGCACTAATTAATTAAAGATCTCATCAACCAATTCTTGACCTGCTTCTGAATATTATATTCAAGTATCCTTACCTGCTTCCACTGGGAAAAATTCAATCCAATTAAGATTTAGGACCACTTTATTTTTTTCAATATCTATAAATAGCCATACTCACCATACACAATTAATCTTCATCCCACCCTCAAATAACTAGCAACCCTCACTCCTCAGAAAACTATATACAATATATTAAGCTTGAGCTTGAGCTAGCTATGAAAGGTGCTCATTTCCTCATAAGGACTGTTGCCATTTTGGCATTCGCAACCGTCCTCGTCTCTGCCTCTGATCCCAGTCCTCTCCAGGACTTCTGTGTAGCCATTAATGACACCAAAACTGGTGGTATATATCACACATTATTATATATATATGTCATATTTTTTCTCTACTGGCTAGTTTTCCACGAATTAAAATCTCCTTCGCTCCATCGATAATTCTTTTTAAAAAAACGAGCATTTATTACATATTATATATGCTTTTGCATGGCTTTTCCTGCATGTTGAATTTGACTCTGTTAGCTAGTACGTCCATAATAAAGAGTAGATAATGACTTACTCCTGTGAATAAAATTGGTTCAATTATTAATATATCTCCATGCTTACAACTTACTAATACTAAAAGGAAATTAACTATTTATTTTTCTTTCTGTGGAAGCAGTGTTTGTGAATGGGAAGTTCTGCAAGGACCCAAAGCTTGCGACAGCAAATGATTTCTTCTTTTCTGGGCTCCAAATTCCCAGAAGCACAGCAAATCCTGTTGGTTCAACGGTGACACCGGTGAATGTGGACCAAATACTCGGACTGAACACCCTCGGCATATCTCTAGCTCGCATAGACTTCGGGCTAAATGGCCTAAACCCTCCCCACACTCACCCTCGTGGCACAGAAATCCTCACAGTGTTGGAAGGCACCCTCTACGTTGGATTCGTCACGTCGAACCCGGATAATCGACTCATCACCAAGGTGTTGAACAAGGGAGATGTGTTTGTGTTCCCAATTGGCCTCATTCACTTTCAGCTCAACGTGGGACATATCAACGCTATCGCCCTAGCCGGCCTTAGCAGCCAGAACCCAGGAGTCATCACCATTGCAAATGCAGTTTTCGGGTCCAAACCACCGATCAATCCTGATGTTCTAGCCAAGGCCTTCCAGGTTGACAACAAGCTGGTTCAGTATCTCCAGAAGCAGTTCTGGTACAACAACAATTAAAAAAAAAAATATATATATATATATATATATATATATATATTAATATGTGAAAAGCAGAAAAGGGCAAAGGAACATCGATGTGGCAATATGTTTTTCACTACCTATGATCTTAATATTATAAATTGAATAAAGATAGTTTGCTTATGCAAATACCTCCTTTAATTAAATGTCTGACGTATACATATAACATATTGAAACAAGCTAAGCATAGTGGTATGATGGTATTCCTTTCCATATGTTATGTATGAGGTTTCGAATTCAATTCTCGTAAATAACAAAGTCGATACCTAATATTTATATTGTAATCCTTACCTCCAATACCATTGTAAGCTAAACATCATTATAAAACGAAGCCTAAAACTAAATGAGTACAACGTGCCCTAGGGTAAAAGAAGTTTATATCTTGTCGTTATTTATGCTGTCCTTAATTTATTTAATTAAAAGGTTATAAATTACAGAATAAGTGCATGAGTCAAAAAAAGGACATATGAAAATTAATTTAATAATATTAATAGAACAGCCAATCCCATCAGATTTTGATCGAACCATGATGTAAATAATTCACAATATATCGATCATCCGAATCTGATAATTCATTAACTTAGAAAATTAAAAATGAATTATATGCAATCTGATCCAACTTTTTAGCAATGGTACAATTAATAACCTCATCAAGATCTGTAATATGAAAACGGTGAAACCACCATCACGGTCTCACATTTAAATTTTGATCTAATGTAAGGAGAATTAAACTCACAACTTATATAAAGTACATACTCGCAATAAGTTCGTTTTAACCACTAGAATATATAGCAAAGGGAGGATGCCACCTTATAAGTTTTACTAAAGTGAATCAGACTTAACATAATTGTTTTTAGTCAAAGTAAGTCGTAGCAGAAAATCCAGGTAAATATTTTATTTTGAGTGAGTTCATTAACACACGTACATTTTCTTTTAGACGTACTGATGAAAATGCCGATGATTCTTGAATCATAGCTAGATTTTCAGTTCCCCCAATGAAGTTTGATATGTCTAATGTTTTTTCAATTCGAGAACTAATTGAATTGATTTGTTTTATTTTTATCCTTTTTTGGATTATTTAGTTGTCAAAGTATAAGATAGGAAGTCAATTTTATTTAACTGAACTAATAATGGGTATTTTCGTAGGTTATTTTTTTATATATGCTCTCTTAAAACGTAACAGTTGTAGCTAGATAATTTTTATTGCACTCCATGAATAAAACTAAAAATAATATTCTGTCTTTTTTGCATTTTTTAATGATTCGTTTTTTTTAACATTATTTTATTAATAGGATCCCGATAACCAGAGACAAGAGGTTCATATGAAAAAACATAAATAAACGAGCCTCCGCTTGAGCCTCCAAAGATTAAGCCATCTGATCACCATCAAAGTCTGCATTGAACCCCTTACAAACTAATGGATCTAAACAAATTTTATAATATAAATAAACAACATATAGTTAATTAATATAACATATTCCTACGTACTTTAGGCAGCAATAATAAAAGAAATATATAAAAGTTTTCCTCGGTGGAGGCAATATAGGAAATGGTGAGTAAATTCGTACTTAAAAACAGATTAACATATTATAATGTATTAATTAATAAAGAGAAATTGGCTATTATGCCCAATATTCACAAAAAAAAACCCATTTGATCTCCCTTTGTCAATTCCCAATCCATTATACTTTTTCTTTTCTATTTGCACATGGCGCACACAAACATGTGATGCCAACAAAAATTTCAAAAGTTTATACACAAATAGTGTTCACGCGCGAACGTTATGTAGAAATCATGGCTGCTGTAAGCTAAAGAAACAGCAAGTTCCAGATGAGTAATCCCTCACAGGAAACCCACCTTGATTCCAAGAAGTCTCGCATTATCTGCAAACTTTTGAATAATTGTAGTTTAACCTCTAAGTTATTAGTAATTACAAAACAAAACAAAATTAAAAATGTTTTTGAATCTGGTACTCAAATTACAACAATAACAAAAACTGTCCTGAAACAATATAACTTTGCAATCCCGTAAAGCACCTGATTGCCCCCAACAGGGTATCCACAACTCCACTAAACCTCTCATCTAGCAACCACATTTCCTTGCACTATGGCAGAGGCTTCGTTAAGTGGAACAGAGAAGTTTTTAAGGATATCTTCTATCCGCTTCGCCATTTAAGGGATCAACATGTTGCGCTGATGATATCCTTTCTCCTTCTGTGGATCAATGTAACCAGAGACAGAAAATTTCCTGGGAGATCGACGGCCTCCTAGCCTATGAGGAAGTGCTTTGGCGTCAACTTTCAAGAGTGGAGTGGCTCAAAAGTGGGGATAAGAACACTCGATTTTTTCATGAATGTGCAAAGGCCAGAGGGAGGAGGAATAAGATGAAATTTGGAATGGGGATGAAGGATCAATTCGAGGAGTGTTTGAAAGGTACTACACTAAGCTGTTTTCTAGTATTGGGGGCCGCGACATTTGTGAGATCACCAATCTGGTTATTCCCAAGGTCACCCCTTCTATGAACCTTAATCTCACAAGGCAGTATTCCAGAGAGGAAGTGGAGATGGCAATTGGGCAATTGGGTCCTTCAAAATCGCCTGGACCAGATGGGCTTCCGGCGGTGTTTTTCCAGAAATTCTAGCCTACTATTGGCAATGAGGTTAGTACTTGGTGTCTTCATGTTCTTAATGGTCAGCGGAGCCTAGCTGAAGTCAATGCCACCCTAATTACCCTTATCCCTAAAGTTCAATTTCAAACCCGAGTCACTCAATATCGTCCTATTAGCTTATGTAATGTGATTTATAAGATTGTTGCAAAAGCTATTGCCAATAGATTCAAACTAATCCTCCCTTTTGTGATTGCTGAAGAACAGAGTGCTTTTGTGCCCAAACGTAATATCACCGATAATATACTTATAGCTTTTGAAGCGATGCATGCCATTAGGGGTAGGCGCAGAAAAGGGGAAGCTAAGGTAGCTTTGGAACTCGACATGGCCAAGGCCTATGATCAGTGGAATGGAATGCTGATTGCTTTGGGTTTTGATAGGAAGTTTTGTGACTTGGTTTTTGGAATGTATGTCAACTGTGAGCTATTCATTGGTGTGCAATGGACAGGTTTTTGGAAGTATTGATCCTCAAAGGGGTTTGAGACAGGGTGATCCCCTCTCCCCTTACTTGTTTCTTATCTGTGCTTAAGGCTTTTCTACTCTTCTGAAGCAGGCTGAATTCCAAAATGATCTACATGGGGTGGCGGTGTCTCATGAGGCTCCTCCTATATCCCACCTCTTCTTCGCTGACGACAATGTGATGTTCTTTAATGCACAGCCTGGTGAGTGTCATACGATAAGAAGGATTTTCTCGACTTATGAACGTGCGTCTGGTCAGCTGGTAAATTTGGAAAAGTCTGCAGTAATGTTTGGGCCTGCGACGGATGAAAGCCATATTGCTGAGCTCCAAGGGATTTTGGGGTGCAAAGGGTGGATTTTCACAAGAAATATTTGGGTTTACCCATTGTTGTGGGGAGGAGTAAACGAGAGCTGTTTAATGGAATTAAGGAGAGGCTCACTTCTAAGCTGAATGGGTGGAGTGAGAAGCTGCTATCCAAGGCTGGCAAGGCTCTGTTAATCAAAACTGTGGCTTAGGCGCTTCCTACGTATGCTATGAGCATGTTCAAGCTCCCAGTTAGTGTGTGTAACGAACTGAACTCTGCTGTAGCAAACTTCTGGTGGGGATCTGCTACATTTGATCGTGGGATGCACTGGATTTGCTGGAAAGAACTGTATAAATCTAAAGAGAGGGGAGGCCTTGGGTTTCGTGACTTGGGGGCCTTCAACCAAACTTTATTAGCTAAGCAAGCTTGGCGCATTGTCCATAATCCGATTTCTCTGGTCCATAGGGTTTTCAAAGCCAGGTACTTTCCTAATTCTGACATGTTAAGTGCTGCGAAAGGGAGGGGTTCCTCCTTCGTTTGAAGATCACTGATTTGGGGCAAAGAGGTTTCACTAATTGGCCAAGGAAAAGAATTGGAGATGGGATTAGCACTTATATCCTCTCTGACCCTTGGATCCCTAGGCCTTCTACATTCAGAGTTCAATCTCCGAATGCTCTTTCCTTGACTGATTTTGTGGACTCCCTAATGACCGCTTCGGGGCAGTGGAACAAGGAGCTCATCTTGAGCCAGTTTTTAGACGTAGAAGCCCAAGCCATTATGTCAATCCCCTTGGGTGTTCTCCGTCATCAGGATAAATGGATATGGCATTTCACCCCTAATGGTGAGTACACAGTCAAAAGTGGCTATAAGGCCAACCAGGATTCGGTGGAAGCCCCGGAATCTAGCTGTGGTAGCAACAAGACTGAATCTGCTCTGAGTGGGATCTGGAGGATGCTTTGGGGACTCCATGTGCCAGAGAAGGTCCGTATGTTTTTATGGAGAGCAGCTCGCAATGCTCTACCATGCTTCGATCAACTCAACCACAGACGAGTTCCGGTGGAAGCCTGGTGCATTCGATGCAAGTCCAAGCCTGAATCGGTGATCCATGCTCTATGGGACTGCTCCGAAGTTCGAAAATTTTGGAAGCCCACCCCTCTATGTTCAGTCGTTGGTAAGTGGAAGGAACCATCTTTTTTGGACTTCTTCTCCCACGCCTGTCTTGTTCTGATGGGTGATGAAAGAATAATTTTCGCTTATTCAGTTTGGAAGATTTGGCAGGATAGGAACGATGTGGTTTACAAGAAAGATACAGACACGGTCCTGTATTCTTTTGAGGGGGCAATTCGGCTGATGAATGAGGTCAAAGCTGCAAAGTGCAAGGAGAATGTGTGCACCCTGAGGCTGAGTTCCCAGCCTGGAAGATGGACAAAACCTGAGGCTGGTAAGTTCAAACTGGACGTTGATGGGTCCTTTATTGCGGCGAATGGTAGAGGAGGTGCTGGAGCTATTGTGAGGGATGATAGTGGGGAAGCTTTGGTGGTAATGACCCTTCCCCTTGTCAACGTTTTTAACTCCCGGCAAGTAGAAATTCTGGCGCTCTCCAAAGCTTTGTTAGTTGGGTGGGATGCAGGGTTTAGACAGATTGAGGTGGAATCAGATGCTCAATTAGTGGTTAATTTAGTTAATAGCTTGGATGACTGCTTGGCAGATGATGGGAATCTTATCTTAGAAGCTAGACGCGTACTGGCGCGTTTTGGGAATTCATCTTGTTCTTATATTTATCGAAATTGTAATAGTGCTGCTCATGAATTAGCAAAGGCAGCTTTGTACTATACTAATGATGTAATTTGGACCGAGGAAGCTCCCCCTTATCTGGAGACTATCCTCACCAAAGATTTGGATGTAACAATCCCTTCTTAATATCAATCTCAAGTTTCCATTCAAAAAAAAAAAAAACACAATATAACCTTGCAAATATTGCAGTTTAATCCTTAGAGTTTTTAGAAAGTACAAAATTGACCCAAACTTTCTCGAAATACAATCTTCCAAAATTAAAATTACCAAGAAATTCATGCATGGGATCTAGCTTCAACCCTTTAAAAATTACATTCTCTTCACTTGATAGCTCAGGTAAAAACTTAAAGATTGAAAGCTAATTAACCAGATAAATCAAATTTGGGGAATGCCCGAAACTAGCATCATACCAAAAATCATTTACGTTAATTAAATTGTAGAGCTTAATTAACTCCCTGCTTATACAGGATGGAAGTTAGGAACTTTAAGATTTTTTTCGAGAAAAATGTATGGTAGACCACCAAGTATATATCAAAGCTCACATGCATAAATTTATTTTCTTGAGAAATGAATTTGAGACCTCTCACTTGTAAGTAAAGAAAAATATTAGTAACCCATAATGTTATTAATAAATTGATAAGTACAAGAGAGAAAAGGTGTTATCCACGATATTGGGGGAGGAGTATATAATAAATAGATTGAGTATCGACATCATTTTTTATAAGAGTTGAATTTGAGACTACCCATTACATAATGGAAATGAATATTACTCAAGGATGAAAATATATTTTTTCACGGAAATATCGGCAGTTAAATTTATGGAAATATAGATGGATATTTCAATATCGATATCGATATCGCTTACGCTCAACGAAAAAATATTGAAAATTTACTCAAAAACTTGAAAATTTTAAATGAAATTTTCGGAAAGACTTAATCACCAAATAATATTTATATAAGACTAATACGTATATCATGAAAATTGAGGGGAGATTTTTCTTTCCTCATATTTTTATGTCGAGACCCTAAAATACGGATATATTGATGAAAATATCGCGGATATTTTCATCCATGATATTACTGCACTGTAGTATTACTATTAATGACAACTACAAGTATTAACCTTAAAATTAAGTAATTGAAATCAAACAAAAAAAATAAAAATATATGTTAAATAGGATGACAATATGATAAGAGCATACATATACATGCTGCATGTGTTCCAATGTTCCATGACATATATTTTTATAATCAATATCTTCACATAGCCTTGAAGATAGAATCCTAGAGAATTAAGTTATGATTTTTGTTAGTACCGCTGCCACTACTAAATATTGTATTAGATCAACTTCATCAGACCTTTCTCTCACAATTGCGGGTCCAAATTTAAGTACTTATTTTGGATGAATTCATCGTGATCTTATAAGTTTTTTGTTTTTAACAAAGAATTCTTAATATTACGATTTAGTGATATTATTTTTTATACGTTAATACGTTATATGGAGGTCTCAAATTCGACTCTCATAAAGGGCATGATCGAATATTCAATGTTTAATATAATTTCTTTCCCCTCTTTATCATTGTACCAAAAAGAAAAAAAAAAAAAAAATTTTAGAGCGCACACATATAAGTCCACCTTAGGAACTAGGCTATCTAAGGATAGGGGAATAAGTTTATGAAAGTTAGTCAAATTTAATATCAACTTTCAGTAAAAATAAGTGGTAGGAGTAAATCCACTTAAAGATTTTCTTTTCAGAAAGTTCCATGAATACATTTTCCTTTTGGACTGACGAAAATGTCATCGTTAGATTTTACTTCTCTATGAGGAAATTTGATAGTGCTTTCTTTTTCTCCATTTTGGTTATATAGATGTCTGGTGCAAGAAATATTTAAGTTTATTCAGAACACACTATACATGTAATTTTCATTTACAATTTATAAAAGAAATAGACAATATAGTACTTAATTAATGTTATATATATTCTTGCATTAGGCAATAGAAATGAAAAAAAGGAAGACAATACTTCATCCCACTCTTGGGGGAACTGTCTTATTCCACCCTTTTAATTTAGGGAATATTTCATATACATATATCATAATCGGAACTGTTGATTCGCTAAATCGTCACGTTAAGCCTTCGCAAAAAATCAACAAAATTGAAGATCTTTTAAGCATTCATATGTGTCAAACAAATCAATGATATTATAGACAATATAGTACCAAAACTTGAAAACTTCCCTAAGTTTTAGGAGCGGAAAACCTAAACTACGTTAATATTCCCGGCAGCGCTGGCTGCCTCCAAATTCCGGTTTGCGGCCATCCGACCGGATCCGCGAATCACTGGCCCCTCTAATCGAGTGCGTAAAGAATCAGGGATGATTGCGGACGATGAAGGGGACGCGTGCCACCAGCCTGGGGCGGCGCTGACTGCTCCCTCCTTCAAGGACATATTACAAAGCCTCGTTGTGTTCTCTCCGGGACAGCAGACGCAGGGGAAGGGACCGGTGATGGATGAGAACTGGGTTCTTGGAGTGGATGATTTCACCGTGGAGCACACCATGGGTGAACTGTTCATCAGATTTTTTGATGCGGTGAAGGAGAAGTTGCATGAACCTTGGACTAACGCTGTCATTCTGAAGTTTGTTGGTCGCAGTCATACTTTTGGCTTCCTGGATGCCAGACTGAGGCAACGTTGGAATCTTAAGGGATCATTGCAATTGGTAGACCTCGCCAATGGTTTCTTTATCTGTAGGTTTTCGCTGGAGGCGTACTTACAATATGTACTTACGGTGGGCCATAGGTGGTTGCTGGCCAATATCTGGCTGTGCAGAAATGGCATCCCCAATTTGATGCAGAGAATGAGGAGCTATCAAGAATCATGGTCTGGGCTCGACTATTTGGAATCTTTGTTGAGTACTTTACCAAGGAGACGGTGAGGATAATATGGGATCAACTTGGGAGTACGTACAAGGTGGACTTTCATACGATTGCACAGTCACGTGGGAAATATGCTCGAGTTTGTGTTGAGGTTGACCTAACTTTACCTCTAGTCCCGTTTGTAGTTGTTAAGGGAAAACGGGTTTGTGTGGTGTATGAAAATCTCCCTGAAATCTATCTAGGGTGTGGAAAAGTAGGGATGTTCCAGGACCATTTCAAACGTAGGGTTACGGAGGTAAAGAGTTTTTCAAATGGCAGTGATGAGCCGGATATGGGGTTGGACTCCATGGTCCTCGAAACCCAAGTCCCCAATCAAAAGGGCGTGCTGAAATCCCAGCCGGGCTTTGGTGTCTAAAACATTGTTTCGAACCGGAAGAAAGGAGGAAAACCAGTGGGTAATAAGGGTACGGGTCCCTTGGCTACTGTGGCGTTGGCTGGTGGTTCTCGGTTCACTGCAATAAGTGTGGAGGAAGAGGCTCTAGGTTCTGGGATAGCTGGGGAAAGTCTATTCAACGTGTTGTCCGGGATCATTGCAGTCTGCATAATGTCAGTATTTGTATTTTAGTTGAACCACAGATTAGCGGCTCTTGAGCTCTAAGGGTTTTACAATCTCTGGGTTTCCCTAAATTTGATTTGGTTGACTCAGTGGGTTTTTCTGGAGGTATTTGGGTGTTGTGGGATGATAATAGAGTTAAGCTTGAGGTTATTGACAGGTTTGAGCAAGCTATTTCTGCGATGATATCTGTGGGTGGAGGGCTGAGTTGGTTGTTTACTATGGCTTATGTCAGCCCCGGTGCCGTGAGAAGATTGATGTTAGGGGAGCACTTGGATGTGTTGGTTGCGAACCATGATCTTTCATGGGGTCTAATTGGGGATTTCAACGAAGTGATCGTCTCTCATGAGAAGTGGAGTTGGCGAGGGGCCTTTCACCCGGGTGGTATGCGTACTTTTGTGGTCCGGCAAAATCTTACTGATTTGGGTTATGTTGGAGCCAATTTTACTTGGTCTAATAGCCAGGATGGCCAGCGAAAGGTGCTCATGCGGCATGATAGGGGCCTTTGCAATGCTCAGTGGCGGTTGCGGTTTCCAGAGGCGTATGTCCAGCATCTTGCTAGAGCTAAGTCTGATCATTGTCCTTTGGTCCTGCATCTGCATCCCTCATAAAGGGGTGACCCGAGGCTTAAACCTTTCCGGTTTGAAGCCATGTGGATTAAGCATCGGGACTTTCTAAATTTTATGGATGCAAGTTGGAGTCGTGGGGGTGAGAGCTTGGTTTGGAAGCAGGGGCATATAACCGAGGGTTTGAAAAAGTGGAACAAGGATACCTTTGGGCATCTTCGGGCAAGGAAGAACATGGTCCTTGCGCGCCTTGCGGGGCTCCAAATGGCTAAGGGTGTTGAGCCGGGTATTAAGTTGGAGAACTTGTAACGATCTCTGCAGCGAGAATATTCAGAGATCCTTGATCAAGAAGAGATTTTCTGGTGGCAGAAATCCAGAGTGCAATGGCTTAGTGAAGGAGATCGAAATACCAAGTTCTTTCACACTTCGACGGTTATCCGGCGTCGGAGAAATAAACTCTGGTGTTTAGTTACCTCGGATGGTGGCTGGGTGACTGAGAAAGAAGAGATGAAAGTTGTGGTAGTTGCACATTTCAAAGCTCTTTTTCTAATTCCCACCAACGTAATGGCGCGCAGCATCTCCCTGGGGCTTTCCCGGATCTCTCGATGGAGCATTTGGCTGGTTTGGAGGCTCAAGTTAGTGATGTTGTTATTAAAAAGCACCTTTTTGATATTGGGCCCACTAAAGCTCCAGGTCCTGATGGTTTTCCTGCATGTTTCTTTCAAAATTGCTGGAATATTTGTGGTGGTGATATATGTAAGCAGGTGAAAGAGATTTTTAATTTTGGCCTCCCCCCTGTGCTGAATGAGACAACCATTACGTTGGTGCCAAAGGTGGAGAACCCGAGGTCCATGGCTCAGTTGCATCCAATCAGCCTTTGCAACCCTATTTATAAGGTGGTGTCTAAAATGCTAGTTAGTTGTCTTAGGCCTATTCTTCAAGATCTTATCAGCCCTAACCAGACTAGTTTCATTCCAAGCAGACAGATTATAGATAATATTATCCTATCTCAGGAGCTCCTGCATAAGTTCAGTCGTACTAAAAGGAAGAAAGGATATATAGCGTGGAAAATTGATTTGTCCAAAGCCTATGATCGGTTGAGTTGGGAATTTATCCAGACAATTCTTGTTGAGGTGAGGGTGCATGTTAGGGTGAGAGAGTTGATTATGCAATGTGTTACTACTGTTTCTTCCCAGGTAATGCTTAATGGTGAGCTGACAGATTCGTTTGCCCCTCAACGTGGGCTCCGGCAAGGGGATCCGCTTTCTCCCTACTTGTTTGTTCTGTGCTTGGAGAAACTGTCTCATTTGATTGGCGAGGATGTACAGAGTAAGAAGTGGAAGGCAGTGAACATTTCCCGTGGGGGGCTGAAAATCTCGCACCTCTGCTTTGCAGATGATATCATTCTGTTTACAGAGGCTAGTACAAGCCAAGCTAGAGTTATCAAAAGGTGTTTGGACCGTTTCTATGAGGCATCTGGTCAAGCGGTTAGCTATGAAAAGTCTCGGGTTTTCTGTTCTCCCAATGTCCAGCGGCGTCTTGCAAGGAACATCAGTCATATTTGTGGGTCTCCCCTCACGAATGACCTGGGCCGTTACCTTGGGGTCCCCATGGTGCATGAACGGGTCAGTAAGGCTACTTACTTGAAGGTGGTGGAAAAGGTTCAAAGCAGGTTAGCATGTTGGAAAAGTACGATGTTAAGCATGGCGGGGAGGATGACTCTCCTTAAATCGGTGAATGAGTCTATCCCAGTTTACACTACGGAGACTTTGAAGCTCCCTATTAGTATATGTGATGAATTAGACCGTTTAAACAGAAACTTCCTTTGGGGAAGCAGTGAGGGGCAGCAGAGAGTTCCCTTGGTTAATTGGGAGATTGTAGTTAAGTCGAAAAGGAAGGGTGGCCTTGGACTGAAACAGTATGAGGTAATGAATATGGCTCTCCTAGCTAAGAATGGTTGGAAAATGCTGAAGCAGCCAAACAGCCTCTTGGTACAAGTTGTAAGTGCTAAATATTTGAATCATGATGTGCATTTGCTCATGCGGGACACCATCCCCAATACTATGGCCCCTTCCTCTACCTAGTGTGCTATTCGTGATGGGGTGGATACTTTGATTGAGGTGTAACAACCCGGAATTTCAATTATTGGATTTACGTAAATTATTTATGTAAAATGACGATTTTACCCTTGCTTGGTAAGGGGAGTGAAAGTCAAATTTTGTTTCGAGACATTTTTGGTGGTGTTTTGGATACCGTTGCGTAGGTCTCGAACTCACGAGTTCGTAGACAGGTGGCACACGAAAAACGGAGTTCGTGTACGAAAGTTACGGGTCTAGAATGTTAGGGGTATTTTGGTAATTTTTGACTTGGGGTAGATATTTTTAACCCCAAATCATTGTTTCATCTTCATATCATCATCTCACTCTCTCTCTCTGTGAAATACACTCCCAAACACCTAACTGTGCGAAAACTCACCCAAAACCCACAAATTCCAACTTTTGATTCAAGGCCAAAACTTCCATTTCTATTCCACTAATCGTATTCTACTCCTTCCCACGATCACAGCCGTACCAACCATCGAAGGAGAGGACCACGGGGGAAGCCGAACCGAGTATAGGAAGTTTCGGATCTTCCGATCGATTTTCCGGCTTACATAGGTACGTGTTTGCGGTTTTGAAGTCATATTTGGATTCCTGGGTTCAAGTAGATAGATTTAGACATAAAATTTGTGAAAAATGGTTGAGTTTTGAGGAAATTATGAAAGCTTGAAGTTTCGGCCGGAAATGGAGGATTCGGACGGAAACTAGACGGCGGCGCCGGCAGCCGGTCGTCTTCTCCGGCGAGTCACCGGTGACCGGTCGGATCGAGTAAATCGGTCGGGTCGAGTGATCGGTCGGGTCGAGTTGACCCGGTCGGGTCGAGTTGAACCGGTCGGGTTAAGTGAACCGATCGGGTTGAGTGAATCGGTCGGGCCGAGTTGGATCGAGTCAGGCCGAGTTGGGCCGGGTTGGACCGGTCCAGGCGAGTGGGCACTGTAGCAGGTGCGTGACCGGCGTGTGAGGGGACGTGGCGGTGCGTGGGCGCGTGTTCCGACCTTCCGTCTGTGCGTGGCGGCGCTTGGGGCTGAGTCTGAGGTCACGGTGCCGTGTGACAGCTAGTTTTTGACGTTTCGGACCTGTTGGCGCAGGTTTTCAGTCGATCGGACGTCGTTTAGGGGTTGTTTTGGGCGTTTGAAGTTACTGCGTTTTCTAGGCCAGCATAGGTAGACCTCCCGGGGTTTAGGGGGTTTATATTTAAGGTTCTTATTATTAGCTGGTAATCACGATTATTAATTTGGACAGGCGATACTGCTCTAGGAACTTCAGGGGAGCGTACAATTCGGGATTGAGCTTGCTTGGACAGGTTTGTGAGTGGACTTTTGGTTTATAAACTATAATGCATGCATAAATGTATCTTTGATTTAAATACTGTTATGTATGGGTGCAATGAATTTATGGAATTTAGAAATGATGCTGGACACATGTTTTCCAATATTTCAGTGAAAGTGTGTTTTGAGAAATGGCCTAGTTTTTGTACTTGATTTTGAAATCGTTTTGACGTGGTAACTATTTGAGTATGTGATTTGGGGATTAGACCCGTAATTATGATATTATTGGTTTTGGCCATAAAATGATATTTCAAAGAATTTGGCTTAGGCCAAGAAACAAAGATTTCAAAATACAGATTTGGTTCACTGGTTTCCTATCCCGATGGTTACCGTTGCTCTGACTGGTGTTGAGGGGTTTTGTTTCGCTGGTTGTTGAGGGCTCGGACTTTGTTGTTGAGGGGTCTTGCTCCACCGGGTCGCGAAACTGTCTATGCATAGTACAGAGAGTTGTAGTACAGATTTTAACACATCTCAAGGGATACCCTAGTGTGTTGTGGATATGTCGGGAACAGTGAATTTGAGATATTATGTGTCTAGGCTGAATTAAATGAATTTTAAACTCCTTTGAAGAGAGTTTTCAAACCAAACTGTGGATCACGATGTATTTTCATTATACAGATTTTATGTGAGTCCAACTAAGTGGTTTTAAAGAGAAATGGAAATTTTGGTGATTTACATATAATGTTTTTATATCATAAACTGTTTTATGTGATGCATGCATGATTTTATAAATGGAGGGGGAAAAAGGTAATATTTCCTTGGAAAACGATTTATAACTGATTATTTTTGTCCACTCACAACTTTTGTGTTTAAACCCCCTTCAGGCAGTTGAGTTGACGCATACACTTATCTCAAGGCAGAGGCATTAGTACTTTCGGCTGCGCTGTGTAGTTATATTTGAGTAGGATATCTAAATTATACTATTGATCCTAGTTAGACGTTATGATATTATATTGTATTTGGTTGGTCATTATTTACGAGAATTATTGAGTACTTGAATCCCTTGTCTGACAAGTGAAAGTATTTATTATTATTACAATTTGTAAGGATTGAAGGGTATTTTCGGAACCTTTCCTTAGGTTGTCAGACGGGATAAGGGTTCTTCCCGAGTTTCGAGGGGAAATTTGGGACGGGTCCTGACAATTGGTATCAGAGCACTAGGTTAAATTCCTGTAGACTGTACACGTAGTATACAATTATTTTGGTATTGATGAGTTATAGTTGTTTTCAGCGTAATGCCTCCGAGACGCGAGTCCCGTCAATAGTCTGGAAACATTGGGGACACACATGAAATCGCAGTGGAGCCTGATATGAGGCAAACACTGGAACAATTGGGTCAAACTTTGACTTCTGTACTTCAGAGTATGGATGCTACTGAAGGTTTAGACATTGAGAAAACCCAGAGATTAGTGGCTACAATATATATGGGCGACTCATTCTTTCATTTCTCGGGGTTTTACATTGTTTGCTGATAGAGAATTGTCTCTGATTGGTTGGGACAAGGGTATTAGTACTCCTACTGGGAATATGTTAGTGGCGAATCTCGTGATTCGTAGTTGCCCAGTGTTAGTGGAAGGTCATGCATTAGAGGCAGATTTAATCCCCTTAGATATTTTTGATTTTGATGTGATTCTAGGGATGGATTGGTTGACTATGCACCATTCCTCTATTGATTGTTATGACAAGAGAGTGGATTTCCGGAGTCCAGGTTTACCGGAACATACCCTGTGGAGTGATATCAGCTTTAACTGCTGAGAGATTGTTGAGGAAAGGTTGTGAGGGTTACTTGGCTCATGTGTTTGATTCTCGAAATACTCTGATTAGAGTGGATGATATTCCAGTGGTGAGTGAGTTCTCTGATGTGTTTCCAGATGATCTTCCGGGATTGCCACCTCACTGGGAGATTGAGTTCACCATAGAGCTTTTACCAGGTACTCAACCTATCTCACAGACACCGTATAGAATGGCACCTGGAAGAATTGCGAGAGTTGAAGACTCAATTGCAGGACTTGGTGAATATGGGATTTATTCGTCCAAGTGTTTCACCTTGGGGTGCACCAGTGTTATTTGTGAGGAAAAAAGAAGGTGGTCCGAGGTTGTGTATCGACTACAGGAAGCTAAACAGGGCTACGGTGCAAAACAAGTATCCTCTGCCAAGGATAGATGATTTGTTTGATCAACTTAAGGGGCAAGATATTTTTCAAAAATTGACCTTCGATCCGGGTACCATCAGTTGAGGATCAGGGAAGGGGATGTTCAGAAAACAGCTTTTAGAACTCGTTATGGTCGTTATGAGTTCCTGGTGATGCCTTTCGAGTTGACTAAAGCCCCAGCAGCAATTATGGATTTGATGAACAGGGTGTTCCAAAAGTATTTGGATCGGTTTGTGATTGTGTTCATTGATGACATCTTGGTGTATTCGAGGAGTGCTAAGGCACATGAGAAACACTTAAGGTTGGTGCTGAATATGCTTAGGAAAAAGCATTTGTTTGCCAAGTTCAGTAAATGCCAGTTTTGGTTGACCGAAGTTGGATTCTTAGGTCATGTGATTTCGGCTGAGGGTATCAGCGTAGATCCCCAAAAGGTTGAGGCAGTGGCAAACTGGGAGCAACCGAGGACAGTGACAGAGGTGATGAGCTTTCTGGGTTTGGCAGGATATTATCGACGGTTCGTAGAAGGATTTTCTACGATAGCAGGCCCGTTGACTCGGTTGACTAGGAAAGGAGTCAAGTTTGACTGGGATGCCGATTGTGAATAGGGATTTCAGGAGCTGAAGAGGAGGTTGACTTCTGCTCCAGTATTAACCATTCCTGATGATACTGGGGGATTCGAGGTGTATAGTGATGCATCATTGCGGGGTATAGGCTGCGTGTTGATGCAGCATTGAAAGGTGATTGCGTATGCTTCTAGACAACTTAAACCTCATGAGTTGAATTACCCCACACATGATTTGGAGTTAGCTGCAGTGGTGCATGCATTAAAAATCTGGCGACATTTTTTGTACGGGGAGACGTGTCGGATCTTCACCGACCATAAGAGTTTAAAGTACTTGTTCACCCAAAAGGACCTAAATCTGAGGCAGAGAAAATGGCTTGAGCTAATAAAGGATTATGATTGCACTATAGAGTACCATCCAGGGAAAGCCAATGTTGTGGCAGATGCCTTGAGCAGGAAATCCATGGGTTCTTTGGCCCATTTGCACACAATCTACTTACCATTGTTGTTAGAGTTCTGTAGAGCGGGGATTGTATTTGACATGGATAACCAGGGGGCTTTATTGGCTAGTTTCCATGTGAGGCATGTTCTGATTGATCGGATTATTGAGGCTCAACTCCAGGACCCTACATTGTGCATTATCAGGTTGGAGTTGGAGGCTGGAAATAAGCAGGACTATGCACTTAGGGATGATGGAGCCTTGGTTAGGGATGGCCGGTTGTGCGTACCGAATGAGCTGGAGCTAAAGAGGGAAATTCTTGATGAGGCTCATAGTTCGGCTTACGCTATGCATCCAGGAGGTACCAAGATGTATCATACCCTAAGGAAACACTATTGGTGGACTAGGATGAAAAGGGAAATTGCTGAGTTTGTGAGTAGATGCCTGACATGTCAGCAAGTGAAAGCAGAGAGGCAGAAACCATATGGGACACTTCAACCATTACCTATTCTGGAATGGAAGTGGGATCACATTACGATGGATTTTGTGTATAAACTTCCAAGGACACAGAAGGGACATGATGGGATATGGGTAATTGTTGATACTCTCACGAAGTTTGCACATTTCTTGCCAGTGCGGGAAGATTTTCGGATGAGTCGGTATGCCAAATTGTTCGTTGATGAGATCATACGGCTACATGGGACTCCAGAGTCAATTGTTTCGGACAGGGATCCAAGATTTATCTCCAGGTTTTGGCGGAGTTTGCAGAAGGCTTTTGGCACTACCTTGCATTTTAGTACAGCCTTTCATCCTCATACGGATGGTCAGTCTGAGAGGACAATCCAGGTTTTGGAGGATATGATGAGAGCTTGTGTACTTCAGTTTAAAGGGAACTAGGATTCACACCTGGCTCTGATGGAATTTGCTTATAATAATAGTTATCAGTCGAGTATTGGGATGTCTCCTTTCGAGGCACTGTATGGGAGGCAGTGCAGGACACTGTTATGCTGCAACAAAGTGGGTGAAAGGAAACTGTTAACACCAGAGTTGGTGGATACGACTGAGGAAAAGATAAGGATCATCAGAGAAAGGTTGAAGACATCTCAGGATCGCCAGAAGAGCTATGCAGACCGTCGAACCAGAGATCTTGAGTTTGAGGTAGGTGACTGGGTGTTCTTGAAACTATCTCCTTGGAAGGGAGTGGTACGTTTTGGTAGACGAGGGAAACTGAGTCCTCGCTACATTGGTCCGTATGAGATTTTGGAGAGGATAGGACCAGTGGCATATCGTCTTGCTTTACCATCAGAATTATCCAGAGTTCATAATTTTTCCATGTATCTTTGCTCCGGAAATATCTGTTTGACGAGTCTCACGTATTGGAAGAGTAGCCACTTGAGCTGAAGGATGATTTGACTTTTGAGGAGCAACCAGTGCAAATTTTGGATTGGAAGGAGAAGGTACAGCACAGAAAGAATATTCCTCTAGTTAAAATGTTGTGGAGGAATCATAACGTGGAGGAGGCCACGTGGGAAACTGAGGAACTAATGCGAGCGCAATATCCTCATTTGTTCCAAGGGTAGAGTTGAATTTCGAGGACAAAATTTCTTAAGGGGGGTGGATTGTAACAACCCGGAATTTCAATTATTGGATTTACGTAAATTATTTATATAAAATGACGATTTTACCCTTGCTTGGTAAGGGCCGTGAAAGTCAAATTTTGTTTCGAGACATTTTTGGTGGTATTTTGGATACCGTTGCGTAGGTCTCGAACTCACGAGTTCGTAGACAGGCGGCACACGGAAAACAGAGTTCGTGTACGAAAGTTACGGGTCTAGATTGTTAGGGGTATTTTGGTAATTTTTGACTTGGGGTAGATATTTTTAACCCCAAATCATTGTTTCATCTTCATATCATCATCTCACTCTCTCTCTCTCTGTGAAATACACTCCCAAACACTGAACCGTGCGAAAACTCACCCAAAACCCACAAATTCCAACTTTTGATTCAAGGATAAAACTTCCATTTCTATTCCACTAATCATATTCTACTCCTTCCCACGATCACAACCATACGAACCATCGAAGGAGAGGACCACGGGGGAAGCCGAACCGAGTATAGGAAGTTTCGAATCTTCCGATCGATTTTCTGGCTTACACAGGTACGTGTTTGTGGTTTTGAGGTCATATTTGGATTCCTGGGTTCGAGTAGATAGATTTAGACATAAAATTTGTGAAAAATGATTGAGTTTTGAGGAAGTTATGAAAGCTTGAAGTTTCGGCCGGAAATGGAGGATTCCGGTGGAAACCAGACGGAGGCACCGGCAGCCGGTCGTCTTCTTCGGTGAGTCACCGATGACCGGTCGGGTCGAGTAAATCGGTCGGGTCGAGTGACTGGTCGGGTCGAGTTGACCCGGTCGGGTCGAGTTGAACCGATCGGGTTAAGTGAACCGGTCGGGTTGAGTGAACTGATCGAGCCGAGTTGGATTGGATCAGGCCGAGTTGGATCGGGTTAGGCCGAGTTGGGCCGGGTTGGACCGGTCCAGGCGCGTGGGCATTGTAGTAGGCGCATTACCGGCGCATGAGGGCGCGTGGCGGTGCGTGGGCGCGTGTTCCGACCTTCTGTCGGCGCGTGGCGGTACGTTGGGCTGAGTATAAGGTCACGGTGGCGCGTGACAGCTAGTTTTTGACGTTTCGGACTTGTTGGCGCAGGTTTTCAGTCGATTGGACGTCGTTTAGGGGTTATTTTGGGCGTTTGAAGTTGCTGCATTTTCTAGGCTAGCATAGGTAGACCTCCCGAGGTTTAGGGGGTTTATATTTAAGGTTCTTATTATTAGCTGGTAATCCCGATTATTAATTTGGACAGGCGATACTGCTCCAGGAACTTCAGGGGAGCGTACAATTCGGGATTGAGCTTGCTTGGACAGGTTTGTGAGTGGACTTTTGGTTTATAAACTATAATGCATGCATAAATGTATCTTTGATTTAAATACTGTTATGTATGGGTGCAATGAATTTATGGAATTTAGAAATGATGCTGGACACATGTTTTCCAATATTTCA
Organism: Oemleria cerasiformis; assembly: GCA_037349345.1. Classification (NCBI taxonomy): domain Eukaryota; kingdom Viridiplantae; phylum Streptophyta; class Magnoliopsida; order Rosales; family Rosaceae; genus Oemleria; species Oemleria cerasiformis. The sequence continues at coordinate 5,338,604 of JAZGTL010000016.1, forward strand.
GTGAAAGTGTGTTTTGAGAAATGGCCTAGTTTTTGTACTTGATTTTGAAATCGTTTTGACGTGGTAACTATTTGAGTATGTGATTTGGGGATTAGACCCGTAATTATGATATTATTGGTTTTGGCCATAAAATGATATTTCAAAGAATTTGGCTTAGGCCAAGAAACAAAGATTTCAAAATACAGATTTGGTTCATTGGTTTCCTATCCCGATGGTTACCGTTGCTCTGACTAGTGTTGAGGGGTTTTGCTCCACTGGTTGTTGAGGGCTCGGACTTTGGTGTTGAGGGATCTTGCTCCGCCGGGTCGTGAGACTGTTTATGCATAGTACAGAGAGTTTAGTACACATTTTAACACATCTCAAGGGATACCCTGGTGTGTTGTGGATATGTCGGGAACAGTGAATTTGAGATATTATGTGTCTAGGCTGAATTAAATGAATTTTAAACTCCTTTGAACAGAGTTTTCAAACCAAACTGTGGATCACGAGGTATTTTCATTATACAGATTTTATGTGAGTCCAACTAAGTGGTTTTAAAGAGAAATGGAAATTTTGGTGATTTACATATAATGTTTTTATATCATAAACTGTTTTATGTGATGCATGCATGATTTTATGTGATGCATGCATGATTTTCATTAGTACTTTCGGCTGCGCTGTGTAGTTATATTTGAGTAGGATATCTAAATTATACTCTTGATCCTACTTAGACGCTATGATATTGTATTGTATTTGGTTGGTCATTATTTACGGGAATTATTGAGTGCTTGAATCCCTTGTCTAACAAGTGAAAGTATTTATTATTATTATTATTTGTAAGGATTGAAGGGTATTTTGGGAACCTTTCCTTAGGTTGTCAGACGGGATCAAGGTTCTTCCCGAGTTTCGAGGGGAAATTTGGGACGGGTCCTGACATGAGGTGTAACAACCCGGACCAGAAATTAAACTATTTTGAGGATTGGACAATTTTACCCTCAGTTTTGGACGGGTTCGGGAGTCACTTTTTGACTGGCAACACTTTTGGGAAATTTTCTAAAGTCGTTGCGTAGGTCTCGAACTCACGAGTTCGTAGACAGGCGGCACGCGGAAAACGGAGACCCGGTGAGTTCGTTACGGGTCTAGAAGCTTCAGGGGCAGTTTGGTAATTTTGGAGAAGTTGGAACTATATAATAGATATTTTCTCTCTCCTCGGCAGATTGGTCAGTATGGTCCCTCTCTCTCCTACCCGAAACCCCCCCCCCCCCCCCCCCGTGTGAACACAAAGCTTGATTTCATCTGACGGATTTCGATCCTAGTTGAGTGAAACCAAGGTCGGGAGGATCATCCCCGGGACCCCACGAGCATTTTGGGGTAGATATTGGAGCGGGAGCACCGCCGTAGGCGACGGACGGAGGAGGGAGGTGAACCGAAACTTCTCGGCCGTTTTCCGGCCAAACCAGGTACGATCTCGAAACTTTGACCTCATATTTGGATTCCTGGTGAAGGGTAGATAAATTTCCATGTATAGATCGTGAAAAACGGTTAAGAAATGAATAAGTTAGAAACTGGTAGTTTCGGCCGGAAATGGGGGATTCCGGCGAACCAGACGGCGGCGGAGGTGGCGGTCCGGTCATCTTCTCCGGCCAGCCTCCGGTGACGGTGACGGCGTCCGGTCGTCTTCTCCGGCGAGTCACCGGTGACCGGTCGGGTCGAGTTGAACCGGTCGGGTTGAGTGAACCGGTCGGGTCGAGTTGGACCGGGTCAGGTTGAGCCGGATCGGGTTGGACCGGTCCAGGCGCGTGAACACTGTAGTAGCGCGTGACCGGCGCGTGAGCGCGCGTGGGTGCGTGAGCCGACCTTCCGGCGGCGCGTGGCGGCGCGTGGGGCCAAGACTGAGGTCACGGCGGTGCGTGGGAACTAGTTTTCGACGTTCCTAATCTGTTGGTAACGGGTTTGAGGTTGATCAGACGTCGTTTAGAGGTGGTTTTGGACAATTCCAGCGGTAATAGTTGACCGTATTAGCGGGTTTTGAGCTCGGGAAGTCCAGGTAGTTGGGACATTATTGTACATGTGTTGCTTGGGCTAGAGCGTCTATGAATTAAGGGTTGGTTGATGTATATTAGTGGACTATTGTTTATAAACTGTAATGCATGCATCAATGTATCTTTGTTTACATATTGTTATGTATTGTTGCAATGATTCCTGGAATTTAGAAATGATTACTGGATATATGTTTTCCACTATTTCGGTTAAAGTGTGATTTGGTCATATTGAGGGAGGCCAGGACTCGGGATGAGGATCCGTTATTAGCGGTGAACCCGATGAACCTCCAGGATAAACACTGATACGATAGTCGAGACATGCCGACTGATATGATATGATAGTCGAGATATGCCGACTGATATGATATGATAGTCGAGACATGCCGACTGATATGATATGATAGTCGAGATATGCCGACTGATATGATATGATAGTCGAGATATGCCGACTGATATGATATTATAGTCGAGATATGCCGACTGATATGATATGATAGTCGAGATATGCCGACTGATATGATATGATAGTCGAGACATGCCGACTGATATGATATGATAGTCGAGATATGCCGACTGATATGATATGATAGTCGAGATATGCCGACTGATGTGATATGATAGTCGAGATATGCCGACTGATATGATATGATAGTCGAGATATGCCGACTGATATGATATGATAGTCGAGATATGCCGACTGATATGATACGATAGTCGAGACATGCCGACTGATATGATATGATAGTCGAGATATGCCGACTGATATGATACGATAGTCGAGACATGCCGACTGATATGATATGATAGTCGAGATATGCCGACTGATATGATATGATAGTCGAGACATGCCGACTGATATGATATGATAGTCGAGATATGCCGACTGATATGATATGATAGTCGAGATATGCCGACTGATATGATATGATAGTCGAGACATGCCGACTGATATGATATGATAGTCGAGACATGCCGACTGATATGATATGATAGTCGAGATATGCCGACTGATATGATATGATAGTCGAGACATGCCGACTGATATGATATGATAGTCGAGATATGCCGACTGATATGATATGATAGTCGAGATATGCCGACTGATATGATATGATAGTCGAGACATGCCGACTGATATGATATGATAGTCGAGATATGCCGACTGATATGATATGATAGTCGAGACATGCCGACTGATATGATATGATAGTCGAGACAGGCCGACTGATATGATATGATAGTCGAGATATGCCGACTGATATGATATGATAGTCGAGATATGCCGACTGATATGATATGATAGTCGAGATATGCCGACTGATATGATATGATAGTCGAGATATGCCGACTGATATGATATGATAGTCGAGACATGCCGACTGATATGATATGATAGTCGAGATATGCCGACTGATATGATATGATAGTCGAGATATGCCGACTGATATGATATGATAGTTGAGACATGCCGACTGATATGATATGATAGTCGAGACATGCCGACTGATATGATATGATAGTCGAGATATGCCGACTGATATGATATGATAGTCGAGATATGCCGACTGATATGATATGATAGTCGAGACATGCCGACTGATATGATATGATAGTCGAGATATGCCGACTGATATGATATGATAGTCGAGACATGCCGACTCATATGATATGATAGTCGAGATATGCCGACTGATATGTTATGATAGTCGAGAGATGCCGACTGATATGATATGATAGTCGAGATCTATGCCGACTGATATGATATGATACATGACTAGTACACCCCAAGGGATACCCTGGTGGCTAGGGACAGGATAGTCGAGAGATATGCCGACTGATATGTTATGGTAGCCGAAGGTTATACCGGCTGATGATACGATATGATAGCCGAGGATATATCCGGCTTTAATATGAAACAGACGACAATGGTCATGGGCTTGATCAACCTATGAAAATACTTCGTCAGCCGAGTCAGTGGGTAGGTGTGGGCGGTGACCCAGAGGGACGAATTATGGTTGGTTCACAAGTATTTGACTAGTCTGTTGTCTTGTGGTATTCCAGTAGAGATGTCAGCAGTGTCTGACCTACTAACGTTTGATGACATAGGGTATTCCTATTTGGACTACCACTATTCCGAGGTTTTGGTTATGACCAGTATACTATCCTGCGTCTGACAGGTATGAGTGGTCAGTAAGTACAGAGGTTCTGTCGGGAACTCTGTAAGGTTTAATAAAAATTATTCCAGAACAAAGGGTATTTCTGGTGTTTAAATTTTGAAGTAAAGAGCTGTCAGATGGGATAAGGGTTCTTTCCGGGTTTCGAGGGAAAATTCGGGAAGGGTCCTTACAAGTGGTATCAGAGCTCTAGGTTAACTTCCTGCAGACTGCACACTTGTGTGCAAATTATTTATGGATTTCGGTTAACAAGATGCCTCCGAGACGTGAGTTTCGTCAACGGTCGGGGAATGGTGGAGATAACCATGAACCTACAGTGGAGCCTGATTTGAGGCAGACACTGGAACAGCTGGGTCAGACTTTAGCTTCTGTACTCCAGGATAAAACTTCTCATGAAGTCTCTGATGTCGAGAGAGCCCAGAGACTAGGGGCGACGATATTCATGGGTGACTCTAGCCCAGATGAGGCTGAGGAGTGGATTACTCACATGGAGCGGGTGTTCTTGATTATGAGGTGTCCTCTAGAAGAGAGAGTTCTACTGGCCACATTTTTACTAGGTGTTTCTGCTTACCACTGGTGGCACTCATTGGAGGTGTCAGGTTGGAATGTCCATACGCTTACTTGGCAGACTTTCCGGGAACGCTTCTTGGAGCAGTTTTACCCTCGCTCACACCGGAACATTAAGGAGGCCGAGTTCTTGCATTTACAGCAAGGAGACATGACGGTGGCCCAGTATGAACAAAGATTCATAGCGCTGAGTCGCTTTGCACCGACGTTGGTAGCGACCGAGTCAGACAAGTGCCACAGATTTGAGAGTGGACTGCGGAGTGAAATTCGGTCAGCAGTTACGTCTATGGACCACACTTCGTTAAGGACTTTGGCTGATGCTGCAGCTCGAGTAGAGTTGAGTTTGGGTTTCCCAATGCCACAGCAGTACAGTGGGTACAGGAGACTCGAGTAGCACCGGAGGTGGTCACGGATAGAGAATTGTCTCCAATTGGTTGGGACATGGGTATTAGTACTCCTACCGGAGATATGTTAGTGGCGAACCTAGTGATTCGCAGTTGTCCGGTGATGGTTGAAGGCCATGGTTTGAAGGTAGATTTAATCCCCTTATATATCTTTGAGTTTGATGTGATTCTGGGGATGGATTGGTTGTCCATGCACCATGCCTCCATAGACTGTTACGATAAGACAGTAGTTTTTCGGAGTCCAGGATTCCCTGAACTTACATTTCGGGGAGATCGTAGGGTATTACCCTATGGAGTGATATCAGTGTTAACAGCTGAAAGATTGTTGAGAAAAGGTTGTGAGGGTTACTTGGCTCATGTGATAGATGCTCGGAATACTTCGATGAGAGTGGAGGATATTCCTGTGGTGAGTGAATTCTCTGATGTGTTTCCAGATGATCTTCCAGGATTACCACCACACCGTGAGATTGAGTCCACAATCGAGCTTTTGCCAGGTACTCAACCTATCTCACAGGAACCGTACAGGATGGCACCGGCAGAATTGCGAGAGTTAAAGACTCAATTGCAGGACTTGGTGAATATGGGATTTATTCGCCCAAGTGTTTCACCATGGAGTGCGCCGGTATTAATTGTGAGGAAAAAAAAAAGGATGGTGGTCTGATGTTGTGTATCGACTACCGGCAGTTAACTAAAGTGACGGTGCAAATTCTGTATTTGAAGGAAAAGGTACTTCGCATAAAGACTTTTCCTCTAGTTAAAGTATTGTGGAGGAATTATAACGTGGAGCACGCCACGTGGGAAATCGCGGAACTAATGCGGGAACAATATCCTCATTGTTTCATGGTTAGGAATGAATTTCGGGGACGAAATTTCTTAAGGAGGGTAGATTGTAATGACCCGGACCAGAAATTAAACTATTTTGAGGATTGGACAATTTTACCCTCAGTTTTGGACGGGTTCGGGAGTCACTTTTTGACTGGCAAGACTTTTGGGAAATTTTCTAAAGTCGTTGCGTAGGTCTCGAACTCACGAGTTCGTAGACAGGCGGCACGCGGAAAACGGAGACCCGGTGAGTTCGTTACGGGTCTAGAAGCTTCAGGGGCAGTTTGGGAATTTTGGAGAAGTTGGAACTATATAATAGATATTTTCTCTCTCCTCGGCAGATTGGTCAGAATGGTCCCTCTCTCTCCTACCCGAAAACCCCCCCCCCCCCCCCCCCCCCGTGTGAACACAAAGCTAGATTTCATCGGACGGATTTCGATCCGAGTTGAGTGAAACCAAGGTCGGGAGGATCATCCCCGGGACCCCACGAGCATTTTGGGGTAGATATTGGAGCGGGAGCACCGCCGTAGGCGACGGACGGAGGAGGGAGGTGAACCGAAACTTCTCGGCCGTTTTCCGGCCAAACCAGGTACAATCTCGGAACTTTGACCTCATATTTGGATTCCTGGTGAAGAGTAGATAAATTTCCATGTATAGATCGTGAAAAACGGTTAAGAAATGAAGAAGTTAGAAAACTGGTAGTTTCGGCCGGAAATGGGGGATTCCGGCGAACCAGACGGCGGCGGAGGTGGCGGTCCGGTCATCTTCTCCGGCCAGCCTCCGTCGACGGTGACGGCGTCCGGTCGTCTTCTCCGGCGAGTCACCGGTGACCGGTCGGGTCGAGTTGAACCGGTCAGGTTGAGTGAACCGGTCGGGTCGAGTTAGACCGGGTCAGGTTGAGCCGGATCGGGTTGGACCGGTCCAGGCGCGCGAACACTGTAGTAGCGCGTGACCGGCGCGTGAGCGCGTGGGTGCGTGAGCCGACCTTCCGGCGGCGCGTGGCGGCGCGTCGGGCCGAGACTGAGGTCACGGCGACGCGTGGGAACTAGTTTTCGACGTTCCGAATCTGTTGGTACAGGTTTGAGGTTGATCAGACGTCGTGTAGAGGTGGTTTTGGGCAATCCCAGCGGTAATAGTTGACCGTATTAGCGGGTTTTGAGCTCGGGAAGTCCAGGTAGTTGGGACATTATTGTACATGTGTTGCTTGGGCTAGAGCGTCTATGAATTAAGGGTTGGTTGATGTATATTAGTGGACTATTGTTTATAAACTGTAATGCATGCATCAATGTATCTTTGTTTACATATTGTTATGTATTGTTGCAATGATTCCTGGAATTTAGAAATGATTACTGGATATATGTTTTCCACTATTTCGGTTAAAGTGTGATTTGGTCATATTGAGGGAGGCCAGGACTCGGGACGAGGATCCGTTATTAGCGGTGAATCCGATGAACCTCCAGGATAAACACTGATACGATAGTCGAGACATGCCGACTGATATGATATGATAGTCGAGATATGCCGACTGATATGATATGATAATCGAGACATGCCGACTGATATGATATGATAGTCGAGATATGCCGACTGATATGATATGATAGTCGAGATATGCCGACTGATAAGATATGATAGTCGAGATATGCCGACTGATATGATATGATAGTCGAGACATGCCGACTGATATGATATGATAGTCGAGATATGCCGACTGATATGATATGATAGTCGAGATATGCCGACTGATGTGATATGATAGTCGAGATATGCCGACTGATATGATAGGATAGTCGAGATATGCCGACTGATATGATATGATAGTCGAGATATGCCGACTGATATGATACGATAGTCGAGACATGCCGACTGATATGATATGATAGTCGAGATATGCCGACTGATATGATACGATAGTCGAGACATGCCGACTGATATGATATGATAGTCGAGATATGCCGACTGATATGATATGATAGTCGAGACATGCCGACTGATATGATATGATAGTCGAGATATGCCGACTGATATGATATGATAGTCGAGATATGCCGACTGATATGATATGATAGTCGAGACATGCCGACTGATATGATATAATAGTCGAGACATGCCGACTGATATGATATGATAGTCGAGATATGCCGACTGATATGATATGATAGTCGAGACATGCCGACTGATATGATATGATAGTCGAGATATGCCGACTGATATGATATGATAGTCGAGATATGCCGACTGATATGATATGATAGTCGAGACATGCCGACTGATATGATATGATAGTCGAGATATGCCGACTGATATGATATGATAGTCGAGACATGTCGACTGATATGATATGATAGTCGAGACAGGTCGACTGATATGATATGATAGTCGAGATATGCCGACTGATATGATATGATAGTCGAGATATGCCGACTGATATGATATGATAGTCGAGATATGCCGACTGATATGATATGATAGTCGAGACATGCCGACTGATATGATATGATAGTCGAGATATGCCGACTGATATGATATGATAGTCGAGATATGCCGACTGATATGATATGATAGTCGAGACATGCCGACTGATATGATATGATAGTCGAGACTTGCCGACTGATATGATATGATAGTCGAGATATGCCGACTGATATGATATGATAGTCGAGATATGCCGACTGATATGATATGATAGTCGAGACATGCCGACTGATATGATATGATAGTCGAGATATGCCGACTGATATGATATGATAGTCGAGACATGCCGACTGATATGATATGATAGTCGAGATATGCCGACTGATGTTATGATAGTCGAGACATGCCGACTGATATGATATGATAGTCGAGATCTATGCCGACTAATATGATATGATACATGACTAGTACACCCCAAGGGATACCCTGGTGGCTAGGGACAGGATAGTCGAGAGATATGCCGACTGATATGTTATGGTAGCCGAAGGTTATACCGGCTGATGATACGATATGATAGCCGAGGATATATCCGGCTTTAATATGAAACAGACGACAATGGTCATGGGCTTGATCAACCTATGAAAATACTTCGTCAGCCGAGTCAGTGGGTAGGTGTGGGCGGTGACCCAGAGGGACGAATTATGGTTGGTTCACAAGTATTTGACTAGTCTGTTGTCTTGTGGTATTCCAGTAGAGATGTCAGCAGTGTCTGACCTACTAACGTTTGATGACATAGGGTATTCCTATTTGGACCACCACTATTCCGAGGTTTTGGTTTTGACCAGTATACTATCCTGCGTCTGACAGGTATGAGTGGTCAGTAAGTACAGAGGTTCTGTCGGGAACTCTGTAAGGTTTAATAAAAATTATTCCAGAACAAAGGGTATTTCTGGTGTTTAAATTTTGAAGTAAAGAGCTGTCAGATGGGATAAGGGTTCTTTCCGGGTTTCGAGGGAAAATTCGGGAAGGGTCCTTACATGAGGGCTGTAGAACTCAGTTGGGGGACGGGAGTACTACGAATTTCTGGACTGATGGTTGGAGTGATCTGGGCATTTTAAAAGACCATGGGGTTGTCATCTCGGCAGAGAAACTTCAACACAAAGTGAATAGCTATATGCATGAGGGGGCTTGGGACATGGGGAAGCTTGAGGAGGATCTCCCGCTAGAAATAATTAGGAGGCTAGTATGCACTCTCGTTGGGCTTCCGGGGGCAGGGGAAAACACTGTTATATGGAGGCCTACCTCCAATGGACGTTTCACGGTTAAATTTACCTATGACATGCTCATTGACGATGTGGAGGAGGAAAAGGTACCTTCGTTTCAAATATGGAAGGCTAAATGCCCCCTCAAAATGAAGCTCCACTCCAGGCTTATTATCCATGATCGTCTTATGACCAATTCGCAGCGTTTTCGTCGTCATTTCACGGCGAGCCCTTTGTGTGTAGTGTGCGGAATTACCGAGGAGACTATTGAGCACTTGGTTTGTCGGTGCCATGTGGCTCTAGATGTTTAGGCCAATTTCGACAGCCCGGTCAGCTTGGGAAGTGTTGTTTCGGCTCCGATAACGGAGTGGATCCTGATGAACCTCCGTAGTACGACTATGATGGTGTATGGTGTTGGTTGGCTGATTCTTTTTATGTTTGTCTGCTGGTACCTTTGGCTTTGGAGGAATAAAGAGTGTTTGAGACGGAGTTTGTGCTCCCTGGGAACGTGAACTAGTTCTTACAGTTGTGGCAAAGAAGTGGCTCTAGGCCAACTCTTGTTTTGCTGCCAAGCCGGGAAGACAAGTTGTCTTGCTTTCCTGGTCTAGGCCTGATAAATGGGTGTGGAAGGTTAATACAGAGTATTGCTGCTGGGGGCGTCATTCGCAACAGTGCAGGGGGCTGGGTTATGGGTTTCACTGCGAATCTAGGTTAGGGCATGGTCCTGGAGGCTGAGTTGTGGGGAATCTATCAGGGGGTGCATTTGTGCTGGGAGTTGGGGCCTTGTAAAGTCATGCTGGAGTCAGATTCTGCTGTTGCGGTTCAACTCATTCGGGATGGGGATATGGTTGTTCATCCTCTGGCATCCTTAATTTTGGGGATTCAAACCATCATGTGCAGGGATTGGGAGTGTTCCATATCTCATATTTATAGAGAGTGTAATTTAGTTGCTGATGGGCTTGCTAGCATTGGCCATGGTGTGGATTTGGGTGTGACGGTGCTGGAGTCGCCTCCTGCGAGTATCCAGGAGCTGTTGGCAAGTGATGTCCTAGGCGTGCCTAGGAGTCGTGATTGCCCTTCTTAGTGAGGGTTATTTTGTTTCTTTGCTATTCCGTTATTACCAAAAAAAAAAATCAACAATATTGGTAATAATTAAGATCCTCATGTTGAACTGTCAATTTAATTGGATACATATGAAAGACTAAATGATCGATATTGAATTTGAATGATTGTTCAATTTGTTTTCTTATATACAAATCATTATGATTTAAGAGTTGAATGATACTGATAAATTATGAGACATATATAAAACTAATTTGATAAATAGAAAGAGGAACGAAGAGATCGATTTTCCATATGGAGATGCAAGTATTGCTCATAAAAAAAAGGTATCAAAATTTCTCAAAGATAGAGACAATTAGGAAGTTGTGAGCAAATTCGTACTTAAAATATATATATATATATATATATATATATATATATATATATATATATTTGATTCGAATGAAGATTTCATTTATAATAAAATGTAACCTGATCACATTAGGGTCCGTTTAGTATCATTTTGAAAAAATAGTTTTTCGTTTTTTAGATACAAATACACTTATAAAACACGTTTGGTAACTAATTTTTGAAAAACAAATTTAGAAAATGAAAACACAAGATACAATAATTTGCTTACGTTTTATAAAACTACAAATTTTAGTTTTCTGAATTTTAGGATACAACCCAAAAAAATAAAGAAACAAAATACATAAAATATTAAGTAAAAGGTCATCACAATATTATCATAGTCATCATCACTAACATCACCCCACAACCACCACCACCACCACCACCACCACCACCACATCACCTCCACCACCACCGCCACCACCACCCCCACGACCACCGCCGCCACCTCTACCACCACCACCACAATCATTGCCACCGCCGCCACCACCACCTCCACCACCAACCCATACCGTAACCACCGCCACCACCACCACCACCTCATCACCACCTCCACTGGCACCACAACCACCAATGCCGTCGCCACCACCACCCCACCACCACCATCACCACCAACCCTGCCACCACCACCACCCCACCACCACCTCCATCACCACCAACCCTGCCACCACCACCACCTACACCACACCTATCCCACCACCACCCCCACCACACCACCCCTCACCACCACCCCAACCGCCATTGCCACCACGACCATCGCCACCGCCACCCCGCCTTATCACCATAACCACCATCGTTGACGCCGTCACCACAATCACCGCCGCCACGACTACCACCACCACCACAATCTCTACCACCGCCACCAACACCACCTCCACCACCACCACTAACAATCCCCACCATAACCACCCACACCACCACCTCATCACCACCACCACCGCCATTGCCACCACAACCACTGTCGCCACTACCCACCACTGCAACTGCCATTGCCACCATGACCACTGCAATCCCCACCCCGCCCCATCACCATAACCACCACTGATGCCGCCACCATCACAACCACCGGCACTGCATCCACTCTCACCACCATCATATCACCGCCGCAATCGCCACCGCCACCGCCACCACCACCGCCACTGCTATCACGACCACCGCCGCTACCACCCCACCACCACCCCACAACCACCACCATCACCGCCACCCCCATCACCACCACCACATCCACCTCCACCTCCACCTCCACCCCCACAACCACCATCGTCGCCGCCACCCCGACTACCACTTCCACCTCCACCCATCACACTACCAATATCTTTCAGGACTCGTCCCGAATTTCCCCTCGAAACCCGGGAAGAACCCTGATCCCGTCTGACAACCTAAGAAAAAGTTCCCAAATACCCTTCAATCCTTACAAATTATAATAATAATAAATACTTTCTCTTGTCAGACAAGGGATTTAAGCACTTAAAATTCTCGTAAGTAATTACCAACCAAATACAATATAATATCAGAGCGTCTAAGTAGGATCAAGGTACAAATTAGATATCCTACACAAGTACAACTACACAGCGCAGTTGAAAGTGCTAATGTCTCTGCCTCGAGATAAATGTCCGCGTCAACTCTACTGCCTGAAGGGGGTTTAAACACAAAAGTTGTGAGTGGACAAAAATAATCGTTTATAAATCGTTTTTCAAGGAATATTACCTTTCCCCCCTTCCATTTATAAAACCATGCATGCATCACATAAACAGTTCATGCTATAAAAACATCATCTTTAAATCACCGGCATTTGCATTTCTCTTTAAAACCACTTAGTAGGACTCACACAAAATCCATATAAGGAAAACACATTGTGATCCACAGTCTGGTTTGAAAATCATCCTCAAAGGAGTTCAAAATCATTTAATTCAATCTAGACACATAATATCTCAAATCCACTGTTCCCGACACATCCACTTACCACCAGGGTATCCCTTGGGGTGTGCTAGTCTTGTATCACAACTCTCTGTACTATGCATAGACATCATCGCGACCCGACGGAGCCAAAACTCCACGATGTCAGAGTCGGAGCACTCAACAAACCAACGGAGCAAAACTCCCAACGCTAGTCGGAGAATCAATCACCAATTATATTGGAGGTTTACTGGGTTCACCGCCAACAGCGGATCCTAATCCCATATCCTGGTCCTCCTCAAATGTGTTTATCTTGAAGGTTCACTAGGTTCACCGTTAATAACGGATCCTCGTCCCGGGTCCTAGCCTCCCTCAAATCAATGTTTATCTTGGAGGTTCAATGGGTTCACCGCTAATAACGGATCCTCGTCCCGGGTCCTGGCCTCCCTCAAATCAATGTTTATCTTGGAGGTTCACCGGGTTCACCGCTATTAACGGATCCTCGTCCCGGGTCCTAGCCTCCCTCAAAATGACCAAATCCGATAAACTCATACAACTGGGTCAAAACCCAACTCATTGACTCAATAATTTCCAAGTCAAAACGATATCAAAACTGAGTCCAAAAATCATGATATTTCTCAAATCACACTTTAACCGAAATAGTGGAAAACATGTGTCTAGTAATCATTTCTAAAATTCAAAAATTCAATGCCACAATACATAACAGTATTTACATAAAGATATTTTGATGCATGCATTTCAGTTTATAAAACAAAACTCCACTCACAAACCTGTTCAAGTCAGCTCAATCCCGTCTTGTTCATTCCTCTGAGGTTTCCGGAACAATATCACCTGTCAAAAACAACAATCGGGATTACCGGCTAGTAATAAGACTCTTATATAACAACTTCCTAAATCTCGGGAAGTCTACCCATGCTGTTTCTAGAAAACACAGCAACTTCGGACACCCAAAGCGACCTCTAAACGTCGTCCGATCAACCTGAAACCTGTACCAACAGATTCAGAACGTCGAAAACTAGTTACCACGCGTCACCATGACCTCAGAATCGGCCCCACGCGCCACCAGAAGGTCTGCACACGCTCCCACATACCCTCACATGCCGATCACGCGCCTGCTATAGTGTTCACGCCCCTGGACCGGTCCAACCCGATCCGGCTCAAATTGACCTGGTCCAACTCGACCTGACCGGTCCACTCAACCCGACCGGTTCAACTCGACCCGACCGCTCACCGGTGACTCGTTGGAGAAGACGACCGGACTGCCATCGCCGTCGCCGGAGGCTGGCCGGAGAAGATGACAGGACCACCACCTCCGCCGCCGTCTGGTTCGCCGAAATCCCCCATTTCCGACCGAAACTCCAAGCTTTACAACTTCCTCAAAACTCAACCGTTTTACACAAATTTTACGTCTAAATCTATCTACTCGAACCCAGAAATCCAAATATGACCTTAAAACATCAAACACGTACCTGTGTAAGCCGAACAATCGGTCGGAAGATCCAAAACTTCCTATACTCGATTCGGCTTCCTCCGTGGTCCTCTCCTTCGATGGTTGCTACGGTTGTGATCGTGGGAAGGAGTAGAATACGATTAGTTGATCAAAACTGGAAGCTAAAGCCTTGAATTCAAAGTTGACTTTATGGGTTTTTCGGGTGAGTTTTCGCATGGGTTGGTGTGTTGGTTTATGTTTCAGAGAGAGAGAGAGATGAGTGTGAAGAATGAAGATGAAAATGAAATGAAGATGAAAAATGATTGGGATAAAATATCTTCTCCCAAATCAAAATTACCAAAATGCCTTTGCACATCTAGACCCATAACTTTCGTCCACGAACTCCGTTTCCTGCGTGCCGCCTGTCTACGAACTCGTGAGTTCGAGACCTACGCAACAATATCCAAAACACCGCCAAAAGTGTCTCGAAACAAAACTTGATTTCCAAGCCCTTTACCGACCAAGGGTAAAATCGTCATTTTACAAAAATAATTGCGTAAACCCAATAATTAAAATTCCGGGTTGTTACAATCTACCCTCCTTAAGAAATTTCGTCCTCGAAATTCATTCCTAACCATAGAACAAATGTGGATATTGTGCCCGCATTAGTTCCTCGGTTTCCCACGTGGCTTCCTCCACGTTATGATTCCTCCACAACACTTTAACCAGAGAAATAGTCTTTCTGCGAAGTACCTTTTCCTTCCAATCCAGAATTTGCACCGGTTGCTCCTCAAACGTCAAATCGTCTTTCAGCTCAAGTGGTTGATCTTCCAACACATGAGACTCATCAAACAGATATTTTCGGAGCAAAGATACATGAAAGACATCATGAACTCTGGATAATTCCGAGGGTAAAGAAATACGATATGCCACTGGTCCTATCCTCTCCAAAATCTCATACGGACCAATGTAACGAGGACTCAGTTTTCCTCGTCTACCAAAACGTACCACTCCTTTCCATGGAGATAGTTTCAAGAACACCCAGTCACCTACCTCAAACTCAAGGTCTCTGGTTCGATGGTCTGCATAGCTCTTCTGGCGATCCTGGGCTATCTTCAACCTTTCTCTAATGATTCTAATCTTTTCCTCACTCAAATCCACCAACTCGGGTGTTAACAGTCTTCTTTCACCTATTTCACTGCAGCACAAAGGTGTTCTGCACTGCCTCCCATACAGTGCCTCGAAAGGAGACATCCCAATACTCGACTGGTAACTGTTATTATATGCAAATTCCATCAGAGACAAGTGTGAATCCCAGTTCCCTTTAAACTGTAGTACACAAGCCCTCATCATATCCTCCAAAATCTGGATTGTTCTCTCAGACTGACCATCCGTCTGAGGATGAAAAGCTGTACTGAAATGCAATGTAGTGCCAAAAACCTTCTACAAACTCCGCCAAAACCTGGAGGTAAACCTAGGATCCCTGTCTGAAATAATAGACTCAGGAGTCCCATGCAGCAGTATGATCTCATCCATGAATAATTTGGCATACCGACTCATCCGAAAATCTTCTCGCACTGGCAAGAAATGTGCAGACTTCGTAATTCTATCAACAATTACCCATATCCCATCATGTCCCTTCCGTGTCCTTGGAAGTTTATACACAAAATCCATCTTAATGTGATCCCACTTCCATTCTGGGATAGGTAATGGTTGCAGTGTCCCATAGGGTTTCTGCCTCTCCGCTTTCACTTGCTGACATGTCAAGCATCTACTCACAAACTCAGCAATTTCTCTTTTCATCCCAGTCCACCAATAGTGTTTCCTTAGGGTATGATACATCTTGGTACCTCCTGGATGCATAGCGTAACCCGAACTATGAGCCTTATCAAGAATTTCCCTCTTTAGCTCCAGCTCATTCGGTACGCATAACCGTCCATCCTTAACCAATGCTCCATCATCCCTAACCGCATAGTCCTGCCTGTTTCCAGCCTCCAACTCTATCCTGATAATGCACAATATAGGATCCTGGAGTTGAGCCTCAATAATCCGATCAATCAGAATAGGCCTCACATGGAAACTAGCCAACAAAGCCCCCTGGCTATCCATGTCCAGTACAATCCCTGCTCTACGGAACTTTACCAGCAACGGTAGGTAGACTGTATGCAAATGGGCCAAAGAACCCATAGATTTCCTACTCAAGGCATCTGCCACAACATTGGCTTTTCCTGGGTGGTACTCAATAGTACAATCATAATACTTTATCAGCTCAAGCCACCTTCTCTGCCTCAAATTCAGGTCCTTCTGGGTGAACAAGTACTTTAAACTCTGATGGTCGGTGAAGATCCGACACGTTTCCCCGTATAAATAATGTCTCCATATTTTCAGTGCATGCACCACTGCAGCCAACTCCAAATCATGTGTGGGGTAATTCATCTCATGGGGTTTAAGTTGTTTGGAAGCATACGCTATCACTTTCCCATGCTGCATCAGCACACAGCCTATACCCCGCAATGATACATCAGTATATACCTCAAATCCCCCGTTACCATCTGGAAGGGTTAATACTGGAGCAGAAGTCAACCTTCTCTTTAGCTCCTGAAAGCTCTGCTCACAATCAGCATCCCAGTCAAACTTGACTCCTTTCTTAGTCAACCGAGTCAATGGGCATGCTATCGTAGAAAATTCTTCTACGAACCGTCGATAATATCCTGCCAAACCCAGAAAACTCCTCACTTCTGTCACTGTCCTCGGTTGTTCCCAGTTTGCCACTGCCTCCACTTTTAGGAGATCTACGCTGATACCCTCAGCCGAAATCACATGACCCAAGAATCTAACTTCGGTCAACCAAAACTGGCATTTACTAAACTTGGAAAACAAATGCTTTTTCCTAAGCATATTCAGCACTAACCTCAAGTGCTTCACATGTGCCTTGGCACTCCTCGAATACACCAAGATGTCATCGATGAACACAATCACAAACCAATCCAAATACTTTTGGAACACTCTGTTCATCAAATCCATAAACAATGCCGGGGCATTAGTCAACCCGAAGGGCATCACCAGGAACTCATAATGACCATACCGAGTCCTGAAAGCTATTTTCTGAACATCCTCTTCCCGGATTCTCAACTGATGGTACCCGGATCGAAGGTCAATTTTCGAAAAATACTTTGCCCCCTTCAGTTGATCAAATAAATCGTCAATCCTTCGCAAAGGATACTTATTTCGCACCGTCACTCTATTTAACTGTCGGTAATCGATACACAACCTCAGACCACCATCATTTTTCCTCACACATAATACCGGTGCACCCCCTGGTGAAACACTTGGGCGAATAAATCCCATATTCACCAAGTCCTGCAACTGAGTCTTTAACTCTCGCAATTCTGCCGGTGCCATTCTGTACGGTACCTGTGAGATAGGTTGAGTACCTGGCAAAAGCTCGATGATGAACTCAATCCCCCGGTGAGGTGGTAATCCTGGAAGATCATCTGGAAACACATCAGAGAACTCACTCACCACTGGAATATCCTCCACTCTCATCGGAGTATCCCGAGAATCAAACACATGAGTCAAGTAACCTTCACAACCTTTTCTCAACAATCTCACAGCGGTCAACGCTGATATTACTCCATAGGGTAGTACCCTACGATCTCCCCGAAATGTAAGTTCCGGTAATCCTGGACTCCGGAAAACCACTGTCTTGTCGTAACAGTCTATGGAGGCATGGTGCATGGACAACCAATCCATCCCCAGAATCACATCAAACTCAAAAATATCTAAGGGGATTAATCTGCCTCCAAACCATGGCCTTCAACCATCACCGGACAACTGCGAATCATGAGGTTTGCCACTAACATATCCCCAGTAGGAGTACTAATACCCATGTCCCAACTAATCGGGGACAATTCTCTAGCCGCAAACAATGTAAAACCCCGAGAAATAAAAGAATGAGTTGCCCCGAGATCTAATAAAACACAAGCATTGCGGTTGAAAATAGATAACGTACCCGTGACCACCTCCGATGCTACTCGAGCCTCCTGTTGCGTCATGGCAAAAACTCGAGCTGGTGTACCCGAAGATCGACCACGATCCCCATACCTTCCTCTAGCCCTGCTGGTCCCACTAGCTCTACCGGCCCCACTGAAATGGGTCTGACTCCCAGCTGCAGTATCAAACATCTGTCCTGTCCTCGGGCTAGGATCAGTCCTACCACGACCCAAGGAACTACTGCCCGGACGACGTTGTGGATAGAATCTCTTGATGTGACCAGTCTCCCCACAGAAATAACAACTGGAATCACTGAAGCCACTAGATCTGCCACCCTATCTTCTGTTGAACTGCACTGAGGCACCGCTAGACTGTGCATAAGATTGTTGTGCCTGACCAGCTCCGCCACTGCCTGTACTAGATCTCGCATTCCCAGAAGATCCAGAACTATGACTGCCTCTTTTGGATGGTCCCTGACTAGAGGTTCCGGCAGTCCAGTGATCTCGACGTCTCTTGTACCACTGTACTGCTGCGGAATTGGGAAACCCAAACTCAACTCTACTCGGGCTGCAGCATCAGCCAAAGTCCTCAAGGAGGTGTGATCCATAGACGTAACTGCTGACCGAATCTCACTCCTCAGTCCACTTTCAAATCTGTGGTACTTGTCTATCTCGGTCACCACCAAAGTCGGTGCAAAGCGACTCAGCGCTATGAATCTCTGTTCATACTGGGCCACAGTCATGTCTCCTTGTTGTAAATGCAAGAACTCGGCCTCCTTAACATTCCGGTGTGAGCGAGGGTAAAATTGCTCTAAGAAGCGTTCCCGAAAAGTCTGCCAAGTAAGTGTATGGACATTCCAGCCTAACACCTCCAATGAGTGCCACCAGTGGTAAGCAGAACCACCTAGCAAAAATGTGGCCAACCGAACTCTCTCATCTAGAGGACATCTCATAATCAAAAACACCCGCTCCATGCGAGTAATCCATTCCTCAGCCTCATCTGGGCTAGACTCGCCCATAAATATCGTCGCCCCCAGTCTCTGGGCTCTCTCGATATCAGAGACTTCATGAGAAGCCCTATCCTGGAGTACAGAAGCTAAAGTCTGACCCAGCTGTTCCAGTGTCTGCCTCAAATCAGGCTCCACTGTAGGATCATGGTCACATCCACCATTCCCCGACCGTTGACGGAACTCACGTCTCAGAGGCATTATACGCTGAAAAGAAGCTGTAAATCATTAATACCAAAATTTCACCAGTACACTAGATGTACGGTCTACAGGAATTTAACCTAGTGCTCTGATACCAATTGTCAGGACCCGTCCCGAATTTCCCCTCGAAACCCGGGAAGAACCCTGATCCCGTCTGACAACCTAAGGAAAAGTTCCCAAATACCCTTCAATCCTTACAAATTATAATAATAATAAATACTTTCTCTTGTCAGACAAGGGATTTAAGCACTTAAAATTCCGGTAAGTAATTACCAACCAAATACCATATAATATCAGAGCGTCTAAGTAGGATCAAGGTACATATTAGATATCCTACTCAAGTACAACTACACAGCGCAGCCGAAAGTGCTAATGCCTCTGCCTCGAGATAAATGTCTGCGTCAACTCTACTGCCTGAAGGGGGTTTAAACACAAAAGTTGTGAGTGGACAAAAATAATCGTTTATAAATCGTTTTCCAAGGAATATTACCTTTTTCCCCCTCCATTAATAAAACCATGCATGCATCACATAAACAGTTCATGCTATAAAAACATCATCTTTAAATCACCGGCATTTGCATTTCTCTTTAAAACCACTTAGTAGGACTCACACAAAATCCATATAAGGAAAACACATTGTGATCCACAGTCTGGTTTGAAAATCATCCTCAAAGGAGTTCAAAATCATTTAATTCAATCTAGACACATAATATCTATCTACTCGAACCCAGGAATCCAAATATGACCTTAAAACATCAAACACGTACCTGTGTATGACGAAAAATCGATCGGAAGATCCAAAACTTCCTATACTCGGTTCGACTTCCTCCGTGGTCCTCTCCTTCCATGGTTGCTACGGTTGTGATCGTGGGAAGGAGTAGAATACGATTAGTTGATCAAAACTGGAAGCTAAAGCCTTATATTCAAAGTTGACTTTATGGGTTTTTCGGGTGAGTTTTCGCACGGGTTGGTGTGTTTGTGTATGTTTCAGAGAGAGAGAGAGATGAGTGTGAATAATGAAGATGAAAATGAAATGAAGATGAAAAATGATTGGGTTAAAATATCTTCTCCCAAATCAAAATTACCAAAATGCCCTTGCACATCTAGACCCATAAATTTCGTCCACGAACTCAATTTCCTGCGTGCCGCCTGTCTACGAACTCGTGAGTTCGAGACCTACGAAACGGTATCCAAAACACCACCAAAAGTGTCTCGAAACAAAACTTGATTTCCAAGCCCTTTACCGACCAAGGGTAAAATCGTCATTTTACAAAAATAATTGCGTAAACCCAATAACTAAAATTCCGGGTTGTTACACTATTTCTACTATTACCATTCCCACTGTCGTCATTCAAAATTTATATTTGAAAATCATTGTTTAATGCGTATTTACTTTTTTCAATTTTATCTATTTGTACCTAACAAATTTTTCATTTTTCATTCTTACAAAATCATATTCATAATAAAATACCAAATACATTCTCAAATATTAAATACACAAAATCCTATTTTTTGCTTTCGTTTTACAAAGTAATATTTCAAAAATTGTTTTGTTAAAAGATACCAAACGGACCCTTAATATTCCAATACCAAGATTACTGGTAGATCGGCCGCCCACGGCCACCCTTATCAATCAGTGGCCATTATTTATTGTCAATATTCCATAATTTCCATTACATGCTTTTAATTAAGTCAACTATCTATTTTTGCCAAAAAAAAAGAAAAGAAACGATCTTATCATTTCATATATCCTTCTTCATCAGCTAAGTACGCTAGCTTGTTTAAAACCCTAATTTTCATTTCAATATATATATATATATATATATATATATATATATATATATATATATATATACAGAAAATAGATTAACACATACACCATCCAAGTTGTGATTTGGTCACTTCTTCGCATGTACTTTCAGTGTATGAGAAAAGTCTATTTTTTAAAAAAAAATTATTTAGAGATCGATCATATGATAATTATTTTGTTTTTTATTTTTTATTTTTTAATTTTCTGCATGAGACGCGTATAATGTACAGTGTAAATAGAAGGGATGAATAAAAGTGGTGGTATGGAGAGAAATACATAAAGCAGGAACAATGAAAAAAAAACAAATTAAAAAGTTGAATTCACAAAAAATAATTTTTAGTTTTAAATTAATTATCTTTTTGTCCACTATTTCTTTTGTATATTTTCTCCATCCTTTCATCACATCCTTCCTTATTATTTTTTATATTTCGTTTTCTCATCTCTCAAATATAAAAAATAATAATTAAAAATGAAAAACCCTTGACATGGCGAGTTTCAATGGATGAGCAAACTATTTTGGCATGTTACTCAAAATGCTCCCCGAACCGGACATCGAGCCTCAATTTGGTCCCCCAACGTGAAATCGTAACAATGTAATCTCTGAACCCCCCTTTCTGTCAAGTCCGTTGCATCAAAAGTTAGTATTCGTTACTAACGGCAGTTAGAAGAGGGTATTTTGTTAAAAAATGAAAACAATTACCCTAAAAGAAAAAAATTATTCCCCAATCCACCCCAAACCTCCACAACCCTCCCAATTCTCGCCTTCAACCAAATTACCCAACCCACCACCTCTTCACCTTCGATCCCATCGTCATCATCTTCTCACAAACCCAGCACCACCATCATCTTCATTTCGCTTCGTCTCCCTTCTTTGTCGGCGACTGAACTCGTCGGAGAATTTGGCGGATCCGGGAAGAGATTGCAGCTGGCATTTCGGGTACGATTCGGTTTTCCCCGAGTCTGGAAGGCAAGGGTTGAAGCCATTCATGCTCCCTCATATCGTACCTACAACCAGAGACATCCAGAACGACTTAATTTCTTCTATCGACTCAGTCAAATTAACACACTTGTGAAAATCTACTTCAAAAGTTGGATGTTTAAGAAACACATGGGATAACTTCTCCTGACATTTTTTTAAATATGTAACATTTGCAGAAACGATGTCGGGTCTGTGGGAAAGCCTGCATGATGGCTTACTGTATCACAGTATCATAATCAGTGGTGATTGACACTAGAGAACGACCTGAGATTGCCATAAGCCATGTTTTAAACAGCCAAACGAATGATGCTTCAGATTCATTTATCAGGAAGGCACAACCAAACAGAACTGGCTGTCCATGGGTTTACCCCTGTGAAAGGTGCAAAGGGCAACCGGTACCTGTTGGACCTCTCTTCCCGGATCCGCCAAAATCTCCGGCGAGTTCATTCGCCGATAGATAAGGGAGACGAAGCGAGATGAAGATGATGGTGGTGATGTGTTTGTGAGAAGAGGACGGCGATGGGATCAAAGGTGAAAAGGTGGTGGGTTGGGTAATTTGGTTCAAGGCGAGAATAGGGAGGGTTGTGGAGGGTTGGGGTGGATTGGGGAATAACTTTTTTCTTTTAGGATAATTGTTTTAATTTTTTGACAAAATACCCTCTTCTAACTGTCGTTAGTAACAAAGACTAACTTTTGGTGATCCTCCGGGGACCCATTCCTGCTACCTGCAAGGTATCAATCAAGGTTTTGGAAGGACCGGATATTTGTCTGTGAGAACGAAGGCAATGCACCTGATCAGGCGGAACCAATTCATGATTATGCTCGTTAACAAAACCAGACACAACCCACTTCCCCGAATCTTGCATCTTTACAGACAAGGATGATTTTCATCCTACTATGGTAATAGTCTGGGGCCGCTTGATCTCCCTATCCTTGGTGCGCTTCTCATTCAAATTCCGAAAACCCTCTTTGGCATAAACAAATTGCCTCTGAATAATTGCTCCAACCCTCGCCTTCCAGACTCGAGGAAAACCGAATCGAACCCGAAATGCTAGCTGCAATCTCTTCCCGGATCCGCCAAATTTTCCGGCGAGTTCAGTCGCCGATAGATAAGGGAGACGAAGCGAGATGAAGATGATGGTGGTGATGTGTTTGTGAGAAGAGGACGGTGATGGGATCAAAGGTGAAAAGGTGGTGGGTTGGGTAATTTGGTTCAAGGCGAGAATAGGGAGGGTTGTGGAGGGTTGGGGTGGATTGGGGAATAACTTTTTTCTTTTAGGATAATTGTTTTAATTTTTTGACAAAATACCCTCTTCTAACTGTCGTTAGTAACAAAGACTAACTTTTGGTGCAGCGGACTTAACAGAAGGGGGGTTCAGGGATTTCATTGTTACGATTTCGCGTTAGGGGAGCAAATTGAGACTCGCTGTCCGGTTCATGGAGCATTTTGAGTAATAAGCCAACTATTTTTTGGTCGAGCGCTTATCAAATAAAAAATCTCTTCCCAGCAGTTTTCTCTCTCTATATATTGATTCACACACGTGTTCTTGAGTTTGAGTGTTTTTTCATGAGTCATCTTCTTGCGCATGCCATCCTTGTTTTATATTTGGTTTATCTTAGGCAAATTTAGTTTATTAGAATTGAATAATATTTGCATCACTCTAAGAGAATGTATTCCATCCTCTTCTTGTTGATTAATTATTGAATTTTTTTATTGACAAATTTCTATAATAACTAAAAAATTTATAATTAATAAACGATCAGTTCACTAGAAGAAATGTGATCTTGCCTGACTAGATTTTGCCCGATGAAGTATAATTCGTCGCCTAAAGCCACTTTGCTAGGCGAATTATACATTTTCGTAGGGCAAAATCTGTCAACTTTTGCCCTACGAAGGGCTTCGTAGGGCAACAAGTGTGCGTGGGGCAAGGTATTGGCACGAAAAAAAACTTTTCCTGCATAAATTTGGGAGCTTTCCTGATGAACATGTTTGTAGGGCAAGTCTAATACATTTTTGCGTCAAAAATTTGCCACTTTGGCCAACGAAAAAAACACTTTCGTCAGGCAAAATTAGAAAACTGGACGAAAGATATTCGTCGGGTAAAATAGGTTCGTCAGGTAAAGACAATCCGTTGACCACGAGGAAAAAGATTAGTGACATCAATTTCCCTACGAGTCAATAACGATTTGCCCTACAAATTATGTTCGTCAGGCAAAGATTGTTAAGTGTTTGATGAATTTGAGGATTTTACCATTTTCAATATTTTTTCGAAATTAATCGAAAGATCTAACTGATATTTATTGTACATACTCCTAGATCACCTACGCAAAATATTAGACAATTTTGAATTTCCAGGAATAGGTAACAGTGCGCGACGAATCGACGGTTACAAAACGTTTTTTGACGATCAAAGGGCTTTAACTCCTCGAAACCTCACGATTTTTGTCGGGCGAGGTCTAGCCACGTAAAACCACAAAGTGAACGGTCCGATCTTGAAAATTCAATCGTAGGGCCTAGTTTTTACATTACCCATATCTTCATAAATAAAATACATATGAATTATTATTCAAATGAATGAATTTTGGAATTATTATTAAAATTTGTTATTTTTAAAAATTTATTATTAAAAGTATTAATGAATTATTAAAAATTTTGAATTATTATTAAAATGAATGAATTTTTTAATTATTATTAAAATTTGTTATTTTGTTATTTTTTAAAATTTATTACTAAAATTATTAATGAATTATTAATTTTTTTGAATTATTATTAAAATTTTTGAATTTTCTAAATATTATTAAAATTGAAAGTAAACAAAGCACCTTATTCAATTGAAGTTAGGTTAGTATATCAATAGAGTTTAGGTATGAAAGTTAGTCATAAGGAATGAAAGTAAACAAAGCACCTTATTCAATTGAAGTTAGGTTAGTATATCAATAGAGTTTAGGTATGAAAGTTAGTCATAAGGAATAAGATTCAAGATCAAATAAGAGAAGGAAAAGAGAGAAAGTTATGAGAGTAAGTTTGGTAATCTTCATTATGTAAAATATCTCACTTACATTGAATGACTCTCACATTCACTTTATATACTAACACTAATACAATGACTTAATATTGCTAACATCCCCCCTCAATCTCATGTGGAGAAGCTCCAACATGAGATTGGGACAACACAAGACAATATGAGCAACAACAGCAGTAACAATAACCCAAAGCACCAGCAATACAGCACAACAATGGAAAGAACAATCTGATCAGGGCAATATCAACAAAAGCAACAGCAGCCATAGTCAGGGCATGAAACTGTACCACCATCAATCTCTGCAGCAAATCAGTAGAGTCCACAGCAGCTCAGACATGAAAATGCAGCTTATATCAGAGTGCATCAGCACATACCAAAATCAACGAACTCAACTCAACCAGTATATCTCAAAATCAACAATGAACCCAACACAACACCACAATGCACAGCAGCCCCACTCAGTAATAGGCCAAAAAACCACAGCAGCACAGCAAGCAGACCCCACACTAACGAGCACAGAAAGCAGTAGCCACCAGCAAACAACTCAACTCAGCCCAAAACAATCTGACTGTTAGCCCAAAATATACAAACACACAGCTCAGTCATGATAACTCAGCAGCATACCCCAAACACAGCAGTAGTAGTAAAACGCAGTATCATCCATTCCAATACAATTGGTCAAACACAATAGCTGAGGGCAGACATCTCAGCCCAGATTAAAACAGAATTCAAGTTCCCAGCACAGAAAGCAGATAAACTGAGAACAAATTCACTGAACAAAAGTGCTCAAATCACAAAGAATGACATGGAGGGCAAGATTTAAGTGAGGCAGATAAGCAAGATGGAAGAATTGAAGAAACGAAAATGAGGCAGAATCAATTTCAAGAATCAGATAGGCATAATCATGCCACAACCATAAGAGACGGAACCGCAGCCATAAGCCATCCAGATACGCAAACATGCCTAGGATAACCGTGAAAATACTTTGGGTTCATCCCAGAATGCATCACCAAATGAATAGCTCGTCTCATACACAAATCAATATAACTCAGACACTAAGCAATAGCACATATCAGAATACATCACCACAGAGCAAACACAATCACAGCAGCACAACTCACACTTCACAATAGCAGCAAGATACAATTAGCAGTAAACACCAGCCTCACAGCAGAAGATCAGAGGCATATGGGACCAAAACACAGTAGAGAGCTGAACAGATATTCTCCAGCATACTCAGACATAAGCCATGCCAGGACAATTTGACACAACACGATATGGCAGTCCAGAATTCAACCACAATGACCTAAATTAGAACACACCTCAAACCAATTGCATCAGCATAATACAGACATCAGATCATCAGCAGAAACCAGAATGCAATTACTCAAAATAGGATAACTCAGCTCATTTCCACATTACCCAGCTAAGACCAATATTCACAGCAGATCATCCAGACATGAGAACTCAGCTCAAACAATACACCTCAGTGCAACAGTTAACTCAGCTCAATAAGAAAGAAACAGATGGAAGGCAGAATTGGAGATAGAAAAGAAAGAATCTGTTATAGAAGAAAAATTCAATAGAAATGAGACCGAAGAAGAAGAAGAATCAGAGATCGAAGAAGAAGAATTTGAGACTGAAGAAGAAATTTGAGAGAGTCGAAGAATCAAGAAGAAGCAAGAATCGAGGAACAAGAATAGGCAAGATCGAAGGCAAGAATCAGACCGAAGAAGACATCGAAAGAAGATTGAGGAATAATCTGAGCTCGAGGATTGAACCTCTATACCAGACAAAAAACAGAAATTGAAGATCGAAGAACAAGTGCAATTGAGAATTTGAGAAGGTAGAAAGAATTCAAGAAATTGGCATTAGAAGAAACACACAATTATGTATGTATTTAATCAAGAGATTGAAGATCGAAAGAAAGAAGCTGAGATTAGGGATTCAACCTTCATAAAGCTTGCCATTGACACCAGACAGATCGAAGGAGAGATGAATCAAGATCGGAAGACATCTGATTTTGAGCTGAGAACCAAATCAAGACATAAGCTGAGAACTCTGAAATTCAAGATTCGAACTGAGAAATTTGAAGCAGATGAAGAGGCTGAGTCTGAGAGATTCGAAGTAGCAGGAACGAAGATTGATGTAGACGAGCAGATAACACCTTAGCTTCTGAATTGCATTCTAGAAGAAGAACGGAGCAATCGAAAAGAAAACTTAGCTCGAAATCGAAGAGGAGTATCTGGAAATCCAAAGCTGAAATCGAAGAGCTCGAAAGATAGAAGCAGACTTGAAGAGAAATCGAGGAGCTTCGAGAAAACCGAGAACACAAAGGGCCATTTCCATGGAAGCAACTTCGAAAACTTGAAATTGAGAAATCAAGAAGTCGAATGAGCTGAAAATTATGGCAAACTCGTACCAATTGAACGAAGGAGACGACGGAATCGTAGCGAACGCTCCTCGTAGCAAGCAATCGCTGATGAACATGTCTGCGGAAGAAATTGTAGCAAGAAATCGCTGAAACAATTTCAATCGCACAAATCCTTCAGTGCTGAATCGGAGACTGGATGCACAAAGCAAGAATCGAAGCTCGTAGATGAGCTACAGAAAACTCGCACAACATATCGAAACAGCAAGAATCGCACAATTTCAATCACGCCAACTCTAGGTCAAACTCGTACCAATTGAACGAAAATGTCTGAGAAATCTACAAGCCAAGATTCGAAGTCATCGCAGAAATTGATAAGCTCAAAGGATTGAAGTAGACTCGAAGCAGAAATTGAAGAGCTCGAAGTTTCGATGCAGCAGGAATCTTGAAAATCCGAGAAGCTGACCAACATCGAAGCAGCAAGATTCAAGAATTGGAAACGAGTCGCGGATTCAAGGATCGCTAGAAACACTCGTCGAGGATTCGAGGATTGCAGGATTTGCTGGAATCGAAGAACACAAAGAACTCCATCGCCATGGAAGCAGTAGAAACTTCGATCGAACAGAGGCAAGATCGAAGTAGAAACCTTCGTTTATTCGAAGCAGCATCTCAATTACTTTGTAAGCAGAAATTGAAAACAACAACTAAAAACTACCTAGCAACGGAAGCAAAAAAAAAAAAAAAAAATAGCAGGACCACAAGTTATTAGCTTTGTAGCTTTGATACCATGAAAGTAAACAAAGCACCTTATTCAATTGAAGTTAGGTTAGTATATCAATAGAGTTTAGGTATGAAAGTTAGTCATAAGGAATAAGATTCAAGATCAAATAAGAGAAGGAAAAGAGAGAAAGTTATGAGAGTAAGTTTGGTAATCTTCATT
Source organism: Oemleria cerasiformis (assembly GCA_037349345.1). Taxonomy (NCBI): domain Eukaryota; kingdom Viridiplantae; phylum Streptophyta; class Magnoliopsida; order Rosales; family Rosaceae; genus Oemleria; species Oemleria cerasiformis. Next base: position 5,367,390 of record JAZGTL010000016.1, read on the forward strand.
ATGTAAAATATCTCACTTACATTGAATGACTCTCACATTCACTTTATATACTAACACTAATACAATGACTTAATATTGCTAACAAAAATTTGGTTTTTTGTTATTTTTAAAATTTTATTATTAAAATTATTAATGAATTATTAAAAATTTTGAATTATTATTAAAATGAATGAATTTTGGAATCATTAAAGTGAAATGTACTTGGCCCGACGAATACATTAATTTTGTAGGACAAGATGTACAGGACTACTTGGCCCGACGAACACATGAAATTCGCCGGGCAATATTTATTTTTTTTATTTTACATTTAATTATTAAACAACATTTTTAAATTACTTGTGAAATGAAATGGACTGATCTAACCGTCCTCATTTATTTCACGTACTCCTAGATCGCATACGCCAAATATTAGGCAATTTCGAATTCCCGATATTATGGAACGGTGCGCGACAAATCGACAGTTACAAAACATTTTTTGACGATCGAATGACTTTAACTCCTCGAAACCTCATGACTTTCGATGGGCGAGGTCTAGACACGTAAAATCACAAAGTGAACGGTCAGATGTTAAAAATTCGATCGTCTGAATATCGGTTAAACCAAAACTTTGAAATACGTATTGAAATGTACTTAAAGATTGTTAAGTGTTTGATGAATTTGAGGATTTTACCATCTTCAATATTTTAATCGAAATTAATCGAACGATCTAACCGTACATATTTACTGTACATACTCCTAGATCGCCTACGCCTAATATTAGGCAATCTTGAATTTCCGGGATAAGGTAACGGTGCGTGACAAATCGACGGTTACAAAACATTTTTTGACGATCAGATAGCTTTAACTCGTCGAAACCTCTCGATTTTCGACGGACGAGGTCTAGACATATAAAACCACAAAGTGAACGTTCTGATCCTGAAAATTCGATCGTTTGTATTTCAGTTAAACCAAAACTTTGAAATACGTATTGTGTACATAGAGATTGGTAAGTGTTTGATGAATTTGAGGATTTTATCATTTTCAATATTTTTTTTGAAATTGATCGAACGATCTAACCGTACATATTTACTGTTCATACTCCTAGATCGCCTACGCGAAATATTAGGCAATTTCGAATTCCCGAGATTAAGTAACAGTGCGTGACGAATCGACGGTTACAAAATGTTTTTTGACGATTGGAGGCCTTTAACTCCTCAAAACCTCACGATTTTCAACAGGCAAGGTCTAGACATGTGAAACCACAAAGTGAACGGTCCGATCTTGAAAAATTGATCGTATGAATATCGGTTAAACCAAGACTTTGAAATATGTATTGAAATGTGCTTAAAGATTGTTAAGTGTTTGATGAATTTTAGGATTTTACCATTTTCAATATTTTTTCGAAATTAATTGAACTAACCGTACATATTTACTGTACATACTCCTAGATTCCCTACGCCAAATATTAGGAAATTTCGAATTCCCGGGATTAGGTAACGGTGCGCGACGAATCGACGGTTACAAAACATTTTTTTGAAGATCGGACGGCTTTAACTCCTCGAAACCTCATGATTTTCAACGGGCCATGTCCAGCCACGTAAAACAACAAAGTAACGGTCCGATCTTAAAAATTCAATCGTCGGGCCTGGTTTGTACATTACTCAAAATGCTCCTCGAACCAGACTTCGAGTCTCAATTTGCTCCCCGAACGCGAAATTGCAACAATGTAATCCCTGAACCCCCCTTCTATCAGCTCCGTTGCACCAAAAGTTATACTCCGTTACTAATAGTAGTTAGAAGAGGGGTATTTTGTCAAACAATTAAAACAATTACCCTAAAAGAAAAAAATTATTCTCATCTCCACCCCCAACCCTCCACAACCCTCCCAATTCTCACCTTCAACCAAATTACCCAACCCACAACCTCTTCACCTTCGATCCCATCGTCATCCTCTTCTCACAAACGCAGCACCACCATCATTTTCATCTCTCGCTTCATCTCCCTTCTCTGCCAATGTAAGGCAAATAAATTTTCCCACAGACTTCAAAACTTTCTCACATGGAAAATGAAAATGCAATCTCACACAACAACGAAACAAAATTGTTGACAACATAACTGCATAAATTTGAAAGAGAAAAATAAGTCCAGCACACCTCTGATAAATACTGATTCCCAAGCTTAGGCCCAAGCTCTGGCTCCATCAAAGCATCAAAGGAGTGGGTCTCTGAGCTCGGACCACTCGAAGGATTCGTCAGTGCCTTGGATGGTGAAGAACTCGTCCCAATTCTCTTTGCTTGTGAAGTCTCCAAGGGTTCCAAGTAGCTCTGCTAACTGCTCCTCCTTCTTCCCCATTTTTCGCATCGTCTCCCCCTTCTTTGTCGACGTCGAAGAGCAACCTCAACCATAATCTCAAAGCTTCGAACTAGGATCCCAAACGGCACTCATTATCTTCATCTTGCCCTCACGAGTCTGTTGGACTGAGCCGTGAGCCACGAGGGCTACCGTGACCCGAGTTGCAGAGCGAAACTCGACTACGAACCGGCGAGATTGTGAACGAATCAAGTAAGTTCGATCTCTTTGAGTTTAATCATCATCTTATACACACTGAGGACTTCATTCTGGCCTCAACATGTAGATTTCGAGATAGGTTTGATGGTGGTCGACACTGCCGGAAGTTGCAGAGCCACCGCACTCCCCATGAAATCCAGCGAACTAAACCTTGCATCCAACACCTTCATGATCGTCTTATACGCACTTAGGACTTCATTCTGGCCTCAACATGTCGATTTCGAGACAGGTTTTATGGCAGTCGACACTGCCGGAAGTTGCAGAGCCACCACACTCCCCATGAAATCTAGTGAACTAAACCTCGCATCCAACACCTTCATGATCGTCTTATACGCACTGAGGACTTCATTCTAGCCTTAACATGTCGATTTCGAGACAGGTTTGATGGCGGTCGACACTGCCGGAAGTTGCAGAGCCACCGCACTCCCCATGAAATCCCGCGAACTAAACCACACATCCAACACCTTCATGATCGTCTCGACTAAGGGGTGAGGATAGCCCAAGCAAAGGCAAAGGCACCATGTTCTGATTGACACCATCGTTCTCCTGCAATCAATCAAACAATGTCCATTTCCATGGCCTTGTTTTCTCCAACCCATATCCCAGTTTTCTCTCATTCTTCATCATACTTAAAACCCAAATTCACCCACAAATCTTATCTCTCTCTTAGACCCAAGAACCCTATCTTCGCCACCAAGGCCTCTGTTGAAAATGGAGCAGGGATCGAAGGTGAGGAGGTGCTGGGTTGGATAATTTGGTTGAATGCGAGAATTGGGAGGGTTGTGGAGGGTTGGGGAATAATTTTTTTATTTTAGGGCAATTGTTTTAAATTTTTGACAAAATACCCATCTTCTAACTGCCGTTAGTAACGAAGTATAACTTTTTGTGCAATGGAGCTGACAGAAAGGGGGTTCAAGGATTATATTGTTACGATTTCGCGTTCGGGGAGCAAATTGAGACTCGAAGTTTGGTTCGGAGAGCATTTTGAGTAATAAGCCTAAATAAAATACATTTGAATTATTATTAAAATGAATGAATTTTTGAATTATTATTAAAAAAATTTATTTTGTTATTTTTTAAAATTTATTTTTAAAATTGTTAATGAATTATTATTAAAATTTGTTGTTTTTAAAATTATTAATGAATTATTACATTTTTTTAATTATTATTAAAATGTTTGAATTTTCGAAATATTATTAAAATTTGATTTTTTGTTTTTTTTTTTAAATTTGGTAATAAAATTATTAAAAATTTTGAATTATTATTAAAATGAATGAATTTTGGAATCATTAAAGTGAAATGGACTTGGCCCGACAAATACATTAATTTCGTAGGGCAAGATGTAAATGACTGCTTGGCCCGACGAACACATGAAATTTGTAGGGAAAAGTATAAAAACTCCCTCAGTTTTTTTTTTGCGAAAAAAATCAAAAGTTCCGTCAAAATTTTTGCGGAAAATCGAATATGTTTAAATGGGTTGCCCGACGAATATTTAAAAAAAGCAAACAAACCTTTCTTCTTCCTCTCTTCCTCATTTGCTCCATCCGCATGCTCACTGCCTAAACTACCCATAATCCAAACCCAAACCCAGTCGCCTCTCACTCGCTCTCACTCTCACTCTCCGACTCAAACCCAAACCCAGTCGTCCCTCTCTCTCACTCTCACTCGCACTCATTCTCACTATCCGACTCAAACCCAAACCCAAACCCAAACCCAACCCCAAAACACCCAGCCGTCCCTCTCTCACTTTCACCCCTGTCAAAATCGCCGAAGGGGGAGCTTTTGCCGTCGCCCCTCTCTCTGGTCCGCCTCTCTCTCGCCGCCGCTTCTCTACCTTTGTAAGTCTATCTGTCTCTCTCTCTCTCTCTCTCTCTCTCTCTCTCTCTCTCTCTCTCTCTCTCTCTCTCTCTCTCTCTCTCTCTCTCTCTCTCTCTCTCTCTCTCATATTTGTGATTATTGGAATTGAAATGTGGATTGTATTGGATTTTGGATATGATTTTAATTGAATTTATAAATTGAATTTGCGAATTGAATTTACGAATTGAATTTAGTATTGAAATTAGGAAATTACAAGTTTGTGAATATTGTTAATATTGTATTGAGAATAAAATATTGAATTTTGTATATGATTTTTGTATTAAATTTTGGATATGATTTTGTGGATATGATTTTTTGGATATGATTTTTGTATAGAATTTTGTATATGATTTTTGTATTGAATTTTGTTGAATAAAAAATATTTTGTGAATTTTGGATATGAGAATTGTTGGATATGATTTTTTTGTAATAAAATCAATTTTTGAACATATATGAATTTTGGATATGATCATTGTTATTTTTGTTATTTTTTAAAATTTATTATTAAAATTATTAATCAATTATTAAAAATTTTGAATTATTATTGAAATGCTTGAATTTTCGAATCATTATTAAAAATTTTATTTTTTGTTATTTTTTAAAATTTATTATTAAAATTATTAATGAATTATGGCCAAAATTTTGAATTACTATTAAAATATTTTATATTTTGTTATTTTTTAAAATTTATTATTAACATTATTAATGAATTTATTATAATATTTGAATTATTATTAAAATGTTTGACTTTTCGAATTATTATTAAAATTTGATTTGTTGTTATTTTTTTTTTATTATTAAAATTATTATTTAAATGTTTGAATTTTTGAATTATTATTAAAATTTGATTTTTTGTTATTTTTTCGTATTATTAGCATGGCATGCCGTACACGGAGGCATGCCGTACACGAAGCTCCAGTCAAACTTCTAGAACCTCCAGATTGAGCTATCGACCGTTAGGGTTGAGAATGAGACCATCAAATCCACCTTCAAGACCGAGATATCGAGCTTCAGGGCCAAGAGTGAGACCATCAAGTCAACCCTCCAGATGTGGCTTGAAGCGATCCGTTCGAATGGGATTCCGCTACCGCAGTTTCAGCAGTAGCCTCAGCACTCGACCTACCAGCCCACACATTAGCCCGACCAACTGCCGAACAATTAGATTTTTAGGACGTAATTTAGTTTGAATTATGCCAAACATTAATTTGTAGAAATATTTTCTTTAGTTTTATTTGATTTGTTTTATTTCTTTTAATTATATTTATTTACAATTTTTATTATTTTAATTATATATATATATATTTATATTTGATTTTTTGTTATTTTTTAAAATTTATTATTAAAATTATTAATGAATTATTAAAAATTTTGAATTATTATTAAAATGAATGAATTTTTGAATCATTATTAAAATTTAAAATTATTAATGAATTATTTATTTACAAATATAATTATTTAATTATATACATTATAAAAAAAATGAATTTTTTTTTTTATACCTGAAGGCTTGCCCGACGAACACTTATTTACCGGGCAAAGTGTGCATGATATTCAGTGGACGCCCACCAAATATTATGCACACTTTGCCCGACGAATTATATTTTAAAAAATAAACAATTTGAAATATTTAGCATGAATTCTAAGTATTGATGTATACCATTAGCCCCTTTAAACAGCCGAGTTTTTTTATTTTTTTTGAGAGATAAACAGCCTAGTTAAAGGGCTAATACATTTCTAATTTAAACGTATTGATATGCAACCTAGCTAGTTGGAAGTGGGATGTGGTGCGTTTGGTTTGCACAACTTTCATATTGTGGACGACGTCAGCTTCAGATCGATATCCAACTTGATGGGTAAATTATTCATAAGCATATATGAGTCATCCCACGTTTTGAATAAATTTATTTATTTTATAAAAAAATATAATAATTCTATTTATAGTCAACAGTTTGTCATCTCGATGGTTGAATATATGTGAGCCTATTATTTAAATATTCAAATAGCACTATTCTTTATCTTGGGGTTGGTTTCATAATCTTTTGGGTGTATTTTTGCTTACCACCTGGTGAGCAAAATGCTCACCAGTTCACCCTTTGCCTGTCATGTGCCCACAAATGTTACTTTGTATTAAATGACTTTTAATTAATTTTGAAAAAAACTTTTAAACATTAAACTAAAATAAATAAATCTGAAAAAACCCAACCACCACCACAGCCTCCCTCCCCAGACCACCTAACCGACCCACCCAACCCCGGCAAACCTCATCCCCAATCGGACCCAACCCCGGAAAATTCCCATCCCCAATCGGACTGGGTTTAGTTCGTAATGGAGGTAAACACTACTTGTTCTTTTAAATCTAGATACTAACTGTTTGTTTGGGTGCCAAGAAATTATGGAGGGGAATAGATTAAGATTGAAAACATCATTGCTGTACTTTATTATTTTGGTTTTCTGTAAGTGCAAGAACCTTGAATTGTGATGTTTGTTTGGTTGCTGAGAAAAGGGAAGAGCAAAACAATTTTCCGACGAATATTTTTAGTTTTGGATTTCTGAGAAGTTCAATCAATTGTTTGCTTGGTTGGTGACTTTAATAAACACTAGAAACTGTTTGTTTGGATGTTGAGAAAATGAGAAGAAAAAGATTACTTGATCGATCAATCATCACCGTTAATTAGTGCAATCTCTACCCAACAATGTTGCTATCTATAATTGAAGTTTGGCTTATTACTCGAAATACACCCAGAACAAAACGCGTATTCTCAATTTGCACTCCGAACAAGAAATTGTGCCAATTTGTACCTAGAACTGGTGTTTTGTCAGCGTTGTTGCATCAAAACCTTGACACCGTTACTAACGCCGTTAACTAGAGGGGCAATTATGTCAAAACCAACCCATTTTCATCTTCATCTTAAACCTCTGCCCCCTTACCCCAGCAAGCAATCTGACCCCCAAGTCGCCAACATTGAGACATCATTTCAAGCTAATCAATTTAAGTTTCCTGCATCCAACGGCTATGCATTGGACACCCATGCTGGTGGTCATGTTACATCTCCCGAGCCAGAGCTTCTCCAAGTTCTTCACCTCCGCCAGAGCCGCCGCCACCGAGTCTTTGAGCTCGGTGGCGTTTGACAAGTCAATCTCCGTCAGATTATTGCAATTGAAGGCCAAGCAGAGTAACCCAGCTCCAAAAAAGTAGGTGGAGCGCAAAAGATCGATGGAATGGAGGGTGGAGTTGCAGGCATTGGATACGGCGGCGAGGTGAGTGTCTGTGATCTGAGGGCAGAGGGTGAGATCAACCTAGGACACGTGTGGGTATCTGGTGAGGATTTTGGGGAGGTGCTCCGACCGCAGGGGCTTGAGAATCTTGCGCTGCTTGGATTCTATGGAGTAGAACGACTAGAAGACTAAAGAGAAGGCTTTTTGGTCAATTGGAGGCAGAGGCTGAAGATGAAGATGAAGATGGGTTGGTTTTGACATAATTGCCCCTCTAGTAAACGGCGTTAGTAACTGTTCAGTCAATATTTAAGCATCATTTTGATGTATTTAAGTACCTCGCCTATATGTCTTTTGAATGATATTGTGCCATCAATTGTAGGAAATGATCAATCTTGTGAGACTTGTGCAGGTTTGGAAATAAAGGTGAATTCTGAGAAGAACGCAAAAAGAATGGCTTAAATCGGAGTTATAATAAAGAAGTTATCTCAAATTGAATATCGGGTCTCAAAACCAAGTCTTGGCCCATGCCAAGACTAGCTAGGAACCAGCTCAGGACGTGTCCTGTGACATGTCCCAGAGACATCCCTACCGAGTCCCTATCAAGTCCCATAAGAGCCTTATCGAGGTTAAGGGCGTGCCCTTGACATGTCCTAGCCACGCAAAAAGGAGATCCTACTGATGCCCAAGGACATCGTAGCCGAGTCCATGTCATGAGCCAAGTCCAAGTCCTACACCCTGATGACGTCCCTGCCGTCTCCCAACGCATGTCCCAGACTGCGCCGTGACATGTCCTTGGTAGCACCAAATTTGTACCATGTGCGCCAACTCTACATGACATGCGCCAAGCCAAGCCATAATGCGCTTGTGACAAGCCAATTGTGGGCCTCAGAAGCGTAGTACCAGATTGTCCAAAGGCACCTCCTCACAGTCTGCCATCAGTATGTCCAGAGCGTGTCCCGAGACATGTATGCACCCTAATTAGGGCGCAATTTTGTGATTAGGTGTCTCAACCAGTTTTTAAGTGAGCCCCAGGCTTCAAACCTTCAAAGTACTTCATTAGGAAGCCCATGACGTGGTTTTGGCTAGTTGGTAAGGTTCAAGATATGCCAAGTTTCAAGAAGTCTTTAAAAAGGCCTAAAAGTCCCTAAATTGAGGTCCAGCTGCGTTCTGCTTGTCTAAGGCTTGGCCCAGCCCATTGAGTGACGTCCAAGCAACCCTAGAAGGATCTCAAAGATTGCCTTGCCACACAAGAAGTCCAAGACCTGGTCAGAAAAGGGTCTGCCGCATTGAAGGTTTCCTTGAATCTCAAGGAATGTCCAAATCCCTACTTTTTAGGGATGTGTCCTTTGCGAATTATGATAGTGGTCTTAAAATCAGTTTGTAATCAGTTTCTTACTCTAATTAGTCTGCTAAACTCTAGGGGACTAGGAACCCTATAAATAGGACCCTTAGGGTTCACGGGTGAGGACTTTAGACCCTAGCTGCAATTTACATTGTACTTCAGTTTTATAATTTAAACACTTTTATTTTTCAAGTTAACTTCTGCAAGTTTGGCGTGGAGCTTGGAGTGGAGCAAGACCTGATGTGTTCTTCTGCCGTGCCTCATTGTCAACAATCCCCCTTTACTTTACGCTTTTATTCCGTTGTAAATATAAATGAGAATTTACATTATGTCTTTATTTTCAGTTATGCGTGAGTAGTCGTTTTAGGATTAGGGCCGCTTGAAACCCTAGCCATGTTAGTTGTTTAATTTGATTTCTAGCTCTTGATTATAATTGCTATGTGTTGAATAAGTTATATTACTGTGCTTAATTACCTTAATTTATGCCTCTAAGATTAGCTACCTTGTTTGCATATAATTATCGATGTAATTGCTTGAGTGACCGTCATATCATTCTGTGATTTGTAGCATCGAGGGTATGTGGGACACATACCTGTAATCTTAACTCATGACAACCTAGGATTGCATGCCATTTTTCTAGGCTAGTGTGGTGTCATTAAATTCTCTTCGTACTTCATGCATTATCTTAAACGGTAGATAATAGAAGTTATAGGCATATGCCTTGCTTAAAACATGCTAAGTAAGAAAGAATAAGATGTGTCTAGTGAACCAACGCCAGGACCTAGGCACGGGCACCTAATTCAGAAATTGCATAGTAATTAGATCAAGGAAATCTGGTTAATAACAATAATTGGTTAGAGTGGATGGTAAGCTTTAATTCGCCTTAGGTAGTTAATAAATTCAATCTCTCATCCTTGCGTTATTATTTTCTGCAATTTATTTACTTGTTTCAATGCCTGTTTTCCAAATACATCAACGCACCCCCATCCCCACTTGCCGTTTTTCATTGTTTAGAGTCTTTGTTTGAGTTTGATTTTGAGTCTTTAATTGTTTCTTGCGTCCACCTCACCAGTTCACAGCTCAGAAGAAAGACAAAGACAAAGTTCTGATTTTCCCTCTCATTCATTTGTATCACATTGTTTCAACATGTTATCTCTTACTATATTTTCTCTATTCTTCTTCAACCCTCTTTTTCCACTTCATTTCAAGCACAAATAATATAAACTATAAACTTAATGTATGTGAGCCTAAGATTTTAATACCCATATGAAATATAATTAAATGGAAGCCTAAAACGACTTAAAAATTGTCATAATAAAAAATTTCTAACTGTAGGATAACGGTAACGGAATGTGTAAACTGATGCATTTTGAAAACTTAAGGAAATAAATTGAAAAATCAAAACGCAGTGATTCATTTTGAGAATCACCTCCAAAAACTTGGGGTTTAAGATAAATTTGGCTCACATATTAACACAGAAATGAACTGTATATATGTACGTACGTAAAGTATTTGGACTCTTTAAAAAATTTCCACTCACTGATTGTTGTGGATATATCTCCATTATAGTTTTCCCAGCAAGCTTTGATTAATTAATGTGGGCTGGCAGTAAGAAATTGAAAGTAGCACAAGTTGAGATAAGATGATGAGAATGATTATGGTGGAAATTAATATCAAATTTGGTGTCTAATGCACATTTGATCGATACGCACTATATACGTACGAATCGATTTCGATGAACCAATTATTATTCCTAATAACCATAATCACCTTCTAAATTAATATTAATATTCATCAAGTCTTGATCACCAATTCATTTCATTAATATTCTCTCCATTCCAGTATATATATCCGGCCAATCTATAAATAGACAAGTGCTGCATATGCAGGATTTTCATATCGATCCCACCCCTCAAAATTAAGCAACTTGAAATTTAGCTACCCAACTGCCATGAAAGGTGTTCATTTTCTCATCAGCATTATATATATTGGCATGCACAACCATCCTAATTGTGTCTGCCTATGACCCAAGTCCTCTTTAGGACTTCTGCGTTGCAATTAATAATCCCCTTGCTGCGATCTGGGGCATATAGTTTACTTTGACCTAATTTTCATAATTTCTTTCTGCATGCATGGTATATATGTCTTTGCATGGCATCTCACATTTTCATGCATGAAATATTCACACACGTACACATACCATAAGTCTATATCGCCACGCGTGTTTGGTGATCAGCAGGATTAATTGGATTGGATTGTATTGAATAATTCATTAAATTCAATATATCTTAAATGCAAAAATAGATATATTTTAACTGCAAATTAAAAAGATTAGATAAGATTATTAGACATAGAAAGAAATTTACCTCTTCTAATCCTACTATTTTGAGTGATCGAATTGTATTGGATATGTTTTCTTTTATGCCTACACTCTCTTAATTAATCCCGTTACAATGAAATAAAATCCATTTTTATATTCAAAATAGATTGAATTTGATAAAATTATTCAATCCAATCCAATTTCTGTCACCAAACAGCCCTATATCATGTACACAAAGAAGTAGTTAGTATGATGATCGATCAACTCGGAAATAATAACTTAAAATTTGTAGTCACTTAATATGTACACCATATATTCTTTTTAATTATCAATGTAGTAATTAATTATATTTGTTCATTTTTAATGCATATATCACTACAAGAAATTAGAAGTTGCCCGGCGAAAACAGTTCGTCGAGCCACGTAAGTAATCCGTCGAGTAACATACACAACGGCGAATCTCTGTCGGGCAATAGTCGTCGGGCTACCGCTGTCGGGCTTTGAGTTTACTCAACGAGCACAGTGACCTCGTCGAGCAATTACATAATGCCCCGCGGCAAAGTTCGTCGCTGGCAGCTTCGTCGAGCAACATAAAGTCAATATCATAAGACCGTCGGGTAAGGTCTTAGTTATCCGTCGGGTAATCTATTAAATATACGTCGGGGGAGGTTTGTAGACCGTTGGGTAAGGTCATATATACCCGTCGGGTAACGTTAAGAAACACCGTCGGGTAAGGTTAAATATATTCGTCGGCCTCTGTTATATACACGCGTCGGGTAACATGATACACAACCGTCGGGTAACGTTTTACACATCCGTCGGGTAACATGTCACTCAATCGTCGGGTATAGTGTGAATATCTGTCGGGTAACATTTAACTCATTCGTCGGTAATAGTTTTATATGTTGTCGGGTAACATGTCCCCCATTCGTCGCGTGTATTTTTACAATTCGTCGGGTAACATGTACAGAATTCGTGGGGCAACCTCCTCTTTATATTGAAAATAAAATATTAAATTAAATAATAAAGAATAAAAAATTTAATTAAAAATTAATATAAAGAATAAAAATTAAATTAAATTAATATTAAAAAAAATAATGTAATTTTTGGACATCATTAAGAGTATAAAAATGCTTTATATATACTCTAAGAATTAGTAGAGTTGTCAAAATAGCCGGGATCCTGAGGGGGCGGTTGGTTGGGCGGTGAGAAAATATCATCCAATCCACGATCACCTAAACGTTGAAGGATGTTGTCAAGGGTGCTCTTGATATGTTGGTTTTGGGCTTGAATCTCCGCGTATTGGGCTTTGATCATAGCATTTTCGGCCTCGAGATTTCTCATATGATCCGACGTCTCCTGGGAGCCTACCCGAGATGAAGACGACGATTGAGTCGAGACATCCCGTACAATCCCGTCGCCCGCTCCCCGAACGACCCTCCCTGGGCGCCTCCCTAGTCGTCGCTCCAGAATAGCGATCGACATGTCGACATTAGGGAGCTGTTAATGCAAAGGCACATCTGGATGCTGTTGGGTGAGCTCAGCTTGTGTCTGCTGGACGTCTTGCACCATCGCATCCTACAAATTCGAATAAATATTAATTAGAAAAATAATTATTAAATTAAGAAAAAAATGTTTAATCAGAAGGAAATAAACTTACGTGAATTCGATCAGCCTCTTCATCCCCCCGTCCAGCACACACCTACCCCCAAGCATCCACCTCTGGGAACATCGACCCGGCGATGCGCCGATCCTCCTGTCGGGCCGATAAGGATCGCGACCCCCCGTGGTGGTTGAATTTCTTTGCCCCCCGGTTCGATTTGTTGGCAATCGATTTCCGCTGTTCATTCGGGATTTCCAAAAATTAGATTTGAAAATGGAAAATAACATAAAAATTAAATAATTTAATTAATTAGATAGATAATACGTACCAGATAAGTGGGTGAGATGAAATGGTCGCACAACCACAACAACCCTGGCAGTTTCGGCCCGTCTAACTCTTCTGGAGGATTTGCTCGAGCTTCCTCCAGAGAAGGCTAAGTAAAGAAGTACTTGTGGAGCTCGTACTTCCAGTCGGCGTACCGTAACTGCCAGTGTTGGGACAGGTACCTACTGAGCTCGACGTTCTCCAAGTCGAACTCAAAATTGATCTGCAAGCAAATATTAAAGTTAAAAAAACAATTAAAAAATATGAAATTATTGTTAAAAATGGGAAAAAAACATACCGATAACTCTCCCCAACAACGCGAGATCTCCTCTGCGGTTTGGGTTCGGAAAGTCTCCCCCATCATTAGTGACTTGGTGGGAAGAATCGCACCAATGTCATGAACTAGGAGGCTGTTAATTTTGACCGGCGCGGACCGGAGGCGTGGTACGTATACCACCAGTATCTTTGCATTTGTCATCCTACAAATACGCTGGGATGTCAAACCTCGGTTGATCCCGCGCACATTCACTGACCTACCTGCAAATTCGATGAACATTGATAAATAAAATGAGTAGCAAATAAAAACAATTGGTTAAATAAACAAAATAATAAACTTACCCTTAGGGAGTGCTCCGATATTAGGCCCCATTTCATCTCCTTCGACGTCGTCCTGTGAGGGCCGGGGGTCGGTACGGGGTTCCCCCCGTTTCTTGCTATGCTGTCTACGAGCCGATCGAGCACTCGGTCGCTGATAGACTGACAGGGGTGTATGAACCGACGCCGCTGTTGATGCAACTGAGTCAGGGGCTACCTCCTCCGGCTCATGACCATCAACAGGATCCGGGCAAGGGCGAGTCCTAGATGTGATTAAGGTGCAATGCGACATCTACAATAACACATATAAATTAATTAATTTAAAATTAAAGAACATACTTTTAATTAAATAAAAAAGAAAGCAAACATTTTTAATATTAAATATTAAATATTAATTTCAAAAAATAAAAACAAAATAACATTTAAAATTAACCAACATTTTATAAATCCAATAAACATAAATAAATAAAGCATCAATTTTTTTTAGTAATAATTAGTAAATTGGTATCTAAAAACTAAAACCATCAAATTCTAATTTTTTAAAATAAATCCAACACAAACGAAAATTAAACTTAAACAACTAATTAATTAATTCAAGCGTACTAAACTCAAAATTCACAACATTATACCTAAATTCCTAAATCCAAATTTCGGGACCAAAATCAAACTTACATATTAATCCAAACATATACTAATAATATCCAAATCCAAAAATTCACAAATTAAAAATTTATAAAACACATAATTCCAAAATCCACTTATACTACACCATATCAAAATTTCCCATAATTGTTTTTAAAATTCAAATACCCAAAATTCATACATTTCACATAAATACCATATAAAAAATCATACCATTATATCAATTTCAACATTATACCAAACATCAAAATTTCAACAAATCTTCAACTATTATATATACCTTAACAAATATATATATCCAAACATAAATATATACATAATCATTAACAATAACAATATCCAATTTCATAAATTCATTTTTCAAATCAAAATTAACAATAAAGCAATATATCCAATATAAACCAATATAAACAAATAAACAATAACCAATAAACCAATATATCCAAATTAACAATAAACAATAAACCAATATATCCAAATTAACAATAAACAATATATCAAAATTAACATTAACATTAACAAGGAGAGCGGCGGCGACGGCAAACCTCGGTGAGGGGAGCGGCGGTGATGGCAAACCTCCGTGGACAAAAACAGTGTCCTTGACTGTTTGGGAGAGCGGAGCCGATAGGAAATGCAAGTGGAAGATGCAAGGCGTCCTTGACTGCTTGAGGGAGAGGTAGATGCAAGTGGCGCTTCAATGGAAACTTAAGAAAAACCAAAGCAGAAAGAAATCCAGAAAATGAAGAAGAAGGAAGAAGTAGAAGAAGAAGCCTCGGTCTGATTTATGTATCTGATTGGTATTGCCCGACGGATACGTCCGTCGGTTAACACTTTAATGACCCGTCGGGCATAAGAAAAAGGTCTCATGCGTCGGGTAACGTTTCACCACCCGTCGGGTAACAATTAAATAAACGCGTCGGGTAACGTTTAACACCCCGTCGGGCAATATCATCTTCGACATACGGAATATTAGGTCTGCTGTCCGTCGGGTAACAGTAATTCCACCCGTCGGGTAAGGATGATTGTCAAATATCCCTCGGGTTATACCTTTATACTCCCTCGGGCAACAAAACGCGGGATTCTTGAGAATCCGCAAAAATTAAGTCGGTCGGACCCGTCGGGCAACGGTAACTCATTCGTCGGGGAAAACAAAGCGACAAATTTGAGATTTCGCGGAAAATTGAAAATTTTAAAAAACTGGACGATATCTTGAGGTTACCCGACAACAATGTTAATTATTCGTCGGGTCACACCAAGCGGCAAATTTCAAATTTCGCGAAAAATTTGGTGGAAAATTGAAATTTTCAAAAATTGGACGATTAATTGAAGTTACCCGACGGAAACGTTGAAATAGCCGCCGGGCATGACCTTCCTGATGCCGTTTTTGGAATTAATCCGAAAACCAAGTCCGGCGAAAATATATGCAACATCATGACCGTTTAAAGTTTGGTTTTATATGCCTAAACCCCAATCTATCATTATTGTGATGTTTTGGGGATTTCAAAACGTCCAATCGGGAAGAAACGTTGTGTAACCGTTGAATCGTCGCACACCGTTACCTAATCCCGGGATTTCCAATTGGGGAAATGTTTCTCGTAGATGATCTATGGGTACCGACCATAAATGTGGACGGTTAGATCGGTCAGTTTCAATTTTTAAGTTTTTGAAAATCGGAAAACAAGCATATCGCCCAAGGAGGTTAAACTCTTGAAGGAAACTTCAATAAATTTTTTGAATGTTTAGTTCTATTGATATTCAAACGAATGAAATTGAGCGATATAACCATTCACTATGTGGTTTTACGTGGCTAGATGTCGCCCGTAAAAATTCTTGGGGTTTTGAGGATTTCAAGCCTTCCGATCGTGATGAAAGGTTCTGTAATCGTTGAATCGTCGTGCACCGTTATCTAATCCCGAGATTTCCCATTGGGGAAAATTTTCTTACAGATGATCTATGGGTATCGACCATAAATGTGGACGGTTAGATCGGTCAGTTTCAATTTTTAAGTTTTGGAAAATCGAAAAACAAGCATATCACCCAAGGAGTTTAAACTCTTGAAGGAAATTTCAATAAATTTTTTGAATTTTTGGTTCTATTGATATTCAAACGAATGAAATTGAGCGATCTAACCGTTCACTATGTGGTTTTACGTGGCTAGATGTCGCCCGTAAAAAATCTTGAGGTTTTTAGGATTTCAAGCCTTCCGATCGTGATGAAACGTTCTGTAATCGTTGAATCGTCGTGCACCGTTACCTAATCCCGGGATTTCCAATTGGGGAAATTTTCCTCGCAGATGATCTTTGGGTACCGACCATAAATGTGGACGGTTAGATCGGTCAGTTTCAATTTTTAAGTTTTTGAAAATCGGAAGTAAAAAAAAAATGTAAAGTTTTTAATATGGTAAATAGATGTGTAATAAAAATTGTAAATTTAATCAAATACATCTGACCTGACGGATATTCATATATCTCCATCGGGTATGTATACGGAGTTGGTCGTCGGGTAACCAATACATTATCCGTCGGGTAACAGTTACAATAAAATTGTAAATTTAATACTCTAAATCCAACCCGACGAATGTGAAAATATCTCCGTCAAGTATTTATACGGAGCTTGCTGTCGGGTAACCCATATATTATCCGTCGGGTAACAGATTGAAAATTTAAACAACTAAATCCGACCTGACGAACCTTCTTATATATCCGTCGGGTAACCTAACTTAGTCTGTCGTAGGGTAAACTAGACATATTCCGTTGGGTAACATGTCTAATAAAACTGTAAATTTAATTAACTAAATCAGACCCGACGCCGATTCATACGAAACCGTCGGGTTATGTTAAGGATTCTGTCGTCGGGTAACTGATAAATTATCCGTCGGGTAACATCTGTTGTACTAAATTGTTGTATCTTATTAGGTTAATATGAAAGTTTGGTTCAATTTTTTTGACATTGCATTAAAGAGTAAAAATTGACTTTTCATCAAAATATTGTACTAAATCTGCCACCTTCATTTAGTTTGAAGTTGCGTATTTTGTGGAGGGCATGTATGGTTTCCTCACTTTAAGAAAGTAAAAAAACCATTTTTTTCAATGAAATCATACAACATACAGAAAAATAAAATTTATTGATTTGAAGATGGATATTTCATATATGAATGAAATTTTGAAATTACAACGCTTCATTCGGATTCGCTTTCCCCCTCCCAATCACGCTCGTCATCCGACATGTGTACAGTACTTGATTCCTCCGAATCACTTTCAATTTGTTCTAATTCCCCCAGATCAATAAAAATGTCATCAATCGCAATTGGTGTTATGATGTCATTGGTCTGAACTCCATCTACGTTTTGGGTGGATGCCGATGAATCTACCTGATAAATGATTTGGTCATCGTTTATTTCCCCATCTTCTTCATGGTATCGATCATCCAAGTCCCAAATGTTTCTGTGATTCACCATCTCGGCTACTCTCCCTCCACCACCAGCTTTTGGATCATCCACATAGAATACTTGTTTCGCCGTACAAGCGAGGATGTAGGGATCACTCTCAAACCACCGGGTGTTTGTGTTTATAGAAGTATATAACTGATCTTTGATGACACTTCCTGGGATACTTGGGTTCGTATTAAACCAATGACACTTGAACAAGATGACTTCCTTGCGATCGGCGTATAACACCTTAACCACAGTTAACAATTTATCGTAGAAACCCGTCTCAGCATTTTCCCCATCCCCCGGCACGAAGACCCCGCTATTTTGCGTAGACAACTTGTCGTCTCGTTCTGTGCACACGAACTTTACTCCGTTAACGTGACAACCACCGTACGTTTCTCCTCGAAATGGGCCAATGGCAAGGTGCATTAATTCTTTATTGAAATTTGGCGAGTTGACATCTTTCAGTTGTGCCATCTGGTAAGATACACACAAAAAACGAAATAGGTAAGCTTAAAATAATTTAAGAACTTTGGGAATAAAATATTTGACTTACATGCTGGGAAAACCAACGTGGAAATAGTTGTTTGTCCATTTCTTCCCAATTAGAAGGAAATTGGGCCTTCATCAATGACTCGTGATGCTCGTGGAAGGGCCAGACTTCATCACAGTTGTTGAGAATGAACCAATGAGCCACCTCCATATCAGTATTGATGAACGGCTCCGAGATTGGACCAGTGCCGAATGGTCGTGCGGGTTGGGCAAATACGGATAGGGTCTCGGGACGTTGACCACCATCGTCGTTCCGAGACGCCCTATTGAAGGCAGTTTCAACATTTCGAAGGTACATTGCACAAAATGTGAGTGCCTCCTTTGCAATGTACACCTCGGCTATGGAGCATTCGGGACGTGTCTTGTTCCGCACGTACCGCTTATACGTACCTAACATTCTGCAAGGAAATTTACATTAAGACTCACAGATTATACATGATAGTAAGGAAATATTAACAAATAGCAGGGATAAGTTATACCTCTCGATGGGGTACATCCAACGATAATGCACCGGGCCAGCTAGCTTTGCCTCATCTGGCAGATGTATTAGTAGGTGCACCATTACATCAAAGAATGCAGGTGGATATATTTGTTCAAGCCGACACATGATGTACACAATATCCTCGTTAATTGCTTTAAGGTCCGCCTTAACCAACGACCTGGCACATAATATTTGGAAGAATTGAGACAAATAAACTATCGTCTCAACAACACCAGCCTCCAATAAGGGTCGAATACCAATCGGAATGAGTCGTTGTAGCAAAACATGATAGTCATGGCTCTTCATACCAGAAATGGTCCCACCGTCCGTGCTAACACTCCGGGATATGTTGCCGGCGTACCCGTCGGGAAATTTCACACCCTGCAACCACTTTAGGAATATTTTCTTATGGTCCGGCGTAAATGTATAACTTGGATGAGCCATGATGTATTTGCCATTGACGACTTTTGGCCACAAATTAGGCCGAATCCCCATTTCTTTCATGCCCATACGAGTTTTTTTTTTGTTTCCTTTGACTTTTCTTCAATGGGTAAAGACGTTCCCAGAACACTCTCAGCAACATTCTTCTCGATGTGCATAGGAACGGCGATGTGTCTGATTTTCAATTTCGACCAATATGGAAACCGGAAGAATATACTTTTTTTCGTCCAATTTTCTTGTTCGACTGGTTTCAATCCTCTTGTCACGAACTCATGTATACTGTTGAGTTTGGATAATATCTCATCACCGCACCTCTCCCTTGGTCAACCTATTAACTCTGATTTACCATCAAATGAGTCAGATTGCATTCGCCATCGGTGATCCCAGGGCAGAAACCTTCTCGCACCCAAGTAGCATACCTTAGATGCGTGCCAAAAGGACGTTGTGTCTGGTTCACATGTCGGGAAAGCAAGATAGCCCTTGGTGCTCCATCCCGATAACATACCATAAGCAGGAAAATCATTAATTGTCCACATTACGGCCGCTCGTAGGGTGAAATTACTCGGCGATTTGGGCCCCGATATCAAAGTACTGAGGATTGTGAATTCTTTCTTCATGCATCTCCAAGGAGGCAAGTTATATGGAACCATAACAACCGGCCAAGTGCTATAGGGCTTTGCAAAACTCTCAAACGGATTAAACCCGTCAGTTGCGAGCCCTAATCTGACATTTCTTGGCTCTGCAGCAAACTCGGGAAACATATTATCAAATTCCTTCCAAGCCTCTCCATCCTCCCGATGCCTCAGTACATCATCATCAATGCGTTCATCCTTGTGCCACCTCATATCACGGGCTGTGTGACACGACATGTAGAATCTTTGTAACCTTGGCTTCAGTGGAAAATAACGCAACACCTTGTTAGCAATCTTGTTCTTTTGAAACCTAGGTTCATTGCACACGGGACATTTATCAAGATGCTCGAATTCACCGTAAAACAAAACACAGTTGTTCTTGCATGCATGGATCTTGATATACCCTAAACCAAGCCCCTTCAACAACTTCTTCGAGCTATAATGATCTTTTGGCAGACAGTTGTCTTCAGGGAGCATTCGGATGATAATTTCCAACATGTGATCAAAATGCTTGTTCGTTTGATTATACTCAACTTTCATGTGCATCAACTCCACAACTGCCCCTAGAACCGAAAATGATTTACAACCGGGGTACAATTTGCGCTGAGCTTCTTTCAACAATCTCTCATAATGGAGATCAGAGTCTTCCGGTTGCAACCTTGGTGCATCATCTTCCATATCATCCGATGCCGGAGGAAAAACATCGGTTAATAACTCAACGACTGGATCATTATCACATCGCCCATCCAAACCACTTTCATCCCTACTGGTCCCGGGAACCGAAGATGTCGATGCAGAAAATATTTCTTCACCGTGATAGATCCAATTAGTGTAGTTGTGTACGATCTCATTCCATTCAAGATGAGTTTGGACCTCATTCAACGACATCCAAACACAATTATTACATTTACGGCACGGACACCTGACACGTCTTGTGTGACTGCAATGACTACGTGCAAAGGCAATGAAGTTGTCGATCCCATCCAAATATTGATCAGAAGATCTATCAAACATTTGCATCCACCCTCTGTCCATTGTGCCTGCTTTCACAACATAGAGTCAACATAAGTAATTCAGCTAACATTGCCCAGTAAATAGAACAAGTTAAAATCAAAATCAACTCTTCTCCTTATGCCTCCGGTTATTTGGCCCTATCCCATTCGAGAGTGCACGTTCTATGCTGTGTAGTTTGCGATCTACGAGGCTAGGTTCAAATCGAGGGAAATTTCGGCAGCATCTCCCTACAGTTCACCAAATGCACGACGTAGATATTATAAACAAATATCTAGTATGCATTCGAAGAACATTGAGGGGATACAAACCGAATTTCCGACAATCGAAACCTAACCACGTAGACCGCCAACTACACATCACATAGTTGCGCACCCCCAAACTGTCCGAATATATGGACAATTCAAGAGTCAGTCAATCAATCGGATTTACTGACTCTCAAACGGGTCTAAGGTTTTTCATTGAATTTCATTATACGAAGTTAATCAACTCGATTAACTTCGCATAAACGGTTATCAAATATGAATGTATTTCACTCCGTCGGAACTAAATAAAGCGTTTTAAAAAAAATATCACTACAAATTCAAAAATACAAACATATATAAATTATGCATAAAACACAGTTTTAAATTTTATAATTTCTGTACATATTTTCTATTTCCCTATTTTCCTAACATATTTTCTAATTTCCAAACATAATATCGAATTTTAATAATTTCATTACATATTTTTTTTTCCTATTTTCCTAAAATGTTTTCTAATTTTCTAATTTCCTAACATATTTTCTATTTCCTTATTTTCCTAACATATTTTCTATTTCCTTATTTTCTTAACATATTTTATATTTCCCTAATTTCCTAACATTTTTCTTAATTTCCAAATATATTTTCTAATTTCAATCATTTCATTACATATTTTTAATTTTCCTGTTTTACAACAAAATTTCCTAATTTCCTAACATATTTTCTTTTTTCCTAATTTCATAACATATTTTCTATTTTCCTAATTTCATAACATATTTTCTATTTTCATATTTTCCTAACAAATTTTCTAATTTCTAATTTCCAAAAATTCTAAAAAATTTCTACACATTTTCCACAATAAATACAAAATTTCCTAACATAATTATATCCAACATTCTTAACAAAATTAATTTGAGAGTTAAACACACTTACCATTTCACAAGTATTCCTTCAAATTAACTACAAAATTTCTACAACACAACACATAATTAATTCCTATTCAAAAATAAAAAATTCAAAAAAATAAAAATTTCATACCTTAATATTTGATATTTGAAGATTGATAGAGAAAAAAGATTTGTTGGTAATGAAAATGGTGATGAGATGATAATAATAGGTATATAAAGAGAGTGAATGAGTGAGAGGGAGAGATAGCGAGTAGAGAGAAGGATGAGCAGCAGAGAGGAGGAAGAAGAAGAAAGAAGAAAAAAAACAGACTCTGGTATTTAGAGTGTTTAGACAGTTGCCCGACGAACAGTATTCGCGGGGTAATATTAAATGATTCGTCGGGCCATAAAGAGTCAACGTCTAATATTACCCGACGGCGATTGGTCGTCGTTGTTTACCATGTTACCCGACGGGTAGTCCACATCGTCGGGTAACAATGTCCAATTTTGCGTGCCAACGGTTTTTCTTCCCGCCAACTTGTTACCCGGCGACTGTAAATTTCCGTCCGGCAATATGACCTTACCCCACGAGATATTGTCCGTCGGGCGAAATTTAGTCGGACTACTGCGATTTTCTTGTAGTGTATGTTGAGGACAAATTATACTAAAAAAGAAAATTACTTTTGTACTTATATATAGTGCAAGCAGTGTTTGTGAATGGGAAATTTTGCAAGGATCCAAGGCTTGTAACAGCAAACGATTTCTTCTTCTCCGGCCTCCAAACTCCGAAAAACACAGCGAATCCGGTGGGTTCAACGGTAACAGCCGTGAATGTGGGGCAAATAGCAGGGCTGAACACTCTGGGGATATCCCTAGCTCGCATAGACTTTGCACCAAATGGCCTAAACCCTCCTCACACTCACCCTCGTGGCTCAGAAATCCTTGTCGTCTTGGAAGGTACACTCTATGTCGGTTTCGTGACATCGAACGCCGACAATAACTGGCTGGTGAGCAAGGAGCTGAACAGAGGAGATGTGTTTGTGTTCCCAATTGGTTCCATTCACTTCCAGCTCAACGTCGGATACGGCAACGCCGTCGCCATTACCGGTCTTAGCAGCCAAAACCCAGGAGTAATCACCATTGCAAATGCAGTACTGTTTGGCTCCAAGCCCCCCATTAATCCTGATGTTCTGGCCAAGGCCTTCCAAGTGGACAACAAGCTGGTTGACTATCTTCAGAAACAGTTTTGGTACCAGAACAATTAATATGTAATAATACAGACCTTTAATTATGTGAAAGTACAAGGTCAACTGGCCAAGGACGTACGGTCCGTGTATTAAGTTGGCCAATATATATATGTTTTTAATTACAAGGAAAGAAGTATGGTCTAATATATTATTAAGCGAATAAGATCGATGGTTGTTAATGCATACGTACCTCAGTAGCAAACCCAGGAATTTTGTTGAGTAGAGTCAATATATATATAAAGGGATCCCCCTTTTTTTTTCTGGTTGAGAAGAGACTATAGTTTATTATTAGAAATGGACAAAACGTCAGTTTAGAATGTTCAAAATGTACAAAATTTTAAACTTTTGGGGAAGTGCCTGATTTTTTTTGTCAAATATATATCGCACATTATTCATAGGATAAATCATAATCTAACTTGCTAGTTGCTACGTACAAATAGTTTTCTTGACCTAAGTTTAGCTAAACGTTGCTAAAAATGCTCTTAAATCATTTGCAACAAGTTAGCTAAATGAGTTTTTGACTCAAATTTTGAAGATATTACCTTAAAATTCATCTCTAATAAAACTGACATAAAATTTAGAAATAATAAATGTCTTTTTTTAAAGCTTAACACGTAAATAACATTTCTTTTCCTCTTCCAACAATCATCTCATTTGGAAGACAACCTCTTCCAACACTCTCTCTTACTCTCTCAATGACTCAAAGCCAATACATATGTAACACAAATATTATTAATAATAATATCCAGAACGTTAGTCCTGTGGACGTAGCCCGATTCGGGTGAACCACGTACATGCTTGTGTCTTGATGTTTATGCGTAGTCTTCACAGTCTCGTTGGTGCCATTTTTGGCATCAAGTGTTTGGCGCCGTCTGTGGGAATCGTAACAAAAAACTATGTCGATTCCTTCCTTTTCTCTTTACTCACCCGCTGAAACACCATGAACTCTCAAGAACACCAAGCCCAAAAAACCCAGATTGGCTCACTGCCAAAACAACCCAGAAAATCTCTCTTATTCTCTCGGTCACAACCAAAAACCCTCTCTGATAAAAAATCACAACACACTACTGTGTCTTTCTTCCTCCTATCAGCCAAAAATCCATCACAACACAAAAACAACCAAATTCATCTTGACCCTCGGTTGGGACATTTCACCCTCTGCTGCAACATACATGAAGAAAGAAAAATACACAAAACATATTTCTCACTCATGGCAGATGATGCAAAGATAATGGTTTGTATGTGCATATGATTTTGCACCTGCAACAAACAAAAAATAACAAACAAGTTTCTATCATGTGGCCACAGGTCAGCCACTCAAGAGAAGAAAGCAAAAACCATGTTAAAATCATTATTGATTTTGGAAATCCAAAGTGAGAAAACAAACAGAAGGGGCAAAAAGCATCCATCTTTGGTTGCATACCAGCCATGAAAGAGAAGAAGAACAGCAGAGCCAACAGGCCTCTCTCGCTTCTCCGCCACCTAGCGCCGCCACCCATCGATGCCGACGCGCACCACCACCTACACCATCATGGTGAGAATGGCTCGATCTACAAAACCCATGCGACCAACCTCCTTCGTCGTCGTAGTCAGAAAGCGGCCGGCGTCTCGATGGAAATGCTTGCAGCTGCCTTACACAGTTCAGCCACTTCCTAGCGTCTGCTGGTGACACTGCCCCCACCAATGGAATCGGGGGACTCAGATATATCGACCCCCGCGTACGCCAACAATCGTCGTCGCCGGTCATGCGACGCCACACTTCACCACCTCCGGTTCTCTCGTGCGATGAGTCTGATGAGACTCCAAGGAGATCATATGGGATTTACCGAGTCACTCCAATGCCGATCGGCCTAATCAATGTCTATTTTGCCATCGGCAACCCTTGCACCTGATCGGATTCATCAGCTGAGAGATTAGGAAGAAGAAGAGAATTTAAGAAGAAGAGAAAGAAGCAAGAGTGCAGAAGTAGTAGGATGGATAAAGAGTCAGTTTGTGTGACTTACAGATTTTCTGCATTTTCATTACTGTTTCAATTACATAATACATCTATTTATACATAGTAGAGCTTAACAAACTAACTACCTAACAACTTTCAGTTGTATCCACAGCTGTCAACTACACACAGCTGTAGTTCTAACAAACTAACTGTCTAATTAACCTAACTAACCTAACAGCTGTATACTAACCAAGTCTATATTATGTATTGCTAACACCCTCCCTCAATCGGATGCGAGGAAGGCGAAGCAGAAGATTGTTGCGAAAGAACTCAAATTGTGGCGCATGAAGACCATGTGTCATGACATCCGCCAGTTGATTAGTGGAGGATACATGAGCCAAGCGAAGGCTTTTGTTTTGGACACGTTCAGGGATAAAGTGAGCGTCAATCTCCACATGTTTCGTGCGACCATGGAAGACAGGATTGTGTGCCATTTGAATGGCAGAGATACTGTCACACCAGATCAAAGGAACTTGAGAAGTAGTGAGACATAAATCATCAAGTAGATAAGAGATCCAAAGTAGTTCACAAGCAGTATTTGCAAGTGAGCGATATTCAGCTTCTGCAGAAGAACGGGATACAGTAGCCTGCTTCTTTGCCCCCCAAGAAATGGGATTAAGACCAAGGAAAACAATGTGGCCAGAAGTGGAGCGGCGAGTGTTGGGATCACCACCCCAATCTGCATCAGAAAAGGCCTGTAAGTGTAAGGGACCAGAGACATAGTGAAGGCCACAATCAAGGGTGCCGCTGATGTAACGAATGATACGTTTCACAGCCACCATGTGCACATCAGTGGGGGCGTGCATGAACTGACACACTGTGTTAACAGAGAAGGCAATATCAGGCCGGGTAAAGGTTAGGTACTGAAGCGCACCAACCATACTGCGATACAATGTGGGATCAGTTAACAGAGTGCCATCATTGATGAGAAGCTTTGTATCCGGGACCAAAGGAGTGGAAACCGAACTGCAAGTGGACATACCAATTTTGGCCAAGTGATCAGTAGCATATTTACGTTGTGAGACGAAGATACCCATAGTGGAGTAAGAGATCTGCAAACCAAGGAAGAAGGATAAGGGACCCAAATCTTTCATGTCAAACTCTCTACCAAGGGCCGTAATTAAGCCAGCCACTGCCAAGGCATCAGTACCAGTGATAATAATGTCATCGACATAGAGCAAGACAATCAACAAGTCGGAACCCTTATGAGATATAAACAAGGCGGAATCAGAGGATGACTGAAGGAACCCTAACTGGAGCATGTGAGTGGTGAAGCGAGCATTCCAAGCACGAGGAGCCTGCTTCAAGCCATACAAGGACTTAACAAGCTTGCAGACATGGTCGGGATGAGTAGAGTCAACAAAGCCAGGAGGCCGATCCATATAGACATCCTCGTCCAATACCCCATGCAGAAAAGCATTATTCACATCAAGTTGGCGCAAGGGCCAATGAAATTGAGCTGCAAGGGCTAACACAAGCCGAACGGTGGTATGCTTAACCACTGGACTGAAAGTTTCCTCATAGTCAATACCAGCTTCTTGAAGATATCCTTTGGCGACAAGCCTTGCCTTGTGGCGAGCTATAGACCCATCAGCATGTGTCTTGATTTTGAAGACCCATTTACAGCCAATCACACGGCGAGAAGGAGGCAAGGGAACCAGGGTCCATGTGTGTTGCTGATGGAGAGCAGCAATTTCAACAATCATAGCATGATGCCACTCAGGAACCTGTAAAGCCTGGCGGTAGGAAACGGGCTCAATGAGAGAGCTAATGGCAGGAACAGTAGCGTGCAATGCAAGAAAACCTTTCATGCTGGGTTTGACTATACCACTCTTTGAACGAGTAAGCATAGGATGTGTCGAAGTAGATGAAGAGGAATGGGCTGGAAGAGCAGGACATAAAAGATCAACCACCAGATCAATAGGAGCGGTAGGAGAACTTGGTTGAGCTAGAGTAACAGGAGTTCCAACAGAGTCTGCGTGTAAATTTGGGACGGCAGATGCGGCTGGAACAGTAGCCTGAGAATCAAGAGATGCCGAAGAGCTCGACTGCGAGGCTGGTGCCGTAGGAGAAGCTGATAAGGGAGAAGTTGAAGCCATACTAGGAAATAACCTGTTGGAAATAAACTGTGTACCAGATAGAGGTGTACAACTAGGTGGAGTCACATTGCCAAAACAAGATGTAGTAACAACAGGAGGAGAAGACTTCAATGGTGATGACACAGACTGAAAAGGAAATTGAGTTTCATCAAAAATAACATGTCGAGAGATGTACGTTCGTTTAGTGGGAATATGATAGCAAAGAAAACCTTTGTAATCTTGAGGGTAACCGATAAAGACACATTGGGTGGTGCGAGACTCGAGTTTATGTTTCACATAGGGTCTGAGATAGGGGTAACAAGCACAACCAAAGACTCGAAGAGAGACTAGAGAAGGATGATGAGATAGTAAGCAGAAGTAAGGGGATTGCATTTGTAAAACAGAAGATGGCATTCTATTAATGAGAAAATTGGCCGTTGAGCACGCATGGAACCAAAAAGAGTGAGGTATAGAGGCAGCATTCATATCAAGCCATGTCTGATAAGATACATCAGAAGACAAAGGACTAGGACAAGATCCATCGAGATATCCAAACAAATGAAAACTTTTCAACAGTCTGTGAATTTTAACACTCCAGGAAATATAATTTGTATCATCAAGTTTGATAGACACAAAACCAGTAGCATGTTTGAGTAATTCTAGTGCAGAAGTCATAGTGTAGGAGGAATACAAGAACGAGTTATGGTCAAGAGTACTTATCTCTTTTACAAAACCGATAGGGCTTTTAGAGAATCAAAGGAAGATCAGAGGAAGACCAGAGGAAGATCGTTGATCGTTGATTTGCGTGGAGCACAAGAAACAGAAGCAAAGAAGCAGTGAGCTCTATGGCTTGACCTGAACATAATTTCTCACTGATTGTGGTTAAAGCAGCAATCAGAGACTGTAGAATCTGAAGTTGAGGAATGGCAGGAAGAGTGAGTGACTTCTATCGAGCAACTGGTGTGTATAAACGAAGAGGAAGAGGTAGAAATGTTGCTGATGGAGAGCAACAGGATCAGTTGGTGTTAGCCATTTTTACAGCTCTGATACCATGATCGGATTCATCAGCTGAGAGATTAGGAAGAAGAAGAGAATTTAAGAAGAAGAGAAAGAAGCAAGAGTGTAGAAGTAGTAGGATGGATGAAGAGTCAGTTTGTGTGACTTACAAATTTTCTGCATTTTCATTACTGTTTCAATTACATAATACATCTATTTATACATAGTAGAGCTTAACAAACTAACTACCTAACAACTTTCAGTTGTATCCACAGCTGTCAACTACACACAGCTGTAGTTCTAACAAACTAACTGTCTAACTAACCTAACTAACCTAACAGCTGTATACTAACCAACTCTATATTATGTATTGCTAACAGCACCTACATACTCCTCAACGCTTGCACCCACGTGCCCATCGGTAACTCACACCGAATGCCCACTTGTGATGAGCTAATACTCACGATGAGCAGTGCCTCTGGCCGAGCTACTTTGCAATGGGCGAGACCTCTAACCAAGCCGCCTCGCATGAGCGATCACCTCTAGCCGAGCTGCCTCGCATAGAGCGACCGCCTCTAGCCGACATTCTCGCAATGAGCAACCGCCTCTAGCCGAGCAGCCTTGCACAAAGTGATTACCTCTAGCCGAGCAGCCTCGCAATGAGTGTCTCGCCTTGTCGAGTAACCTCGCGATGAGCACAGCCTCTTGTTGAGTATTACTTCATACTTAGTGATGCTTCATGTCGGGTTTCGAGCCAGATTAGCAACCACTTAGTTTGGCCCGTACTTGGACTGTTATTTCAAGTCCCTAGCTGAGACACTATCTTGACCGAAGACTTGGGGGACTACTGTTAGTGTGGGATTTTACCCACCACATGGGCCGAGCCTAAGTCCAATACGAAGCCCACAATCTAAAGGAAACCCTAGGCTTTGTCTATATAAGAGGACACACTCCTCTCATTCGGAGGACAACCTCTTCCAACAATCATCTCATTTTGAAGACAACATCTTCCAACACTCTCTCTTACTCTCTCAATGGCTCAAAGCCAATACATATGTAACACAAATATTATTAATAATAATATCCGGAACGTTAGTCCCGTGAAGGTAGCCCGATTCGGGTAAACCACGTATGTGCTTGTGTCTTGATGTTTATGCATAGTCTTCACAGTCTCGTTGGTACCATTTTTGGCATCAACACAAGGAAAGAAGTATGGTCTAATATATTATTAAGCGAATAAGATCGATGGTTGTTAATGCATACGTACCTCAGTGGCAAACCCAGGAATTTTGTTGAGGAGAGTCAATATATATATATATATATAAAGGGATCCCCTTTTCTTTTTTTTGGTTGAGAGAGAGAGAGACTATAGGTTATTATTAGAAATGGACAAAACGTCAGTTTAGAATGTTCAAAATGTACAAAATTTTAAACTTTTGGGGAAGTGCCTGATTGTTTTTGTCAAATATATATTGCACAATATTCATAAGATAAATTATAATCTGACTGCTAGTTGCTACGTACAAATAGTTTTCTTGACCTAAGTTTAGCTAAACGTTGCTAAAAATGCTCTTAAATCATTTGCAACAAGTTAGCTAAATGAGTTTTTGACTCAAATTTTGACTATATTACCTTAAAATTCATCTCTAATAAAATTGACATAAAATTTAGAGATAATAAATGTGTTTTTTTAAAGCTTAACACCTAAATCACATTTCTTTTCCAAAATTCCTAGTTCTTCATAGCTCATATCCAATATTTTGAAAGACAAGGCGTAAGAGTGAAGCGTTCTATATGTAGAAAGGAGATACGTAAGTTTCAAAGCATTAAAACATAAGCTTTTTGATAAATTAAAGTATTATTATTTAAAATGTAAAATCATTAAAACAATATATTAATAGTTATTCAAGCACAATAGTAAACACTCAAATTTTCTCTCCAACTCCTTGAAAAATATTAGAGAAAAGTTTCTTAAAATAAATTGGTGTATGTATATATATATATATATATATATATATATATATATATATAATTCTCAAATGGTTCAGAAGAATGGAGAATGGTGTGGTGTTGGGGCTGGCTTTATTTTAGAAAACGAACAAAACAAAACGGTTTTGTTAAAGAAATAATTGAAAGGCAATATCTCCATCTTCTAACACGAACGCAAAAACATGAACGCACTGTTAAAGGAAAAGAATGTTACAACGAAGCAAACGGTGACGTTTTGATGAATTATTTAATTACAAAAATTCAAGCCATATCTTCTTTCTTCTTCTCTTCGCAGTGCCTCTGTCAATTAGGCGCCACCTAGAACCGCCTTCTGTTTCAGGGCTTTGGGGTCGTTCATTTGGTGTGGCTTGAGGGTTGTTCGGTGATTTGAGTTTTGAGTAGGGATGGGCAAAAATACCAATGGGTATTTGCTATATGGGTAGTGATATTCCCGGGTAAAAATTACCCATTACTAATCAGGGTAGGGCAAGGGTAAACCCGCCGGGTACCCTTACCCTTTCGAAAAAAAAGCCTCATCTCTTCGAGACTTCGACTCTCCTTCTCGGCATTCTCGCTCTCTCGACTCTCCTTCTCGCCCTCTTCGTCCTCTTCGTCTTCGCCAAATCACGCCATCAAAGAAACCAACGGCCAAAACCAAGTTAATTATCCGAATCCAAACCAAGCCCACCGCCACTATCCTCTTGCCAATCAACAACCCTACCTTGAAACCTGAAACCGTCTTCGAGAACGCTCCAACTAGTGACGAGAACGCCTCACTTCTACTTTTGGTTTGTTCCACTCACCTTCTTCAATTATCAATTGAATTTGATTTTCAGTGTGATTATCTGCTTTCACTACAAGAAAATCGCAGTAGCCCAACTAAATTTCGTCCGACGGACAATATCTCGCGGGGTAAGGTCATATTGCCCGACGGACATTTACAGTCGCCGGATAACAAGTTGGCGGGAAGAAAAAACCGTTGGCGCGCAAAATTGGACATTGTTACCCGACGATGTGGACTACCCGTCGGGTAACATGGTAAACAACGACGACCAATCGCCGTCGGGTAATATTAGACGTTGACTCTTTATGGCCCGACGAATCATTTAATATTACCCTGCGAATACTGTTCGTCGGGCAACTGTCTAAACACTTTAAATACCAGAGTCTGTTTTTTTTCTTCTTTCTTCTTCTTCCTCCTCTCTGCTTCTCATCCTTCTCTCTGCTCTCTATTTCTCCCTCTCACTCATTCACTCTCTTTATATACCTATTATTATCATCTCATCACCATTTTCATTACCAACAAATCCTTTTTCTCTATCAATCATCAAATATCAAATATTAAGGTATGAAATTTTTATTTTTTTGAAATTTTTATTTTTGAATAGGAATTAATTATGTGTTGTGTTGTAGAAATTTTGTAGTTAATTTGAAGGAATACTTGTGAAAAGGTATGTGTGTTTAACTCTCAAATTAATTTTGTTAAGAATGTTGGATATAATTATGTTAGGAAATTTTGTATTTATTGTGGAAAATGTGTAGAAATTTTTTAGAATTTTTGGAAATTAGAAATTAGAAAATTTGTTAGGAAAATATGAAAATAGAAAATATGTTATGAAATTAGGAAAATAGAAAATATGTTATGAAATTAGGAAAAAAGAAAATATGTTAGGAAATCACGAAATTTTGTTGTAAAATAGGAAAATTAAAAATATGTAACGAAATGATTGAAATTAGAAAATATATTTGGAAATTAAGAAAAATGTTAGGAAATTAGGGAAATATAAAATATGTTAGGAAAATAAGGCAATAGAAAATATGTTAGGAAATTAGAAAATTAGAAAACATTTTAGGAAAATAGGAAAAAAATATGTAATGAAATTATTAAAATTCGATATTATGTTTGGAAATTAGAAAATATGTTAGGAAAATAGGGAAATAGAAAATATGTACAGAATTTATAAAATTTAAAACTGGGTTTTATGCATAATTTATATATGTTTGTATTTTTGAATTTGTAGTGATATTGTTTTTAAAACGCTTTATTTAGTTCCGACGGAGTGAAATACATTCATATTTCATAACTGTTTATGCGAAGTTAATCGAGTTGATTAACTTCGTATAATGAAATTCAATGAAAAACCTTAGACCCGTTTGAGAGTCAGTAAATCCGATTGATTGACTGACTCTTGAATTGTCCATATATTCGGACAGTTTGGGGGTGCGCAACTATGTGTTGTGTAGTTGGCGGTCTACGTGGTAAGGTTTCGATTGTGGGAAATTCGGTTTGTATCCCCTCAATGTTCTTCGAATGCATCCTAGATATTTGTTTATAATATCTACGTCGTGCATTTGGGGAACTATAGGGAGATGCTGCCGAAATTTCCCTCGATTTGAACTTAGCCTCGTAGGTCGCAAACTACACAGCACAGAACGTGCACTCTCGAATGGGATAGGGCCAAATAACCGGAGGCATAAGGAAAAGAGTTGATTTTGATTTTAACTTATTCTATTTACTGGGCAATGTTAACTGAATTACTTATGTTGACTCTATGTTGTGAAAGGAGGCACAATGGACAGAGGGTGGATGCAAATATTTGATAGATCTTCTGATCAATATTTGGATGGGATCGACAACTTCATTGCCTTTGCACGTAGTCATTGCAGTGATACAAGACGTGTCAGGTGTCCGTGCCGTAAATGTAAAAATTGCATTTGGATGTCGTTGAATAAGGTCCAAACTCATCT
Source organism: Oemleria cerasiformis (assembly GCA_037349345.1). Lineage (NCBI taxonomy): Eukaryota > Viridiplantae > Streptophyta > Magnoliopsida > Rosales > Rosaceae > Oemleria > Oemleria cerasiformis. Next base: position 5,400,564 of record JAZGTL010000016.1, read on the forward strand.
GGAATGGAATGAGATCGTACACAACTACACTAATTGGATCTATCACGGTGAAGAAATATTTTCTGCATCGACATCTTCGGTTCCCGGGACCAGTAGGGACGAAAGTGGTTTGGATGGGCGATGTGATAATGATCCAGTCGTTGAGTTATTAACCGATGCTTTTCCTCCGACATCGGATGATATGGAAGACGATGCACCAAGGTTGCAACCGGAAGACTCTGATCTCCATTATGAGAGATTGTTGAAAGAAGCTCAGCGTGAATTGTACCCCGGTTGTAAATCATTTTCGGTTCTAGGGGCAGTTGTGGAGTTGATGCACATGAAAGTTGAGTATAATCAAACGAACAAGCATTTTGATCACATGTTGGACATTATCATCCCTGAAGACAACTGTCTGCCAAAAGATCATTATAGCTCGAAGAAGTTGTTGAAGGGGCTTGGTTTAGGGTATATCAAGATCCATGCATGCAAGAACAACTGTGTTTTGTTTTACGGTGAATTCGAGCAGCTTGACAAATGTCCCGTGTGCAATGAGCCTAGGTTTCAAAAGAACAAGATTCCTAACAAGGTGTTGCGTTATTTTCCACTGAAGCCAAGGTTACAAAGATTCTACATGTCATCTCACACAGCCCGTGATATGAGGTGGCACAAGGATGAACGCATTGATGATGATGTACTGAGGCATCCAGCGGATGGAGAGGCTTGGAAGGAATTTGATAATATGTATCCCGAGTTTGCTGCAGAGCCAAGAAATGTCAGATTAGGGCTCACAACTGACGGGTTTAATCCGTTTGGGAGTTTTACAAAGCCCTATAGCACTTGGCCGGTTGTTATGGTTCCATATAACTTGCCTCCTTAGAGATGCATGAAGAAAGAATTCACAATCCTCAGTACTTTCATACCGGGGCCCAAATCGCCGAGTAATTCCATCGATGTGTATTTGCAGCCATTGATTGATGAGCTCGTGGATTTGTGGGAAAATGGTGTCCGAACATACGACAAGTGCAGTGGAGAAATGTTCACCCTACGAGCGGCCGTAATGTGGACAATTAATGATTTTCCTGCTTATGGTATGTTATTGGGATGGAGCACCAAGGGCTATCTTGCTTGCCCGACATGTGGACCAGACACAACGTCCTTTTGGCACGCATCTAAGGTATTCTACATGGGTGCGAGAAGGTTTCTGCCTTGGGATCACCGATGGCGAATGCAATCTGACTCTTTTGATGGTAAATCAGAGTTAAAAGGTCGACCAAGGGAGAGGTGCGGTGATGAGATATTATCCAAACTCAACAGTATACATGACTTCGTGACAAGAGGATCGAAACCCGTCGAACAGGAAAATTGGACGAAAAAAAGCATATTCTTCCGGTTGCCATATTGGTCGAAATTGAAAATCAGACACATCACCGATCCTATGCACATCGAGAAGAATGTTGCTGAGAGTGTTCTGGGAACGACTTTACCCATTGAAGGAAAGTCAAAGGACACAAAAAAAACTCGTATGGGCATGAAAGAAATGGGGATTCGGCCTAATTTGTGGCCAAAAGTCATCAATGGAAAATACATCATGGCTCATCCAAGTTATATATTTACGCCAGACAATAAGAAAAAATTCCTAAAGTGGTTGCAGGGTGTGATATTTCCCGACGGGTACGCCGGCAACATATCCCGGAGTGTTAGCACGGACGGTGGGACCATTTATGGTATGAAGAGCCATGACTATCATGTTTTGCTACAACGACTCATTCCGATTGGTATTCGACCCTTATTGGAGGCTGGTGTTGTTGAGACGATAGTTTATTTGTCTCAATTCTTCCAGATATTATGTGTCAGGTCGTTGGTTAAGGCGGACCTTAAAGTAATTAACGAGGATATTGTGTACATCATGTGTCGGCTTGAGCAAATATATCCACCTGCATTCTTTGATGTAATGGTGCACCTACTAATACATCTACCGGATGAGGCAAAGCTAGCTGGCCCGGTGCATTATCGTTGGATGTACCCCATCGAGAGGTATAACTTATCCCTGCTATTTGTTAATATTTCCTTACTATCATGTATAATCTGTGAGTCTTAATGTAAATTTCCTTGCAGAATGTGAGGTACGTATAAGCGGTACGTGCGGAACAAGACACGTCCCGAAGGGTCCATAGCCGAGGCGTACATTGCAGATGAGGCACTCACATTTTGTGCAATGTACCTTCGAAATGTTGAAACTGCCTTCAATAGGGCGTCTCGCAATGACGATGGTGGTCAACGTCCCGAGACCCTATCCGTATTTCCCTAACCCGCACGACCATTCGGCACTAGTCCAATCTCGGAGCCGTTCATCAATACTGATATGGAGGTGGCTCATTGGTTCATTCTCAACAACTGTGATGAAGTCTGGCCCTTCCACGAGCATCGCGAGTCATTGATGAAGGCCCAATTTCCTTCTAATTGGGAAGAAATGGACAAACAACTATTTCCACGTTGGTTTTCCCAGCATGTAAGTCAAATATTTTATTCCCAAAGTTCTTAAATTATTTTAAGCTTACCTATTTCGCTTTTTGTGTGTATCTTACCAGATGGCACAGCTGAAAGATGTCAACTCGCCAAATTTCAATAAAGAATTAATGCACCTTGCCATTGGCCCATTTCGAGGAGAAACGTACGCTGGTTGCCACGTTAACGAAGTAAAGTTCGTGTGCACAGAACGAGATGACAAGTTGCCTACGCAAAATAGCGGGGTCTTCGTGCCGGGGGATGGGGAAAATGCTGAGACGGGTTTCTACGGCAAATTGTTAACTGTGGTTAAGGTGTTATACGCCGATCACAAGGAAGTCATCTTGTTCAAGTGTCATTGGTTTAATACGAACCCAAGTATCCCAGGAAATGTCATCAAAGATCAGTTATATACTTCTATAAACACAAACACCCGCTGGTTTGAGAGTGATCCCTACATCCTCGCTAGTACGGCGAAACAAGTATTCTATGTGGATGTTCCAAAAGCTGGTGGTGGATGGAGAGTAGCCGAGATGGTGAATCACAGAAACATTTGGGACTTGGATGATCGATACCATGAAGAAGATGGGGAAATAAACGATGACCAAATCATTTATCAGGTAGATTCATCGGCATCCACCCAAAACGTGGATGGAGTTCGGACCAATGACATCATAACACCAATTGCGATTGATGACATTTTTATTGATTTGGGGGAATTAGAACAAATTGAAAGTGATTCGGAGGAATCAAGTACTGTACACATGTCGGATGACGAGCGTGATTGGGAGGGGGAAAGCGAATCCGAATGAAGCGTTGTAATTTCAAAATTTCATTCATATATGAAATATCCATCTTCAAATCAATAAATTTTATTTTTATGTATGTTGTATGATTTCATTGAAAAAAATAGTTTTTTTACTTTCTTAAAGTGAGGAAACCATACATGCCCTCCACAAAATACGCAACTTCAAACTAAATGAAGGTGGCAAATTTAGTACAATATTTTGATGAAAAGTCAATTTTTACTCTTTAATGCAATGTCATAAAAATTGAACCAAACTTTCATATTAACCTAATAAGATACAACAATTTAGTACAACAGATGTAACACGACGGATAATTTATCAGTTACCCGACGATAGAATCCTTAACATAACCCGACGGTTTCGTATGAATCGTCATCGGGTCTGATTTAGTTAATTAAATTTACAGTTTAATTAGACATGTTACCCGACGGAATATGTCTGGTTTACCCGACGACAGACTAAGTAAGGTTACCCGACGGATATATAAGAAGGTTCGTCGGGTCGGATTTAGTTGATTAAATTTTCAATCTGTTACCCGACGGATAATGTATGGGTTACCCGACGGCAAGCTCCGTATAAATACCCGACGGAGATATTTTCACATTCGTCGGGTTGGATTTAGAGTATTAAGTTTAAAATTTTATTGTAACTGTTACTCGACGGATAATGTATGGGTTACCCGACGACCAACTCCGTATACATACCCGACGGATATATATGAATCTCCGTCGGGTCAGGAGTATTTGATTAAATTTACAATTTTTATTACACATCTATTTACCATATTAAAAACTTTACATTTTTTTTTTACTTCCGATTTTCAAAAACTTAAAAATTGAAACTGACCGATCTAACCGTCCACATTTATGGTCGGTACCCAAAGATCATCTGCGAGAAAAATTTCCCCAATTGGAAATCCCGGGATTAGGTAACGGTGCGCGACGATTCAACAGTTACAGAACGTTTCATCACGATCGGAAGGCTTGAAATCCTCAAAACCTCAAGATTTTTTACGGGCGACATCTAGCCACGTAAAACCACATAGTGAATGGTTAGATCGCTCAATTTCATTCGTTTGAATATGAATAGAACCAAAAATTCAAAAAATTTATTGAAGTTTCCTTCAAGAGTTTAACCTCCTTGGGCGATATGCTTGTTTTCCGATTTTCAAAAACTTCAAAATTGAAACTAACCGATCTAACCGTCCACATTTATGGTCGGTACCCATAGATCATCTGCCAGAAAAATTTCCCCAATTGGAAATCCCGGGATTAGGTAACGGTGCGTGACGATTCAACGGTTACAGAACGTTTCATCACGATCGGAAGGCTTGAAATCCTCAAAACCTCAAGAGTTTTTACGGGCAACATCTAGCCACGTAAAACCACATAGTGAATGGTTAGATCGCTCAATTTCATTCGTTTGAATATCAATAGAACCAAAATTTCAAAAAATGTATTGAAGTTTCCTTCAAGAGTTTAACCTCCTTGGGCGATAAGCCTGTTTTCCGATTTTCAAAAACTTAAAAATTGAAACTACCGATCTAACCGTCCACATTTATGGTCGGTACCCATAGATCATCTGCGAGAAAAATTTCCCCAATTGGAAATCCCGGTATTAGGTAACGGTGTGCGACGATTCAACGGTTACACAACGTTTCTTCACGATCGGACGTTTTGAAATCCCCAAAACATCACAATAATGATAGATTGGGTTTTAGGCATATAAAACCAAACTTTAAACGGTCCTGATGTTGCATATATTTTCGCCGGACTTGGTTTTCGGATTAATTCCAAAAACGGCATCAAGAAGGTCATGCCCGACGGATATTTCAACATTTCCGTCGGGTAACGTCAATTAATCATCTAGTGTTTGAAAATTTCAATTTTCCGCCTAATTTTTCGCGAAATCTCAAATTTGCCGCTTGGTGTTACCCGACGAATAATTAACATTGCCGTCGGGTAACCTCAAGATATCGTCCAGTTTTTTTAAAATTTCAATTTTCCGCGTAATTTTCCGCGAAATCTCAAATTTTCCGCTTTGTTTTCCCCGACGAATGAGTTACCGTTGCCCGACGGGTCCGACCGACTTAATTTTCGCGGATTCTCAAGAGTCCCCCGTTTTGTTGCCCGAGGGAGTATAAAGGTATAACCGGAGGGATATTCGACAATCATCCTTACCCGACGGGTGGAATTGCTCTTACCCGACGGATGGCAGTCCTAATATTCCGTATTTCGATGATGTTATTGCCCGACGGGGTGTTAAACGTTACCCGACGCGTTTATTTAATTGTTACCCGACGGGTGGTGAAACGTTACCCGACGCATGAAACATTTTTCTTATGCCCGACGGGTCATTAAATGTTATTTTGTTTTTATTTTTTGAAATTAATATTTAATATTTAATATTAAAAATGTTTGTTTTCTTTTTTATTTAATTAAAAGTATGTTCTTTAATTTTAAATTAATTAATTTATATGTGTTATTGTAGATGTCGCATCGCACCTTAATCACATCTAGGACTCGCCATTGCCCGGATCCTGTTGATGGTCATGAGCCAAAGGAGGCAGCCCCTAACTCAGTTGCCTCAACAGCGGCGTCGGTTCGTGTACCCCTGTCAGTCTATCAGCGACCGGGTGCTCGATCGGCTCGTAGACAGCATTGCAAGAAACGGGGGGAACTCTGTACCGACCCCCGGCCCTCACAGGACGACGTCGAAGGAGACGAAATGGGGCCTAATATCGGAGCACTCCCTAAGGGTAAGTTTATTATTTTGTTTATTTAACCAATCGTTTTTATTTGCTACTCATTTTATTTATCAATGTTCATCGAATTTGCAGGTAGGTCAGTGAATGTGCACGGGATCAACCGAGGTTTGACATCCTAGCGTATTTGTAGGACGACAAATGCAAAGATACTGGTGGTATACGTGCCACGCCTCCGGTCCGCGCCGGTCAAAATTCACAGTCTCCTAGTTCATGACATTGGTGCGATTCTTCACACCAAGTCACTAATGATGGGGGAGACTTTCCGAACCCAAACCGCAGAGGAGATCTCGCGTTGTTGGGGAGAGTTATCGGTATGTTTTTTTCCCATTTTTAACATTAATTTCATATTTTTTAATTATTTTTTTAACTTTAATATTTGATTGCAGATCAATTTTGAGTTCGACTTGGAGAACGTCGAGCTCAGTAGGTACCTGTCCCAACACTAGCAGTTACGGTACGCCGACTGGAAGTACGAGCTCCACAAGTACTTCTTGACTTGGCCTTCTCTGGAGGAAGCTCGGGCAAATCCTCCGGAGGAGTTAGACGGGCCGAAACTGCCAGGGTGGTTGTGGTTGTGCGACCATTTCATGTCACCCACTTATCTGGTACGTATTATCTATCTAATTAATTAAATTATTTAATTTTTATGTTATTTTCCATTTTCAAATCTAATTTTTGGAAATCCCGAATGAACAACGGAAATCGATTGCCAGCAAATCGAACTGGGGGGCAAAGAAATTCAACCACCACGGGGGGTCACGATCCTTATCGGCCCGGCAGGAGGATCGGCGCATCGCCGGGTCGATGTTCCCAGAGGCGGATGCCTGGGGGCAGGTGTATGCTGGACGGGGGGATGAAGAGGCTGATCGAATTCACGTAAGTTTATTTCCTTCTAATTAAACATTTTTTCTTAATTTCATAATTATTTTTCTAATTAATATTTATTCAAATTTGTAGGATTCGATGGTGCAAGACGTCCAACAGACACAAGCTGAGCTCACCCAACAGCATCCAGATGTGCCTTTGCATCAACAGCTCTCTAATGTCGACATGTCGATCGCTATTCTAGAGCGATGACTAGGGAGGCGCCCAGGGAGGGTCGTTCGGGGAGCAGGCGACGGGATTGTGTGGGATTTCTCGACTCAATCGTCGTCTTCATCTCGGGTAGGCTCCCAGGAGACGTCGGATCGTATGAGAAATCTCGAGGCTGAAAATGCTATGATCAAAGCCCAATACGCGGAGATTCAAGCCCAAAACCAACATATCAAAAGCACCCTTGACAACATCCTTCAACGTTTGGGTGATCGTGGATTGGATGATATTTTCTCACCGCCCAACCAACCGCCCCCTCAGGATCCCGGCTATTTTGACAACTCTACTAATTCTTAGAGTATATATAAAGTATTTTTATACTCTTAATGATGTCCAAAAATTACATTATTTTTTTTTATATTAATTTTATTTTATTTTTATTCATTATATTAATTTTTAATTAATTTTTTTGTTGTTTATTATTTAATTTAATATTTTATTTTCAATATAAAGAAGAGGTTGCCCCACAAATTCTGTACATGTTACCCGACGAATTGTAACAATACACGCGACGAATGGGGGACATGTTACCCGACGACATATGAAACTATTACCGACGAATGAGTTAAATGTTACCCGACAGATATTCACACTATACCCGACGATTGAGTGACATGTTACCCGACGGATGTGTAAAACGTTACCCGACGGTTGTGTATCATGTTACCCAACGCGTGTATATAACAGAGCCCGACGACTATATTTAACCTTACCCGACGGTGTTCCTTAACGTTACCCGATGGGTATATATGACCTTACCCGACGGTCTACAAACCTCCCCCGACATATATTTAATAGATTACCCGACGGATAAGGAAGACCTTACCCGACGGTCTTATGATGTTGACTTTATGTTGCTCGACGAAGCTGCCAGCGACGAACTTTACCGCCGAGCATTATGTAATTGCTCGACAAGGTTACTGTGCTCGTCGAGTAAACTCAAAGCCCGACAGCGGTAGCCCGACGACTATTGCCCGACAGAGATTCGCCGTTGTATATGTTACTCGACGGATTACTTGCGTGGCTCGACGAACTGTTTTCGCCGGGCAATTTCTAATTTCTTGTAGTGTTTGTATGCATTTCTCTATGTTGGGTTGTTGTTGATTTTGATTTTTAGTGTGATGCTCTGCTTGGTATGCATTCTCTATGTTGGGTTGCTGTTGATTTTTATTTCGAGTGATTCTCTGCTTGATTTTGAGTGAGATTCTCATCCACCACTTGCGACAATGGATTTTAAGATTGTTTATCGTTTCGCAATGGTTTAAAGTTAATTTCTCAAAAGATGGGAATAAAGCAGCACAAAATAATTTTTGGATGGAGATGATTGGAGGTGGGTTTTGTTCAATATTGCTCACAGGTTGAGGTATGTGAGTGCTTGAGGTGTATACGATGTAGTGTTTAGGGTAAAATTGGGTGGGCTAAGTTAGTTAATTTTTTGTATTAGGCAGCAATTTGTATAATTTCCTGCTGGAATTGAAGATACTAGAGCAATAACTTGGGGCTAATTTGATATTACTAAGAATTGAAAATTGTGAGGTGTAGTCTAAACTGATGGATGGAGTAGGAGCAGGGTACGTACATTACTACATTACCTATTCCTTATAATATTTTACCGCATTTGATATGGGCATTTGTGAATTTTATACTGCTATTTGCTTGAACCAAGCTGTTAGAAGGTGTTGTGAGAGACAGTTTTGACTGTTCCTGTGGTTTTTGATGTTTATTCAGTAATCTGTCCACCATGTTGGGTTAATACCATTCATTTTTGTGTTACCATTTTCACATAATGAGGGACTCTCGAACAAACCATGCCACTCAAACTTGGCTCAATATTGGGTAACCCAATTTGGCCTGAAATTCTTTAACTTGAAAAACAAAAGAGGGATTTGTGAGATTGGCTTGATATCAAGTTTAGCAATGAATTAGGGATAAATTACATAAAAATACCCAAACTATAGGGTCATTTCAAATCGTACCCTAACTATGAAAATTGGATTCTAGGTATCCAAACTATATGGCCACTAACATATCAGTACATCTGTTTCGTTTTCCATCCATTTAGCCGTTAAAAAGACAGGTGGCAATAAATTGGTTCAATCAGCTTGTGCCGTGGCCAAATTTAGAAGGTCATTTTCGTCCCAAATTTTTTCATCTTAATTTTCCTCATAATCTTCATCAATCATCCTCACCATCTTCATCATTCTCATCATCCCCAGATTGAAACCCCTCCCCAAATTGAAACCCCTCCCCAAATTGAAACCCAGTAATAGAAAAAGCAAAATTTGGTGATCGAAGAAGACGAGTAAGAGGATCAGAGTTCCAAATCCCACACATTTTTCTGCTTAATTGAAAAATTCGAAAATGGAGAGGCTATCTTCATCGTCATCGGAAGACGACGACTGCTAGAACCTCATCGAACAAAACGACAGAAAGCTCCCGACCCCTCGATCCACCACCACCGCATTCCATAACGCCGCCGACGACATCAACAATAACCACCACTGCCCCCACCAACAACTGCGACGTCGTTTCAGTCCCTCAAACTCAACGACCTCTTCAACAAACGATCGTTGGTTCTTTTCACTATTTTCATCCCTATCTTCGTTCTCATCCTCTTCTTCACCACCGACATCAAAGCGCTCCTCTTTAGCAGCGCAAATCTATCAACCTCTCCATTTGGTTCAATATCCGATAAGCTCCGCAAGTCCGAGCTTCGCGCCCTTGCTCAAGCAACAACAACTTGGTCTATTCAATCTCTGAAATCAAACACTCCCGAATTCCACTGATTCCGCTTCCAATCACTCAAATCCCCCCCAAATTTCACTCATCGAGGTTTTGAAATCCGCGATCTTTCATCAGATTTCACTCAACAGAGACATCCATCAAGTCTTCTTATCGGCCCACCGCACCGGGAACTCCACGGAAGAGGAAGGAGCGGAGGAGGTTGGTGAAGAGGTAGGGGTAGAGGTCACCGAGGAAGTAGAAGGGCTTTTCGAGAGGGTTGCGCCAATCGGGGAACAAGAGCTGGGCGAGGTCAAGGGCATCATAGTAGGATTGGAAGTGGCGGTGGAGGGCTTCGACCTGAGTGGAGAGGCGAGTGTGGGTATATGAGAAATTCAAAGTAATTACCTATAGCTTTGAGAATCTTGGAGATGCTTGTTGGGAATTCTTGGGTTTCTTTTCCTTTTTTGTGTTGTTGGTGGTAGTAAGAGAGGAAGGGGACGATGAATTTGATTTGGCTTTAGGGTTCCGTTTGGGGCTCGGGTTCAGAGATTTGGGGCCGGACTCGGCCCTTTGAATTGCCGAAAATGCCCTTCTAAATTTGGCCACTTCACGAGCTGACTGGACCAATTTGTTGTCAACTGTCTTTTTAACGGTTAAATGGATGGAAAATAAAACGGAGGTACTGATATGTTGGTGGCCATTTAATTTGGGTACCTAGAATCCAATATTCATAGTTGGGGTACGAATTTGAAATGACCCCTATAGTTTGGGTACTTTTATGTAGTTTATCCATGAATTAATGTATGAACAAACCCTGCTTACGCAACTCAGCTCAACCCAATTTAGCCTATTTATTTGTGTATGCATATCAATCGGATTGAGAATTTATGGTTTACTTTTTACTGATGTGTTTCCGGTGCTGGGTTGGTTAAAAAAAAAGGCTTTAAAGGATCATTTGCAGAGGCAGGATCTTCTGCTAAGGTATGAGAATTCCTATTTTTAATTGATAGCTTGAAAATGGAAATCATAGTGGAATTAGTTGGGTTTTTTTCTTAAATTTTATTTGAAGTGTACATTGTATGTTTCATTCAATACAGTTGCTTCCTTTTCTCATTGCCCTTGTTATTGCCATTGTATCAACCTCTTTGTTGAGTTTTATGTTTTTGAAAATGGAATCTGTAATGGAATGGGGCTGGAGTTTATCTGTAGAGGTTGATACATATGTTTTTGCACATTCTTATATATGTTTTGTCACCCTTAAGAATAACTATAAGGGTTGGTTTTGGATTGGGAACCATATGAGCCTTTGAAGTTTGATGACAAAAGAACAGACTTGGCTTTCAGATTTTAAAAATTGTTAATCTTTTAAGTTACTGTGATGTCATTGTTATTAAATATTTTTCTTATTTATTATTTTAGGGTAAAATATTTACTTGTCACTTTTATTACTAATTTTTCTTTTTATTAATGTGATAAATTTCGACTTCGAATTTGACTTCTATAAATTTGAATCTGATTCATTTGACGTTGACGTCGATATTGAGATTGTTGATGATGACGACGACGATAAAGATGATTAAACTTGCACAAACGTCCTAATTATTTTGTTATAATTTTATAAGATTGAACATAAATTTGTAATATTGTGAACTTTTATGCATGTACTAGGACCAAAAGAGAAACTAATGTTGTGTTTATAAATCTTGAGATAATATGTTATTTATTATAATGGAAGAGAAAAAAAAATGAAAAGCAAAAACAAAAAGCAAAAGAAATTGAAAGGGGAAAAAAAATTAGAAGTTAAAAACAAAATGGAAAGCAAGAAATAAAATTGAAAGGGAAAAGGAAAGGTAAAATTGTCATGGGTACCCATTAGCCAATGGGTAGGGTTTGGGTAAACCCATGCCATTAATTTTATCCATTTGGCCATTCCTAATTTTGAGTATCAAATACGTATAACCAATTATGGGTAAAACTAAGAGAGGGGCAGGGGTCAACATACCCCACAATAAAGGATTTTTCGGCAATCGAAGGGTCAAGTGACCCTCCTTGTCACTTCTTCGGTTCGCCTCTGACCTCAATATCCTCCATGGATAAATAGTGTTATAGTGTGAAGCGTTGTGCCTTAACAAGTACTTGAAATTTTGGAAGTGGTGGATGTTTTACTTAAATTTTGTTTTCCTTTGATACAATGATATCAAGAAGAGGGGAATTACATTATATATATTGGGTATTGACCTTACCTTTTACGAGAGTAGAACTCGAGACCTCTCACATAACGTGTGGAAAAGAATACTACTAAGTCATAGTACTAAGTGGCGAATTAAACTTATATACTAAAATTTTAGAAAAATTGATTTTATTCCTGTAAATATGAGTCTGCCCATATTCCTGCAAAATTTTCAATTTCAACAACATTCCTCAAATCTTATAAAGGACGTCCTAAAAATATATATCTGGTCCCAAAAAATGTCCTATATTCAATTTTAAGTAAAAAAAATTATGGAAGAAAAATGTTGTGAATGAAATGGGAGGACCTAGAAGGCTGCAAATGGAGTGGGTGAAGGCTAAAAAGCGTGTGACTAAGTAGGTTGATCTAAGTAGCTTTTGGGTCTGAATTTTGGGTATAATGTAATACGAGTTCCTCAGTGGATAATATTGAATTTTATTAGATAATTTATTAAATTTAAAGTAATTCATTTGAAAATATAAGTGAATGACATTTTATTCTAATTTAGAAACAAGCATTCTCCATTCCCCAAACTAACATATCACGTACTTCATACATTTTCGCATGTATCCTTATACTTCTCTTATCTTCTTTGCATCTAGCGTCGAATTATTCTCCGTCGCCATATTCATATATTAGTTCTAAATTAAATTATTAGGACAAGAAAGTGACGGGAGGGTAGGTGCCCAGCCTATCAAGTATCAAGGATCAGGGTCTCATCAATTTCTCTTAAGTTGTAGGTCTCGTTTGGTACGTCATATTGTATTAACTATTTCAGGCGGATAGACTAATTTATCCATCAAATAGACTGACTATTTAATAAGGCGTTTGATGCTCTACCGGATTAAAATGCCAACTGGTCGGATTATATTATACTCATTGATCATATTATAATGTGCATAGTGCGAGTTCACAATTTGTTTTTACATAAAATCGTTTGTTTCTTATTATAAAAAGAGAACAAAAAAAATTAAGTTCAAGCACACATATTATTTAATTTTTTTTATACAGCATCTCAGGTATTCATCATGATCAAGTATTTGGCAAATATGTATCTATATCAACATAACAATTGCATAGGAAAACAAAAAAGCTTCTAAGGCCTCGTTTGGTACGCCGTAATATACTGACTATTTCAGTCGGATAGACTAATCTGCCCGTTGTATAAACTGATTATGTAATCATGCGTTTGGGGCTTTACCAGATAAAAATGCGAATTATATTATACTGGTCGGGTTATATTATACTAGTTGATCAGAAACATTAATTATGTATATTATTATTATTTATTATTTATTTTAATTAACTATTGATATTATTATTATTATTATTACAAGGGATTTATTTAATTAATAATTTATTATTATTCTTTTTTTTTTTTGAATTATTATTACTATTTATTATCATTATTATTATTATTATTATTATTATTATTATTATTATTATTATTATTATTATTATTACTACTACTTTTCAAGATTGCTATTCAACCGACTATTTAATACGGATAATTTCGAGTGTATTATTTTTAGCGGATGTGGATCGTATAAAGGTACTTAACCGTATTAACTTATACGGTGACTAATTAATATGAGTGGTATCAAACCCAATTTCGTATTATATTATCCTATCTGGTTCTTTATACGGCGTACCAAACGTAGCCTTAGTGTTAAAGTCTACTGATATATTCTCCACATGTTATATGGGATGTCTCTAATTCGACTCTCGTAAAGAGTGAAATTGATACCCAATGTGTATAGTATTCACCCTTCCCAAATACCATTATATCAAAAAACAGTATTTGAGTCTTCATGTGTTGTTTTGGTTGCTTAGTTGTTCTTAATTTGTAATATTATCATTTAGTAAGATTTATTTTTATTTGTAAATGAAAGGGAATTTAATTCACATAAATAATGAGAATATATTTATTTGAAGTTTGATATCTTTTTTTTTTTACTAGAAGCTCAAAAACTTTATTAATAACGAATAGAGACACCAGCATCAGATGCTAAGGTGTCAAACAACCAGTCCGTCCCTAACTCATCCCACCAGTGGTACCCACCAGCCTTAGAAACAAATCCAGCCACTAGGTGCGCAACTTTATTAGCCTGCCTGGAGGCATATACAAATTGAACACTTTCTGGTCTCGTAGCCAGTGCATGGATATCAAAAATAATACAATCAAGATCACCATCACCATGGCTCTGTCCAAGAAGGGTCTTAACAAGCCCCAAAGCGTCAGACTCAATCACCACCTGCTTGTGGCCAGCCAACAAACAATGGGAAAGGGCATTGCGCATCGCCTCTGCCTCAGCCACCAAACTCGACTGCAGACAGAGATTGCCAATTACTCCCGCAGACACCAGCAATCCAAAACTGTCCCGGATAACCCATCCAACACCACCACACTTTCTTTCCTGACACCACGCACCATGGCAATTAACCTTTAGGATACCCATGGCCGGTTTCTTCCAAAGATGCATCGTCGCATCATCTCTCACCTCCATCAGTCTAGGCTGTGAGGATTGTCCCGCCAAGGCCAGGCCCTCTAGATCTCGGAATTCCGTCATACTCTATAGAAGTTTGGTAATGGCCTCCTCCGGTTGGATAGGACTACCTTCAAACACCATCTGATTCCGACACTTCCAAATCCTCCAGAGTCCAAATGTGAGTATCTGAGTCAGTTCCACCTTATTGGGGAACCGGTGAAATTTAGTAATCAGGCTCTGCCAAATACCCAAAAAGTCAGCTCCCTCTAAAGCACAAACATCAAGCATAAGGGGGCCCCAAACCAGAAAACCCTGGCGAAAGGGGCAATGAAAGAATAGGTGGACCTCGGTTTCCCCACCTAGACCGCTTACCGGGCACACCGGATCAACCATCAACCGTCGCCACACCAAGTTAACTCGGACCGCCAGAGCACTATTCCAACCCCTCCAAATAAATTGCTTAAGCTTCAATGGGACCTGCATAGCCCATATGTGACTCCATTTCGGACTCATATCCGGCAGGGAGTTGGACTCCCCCTCCCCACGTCTGCCTAACTCCTCATTTCTATGTAGATACAAAGCAACACCATATGCCGATTTCACCAAATAACATCCAGTTGTGTGGAAAAGCCACATCCACCTATCACCTAAGCCCCACCGGCTAAGAGGCAGCCGAAGAATAGCATGGGCCTCCTCTTTTCGAAAACATCGATTTATCAACTTAGCCTTCCAGGTGTGAGTATCCTGATCAATTAAATTTTTCACATAATGAGGAATATCAGGATGGGAAGAAGTGACCTTGAAAGTATAAGGATTCGACAACCACGGGTCAGATCTGGCCTGCACCTGCGCACCATCCCCAATCCTCCACCGCAAGCCCGCCTCCAGGACCTTCCGGCCTTGAAGAAGACCTTTCCACCCCCAGGAAGACCTGCGGCCTACCTGTGCCTGGAGGAAGGAACCATTAGGGTACTACTTGTCTCACAATACCTGAGATAGGAGCATTGATGGATCATGAATAATACGCCAGCCAATCTTTCCCAGCATTGCCAAGTTGAAAATTCCAAGTCCGGGAAACCAAGCCCACCCACCTTCTTCACTCGTGACACCTTCTTCCAGGCAACCGAATGGACACCCCATTGGCCATGATGTTTCCCCCACCAGTAATTGGCAACTAGCCTCTCAATATCCCGGCATACCCCCACCGGAAGTTTAAAACATGACATGGCATAGTTAGGCATGGCCATGGCCACCACCTTTATCAAAATCTCCTTCCCCGCCAGGAATAGAAATTGTTCTGACCACGCTTGCACCCTACTGGCAATTCTGTTCCGGACTTCATCAAAAATAACCGTCTTCGACAAACCAAAATCCGCTTGGAGTCCAAGATATTTCCCAAACCCGTCCCGGGCCGTAATCTGGCACCTCTGAGACAGCCTCCCCCGTAGGCGTTTGGGACAGTTCCCCCCAAAGAATAATGAACTTTTCTCCAAGTTAACTAGCTGTCAGGATGCCTCAGCATAAAAATCAAGGATATTCTTTACTGCATCAATTTCCGTAGCCTTAGCCCGGCAAAAGACTACCGCATCATCAGCAAAGAAAAGGTGGGTGATGCGCACAACACTGGACTCAAGTAGGCGAAATCCATGGATAGCCCCCTCCTCCTCTCGTCGTCGAAAGAGGGCGGATAGCCCTTCTGCACAGACCAAGAAAAGAAATGGCTACATGGGATCACCATGTCTGAGACCCCTACTAGGTGAGAAATAACCAGTTTCTTCCCCATTGACCAATACACTATAGGAGACCAAAGACATACATTCAAACACAAAGCCACAAAACCGGTCGTCAACCCCAAGGCCTTTAAGCATATCAATCACAAAATTCCACTCCACCCTATCATAGGCCTTTGCCATATCCAACTTGAGAGCCACATCCCTGTCTTCCCGTTGCCCACGAAGCTTCATCAAATGAAGAAGCTCATGGACAACAAGAATATTATCTTGTATTTGTCGGCCCGCTACGAAGGCTGATTGATTGACACTGATAATCCGATTCAACACCAATTTTAAACGATTAGTAAAGAGTTTCGAGATGACCTTATATATAACATTGCATAGAGCAATAGGGCGTAGCTGGGACATCTTGGTTGGGCTAGGGACTTTGGGGATCAAACAAAGATGTGTGTAGTTACATTTCCGAAGCAGCGGTCCTGACCTCCAAAAATGCGCCACCATTTAAAAAATATCCTCCCTCACCACCGCCCAATTTTTTTGGAAGAAACCACCGGTAAATCCATCCGGTCCTGGGCTTTAGATGGGTTGATCTGAAGCATCACCGTTTGCACTTCTTCTCGAGTGATGGGGGGCAATAGAGCCTCATTTTCCTCTTGCGTGACCCGTCTCCCAAGACAATCTAGGATGGTTGGACATGGAAGGGGGTCCGTAGTAGTGAAAAGCTGTTCAAAATACTCCACTATCGCGTGATTCATCTGGGGTCCCTCCTCCACCCACTCCCCCTCCCGACTTTCAAGACCGCGAAGACGATTGAACCTCCGGCGTTTAACTATGGAAGAGTGGAAAATTTTCGTGTTTTTATCCCCCTCTTGTAACTAATGGACCCGAGCCTTTTGTTTCCAACAACACTCCTCTTCACGGATCAACCGTTTCAGTTTAACCTCTTTATGCCGGACCCACACTCCATCAAATGAGGGTTGAAAATAAGCACTGCGCAACTGCCGCTGTACTTCCTCAATAAGCACCTTGCTATTTCACTGATTCCTCTTTCTCCAGCCTATAAGACCCGAGCGCACCCCCTTCAATTTCTCATAGACTTGAAACGCCTTTGACCTCCGAGACTCCAGGTGCCAGCAATCCTCAATCATCCGCCGGTAATCCGGGTCATTCCCCCTATCTAGGATCAAACACAAACCGCTTCTTCGGCTGGCGCAAAGGCGGAGCAAGACATAAGTGCCACATCAAGTGGTCAGACCCTTCCACAAGGAAATGATGAAGAGTCGCAGCTGGGTATAACTCCACCCACTCCGCTGTGGCCAAGCCACGATCCAAACGAGCCTGAATGAATCCCGTGTCCCTCTTATTCCTCCAGGTAAACGGATGCCCTTGGTATCCCAAATCGAGTAATCGATTGTCCGCCACAAACTCCCGAAAAGAATGCATTGAATTTTCTGTCCGAATAATGCCTCCTTCTTTTTCAGTGACTGACAACACATCGTTAAAATCGCCTAGCAGGAGGCAAGGGTCCCCACACCTGGCAATACGAGTCCCCAAACTTTTCCACTGATCCACTCGGATCCTGTCATCTGTACTCGCATATATAGAGAAAAAAAGCCATGTATAACCAGAAATAACATCCTTTATTAAAACTTCAATAATAAATTTGCCATATTTGACTAACATTACTTGTTGAACATCCTTCCAGAAGCGCATAGGCCACCACTCAAACCCCATGGCTCGACAACATGCATGAAAGGCATTCTCAACTTATTTTTTAAATACTCAAATCGTCTACTATTATTCTTCATCTCCAATAGAACCACCATATCAGGTTGATAAAGCAAAGATTACTCCACCAGGTTATGAATGGTCAGCGTACCTCT
The DNA here is from genome assembly GCA_037349345.1 of Oemleria cerasiformis. Taxonomy (NCBI): domain Eukaryota; kingdom Viridiplantae; phylum Streptophyta; class Magnoliopsida; order Rosales; family Rosaceae; genus Oemleria; species Oemleria cerasiformis. Next base: position 5,418,778 of record JAZGTL010000016.1, read on the forward strand.
GATACCCTGACAGTTCCAGCATAAAACATTCATGGCGATTGGGAAGAGGTGGAACCAGCACCCCTTCGCTCAAGAGATCCATTTAGATCGGTCCCGACCACATGAGAAACACAGACTTCCACCCCACACTCTAGCCGTCGCCACCTAGCCACCCCAGTCCTCACACTCGAAGAGGCACCCGTACCTTCCATCATCTCCCTGCATCACTTCCCCCTGCCCAGTCCCCCCACCCTTCCGCTCAAAATAAAGGGCATAAGGTGAAAGGAATCCGACTGTTGGGAAGCATGGACCTCAATGTCGGCGTCGTCTCCCTCCATCCTCCTCGGTGGCATCATCACTTCCCGTTCAAAACTAGACACTTTATCCGCATCTTCCCCCGAGAGCAGATTGGTATCTCCAGCAATAGTCTGTGTATTAGGGCCCCCGGCCAGGGGAACCTGACCCGAGGTATCTCTGCCTTCCGTCTGTCCAATCACAGCATCCCCTTGGCTGAGAACCCCTCCCCGTTCACAAACCTGTCGCGGGCTCTTTGGACCCACATTCAGACAGCCGCCCCTTCCAATCAAACCAACATCAAATTATGCTGCTAGGACCCGCATCCGTCTATCCCCTTCCTCTCGTTGCTTGCTGATCGACGCAGCCAAGCTCGAAGCCACCCCATCTCCTCAGCCTCGCCCCTGACAGCCTAGCTCGGAATTCTCCCTGCCACTGCCCATGTGGCGGATAACACTCCTCAATGGTCTTCCCCGGAGGTCCATCTCTGCCTCCAAACCCCGGAATGCATGACCCCGAGCCTCCCCGTCACCATCCTCCACCGAAGAAGCACACCTGCGGGTATTGTGGCCCAAAGAGCCACACACCAAACAGTACACTGGTAGCATCTCATACTTGAAGCCAACCCATTTTTGTCCCTCCGCCGGAAACTCCACAAATGTCCCCCGCATCAGGGGATCATCCACCCGCTTACGAACACGAACACGCACAAACCAGCCAATACAATCCTTACCCCAGGACGTGTCAACATCCAACACCGCCCCCACAAGCCCGCCTATCTTCTTTGCCACCGCCACAGTCATATTGAGGGGCGGAATACCATGTCATTGCACCCAGAACGAGGTGTGGCTCATCCTCAAATTGCGATCGTTTCGGGTACTTGACCCTTCCTCCAGAATGACCAACGCCTCCATAAAAGTCCAAGGTTCCATATCAAAAACTCTTTGCATATCCTGCTGGGTCACAAAACACGCCAGAAATTTGTTCTCCCCAATCACACGGATGGAGACCCCATCTCGCCCCTTCCACAATCCTCAGAATAGCCGTACAAAGGCCTCCCCGCTGATCCCCTTATCCGTAAACACCTCCGCCACAAAACAAAATTGGAAACCTAGCGGGAGGTCCTCTACCTCCGCCTGGAGTACCCGAACTCCTGTCTTTTCCTTCTCCGAGAGCCGGAGATGGGACCCGAACAAATGTTCCAATTCCGTCAAGTCCATCCTTCTCCCCGAGACAGCCCTCTGCCTCTTTGGCCGAACCTCAATTAACCCACACGGCAATCCACCCTGCCACACCGCAAGCCCTGGGAAAGGTCCGCATGGGTCTAGCCTCACAACTGTCTACCTACTGCAGTCCCTATACCCACACAGATACGATCACACAGCCCCCAGACCAGCACACCGTCGTCGGAAAGCTTGGTGGTGGCCAAGACTTAGGACCCGATAAAACGACAGTCAGCCGCAGAACCCACAACCACTCCGCACTACCTCGTCCACGCTTCCTGTGATAACCAACACAAACTGCAGACCGCAATATTTGCCGGCTGCTAAACCCACGCGGTCTGAAACCCTAGCAGACAAAAAAAACCCTAAACTCTCCTAAGCGAGAGACACGCACTATTCAATTAGAATTTTAAAGAACTATTTGGAGTTTGATATCTAATAGCTAGCTTATCTATTTGGGTTTACTTCGTGTTTCTTGGATTGCAAGCTTGTTATAAAGCTAAGTGTTTATGAGGTTTGGTTGTTTCTAGTTACGAGTGGGCACTCTTTTTCCATGATCGGATTTCCCCAATTAGCGGTTTTATGATAAGGTTTTAACGAGGCTCTTTCATTGCCCTGACATGTACTCTTTGGTTCCTACTTAATAAATTTCATAGTTTCTCAAAAAAAAAAAATTCACATAAATGACAAGAATATAATTATTTGGAGTTTGATATCCAATGGCTAGCTTATTATGAGGCCAAATTCAAATCACACCCATGCAATCACTACAAGAAATAACAGCTAGCCCGACAACGTTTTTCCCGATGAAGCAATATTCGTCGCGCAAAGAAGATTTGCTAGACGAAAAAAATAGTTAGTAGGGGAAAACCCGGTCTAATCTTGGCAGGAAACAAATTGTTTTGGCGCGTAATTTTGATGACTCTGCCCGAAGAGTAGTTTTGTAGGGCAAGGTTGTTTCGTGGGGCAAGATTTTAGTGCGAAGAAAATGTTTTTTGCTCGTAAAATTTGGGACTTTGCCCTACAAATGTTTACCTTCGTCGGGTAACATATTTTTCGTAGGGCAAAGTGTGAGCATTGACCACTTAAAAATATCTATCAAACAAATTACCCGACATGTATTTAGGCCTTGCCCGATGAAGAGATTCATCGGGCAAAAGTTTAAATGATATAACAGAAGCAACCAGTCTTCTTCTTTTTCCTTTCTCTTAATTTCTGCAAAATATCCCCCTCTCTCTCTCTCTCTCTCTCTCTCTCTAACACCAACATCCATCATCTCAACTCAATTTTCACCACCAATCTCTCCCTCTTTCTCTGTCGAACACCAAACTCCATCAAATTCCAATTTTGAAGGTTTGAGAATATTAAATTTTTTTAGTTTTGAAAATTGATTTTTGATTGGAAACTAATTATTCTTTGTGTTTTAGGAAATTTGTGATTGATTTGGAGGAATACTAAAGAGGTATGTGTATTTGCCTTTAAATTTAATTTTTGTAAGAAATTTGGAGATATAAAATATGTTAGGAAATTGTGTATAAATTGTGAAAATTTGTGTTTAATATGTTAGGAATTCATTAAAGAGGTATGTGTATAAATTGTGGAAAATGTGTTATGTGAGTTTTTAAGAAATTAGGAAATTAGAAAATATGTTAGGAAATTAGAAAATTGTAAACTCTGCGATATGCGTAATTAATATATGTTTGTATTTGTCAATTTTTTGTGAAAATTTCTATAAAGCTTTAACTAGTTCCGACGGAGTGAAATATGTTAATATTTCATAATCGTATATGTGAAGTTAATTGAGTTGATTAACTTCGTATAATGAAATTCAATGAAAAACCTTAGACCCGTTTGAGAGTCAGTTGGAGGCGCACGTGGACTCAATGCGTAATCGCGCAATTGAGTGACTCTTGAATTGTCCATTTATTCGGAAGTTTGGGGGTGCGCAACTATGTGTTGTGTAGTTTACGGTCTACGAGGCTAGGTTTCGATTTTGAGAAATTTGGTTTGTATCCCCTTACTTTTCTCCGAATGCATACTAGATACATGTTTATAATATCTACATCGTGCATTTGGGGAACTATAGGGGGATGCAGCCAAAATTTCTCTCGATTGAAATGTAGCCTCGTAGGTCGCAAACTACACAGCATAGAACGTGCACTCTCGAATGGGATAGAGCCAAATCACTGGAGACATAAGCAGACAAACGACTTATGATATTAAATTGTTCTAATTACAGAACAATGTTAACTCAATTACTTACGTTGACTTTAATTTGTGAAAGCATGCACAATGGACAGAGGGTGGATGCAAACGGAAGATAGATGTTTTGATGAGCATTTGGATGAGACTGACAACTATATTGCCTTTGCACATAGTCATTGCAGTGATCAAAGACGTACCAGGTGTCCGTGCCAGAAAAATAACAACTGTAATTGGGGGACGTTGAATGAGGTCTGATATCATCTGGCAAGGAATGAGATGGTACACAACTATACTAATTAGATCTATCACAGTGAACAAATATTTACAGCATCGACATCTTCGAATCTCGAGAGTCGTGGGCAACAAAGTGCTTCGGATGGGCGCAGTGATGATGACCAAGTCTTTGACATATTAACCGATGATTTTCCTTCTGCATTGGTTGATATGCACGATGAGGCGTCCACGTTTCAACCCGAAGACTCTGAGCTTCATTACAAGAGATTATTGAAAGAAGCTCGGCGCGAAGTGTACCCCAGTTGTAAATCGTTCTCGGTTCTAGGAGCAGTTGTGAAGTTGTTGCATATGAAAATTGAGTAATCAAACGAACAAGTATTTTGATCATATGATGGACATTATGAACTGATTGATCCCAGGAGATAACCATTTGCCTAAAGATCATTATAGCTCGAAGAAGCTGTTGAAGGGTCTCGGTTTAGGATATGTCAATATCCATGCCTGCAAGAACAATTGTGCATTACTTTACGGTGAATTTGAGCAACTTGAAAAATATCTCGTGTGCAATGAGCCAAGGTTTCAAAAGAACATGATTCATAACAGGATTCCAAACAAGGTGTTGCTTTTTTTTCCCCTAAAGCTAAGATTACAAAGATTCTACATGTCGACCCACATAGCCCGTGATATGAGGTGGCACGAGGATGAACGCACTGATAATGATGTACTAAGGCATCGGCTTGGAAGGAATTTGATAAGATGTATCCGGAGTTTGCCGTGGATCTAAGGAATTTCATATTAGGACTTACTACTAACAACTTTAATCCATTTGGGAAATTTGAGAAGCCCTATAGGACTTGGCCAGTAGTCATGGTTCTGTATAACTTGCCTCCTTGGAGATGCATGAAGAAAGAATTCACAATCCTTAGTACTTTGATATCGGGGCCCAAATCACCTAGGAATTCCTTTGATGTTTATTTGCGGCCGTTGATTGATGAGCTCGTGGATTTATGGGAAAATGGTGTCCGAACATACGACAAGTACAATGGAGAAATGTTCACGTTGCGAGCGGCCATAATGTGGACCATTAATGATTTTCTTGCTTATGATATGTTGTCGGGCTGGAGCACCAAGGGTTATCTTGCATGCCTAACATGTGGGCCGGACACAACGGTTCTTTAGCATGCATCGAAGGTATGCTACTTGGGTGTGAGAAGATGGTTGCCTTGCGATCACCAGTGGCATATGCAATCTGACTTATTTGATGGCAAAACATAGATACGGCCACGACCAAGGGAGAGGTCCGTTGATGAGATAGACTCCAAATTGAACGGTATCTAGGAGTTTGTCACACGAGGACCGAAACCAGCGGAACAGGAAAACTAGACGAAGAATAGCATATTCTTCCGTTTGGCAAACTAGTCGAAATTGAAAATCAGACACATCGCGGATCCTATGCACATCGAGAAGAACATTACCGAGAGTGTTGTGGGAACGACTTTACCCATGGACGGAAAGTCAAAGGACACAGTGACGACCCATCTGGGTATGCGACAAAATGGGGATTCAGCCTAATTTGTGGGCGAAACAAGTCAATGGTAAATACATAATGGGTCATCCAAGTTATACATTTACGCCGGAGAATAAGAAAAGATTCTTGAAGTGGTTGCAAGGTGTGAAATTTCCCGACGGATACGTCGGCAAAATCTCCCGAAATGTTAGCACATACGGTGACACCCTATCTGGTTTGAAGAGCCATGGTTATCATGTTTTGCTACAACGGCTCCTTCCAATTGGTATTCGGCAGTACTTGGAGCATGATGTTGTTGAGACGATCATTTATTTGTCTCAGTTCTTCCAGCAACTATCTGGTGACATTGTGCTTCGGGATTTGGATGTGAGAACATGGTCTGTTGAATTGAAAATTGAAAAGGGAAAAGAAGGAAAATTCATGAAACCCCATATGAGATGTCTTCGTATCAATTCCACATGCTTATCCCTTGTCATTTTCTTCTAGTTTTTGGGTAAAGTCAACCGTCCTGTCCTTCCCCAACAAAATGTTGAAATTCTATCGTTATAGGATTGTTGGGAAATTTTCAATGTCTTGTGGGTTAGACAGTTGCCTGACAAAGTACATAATTCGTCCGGCAAAGTGTCTTTGCCCCACGAATTTGCACTGATTTCGCCTGGCAAAGACACTTTGTCCGACGAATTATGTACTTTGTCAGGCAACTGTCTAACCCACAGGACATTGGAAATTTCCCAACAATCCTATAACCGCACCCACCAGCCCCTTCAAGCATAATTTTCTCTTCATGTCTACCTTTTGTTTGGGAGGGCATTATCATTACCCAAAAGAGTTGTCGAATATGCAAACCCGGAATTTGGAACTCCCTTTATAGCCAAAAGATAGGGAGTGACAATTTTCAAGAGAGTAAAACTCAAAGAAATTTTTCCAACCCTTTCCAAACCAAATATCACTCTTCCACTTTCTGTGTTTTACTCTCATAATAAGGGAAACTATGTACTCTTCATATATGAAGGCAACTCCAAATTCCACGTATAAATATTTGATAGAAGCGCCACAGAGATCGAATATCCAATAATAACATGTCCTGCGATGGAAGAAAATAATGAAGAAGCAATATTGAAATTACAAGGGTTGGAAATGGTTGAAAAATTAGTTTGGTTGACATAATAGTGTATAGAACTAAGACAAATGTCTTGTGGGTCAGAAACTTTGCCCGACGAATAGTGCAAGTTGGTCGGGTAAATCTGTAAACTTTTCCCATTGAACTTGAACCATTCGTCGGGCAATAATTACCAGATTGATTTTATATTTAATTACAAAACAACATTTTTAAATACTTTGCGAAATGAATAGACCGATCAAACCGTACACATTTATTGTACGTACTCATAGATCTCCTACACAAAACATTAGCCAATTTCAACTTCCCGGGACTAGGTAATGGCAAGCTAAGATTCGACAGTTACATAACATTTTTTGACGATCAGACGATTTGAACTCCTTAAAACCTGGTAATTTTCGACGGGCAAGGTCTAAGCATTGAAAACCACGAACTGAACGGTCAAAAATTAGAAATTTGATCATTTGAATATCAGTTGAATCAAAACTTCGAAAAATGTTTTGAAATATAATTATAGTGTTTAAAGTGTTTGTTGAGTAAGATGATTTTACAATTTTAAATAATTTTCGAAATGAATCGACCGATCTAACCGTACACATTTATTGTATGTACTCATAGACCATCTACGCCAAAAAACAACTAATTTTGAATTCCCGAGACTAGGTAACGGTGCGACATGATTCGACGGTTACATAATATTTTTTGACGATCGGATGACTTTAACTTCTCAAAACCTAGTGATTTTCAACGGGCGAGGTGCAGGCCCATAAAACCAAAAACTAAACTGTCAAAAATTAGAAATTCGATCATTTGAATATCAGTTGAACCTAAACTTTGAAAAACGTATTGAATTATACTTAAAAGTGTTTGATGAATAAGATGATTTTACAATTTTAAATAATTTTTCAAATGAATCGACCACTCTAACCATACACATTTATTGTACGTACTCATAGATCACCTACGCTAAAAATTAGCCAATTTTGAATTCCCAGGACTAGATAACGGTGTGACTCGATTCGATGATTATATAATGTTTTTTTATGATCGAACGACTTAAACTCCTTCAAACCTGGCGATTTTCGATGGTGGAGCTCTAGCCACTTAAAACCACAAAGTTCATGATCACGATCTTGCAAATTCAATCGTCAGGCCTAGTTTTTACATTACCCAAATTTTCAAAAAGAAAATTAAGTTTGCCCGATGAACCATCTATATTCGTCGGGCAAGACTACAAAAGTTTGCCCGATGAACCATCTATGTAATTTGTGAATATTGGATTTGTATATATGTTTGGTTGAATTTGTTGGTTGAAGTTGTTTGTTGAATATTGGATTTGTATATATGTTTGGTTGAATTTGTTGGTTGAAGTTGTTTGTTGAATTTCTTGACTTTGTATGTTTGGATTTAGTAATTTTGGTGTAATTGGTTCGTTGAATTTTGTGTATTTGGAATGGGTTTGTTGTTGTCTAGGTTAATTGGATTGGTTTTGTTAATTTGTTTGTGAATTTAGAGCAGAAATTTTGAAATTGGTAATTTTAGTTAAATTTGCATGCAATTGGAATTCAAATTGGATTTGGTATTGATTTAGTAATTTAGGTTTAATTTTTTGAATTTTGGATTTAGTAATGTATATTTAAGTTTGTTTGGATTTTGTATTTTCGGTTTAATTTTGGTTTGTATTGGTTTAATTCTAATTTTGTGAATTTATTATCAAAAATTAAAATTAGGTGGTTTTATTTCATTTTTGTGAATTTATTATTAAAAATTAAAATTAGGAAGTTTAATTTCATTTTTGTGAATTTATATTTCAAAATTAAAATTAGGTAGTTTTATTTCATTTTTGGGAATTTATTATTAAAAATTAAAATTAGGTGTATTTTATTATTTTTTAAATTTATTATTAAAATTTAAAATTTGTTGGTCTTATTTTAATTATTTTGGATTTCTGATTGTAGATGTCGTCCCGAGCATTGTAGATGTCGTGCGGAGGAGGATGCACCCCTTGCCACGGTAGCCTCCACGGCCGAGTCCGTTTAGGGCCTCGTTGACACTATGCAATCTGTACGACCCAATGTGTAACGACCCGGACATTTATGCATGCATGATTTTATTTTAGGAGGGGGAAAATGTAAGTTTTCCTCATAAACTGGTTTTAACATATTATTTTTGTCCACTCATATTTTTTCATGTTTTAAATCCCCTCCAGGTTGTTGAGTTGACGTGGGCATATCCAGAGGCGGAGGCATTACATTTCAACTGCACGTTTACCTAGAGTATGATATTTGTTTATGTATTTACTTATCCTACCTAGATGCTCTGATAAGTCTTTTGGACTGAGTGTAAAATTGTGGTTACATCGTTGGATGATTGTGTTATTGGAATTTGGAGTGTTATATGATCCTTCGTCTAACAGGTGGAGGACGGTTAACTAGTCCTTAAAGGGAGATTTTCTAGGATTTTTGGCAGAATTCTCATAATTATTTGCAAGGGCATGCGGGTATTTTGGGAATTGTTTTTAAATTGTCAAACAGGACCACGATTTTTCCCGGGTTTCGAGGGAAAATTCGGGAAGGGTCATGTCACAATGCGCAATCAATTGGTCGACGCCAAAGTAAGAAACGGGGAGAACCACGTCCCGACCCCGAGACATCACATGCCGAATCAAACGAAGAAGCGAATAGGAACGGAGTAATCTCCTGTGGTGAGTTGACTACTTTGTTAATTTAAAAAAACATTTTTATTTTTTTGCTCATATTTGTACTAATTCTCATCGTATTTGCAGTGGCTTTGGTTAGTGTGCGGGGATTAACAGGGGTTTGGAATCCTAACAGATCACTCGGACAACGAAGGGAAAGATCCAGGTCATGTAGGGATTGCAGAAAGTGTCCTTTAAAATATACAGCCTCTGGTGGCTCACGACATAGGGGCAATTATTCGTACCAAGTGCCATATGCTACGGTCGAAGCTCTTGGACGAGTACAAGAGGCCTATATGGGCTGAGTTATAGGTAAGTATTTCTCCATTTTTTAACATTATTGGGTACCTCACCGGTGTAACGACCTGGACCAGAAATTAAATTATTTTGAGAATTGGACAATTTTACCCTCAATTTTGGACGGGTTCGGTAGTCACTTTTTGACTGGCAGTACTTTTGGGAATTTTTCTTGGGTCGTTGCGTAGATCTCGAACTCACGAGTTCGTAGACAGACGGCATGTGGAAAACGGAGACCCGGGGAGTTCGTTACGGGTCTAGAAGCTTCAGGGGCAGTTTGGTAATTTTGGAAAGTTGAAACTATATAGTAGATATTTTTCTCTCTCTCCTTGGGAGATTGGTCCATTCAGTCTCTCTCTCTCCTACCCGAAAACCTCCCCGTGCGAACACCGAATACCCCCTTTCATCGGATGGATTTCGATCCGATTTGACCGAAACCAAGGTCGGGAGGATCTTCCCCGGGACCCCACGAGCATTTTAGGCTAGTTATTGGAGCGGGAGCACCGCCGTAGGCGACGGACGAAGAAGGGAGGTGAACCGAATCTTCTCGGCCGTTTTTCGGCCAAACCAGGTACGATCTCGGAACTTTGACCTCATATTTGGATTCCTGGTGAAAAGTAGATGAATTTACATGTATGGATTGTGAAAAACGGTCAAGAAATGAAGAAGTTAGAAAACCTTGAAAATCGATTGGAAATGGCAATTTCTGGCGAACCAGACGGCGGCGGAGGTGGCGGTCCGGTCATCTTCTCCGGCCAGCCTCCGGCGACGGCGACGACCGTCCGGTCGTCTTCTCCGGTGAGTCACCGGTAACCGAACAGGTCGAGTGAACCGGTCGGGTCGAGTTGAACCGGTCGGGTTGAGTGAACCGGTCGGGTCGAGTTGAATCGATCGAGTCGAGTTGAATCGGTCAGGTCGAGTTGGACCGGGTTAGGTTGAGCCGAACCGGGGTGGATTGGTCCAGGCGCGTGAACATTATAGCAGGCGCGTGACCGGCGCGTGAGGGCGCGTGGACTCGTGTGTCAACCTTCCGGCGGCGCGTGGGGCCGAGTCTGAGGTCACGGCGACGCGTGGTAAATATTTTTCGACGTTCCAAATCTGTTGGTATAGGTTTTAGGTTGATCGGACGTCGCATAGAGGTCATTTTGGGCAATCCCAGTGGTAATAGTTGACCGTATTAATGGGTTTTGAGCTCTAGGTTAACTTCCTGCAGACCGCACATTTGTGTGCAAATTATTAAGGATTTCTGTTAACAAGATGCCTCCGAGGCGTTTACCTCTTTAGCGACCTTGAACTGAATAGGAGGTTGGTTCTTTAACCTGAGTTAGTGAAATTTCGGGGATGAAATTTCTGTAAGGGGGGAAATTTGTAACGACCCGGACCAGAAATTAAATTATTTTGAGAATTGGACAATTTTACCCTCAATTTTGGACGGGTTCGGGAGTCACTTTTTGACTGGCAGTACTTTTGCGAATTTTTCATGGGTCGTTGCGTAGATCTCGAACTCACGAGTTCGTAGACAGGCGGCATGTGGAAACCAGAGACCCGGTGAGTTCGTTACGGGTCTAGAAGCTTCAGGGGTAGTTTGGTAATTTTCGAAAAGTTGGAACTATATAGTAGATATTTTTCTCTCTCTCCTAGGGAGATTGGTCCATTCAGTCTCTCTCTCTCCTACCCGAAAACCTCCCCGTGCGAACACCGAAGACCCCCTTTCATCGGATGGATTTCGATCCGATTTGATCGAAACCAAGGTCAGGAGGATTTTCCCCGGGACCCCACCAGCATTTTGGGGTAGTTATTGGAGCGGGAGCACCGCCGTAGGCGACGGACGGAGGAGGGAGGTGAACCGAATCTTCTCGGCCATTTTCCGGCCAAACCAGGTACGATCTCGGAACTTTGACCTCATATTTGGATTCCTGGTGAAAAGTAGATGAATTTACATGTATGGATTGTGAAAAACGGTCAAGAAATGAAGAAGTTAGAAAACCTTGAAAATCGATCGGAAATGGCAATTTCCTGCGAACCAGACGGCGGTGGAGTTGGCGGTCCGGTCATCTTCTCCGGCCAGCCTCCAGCGACGGCGACGGTGGTCCGGTTGTCTTCTCCAGTGAGTCACCGGTAACCAATCGGGTCGAGTAAACCGGTCGGGTCGAGTTGAACCGATCGGGTTGAATGAACCAGTCGGGTCGAGTTGAACCGGTCGGGTCGAATTGGACTGGGTTAGGTTGAGCCAGACCGGGGTAGACCGGTCCAGGCACGTGAACACTGTAGCAGGCGCGTGACCGGCGCGTGAGGGCGCGTGGACGCGTGTGCCGACCTTCCAGCGGCGCGTGGGGCCGAGTCTGAGGTCACGGCGACGCGTGGTAACTAGTTTTCGACGTTCCGAATCTGTTGGTATAGGTTTCAGGTTGATCGGACGTCGCATAGAGGTCATTTTGGGCAATCCCAGCGGTAATAGTTGACCGTATTAGCGGGTTTTGAGCTCGGAAAGTCAAGGTAGTTGAGTCCATGATTTGGGTTTTGACCCAGTTGTATGAGTTTATCGGATTTGATCATATTTGAGGGAGGCCAGGACCTAGGATGAGGATCCGTTATTAGCAGTGAACCCGGTGAACCTCCAAGATAAACATTGATTTGAGGGAGGCCAGGACCCGGGACTAGGATCCGTTATTAGCGGTGAACCTGGTGAACCTCCATGATAAACACATTTGAGGAGGACCAGGATATGGGACTAGGATCCGTTGTTGGCAGTGAACCCAGTAAACTTCCAATATAATAGATGATTTGATATGATAGCTGAAGGTTATACCGGCTGATGATATGATAGTCGAGGATACTTGCCGACTGATATGATATGATAGCCGAAGGTTATACCGGCTGATGATATGATATGATATGGTAGTCGAAGATACTTGCCGACTGATGTGATATCATAGTGCAGATAGTTGTGATACAAGACTAGCACACCCCAAGGGATACCCTGGTGGCTAGGGATATGATAGTCGAGGGATATGCCGACTGATATGATATGATAGCCGAAGGTTATACCGGCTGATGATATGATATGATAGTCGAGGATACTTGCCGACTGATATGATATGATAGCCGAAGGTTATACCGGCTGATGATATGATATGATGGTTGAGGATACTTACCGACTGATATGGTATGATAGCTGAAGGTTATACCGGCTGATGATATGATATGATAGCCGAGGATATTTCTGGCTCTAATATGATTTGACGACAATTGTCATGGGCTTAATCAACCAATGAAAATACTTCGTCATCCGGGTCAGTGGGTTGGTGTGGGCGGTGACCCAGAGGGACGAATTATTGTTGGTTCAAGTATCTGACTAGTCGGTTGTCTTGTGGTATTCCAGTAGAGATGTCAGCAGTGTCTGACTTACTGACATTTGGTGTCATAGGATATTCCTATTTGAACCACAACTATTCCGAGGTCTTGGCTTAACCTGTATACTATCCTGAGTCTGACAGGTAGGAGTGGTCAGTAAGTACAGAGGTTCTGTCGGGAACCCTGTAAGGTTTAAATAAAAAAACAAAATTTAGAACAAGGGGTATTTCTGGTATTTAAAATTTGAGGTAAAAAAGCTGTCAGACGGGATGAGGGTTCTTTCCGGGTTTCGAGGGAAAATTTGGGAAGGGTCCTTACAACCGGTATATGGTAGAACCGGTACAAAGAGTGGAAGTACGAGCTCCATATGTACTACAAGAGCTGGAGTTCCCCAACGAAAGCCCTTTCGAATCCTCCAACCGAGTTGAAGGAGGAGGGTCGGTTGACCGAGTAGAGCTGGTTGTGCACCCATTTTGAGGCCCTCGATTTTCTGGTACGTGCCAACTATAAGAATTTTTTCATTATTTTCGCTTTTATGTCCAATTTGAATATAATGATTGTTTTTACTAATAAACAGCAGAGATCAGCGGCCAACAAAAAAAAAACTGGGCGGAGAAGAAATTCAACCACTATGAGGGCTCGCGACCAATTGTTTTCTATCTCGCGGACCAGCGAACGCAAGGTTCGTTGTGGCCGGAGATGGACGTCTGGGGGCAACTCAATGCCAACCACGACAACGAGGCGTCTGACGAAATTTACGTATGTATATCCTTTTGTATATTAAATGTTACGATTCAATTTCCATAATTAAATTTCTAATTATTATTTATTTCAATTTGTAGAGGGGGATGGAGGAAGACATGGATCGTAAACAGGCTGAGCTGTCGCAACAGTAACCTAACGTTCCGTTGGAGCAGCAGCTACTGGATCTTGCTAGGTCGGTGGAGATATGTACAGAAGGCTGGGGAGGCGTCCAGGGACGATCATTCAGGGGGTGGGAGACGCGATGATTCAGGATCTCAAGAATGGCTCTTCGAGTTCTTGTCGGGGAGCCAACGAGTAGAGCGAGAAGTTCATGGAGCTCCAGAGCAACTTCACGAATCTTTAGAGCTAATTCCAAATGTTGATCGAGTGCATGATTGCGTAGGAGATGCATATTTCTCCGCTTCTCCAGCAACAGGCTCAGTAGCAGGTCAACCAGCAGCCCGACGAATACCCCGACTAGCCACCGAGCCATTTGATAGGACGTGTAATAAATTTTTAGTTATGTAAAACATTTGTACAAATATTTTTTGAAATATATTTGTTTCGTTTTATTTATTTTAATTATATTTGTTTTAAAATATATTTATTATAACTAATATTTAAATATTTTAATTATGTATCAAAATAAATTAATTATAATTAATATTAAAATATATAAATTATTTTTAATTATATATATTATTAAAAAAACAAAGGCTTGGCAAAGTGGAACTACATTGGGTTCCTGGTCACTGAATATGTCACCACTTCGCCCGATGAATTTGTCATGTTCGTCGGGCAAAACTCATGATGCTGACAGATTTTTTCGTTGGGCAAATGGCGTTGACTGATGGTGTTTGTCCCACGAAATGTTGCCCGCCAAATAATGTCGTCGGGCTACACTAGGCTTTGCCAAACAAATACTTATTTTTCGTCGGGCAAGATTAGGCCAGACGGGAGGGGCCCGACGACCGTTGCCCGAAGAAGATTCGTAGTTTTTCGTTTTGCCCGACGAATGTGTGTCTTGTCCGATGAGGCTTATTCATCGGGCAAGATCGTTTTTCCTGTAGTGAATATAGTATTTTTCATGTGCATTTTATATTTATAAACATCCAAATATCAAATATGCAAATAAATACGACTTAAATTGGGCTTCGCTTAGTTATCCATATGAATTAACCTAAAGGATGGTTTATTTTGATATTTGTTATCAAAATCATCAATTTAGTTTAATACTTATATGCATGACTGAATGATCTCTAATTTGATTATTTTGTCTCATTCCCAAACCCCCCCCCCCCCCCCCCCCCCCCCACCTCACCTTCCATTATGTCTCACTTTACCTCATGTGCTTATATTTCATTTTTTCAGTTTGTCCTATTCCGTACGTCAACTCCGATATTAAAAACCTAACTTGCTGATGTGGCAAGTGTATGTATGCAAAATTCAGGTATTCTAGAATTTTAAATGAAATAAATTAAAAAATAAGAACAAAACATAAAATAAACAACTAAAAACAACTTAACGAAAACAATTATGAAACTTTTTTTTTTTTACCAGAAGATCAGAAACTTTATTAATAACGAATAGAGACACCAGCATCAGATGCTAAGGTGTCAAATAACCAATCCGACCCTAACTCATCCCAACAATGGTACCCACCAGTCTTAGAAACAAAACCAGCTACAAGGTGAGCAGCTCTATTAGCTTGCCTGGAAGCATAAACAAATTGAACCTTCTCCAGTCTCGAGGCCATTGCATGGATATCAAAAATAAGACAGTCAAGATCAGCATCACCATGGTTCTGGCCAAGAAGGATCTGGACCAGTCCCAAAGCGTCAGACTCCATCACCACCCGCTCGTGGCCAACCATCAAACAATGGGGAAGGGCACTACGCATTGCCTCTGCTTCAGCCACCATACTCGACTTCAGACAAAGACCCCCTTTCCCTCCTACAAACACCAGTAATCCAAAACTATCTTGAATAACCCAACCAACCCCTCCGCTCGCCGTATCTCGACACTAAGCACCATCAAAATTTACCTTTAGGAGGCCCATGCCCGGTTTCTTCCAAATATTCATTGTCGCATCATCACTCAAATTTGGCGGTCTAGGCTGTGAGAAATGTCCGCCCAACGCCGGATCTCCAAGCTCCCGGAACTTCGACACACCCTTGAGGAGCTCGGTATTGGCCTCCTCTGGGTGAATAGGACTCCCCTCAAACAACAACCGATTCCGACATTTCGATATTCTCCAAAGTCCAAATGTGAGTGTCTGAATCAGTTCCACCTTTTGGGGAAACTGGTGAAATTTAGTAATCAAGCACTTCCATATACCCTGAAAATCAGCACCCTCCAAAGCACATACATCAACCATAAGGGGGCTTCCAAACCAGAAAACCTTGGCGAAGGGGCAATGAAAAAATAGGTGGACCTCGGTTTCCACATCAATACCACATACCAGGAAAACCGGATCCACCATTAACCGTCACCGCACCAAGTTGGCTCGGACCCCCAATGCATTGCTGGATCCCCTCCAGATAAATTGCTTAAGCTTCGGTGGCACCTGCATCGCCCATATGTGACTCCACTGCAGACCCTCATCCGACAAGGAGCTGGACTCCCCCTCCCCACGTCTACCTAGCTCCCCATTTCTGTGGAGATACAATGCAACCCCATACGCCGACTTCACCAAATAGCACCCAGTGGTGGTAAAATGCCACATCCACCTATCACCTACGCCCCACCGGCTAAGAGGTAACCGAAGTATAGCATGGGCCTCCTCATGCCGAAAGCATCGAGTTATCAGCTCAGCCTTCCAAGTGTGAGTATCCTTATCAATTAAATCTTTCACATAATGAGGAATATATGGGTGGGAAGAGGTCACCTTGAATGTGTATGGAATTGGCACCCATGGATCAGATGTAGCCTGTACTTGCGCACCATCCCCAATCCTCCACCGCAAGCCCACCACTAGTACTTTCTGGCCTTGAAGAAGACCTTTCCACCCCCAAGAGGACCTACGGCCTACCTGTGCCTGGAGGAACGAGCCATTAGGGTAGTACTTGTCTCACAACACCTGGGCTAGGAGCAATGCTGGATCATGAATAATGCGCCAGCCAATCTTCCCCAACATTGCCAAGTTGAAGCACTCCAAGTCCCAGAATCCAAGCCCACCCACTTTCTTTACTCATGACACTTTCTTCCAGGAAACCCAGTGGATACACCGTTGGCCATGCTGTTTTCCCCACCAGTAGTTGGCAATTAACTTCTCAATATCCCGACATACCCCCACTGAAAGCTTGAAACACGACATGGCATAGTTAGGCATGGCCATGGCCACCGCCTTGATCAAAATCTCCTTCGCCGCGGGGATAGAAATTGCTCTGACCACCCCTGCACCCTGCTGGCAATTCTGTTTCGGACTTCATCAAAATTAACCTTCTTCGATAGACCAAAATCCACTTGGAGTCCAACATATTTCCCAAACCCGTCCCATGCCGTAATCTGGCATCTCCGAGCCAGCCTCCCCCGTAGGCGTCTAGGGCAATTCCCCCCAAAGAATAATGAACTTTTCTCCAAATTAATTAGCTGGCCAGATGCCACAGCATAACAATCCAGGATGTTCTTTACCTCATCAATCTCCCTGGCCGTAGCCCGACAAAAGACAACCGCATCATCAGCAAAGAACAGGTGGGTGATGCGCACATTACTGGACTCAAGAAGGTGTAATCCGTGTAAGGCCCCCTCCTCCCCCCGACACCGGAAGAGGGCGGATAGTCCTTCCGCACAGACCAAGAACAGAAATGGTGACATGGGATCCCCCTGTCTAAGTCCCCGGTTATGGGAGAAATAACCCGTTTCTTCCCCGTTGACCAATACACTATAAGAGACCGAAGACATACATTCATACACAAAGCCACAGAACCGGTCATCCACCCCAATTCCCTTAAGCATATCAATCACAAATTTCCACTCCACCCTATCATATGACGTTGCCATATCCAACTTGAGAGCCATATTCTTATCTTCCCATTGCCCACATTCTTAGCGACCCGCCACGAAGGCTGACTGATTGACACTGATAATCCGATTCAACACCAATTTTAAACGATTAGTAAGGAGTTTCGAAATGACCTTATATATGACATTGCACAAGGCAATCGGCCGGAGCCTGGACATCTTGGTTGGGCTAGGAACTTTGGGAATCAAGCAGAGATGCGTATAATTGATTTTCCTCAACAACCGTCCAGACCTCCAGAAATGCGTCACCATTTCAAAAATATCCTCCCCCACCACCTCCCAATTTTTTGGAAAAGCCTCCGGTGACTCCATCTGGTCCAGGGGCCTTAGATGGATTGATCTGAAACATCACCCTCTGCACCTCATCCCGAGTGATGGGAGTCACAAGAGCCTCATTTTCCTCTTGCGTGACCCGCCGCCCAATAAACTCTACGATGTCCGGACATGGAGAGGGATCAGTAGTAGTGAACAATCGATCAAAATACTCCACCACTACTTGATTCATGTGGGGTCCCTCCTCTACCCACTCCCCGTCCCGGTTTTCAAGACCACGAAGTCTATTGAACCTTCGCCGTTTAACTGTGGAAGCATGGAAGAATTTCGTGTTTTTATCCCCCTCTTGTAACCAATTAACCCGAGCCTTTTGTTTCCAGTAGCACTCTACTTCACGGATTAACCGCTTCAGCTCAATCTCTTTATGCCGAACCCACACACCATCAAAGGAGGGTTGGACATAAGCACTACGTAACTGCCGTTATACTTCCTCAATAAGCACCTTGTTTTTTCGCTGATTCCTCCTTCTCCACCCAAGAAGACCCGATCGCACTCCCTTCTATTTCTCACAGACCTGAAATGCTTTTGAGCCTTGGGTCTCCCGGTGCCAGCACTCCGCAATCATCTGTCTGCACTCCTGGTCATTCCCCCATCTAGGGTCAAAAACAAATCGCCCCTTCAGCCGGCGCAAAGACGGAGAAAGATGTAGGTGCATCATCAGATGGTCAGATCCTTGAAGAAGAGTGCTACTAGAAACCAAGAATGAGCTGAAACGGTTTAGACCAAGAATGATCGTATTGTTTGTTCTTAATAATTTTTTTTAAGAAAAATGGGTTTTAAAGAAGTTTTTAATTGAACTTCTGGAGTTTCATTTTTTTTTCTTCGCTAAGTTTGTTTTTAGTTGTTTATTTTATGTTTTGTTCTTATTTTTGAATTTATTATATTTAAAAATCTAGAATAATTGACTATTCATCAAGTCAACCTTTTAATCTCAAAGTTGACGGACAATAAAAATGCTTAACAAATGAATAGGCGATGGACAATAAAATTATTAAGAACAGACAATACGATGATTCTTGGTCTAAAAATTCCGATAGGGTTGTAGCCTTTGCTCCCTCCATATTTGGTAGAGAGAAAGAATTGTGATGTAGAAGAAGAACAAAGAAAATTTGTTTGTTGAGATAATGGGGTGGGTCCTAATTTTCTCATTAAGTTTTTAATATAATTTTTTGAATGTTTTATTTATTTATTAACTTTAAAAATCAATCATGACTAAATTTACAAACATATTCACATCAATCTATAAGTTAACGATTTTAATAACGGAATTGATGGAAAATAAATCACAGTGAAGAAAGTGAGACTCAATGAAAAGCACAAAGGACAAATAAATAAATAAGCCTTTAAAAGAATGAACCAATGAGTTTATAACATGTATATGTCAAAATTTAATTAATCAAAATGGCACATATGCGCACCTTATTGTTGTCTATGTTAGTAGAGTATGAGGGTATCATTGTTGGGATGAATTGGGGACGGAGTGGTTGTTTGATACTTTAGCTTCGGACGCTGGTGTTTCAATTCGTTATTAATAAAGCTCTTTACTTTTTGATAAAAAATAAAAATAAATAGCAATAAGATGCACCAATTTTTCTATGTGTTAATCTGTCTAACACCTTTTTTTTGGCATATTATTTAAAATGCACCAAGAACAAGTCAGCGAATCTTAAAATGCACCCAGAATTGAAATTTGCCTCACTTTGCACCCAGAATAAGCATTTTGTTACCTCCATTGTACCATTCGTCAGTCTCTGTTACTAACGACGTTAAAAGTGCTGATATGGCAGTAATATTACAAAATTTGTAGGGGCAATTAAGATATTTGTTATATTTTATTAAATTATATATTAAAATTCTTTTTAAAAAATTAAAACTAATTTTAATTACCCTTCCCCTTCCCCTTCCCCAACCCACCCGACCACCTTCGTCTCCCTTGTCTCTCTCTCTAGACCTCCGCCCACTCGCCTTGCCAATTTTCCATGGAGTTGCTCGCCGTCAAAGACGTCAAAGCTCTGAGAAACGCACACTTCGATTCGAATCAAGAGCTCTTCCTCTCCCTCATTGCCTACAACGATGAGGGATTGTACTTCTTCATCGAGTAATTCATTTGGCTGGTCAAATCGGGGTTGATCGACAAGAAGCGCGCGCACAATTTGCAGAGAATTAGCGCTTAGGCTAAGTTCATTGGGTACGTCGGTAGCATTTCGTTGAAATTTAGGGATTTGGATCGGATTTCCGAATATGGGAAGAGCTTAAAATCGAGCATTGAGATCGCGGAAACAAAGGGAAATAGGTGTCTGAAAGAGAAGGAGAGGTTGAGGAAACTGTGTGAAAAGAAATTGATGAAAGTTAAAAGTAGTTCATAGCTACCCCATTTGTTAAAAGTAGCTGTTTATGAGAAAGATAAGGGAAGAGGGAGAAAATATTGGGGACAACAAGATTTTGAGTAAGAGGAAGATCGATTGAGTGGAGGTAAAAGGCATAGGAGGTGGACTCAGTTTCTGGTTTAGGATCAGAAAGTCGGCCTCAAAGGCTTTGGTTCACTCCCGATCTAGGCGGCTGTGGCGGCGTGAACAGGAGGTATGAATCTCAGAAACTTTGAATGTTGAGTAAGTTAGGAGGTGATGATTGATGGTTAAATAAAATCGAAATTGATATATATTTTTCTATAATCGTTGATGAATTTGGGAACTAATGCCTGAAGTTGATGCGAATTGTTGTTGGAGAAACCTATAATGTTGATAAATTGCATAAATGGTATATATTAAAAACAGAATTTGCAGTTGTAATTCATTTAGTGTGTTTTGTCAAAGAAAAGCAGTTGAAATTGAAAATGTTGAATATCATTGGTGTAGGGATGGAGCAGAAGATTGGAATTCTAGTATGCTTCAAAGGCAAGTGGGTAAAAAATGGAGGCGATTGGGCGGAGGTCCAGAAAGGGAGACGAGGGTGATCAGGTGGGTTGGGGAAGGGGACGGGTAATTAAAATTAGTTTTGATTTTTTAAAAATAATTTTAATATAAAACTTAATAAAATATAACAAATATCTAAATTGCCCATATAAATTTTATAATATTACTGTCATATCAGCATTTTTAATGGCGTTAGTAACAGAGACTAACGGATGGTGCAACGAAGGTAACGGAATGCCTGTTCTTGATGCAAAGTGAGGCAAATTTCAGTTCTGAGTGCATTTTGAGACTCGCTGACTTGTTTTGGGTGCATTTCAAGTTATAAGACTTTTTTTTAAACGACAAGAGTGGGACGATTAAAGATTAGGCGAGCAAAACTACACATCCGGGCTCAGTCATCAGACTATTACAGCAGCCTCCCAACGCACAAAGCAATTAAGAGGGAATTGAGTCCCCAATAGAGTGCCCCCTCATCCCTCTAACACCCACACTAGCAAAAATTTATTAAGAAAAATAAATACAACGAGGGGGACATAAAGCCAAAACCTTGCAAAATAAGAAGTTACATCTAGATTTATGGGGGGGGGGGGGGGGGGGGGGGGGGGGGGGGGGGGGGGAGGGGACATAAACCTTACCCCTCAAAAATGAAAAACGAAGATAAAATACTCATTAAGAAGGTGAGACAAAACGGTAAGCTGGGATGCCAAGAAAATCCGAATTCATGAATGGAATGAAAGGGAAGGGCATCATACCAGACAACTGTAGAGGATAACAAACCTAAATTGGCTAGTTTGTCAGCTACTGCATTTCCTTCGCGGAAAATATGAGAACAACGGAAAGTCATATGCTTTAAAAGAAATAGACAATTCGCCCAACAAATTCGAAGAGGCCACGGTGGAGAAAAAGTGGCTAAAGTAAAACAAGAAACCACACTAGAAGAATCCCTTTTTGGAGGATATGATGAGAGCTTGCAGAAGGCTTTTGGCACTACATTGCATTTTAGTACAGCTTTTCACCCTCAGACGGATGGTCAGTCTGAGAGGACAATCCAGATTTTGGAGGATATGATGAGAGCTTGTGTACTACAGTTTAAAGGAAACTGGGATTCACATCTGGCTCTGATGGAATTTGCTTATAATAATAGTTATCAGTCGAGTATTGGGATGTCTCCTTTCGAGGCACTGTATGGGAGACAGTGCAGGACACCTCTATGCTGGAACGAAGTGGGTGAAAGGAAACTGTTAACACCAGAGTTGGTTGATACGACTGAGGAAAAGATAAGGATCATCAGAGAAAGGTTGAAGACAGCTCAGGATCGCCAGAAGAGCTATGCAGACCGTAGAACCAGAGACCTCGAGTTTGAGGTAGGTGATTGGGTGTTCTTGAAACTATCTCCTTGGAAGGGAGTTGTACGTTTTGGTAGACGAGGAAAACTGAGTCCTCGCTACATTGGTCCATATGAGATTTTGGAGAGGATAGGACCAGTGGCATATCGTCTTGCTTTACCATCGGAATTATCCAGAGTTCATAATGTTTTCCATGTATCTTTGCTCCGGAAATATCTGTTTGATGAGTCTCATGTGTTGGAAGAGCAACCACTTGAGCTGAAAGATGATTTGACCTTTGAGGAGCAACCGGTGCAAATTTTGGATTGGAAAGAGAAGGTACTGCGCAGAAAGAGTATTCCTCTAGTTAAAGTGTTGTGGAGGAATCATAACGTGGAGGAAGCCACGTGGGAAACTGAGGAACTAATGAGGACGCAGTATCCTTATTTGTTCCAAGAGTAGAGTTGAATTTCGGGGACGAAATTTCTTAAGGGGGGTAGATTGTAACAACCCAGAATTTTAATTATTGGATTTAATTAAATTATTTATGTAAAATGACGATTTTGCCCTTGCTTGTTAAAGGGCATGGAAATCAAGTTTTGGTTTCGAAACCTTTTCGGTGGTGTTTTGTATACCGTTGCGTAGGTCTCGAACTCACGAGTTCGTAGACAGGCGGCACGCGGAAAACGGAGTTCGTAGACGAGAGTTATGGGTCTAAATGTGCAAGGGCATTTTGGTAATTTGGTTTTGGGAGAGATATTTTGTTACCCCAAAACAGTGTAATCTGATCCATCTTTAATTCATCTTTATCATCTCTTTCGTCTCTCTCTGTGACAAAACAAACACACAAACCCAAACCACCCGAACCGTGCGAAATTCACCCAAACACCCACAAAAGTCAACATTGATTTCAAGGCCTCATCTTCCAGTTTTGATCCACTAATCGTGTTCTACTCCTTCCCGTGATCACAACCGTACCAACCATCGAAGGAGAGGACCACGGAGGAAGCCGAACCGAGAATAGGAAGTTTCGGACTTTCCGATCGATTTTCCGGCTAGCACAGGTATGTGTTTGATGTTTTAAGCTCATATTTGGATTCCTGGGTTTGAGTAGATAGATTTAGACGTAAAATTCGTGAAAAATGGTTGAGTTTTGAAGAAGTTGGAAAGCTTGGAGTTTCGGTCGGAAATGGAGGATTCCGGCGAAACCAGACGGCGGCGGAGGTGGTGGTCCGGTCATCTTCTCCGGCCAACCTCCGGCGACGGTGACGGCAGCCGGTCATCTTCTCCGGCGAGTCGCCGGTGACCGGTCAGGTTGAGTTGAACCGGTCCGGTCGAGTGAACCGGTCGGGTCAGTTGAACCGGTCCAGTCGAGTTGAACCGGTCGGGTTGAGTGAACCGGTCAGGCCGAGTTGGACCGGGTCGGGCCGAGTTGGACCGGGTTGGACCGGTCCAGGCGCGTGGGTACTGTAGCAGGCGCGTGGCCGGCGCGTGAGGGCGCGTGGCGGCGCGTGAGCGCGTGTTCCGACCTTCCGTCGGCGCGTGGCGGCGCGTGGGGCCGAGTCTGAGGTCACGGTGGCGCGTGACAGTTAGTTTTTGACGTTTCGGACCTGTTGGCGCAGGTTTCGAGTCGATCGGATGTCGTTTAGGGGTTGTTTCGGACGTTTTAAGGTTGCTGCGTTTTCTAGGACAGCATCGTTAGACTCCCGGGATTTATGGGGTTTATACTTAAGATTATTATTATTAGCTGGTAATCCCGATTATTAATTTGGACAGGCGATACTGCTCCAGGAACCTCAGGGGAGCGTACAGTTCGGGATTGAGCGTGCTTGAACAGGTTTGTGAGTGGACTTTGATTTATAAACTATAATGCATGCATAAATGTATCTTTGATTTAAATACTGTTGAGTATGAGTGAAATGAATTTCTGGATTTTAGAAATGATACTGGACACATATTTTACAATATTTCAGTGAAAGTATGTTTTGAGAAATGACCTGATTTTGTACTCGATTTTGATATCGTTTTGACGTGGTAACTATTTGAGTATGTGATTTGGGTTTTGACTCATAATTGTGATTTTACCGATTTTGGCCATAAAATGATGTTTCAAAGAATTTGGCTTAGGCCGCGAAACAAAGATTTCGAAGTATGGATTTGATTCACTGATTCCCGTCCCGATGATTGTTGTTGCTCTGACTGGTGTTGAGGAGCATGACTCTACCAGTTGTTGAGGGTTCGGACCTTAGGTGTTGAGGAGTATGTCTCCGCCGGGTCGCGAAACTGTCTATGCATAGTACAGATATTACAGACAGTACATATGGTGCACAGAGTTGTACAGATTTGAACACATCTCAAGGGATACCCTGATGTGTTATGAATATGTCGGGAACAGTGAATTCTTGATTTTGAGATATTATGTGTCCGATTGAACCAAATGATTTGAATTTGAGATAATTTGTGTCCAGATTGAATTAAATGATTTTAAACTCATTTGAAGAGAGTTTTCAAACCAAATTGTGGATCACGAGGTATTTTCATTATACAGATTTTATGTGAGTCCAATTAAATGGTTTTAAAGATAAATGTGAATTTTGGATGATTTACATATGATGCTTTTATATGATAAATTGTTTTATGTTATGCATGCATGATTTTATAAATGGAGGGGAAGAAAGGTAATTCTTCGAAAAGGAATTTATAAATGATTATTTTTGTCCACTCACAACTTTTGTGTTTAAATCCCCCTTCAGGCAGTTGAGTAGAGTTGACGCGAACATTGATCTCGAGGCTGAGGCATTAGGATTCCGACTGCGCTGTGTTGTATATTTGAGTAGGATATCTAAATTTTATTCTTGATCCTACTTAGACGCTCTGATATTATGTTGCATTTGATTTGTCGTTAATTACGGGAATTATTGAGTGCTTAAGTCCCTTGTCTGACAAGAGGAAGTATTTATTATGGTTATTATAATTTGTATGGATTGAAGGGTATTTTGGGAACCTTTTCTTAGGTTGTCAGACGGGATCAGGGTTCTTCCCGGATTTCGAGGGGAAATTCGGGACGGGTCCTGAAAATTGGTATCAGAGCACTAGGTTAAATTCCTGCAGACTGTACACTACGTGTACAATTATTTTGGTATTGATGAGTTATAGTTCTTTTCAGCGTAATGCCTCCGAGACGCGAGTTCCGTCAACCGTCGGAAAATATGGGGGACACACCTGAACCTACAGTGGAGCCTGATATGAGGCAGACACTGGAACAATTAGGTCATGCGTTGACTTCTGTACTTCAGAATAGGACTGCTACTGAAGGTTCAGACATTGAGAGAGCCCAGAGATTAGGGGCTACAGTATTTATGGGCGACTCTAGCCCAGATGATGCAAGAGAGTGGATTACTCGTTTAGAGCGAGTGTTCTCGGTTATGAGATGTCCTCAGGGGGACAGGGTGTTGTTAGCCACTTTTCTGCTGGGTGGTTCCGCTTATGATTGGTGGAGTGCATTAGAGGTATCAGGTTGGGAAGTCAGTACCATTACCTGGGCGACCTTTCGGGAGAAGTTCCTCGAGCAATTTTATCCTTGCTCGTACCGAGATGCCAGGGAGGCTGAGTTCATACACCTACAGCAGGGAGATTTGACAGTGGCTCAGTATGAGCAGAGATTTTTAGAGTTGGCCCGTTTTGCACCAGCTCTAGTGGTAACCGAGAGGGACAGACGCCGCAGATTTGAAAATGGGCTGAGGGGCGAACTTCGGTCAACGGTAACGGCTGCAGCCCATACTTCATTGAGAGATGCGTCTGACGCTGCAGCTCGTGTAGAGTTGAGCATGGGTGTGCCAGTCCAGCAGCAGTTTAGGGGTTCCAGGCGACACAGGGATCGCTGGGATGTTGGAACCTCTAGCCAGGGACCGTCCAAGAGAGGCAGTTACAGCTCTGGATCTACTGCGGGTGAGGGATCTGGTTCAGGCAGTGGCGGAGTCAGACAGGCACCCCAGTCATCCGCCCGTTCTAGTGGTGCTTCTGTGCAATCAACTAGAAGACCGAGTGGCAGCTCAGGTAGCACTGGATGTTTCTTTTGTGGGGAGAGTGGTCACATCAAGAGATTTTGCCCACATTTGTATCCGGCTAGTAGTTCCTGGGGGCGGGGTGCTGCTGAACAGGGGCAGAGGACATTTCAGACGCCCGGTTTTGCAGCTGGAAGTCAGAGTCAATCCAGTAGGGCCAACAAGGCCAATTGGACAAACAGGCCCCGTGGGTCCAACAGGGCCAGAGGCAGACAGTGGGGTCGTGGTCGATCGTTTGATACACAAGCTCGAGTGTTTGCTATGTCGCAACAGGAGGCCCGAGCAGCACCAGATGTAGTCACGGGTATGTTATCTATTTTTAACCGTGATGCTTATGTTTTAATAGATCCTGGGGCTACTCATTCTTTCATTTCTCGGGGTTTTACATTATTTGCTGATAGAGAATTGTCTCCGATTGGTTGGGACATGGGTGTTAGTACTCCTACTGGGAATATGTTAGTGGCGAATCTCGTGATTCGAAATTGTCCAGTGTTAGTGGAAGGTCATGCATTAGAGGCAGATTTAATTCCCCTAGATATTTTTGATTTTGATGTGATTCTGGGGATGGATTGGTTGACTATGCACCATGCCTCTATTGATTGTTATGACAAAAGAGTGGATTTCCGGAGTCCAGGTTTACCGGAACTTACATTCAGAGGAGATCGTAGGGTACTACCCTGTGGAGTGATATCAGCTTTGACTGCTGAGAAATTGCTGAGGAAAGGTTGTGAGGGTTACTTGGCTCATGTGTTTGATTCTCGGGATACTTCGATGAGAGTGGAGGATATTCCCGTGGTGAGTGAATTCTCTGATGTGTTTCCAGATGATCTTCCGGGATTGCCACCTCACCG
The DNA here is from genome assembly GCA_037349345.1 of Oemleria cerasiformis. Lineage (NCBI taxonomy): Eukaryota > Viridiplantae > Streptophyta > Magnoliopsida > Rosales > Rosaceae > Oemleria > Oemleria cerasiformis. Next base: position 5,445,962 of record JAZGTL010000016.1, read on the forward strand.
GGAGATTGAGTTCACTATCGAGCTTTTGCCAGGTACTCAACCTATCTCACAGGCACCGTATAGGATGGCACCGGCAGAATTGCGAGAGTTAAAGACTCAGTTGCAGGACTTGGTGAATATGGGATTTATTCGCCCAAGTGTTTCACCTTGGGGTGCACCAGTGTTATTTGTGAGGAAAAAAGATGGTGGGTTGAGGTTGTGTATCGACTACCGGAAGCTAAACATGGCTACGGTGCGGAATAAGTATCCTTTGCCAAGGATAGATGATTTGTTTGATCAACTTAAGGGGGCAAGATATTTTTCGAAAATCGGATACCACCAGTTGAGGATCAGAGAAGGGGATGTTGAGAAAACAGCTTTCAGGACTCGTTATGGTCATTATGAGTTCCTGGTGATGCCTTTCGGGTTGACTAATGCTCCAGCAGCATTTATGGATTTGATGAACAGGGCCGTTGACTCGGTTGACGAGGAAAGGAGTCAAGTTTGACTGGGGAGCTGATTGTGAACAGGGATTTCAGGAGCTGAAGAGGAGGTTGACTTCTGCTCCAGTATTGACCATTCCTGATGATACTGGTGGATTCGAGGTGTATAGTGATGCATCATTGCGGGGTATAGGCTGCGTGTTGATGCAGCATGGAAAGGTGATAGCTTATGCTTCTAGACAACTTAAACCCCATGAGTTGAATTACCCCACACATGATTTGGAATTAGCTGCAGTGGTGCATGCATTGAAAATATGGAGACATTATTTGTACGGGGAGACGTGTCGGATCTTTACCGACCATAAGAGTTTGAAGTACTTGTTCACCCAAAAATACCTGAATCTGAGGCAGAAAAGATGGCTTGAGTTAATAAAGGATTATGATTGTACTATAGAGTACCATCCAGGGAAAGCCAATGTTGTGGCAGATGCTTTAAGCAGGAAATCCATGGGTTCTTTAGCCCATTTGCATACAGTCTACTTACCATTACTGGTAGAGTTCCGTAGAGCAGGGATAGTACTGGACATGGATAGCCAGGGGGCTTTGTTGGCTAGTTTTCATGTGAGGCCTGTGCTGATTGATCGGATTATTGAGGCTCAACTCCAGGACCCTACATTGTGCATTATCAGGATGGAGTTAGAGGCTGGAAACAGGCAGGACTATGCACTTAGGGATGATGGAGCATTGGTTAGGGATGGTCGGTTGTGCGTACCGAATGAGCTGGAACTAAAGAGGGAAATTCTTGATGAGGCTCATAGTTCGGCTTACGCTATGCATCCAGGAGGTACCAAGATGTATCATACCCTAAGGAAATATTATTGGTGGACTGGGATGAAAAGGGAGATTGCTGAGTTTGTGAGTAGATGCCTGACGTGCCAGCAAGTGAAAGCAGAGAGGCAGAAACCATATGGGGCACTTCAACCATTACCTATTCCGGAATGGAAGTGGGATCACATTACGATGGATTTTGTGTATAAACTTCCAAGAACACAGAAAGGACATGATGGGATATGGGTAATTGTTGATAGACTCACGAAGTCTGCACATTTCTTGCCAGTGCGGGAAGATTTTCGGATGAGTCAGTATGCCAAATTGTTCATTGATGAGATCATACGGCTACATGGGACTCCAGAGTCCATTGTTTCGGACAGGGATCCTAGATTTACCTCCAGGTTTTGGCGGAGTTTGCAGAAGGCTTTTGGCACTACATTGCATTTTAGTACAGCTTTTCACCCTCAGACGGATGGTCAGTCTGAGAGGACAATCCAGATTTTGGAGGATATGATGAGAGCTTGTGTACTACAGTTTAAAGGAAACTGGGATTCACATCTGGCTCTGATGGAATTTGCTTATAATAATAGTTATCAGTCGAGTATTGGGATGTCTCATTTCGAGGCACTGTATGGGAGACAGTGCAGGACACCTCTATGCTGGAACGAAGTGGGTGAAAGGAAACTGTTAACACCAGAGTTGGTTGATACGACTGAGGAAAAGATAAGGATCATCAGAGAAAGGTTGAAGACAGCTCAAGATCGCCAGAAGAGCTATGCAGACCGTAGAACCAGAGACCTCGAGTTTGAGGTAGGTGATTGGGTGTTCTTGAAACTATCTCCTTGGAAGGGAGTTGTACGTTTTGGTAGACGAGGAAAACTGAGTCCTCGCTACATTGGTCCATATGAGATTTTGGAGAGGATAGGACCAGTGGCATATCGTCTTGCTTTACCATCGGAATTATCCAGAGTTCATAATGTTTTCCATGTATCTTTGCTCCGGAAATATCTGTTTGATGAGTCTCATGTGTTGGAAGAGCAACCACTTGAGCTGAAAGATGATTTGACCTTTGAGGAGCAACCGGTGCAAATTTTGGATTGGAAAGAGAAGGTACTGCGCAGAAAGAGTATTCCTCTAGTTAAAGTGTTGTGGAGGAATCATAACGTGGAGGAAGCCACGTGGGAAACTGAGGAACTAATGAGGACGCAGTATCCTTATTTGTTCCAAGAGTAGAGTTGAATTTCGGGGACGAAATTTCTTAAGGGGGGTAGATTGTAACAACCCAGAATTTTAATTATTGGATTTAATTAAATTATTTATGTAAAATGACGATTTTGCCCTTGCTTGTTAAAGGGCATGGAAATCAAGTTTTGGTTTCGAAACCTTTTCGGTGGTGTTTTGTATACCGTTGCGTAGGTCTCGAACTCACGAGTTCGTAGCCAGGCGGCACGCGGAAAACGGAGTTCGTAGACGAGAGTTATGGGTCTAAATGTGCAAGGGCATTTTGGTAATTTGGTTTTGGGAGAGATATTTTGTTACCCCAAAACAGTGTAATCTGATCCATCTTTAATTCATCTTTATCATCTCTTTCGTCTCTCTCTGTGACAAAACAAACACACAAACCCAAACCACCCGAACCGTGCGAAATTCACCCAAACACCCACAAAAGTCAACATTGATTTCAAGGCCTCATCTTCCAGTTTTGATCCACTAATCGTGTTCTACTCCTTCCCGTGATCACAACCGTACCAACCATCGAAGGAGAGGACCACGGAGGAAGCCGAACCGAGAATAGGAAGTTTCGGACTTTCCGATCGATTTTCCGGCTAGCACAGGTATGTGTTTGATGTTTTAAGCTCATATTTGGATTCCTGGGTTTGAGTAGATAGATTTAGACGTAAAATTCGTGAAAAATGGTTGAGTTTTGAAGAAGTTGGAAAGCTTGGAGTTTCGGTCGGAAATGGAGGATTCCGGCGAAACCAGACGGCGGCGGAGGTGGTGGTCCGGTCATCTTCTCCGGCCAACCTCCGGCGACGGTGACGGAAGCCGGTCATCTTCTCCGGCGAGTCGCCGGTGACCGGTCAGGTTGAGTTGAACCGGTCCGGTCGAGTGAACCGGTCGGGTCAGTTGAACCGGTCGGGTCGAGTTGAACCGGTCGGGTTGAGTGAACCGGTCAGGTCGAGTTGGACCGGGTCGGGCCGAGTTGGACCGGTCCAGGCGCGTGGGTACTGTAGCAGGCGCGTGGCCGGCGCGTGAGGGCGCGTGGCGGCGCGTGAGCGCATGTTCCGACCTTCCGTCGGCGCGTGGCGGCGCGTGGGGCCGAGTCTGAGGTCACGGTGGCGCGTGACAGTTAGTTTTTGACGTTTCGGACCTGTTGGCGCAGGTTTCGAGTCGATCGGATGTCGTTTAGGGGTTGTTTCGGACGTTTTAAGGTTGCTGCGTTTTCTAGGACAGCATCGTTAGACTCCCGGGAGTTATGGGGTTTATACTTAAGATTATTATTATTAGCTGGTAATCCCGATTATTAATTTGGACAGGCGATACTGCTCCAGGAACCTCAGGGGAGCGTACAGTTCGGGATTGAGCGTGCTTGAACAGGTTTGTGAGTGGACTTTGATTTATAAACTATAATGCATGCATAAATGTATCTTTGATTTAAATACTGTTGAGTATGAGTGAAATGAATTTCTGGATTTTAGAAATGATACTGGACACATATTTTACAATATTTCAGTGAAAGTATGTTTTGAGAAATGACCTGATTTTGTACTCGATTTTGATATCGTTTTGACGTGGTAACTATTTGAGTATGTGATTTGGGTTTTGACTCATAATTGTGATTTTACCGATTTTGGCCATAAAATGATGTTTCAAAGAATTTGGCTTAGGCCGCGAAACAAAGATTTCGAAGTATGGATTTGATTCACTGATTCCCGTCCCGATGATTGTTGTTGCTCTGACTGGTGTTGAGGAGCATGACTCTACCAGTTGTTGAGGGTTCGGACCTTAGGTGTTGAGGAGTATGTCTCCGCCGGGTCGCGAAACTGTCTATGCATAGTACAGATATTACAGACAGTACATATGGTACACAAAGTTGTACAGATTTGAACACATCTCAAGGGATACCCTGATGTGTTATGAATATGTCGGGAACAGTGAATTCTTGATTTTGAGATATTATGTGTCCGATTGAACCAAATGATTTGAATTTGAGATAATTTGTGTCCAGATTGAATTAAATGATTTTAAACTCATTTGAAGAGAGTTTTCAAACCAAATTGTGGATCACGAGGTATTTTCATTATACAGATTTTATGTGAGTCCAATTAAATGGTTTTAAAGATAAATGTGAATTTTGGATGATTTACATATGATGCTTTTATATGATAAATTGTTTTATGTTATGCATGCATGATTTTATAAATGGAGGGGAAGAAAGGTAATTCTTCGAAAAGGAATTTATAAATGATTATTTTTGTCCACTCACAACTTTTGTGTTTAAATCCCCCTTCAGGCAGTTGAGTAGAGTTGACGCGAACATTGATCTCGAGGCTGAGGCATTAGGATTCCGACTGCGCTGTGTTGTATATTTGAGTAGGATATCTAAATTTTATTCTTGATCCTACTTAGACGCTCTGATATTATGTTGCATTTGATTTGTCGTTAATTACGGGAATTATTGAGTGCTTAAGTCCCTTGTCTGACAAGAGGAAGTATTTATTATGGTTATTATAATTTGTATGGATTGAAGGGTATTTTGGGAACCTTTTCTTAGGTTGTCAGACGGGATCAGGGTTCTTCCCGGATTTCGAGGGGAAATTCGGGACGGGTCCTGAAAGCTTTACACAATCCATCTGAGATCCCAAGAGAAAGTAAAATTAGCCTATCCAAAACACCACGAACATGACCAGGAACAATACCGCCTACCTGCCCAACCTAAGCCAAAGTAGAACAATATATGCGAGAAAAAGAAAGGGGTATATTATCAAACTTCACCTTATTATGCATCTTCCAAATCCCCATTAACAAGAAACATTATAAAGCTGATAAGAGAACCTCTTCGAAATGAAAACAAGCCACATATCTAAAAAAGTGCCAGTAAGAGGAAGAATAGTTCCAAATTGAGAAGCAAACCAAAACGGTTGAGCGAAATCACAGCTGAAAAATAGGTGCTCAGTGGTTTCAGAGTTGTTGTTACATAGCTGACAGATAGAGACCAAAGGGATACCTCGCCGCTAGAGCTGATTCTCAGTAGGAAGCTTACGAGACATAAGTCTCCAAACAAGAAGGGAAAATGGGGAAGAATGAAAGGATTCCAAATAACAGTACCCTAACTCTGAACAGAAAAACTTCATACCCATCAGAAAAAGAAAACTGACAACGAATAACTTCATACCCATCAGAAAAAGAAAACTCACCAGAAGGAGAAGCCTCCCAGACCAACAAATCTTTTGTATCATCCATAGGAAAAGTAACATTAAGAATTGCAGTGGCCAACTTGGGAAAATTTGAGGCAAAAAATGAAGGAATAGCCCAATTCTCCATATAAAGCATGTCTGATACCATAGTGAGAAAAAATAAAGGAGCAAGCTCAATGGCACAAAGTTCCTCTAGAATAGGCCTTCCCAACCAGTTATCAATCCAAAAAGAAACTCGGGATCCATCACCAATTACCCAATGACATTGCTGAAATAGGAGGGGGAGAATAGACTTGACACCAAGCCAAATAGATGATCGTTTATAATTAGAAGAAACAAGATTCTCGTGCAGCTAAAAACGACCTCTAAAATAATTACTCCAAAGAGAATCAGTTGTAATAGAAACCCATCCAAGCTTCAGAAGAGCATAAGTGTTAAGAAATGGAAGATCACGTAATCCCAAGCCTCCCTCCTTCTTCGACGCACAAATTTGAGACCAAGAAACAGTAACAATTTTTTTGGAACTCACATCACCTGACCAAATGAAGTTACAAGCACAACGCGATAGGGACTATAACAATGATGATGGCCACTAGTAAACTAAAAAACTATGTAGAAACATGCTCATGAAAACAGAGTGGACCAACTGAACCCTACCAGCCACAGACAAGAGCTTACCCTTCCAACCAGTTAACTTAGCTTTTGCTCTATTTGCTAGGGGCTGAAGATGACAACGTCTAGGTTTGCCACAAAATAATGGAACACCCAAATAAATAAAAGGCACTTTACTTTCTTTGAAACCCAATGAGTTCTTAACAATAGCTTTACGATGCCGTGAAGTAGACCTCAAGTAAAAGGTACTCTTATCCTTATTAATAAATTGCCCTGAGGCTTGTCTATATGTTGCTAAAAAAAATGTTGCAGGTTACAGAGGGTGACACCATCACAACTGCAAAAAAAAAATAGATCATCTGCGTATAAAACTTGGGAAGGTGGACCACAATCTCGTGGAACAGAGATTGGCTTGGAAAGACCACTGATTTGAAGCTGGCCTAAACCCCTTGATAACGCCTGCTAAGCCAAACAAAAAAGCAATGGGGATAAAGGGTCCCCTTGCCTGACCCCACTAGAGCAAGAGAAAAAACCATGTGGGGAGCCATTAATTAAAATGGATAGTTTGTCAGATCTCAAAAGAATAGACACCCAATACATAAAACAAGTAGAGAAGCCAAAATTGTGAAGCACCTTCAAAATGAATGAGCAATTTAAGGTATCAAAAGACTTAGCTATATCAACCTTGACTCGCATGTTACCACCACGAGCTAGACTTCTTGTCAAGCACATTAAAGCATTATGATACAAGCCCAATACAATTAGTAATACGACGGTCAGGAATAAAAGTTGCTTGTTCCAAGGAAATGATGGAGACAATAGGACCAAGATGGATTGCAAGAATTTTGAGAATAATTTTGGAAAGAAAATTCGCCAAAGCCATAGGTCTATACTGCGTGATTAAAGTAGCCCCTTCAACTTTTGGAATTAATACCAAGAAATTACTGTTGGCATTTGGATATAACCAAATGCACTTTTTGTTTCATGATGTGCTTGATTTTGTTTCATGATATTGGAGAATTTCAGGTCTTCGTTCGAATCATTTTGTTTTGATCAAGGCACTTTTTTGTTTTCATGTTTAAGTATGTTTTGATCTTTGAAGATGGTTGGGATTTGTGGATTAAATTGGAAAAGCCCATTTTGGGAGTTTTGTACGCAAGCTCACATGGCCGACTAGTAGCTAGGGTTTCTTTAGTTAGCACTTTTGTTCTCTTATATATATAAAGATTGTTTTTCCCCTTCTTTTTGTGTGCCTCTTTACCGTTTGTAGGTTTTTTCAAGATCAAACCATGAAAAGTTCTAATACTTCTCCCTCTTTAATTAATTTATTAGAGAGTATTTTGGGTGTATTTAGAATTTGGGTTTGTGAGTGATACTCTTTTATAATCTCCTTTGTTGTTAGTAAAATTTGCTTGTCTTATACGTCCGTAAATATGATCTTGCATGTCGATCCTTTATATATGTAACATTATTATGGATTGTGAATTATGATATGTTGATTTCATATTTGTTATACATATTGTGTGAAGATGCTTTCACACTACATAATATTAATCACTTGCATTAATTTGATAAATTTCATTGGTAGTCAAGGTTCATCTCTTTTTTGTACTTATTTTTGGGAAATTAGTTTTGTTGGAATTCAAAGTGTGAGGTATTATTGAAGTACGTAGTACACTTGCGTGTAAAACCATCTTCCTTAGTGTCCTTTCTGTTTCACACTTGCAAAAAAGTTGACGCATGTTATACGTTTTTATTGTCCATCGCCATATTCATATGTTAAGCGTTTTTATTGTCCGTCAACTCTGAGATTAAAAGTTGACTAGATGAGGTCACACAAATATGTACGCCAAATTCAATTATTCTAGATTTTTAAATTTAATAAATTCAAAAATAAGAACAAAACATAAAATAAACAACTAAAAACAAACATAGCGAAGAAGAAAATGAAACTCCCGAAGTTCAATTAAAAACTTCTTTAAAACCCATTTTTCTTTAGGAAAAAAAAACAAAATATTGAAGAAGAACAGACAATAAGATCACTCTTGGTCTAAAAATTCCGATAGTGTTGTGGCCTTTGCTCCCTCCATACTTGGTAGAGAGAACGAATTGTGATGTAGAAGAAGAGGAAAAAAAATTTGTTTCTCATAAAGTTTCCACTGTAATTCTTTTAATTTTTCCTTTATTTATTAACTTTAAAAATCAACAATGGCTAAATTTACAAATATATTCATGTAATATCTATAAGTTAACGATTTTAATAGCAGTGACGTAGAGCAAAATGAAACATAAAATATATATATAAGCACAGAGAACAAAGTGAGACATAATAAATCACAGTGAAGTAAATAAGACTCAATAAAAAGCACAAAGGAAAAATAAATAAATAAGCCTTTTAAAGAATGAACCGTTGAATTTATAACATATATGACAAAAATTAATTAATCAAAATGGCAATCAGATGCACCAATTTTTCTCTGTTGTAATCTATCTAACACATTGTTATTAATCTGTTAAATAAATATGCAAACATGTTTGATAAAAGATCAAAACATGAAATTTGGAAAAAATTTAGAATTTCAAAATTCTCGGGCACCAATTTTCTTATTTGGATTCATACATATAGAATTTAGAAATTCCAAGAAAACAAAAATATAGAATTCAATGCAACAAATTCGTACTTTAAATTCCATATAAAAAATTCTCATTTCTAAAATTGCATCTTGATAACCATCAGAAAAATATGATCAACGTACCTCATGTAAGTGTCATATTCAAATTTTTTTTTAAAGTTAATTTATATTCGAGGCAATCGTTTGTTATTATCTAAGACTCTAAGAGACAAAAGAAATATTCAGTGAGTTATCTTTTTTTTTATATCCATGTTGCAATTCAAATGTTCTTAAAATTTGTTTTCTGTCATATATTTCTAAAGAAGAAGGCTAGTTTAAGTTAATATATTAAAAAAATAATAATATATTTAAAAAGGACAAATGAAATTTGGTAATCACTTTCAATTCACATGTGAATTAATATGCAATTTGTAATATTAAAAAGTCGATGCATGTTATGCGTTTTTATTGTCCATCGCCATATTCATATGTTAACGTTTTTATTGTCCGTCAACTTTGAGATTAAAAAGTTGACTTGATGAATAGTCAATTATTCTAGATTTTTAAATATAATAAATTCAAAAATAAAAACAAAACATAAAATAAACAACTAAAAACAAACTTAGCGAAGAAAACAAAATGAAACTCCAGAAGTTCAATTAAAAACTTCTTTAAAACCCATTTTTCTTTAGGAAAAAAAAAACCAAATATTGAAGAAGAACAGACAATAAGATCACTCTTGGTCTAAAAATTCCGATAGTGTACGTTGTGGCCTTTGCTCCCTCCATACTTGGTAGAGAGAAAGAATTGTGATGTAGAAGAAGAGGAAAAAAAATTTGTTTGTTGGGATATTGGGGTAGGTCCTAATTTTTTCATAAAGTTTTTACTGTAATTTTTTTAATGTTTTATTTATTTATTAACTTTAAAAATCAACAATGGCTAAATTTAAAAACATATTCATGTAACATCTATAAGTTAACGATTTTAATAACAGATTTGACGTAGAGCAAAATGAAATCTAAAATATAAGCACATAGAATAAAGTGAGACATAATATATCACAGTGAAGTAAATAAGGTTCGATAAAAAGCACAAAGGAAAAATATATAAATAAGCCTTTTAAAGAATGAACCGTTGAGTTTATAATATGTATATGACAAAAATTAACTAATCAAAATGGCAATCAGATGCACCAAGTTTTCTCTGTTGTAATCTATCTAACATATTGTTATTAATATGTTAAATAAATATGCAAACATGTTTGATAAGAGATCAAAACATGAAATTTGGCAAAAATTTAGAATTTCAAAATTCTCGGGCACCAATTTTCTTATCTGGATTCATACCTATAGAATTTAGAAATTCCAAGAAAACAAAAATATAGAATTCAATGCAACAAATTCGTACTTTAAATTCCATATAAAAAATTGTCACTTCTAAAATTGCATCTCGGTAACCATCATTTATCTATAAATATTAAATTTCATTTTAACTTAACATTACCCAAACAAGAAACTCCACAATTTTAAAAAATTATTTTATGCCAATTTCAATTCTGTCATTTATAAATTTTTGATAATTTTAAAATTATTCATCCAAACACATTATAAATCAAGCTAACTATTTGAGAAATTTGATCTTGCAATGAATGTGAGACAAATAATTTTGTAGTTGTTCTTGGTTTACTTAACCCAATCTCATTCAGCAAGTCAGAAAAATATGATCAACGTACCTCATGTCAGTGTCATATTCAAAAAAAAAATTTAAGGTTAATTTATATTCGAGGCAATCGTTTGTTATTATCTAGGCTTATTACTCAAAATGCTCCCCGAACCAGACTTCGAGTCTCAATTTGCTCCCCGAATACGAAATCGAAACAATGTGATCCCCGAACCCCCCTTCTGTCAACTCTGTTGCACCAAAAGTTATAGTTCGTTACTAACGGCGTTAAAAGTATTGACGTTGTTGTAATATTACAAAATTTATAAGGGCAATTAGGACATTTGGTATTTTTTATTAAATTTTATATTAAAAATCTTTTTAAAAAATTAGAAAGGGGCAATACTTTGTAGCACCTTCAATTTCTTCCTCTCTGCCTCTAGCTTGGGGACCGAGACAGCAAGCGGGGGCTGAGGCTGGGAAGCGATCTGGTGCGATGAGTCAGCTAGCTTAGCAAGCGCAACGTGCGAATCAGAGGAGGAGGGAAGCTTCTTGCCGCGTTTAGAAGTGTTTTGCAGGAGCACAAAGGAAGGGAAGACCCAATCTCGGTTGTCGGCGGGAGCATTGGAGCTAAAAGATTCACGGCGATTGGGCGGCGACCACTGGCGGGAGAGAGTGAGGCTGGTGGAGATGCGTCGGACGGTGGGGAAGAGTGGCCCCGGGAAGAAATAACCAAACGACTTACTATCTTTATATTTTCCTCTGTTTCATATGCCGCAAAGTGATGATCTGATTTCTGAGGAAGAAGAAATCACTGCAAGTCATGAGAAAAATTCAGATGAGGATGAAATTAAGTTTGATAATCTCCCAATCAAAGTGTCATACTGTGGCAAGGAGTACTGCATAGCATAGCATTGAGTATTGTGATATTCGTACTATGGATAAATGTTCTTCCTTTTGACCACTTAGTTTGCAATTGTGTAATTGATTCGTTATATAATGCTTTGATCCAATATTGTTCTCAGTAAGCTTTGCAGCATGTTAGACAACTTCACTTTCAGAAATTTTTTTCTAGCATGCTCCTTTGATAGGGCGGCAGAGACAAGATCGAAACTCCTGAATAGGTTACTTAATTTCCACTTCAATTTTTTTTTCATTTTATCAAATTCATATCTGGCCCAACTTGGATAGGAGTTCTGCGACTTGGTCCGACTTGGATTCGGATAACCCAATCAATGTGGCAACAAAAAGGTGGGTGGCGATGAGGAAGACGAACGGTAATTTTGGGATTAGACAAATTTTGTTACTTAGAGGAAAGGGTTTTGCTTTGTGGGAAGGGGAAGAAGAAGAAGCCTTCAAAAGAGTAAAGAGTTGATTTTGAAGTCTCGGGTTCCCTTGTTGCCACGTAAGCACTCCAACCGCTGTTAGTAACGCTGTTAACTTTTGGTGCAACGAAGCTGACAGAAGGGGGTTTCGGGGATCACATTGTTACGATTTCGCATTCGGGGAGCAAATTGAGACTCAAAGTCTGTTTCGAGGAGCATTTTGAGTAATAAGCCTATTATCTAAGACTCTAAGAGACAAAAGAAATATTCTATAAGTTATCTTTTTTTTAAGTTAATATATTAAAAAAAAATTAATATATTTAAAAAGGACAAATGAAATTTGGTAATCACTTTCAATTCACATGTGAATTAATATACAATTTGTAATATTAAAAATATATATATATTTTTTATTTATACAATTTTTATTCATCATCTTAATTGTTTATATCCTTAATTTGTAATATTTAAAAAGGCCATATCTAGCAAGGCCTTCCTATAGGCCGGGCCGCTAAATATAAAATTAGGACACCAAATATTAGTTTTTGAATGAATAATATATGGCTATATTTTACTATCTCAAATAGTTATGGACTATGTTATTTTTTGTTTAATATTTTATAACTTTATGAGCAGCAAAGCTGCAAGAGAGAGAAAAGAATGAAAACAAAAGAAGGAAAAAAAAAAGGTACAAAGCTGCATTGTCTCATCCGTGGGTCCCACCAGCCATTTTGTTTTAGGACATCAATATAGATGTCCATTTAATCCAATAGTTAAAATTTGGTATTTGGGATATTATTTAGAACATTTGCTTAAGATGAATTTTGATCAAAAAATTTCTAAATTTTGCCCGTTAATCTACATTTAGACCACTATTAGAGATGGTCTAACCTCTTGGCATTAGCTAATGCATATGCCAATTTGCTTTTTTATATTAGAAAAAATTCAAATAAAATAAATTTAAATTAATTTTTAATTTTTTTTAAAAATGAAAAAAGAGAAATAACAACATGAGCCTACCACCCATTTTCTACCCCCACTTCTTCCATTAACCATTATTTTTTTAATTTTCAGATTTAATATTTGATTTTACTATTGTATTCCTATTTATTAAATAATTTATTTTTTAAATGGTTATTAGTCCAAGGGTAGTTTCTTCTGAAATTTTTTATGAAGCCGACTCACCCTCTTGACTTTATAATAATAGAGATGAGCATTAATATGTATGTAATACCTAAGAGTGTCACTGATTAATAAATAATTGGTGTCTAAATAACAAAAGTTAGAAATCTATAGAAACAACACTATTAAATCTAGGAGCCACTTAGTGTTATGGCCTAGTGGTATTCCTCCCTATATATTATGTGAGAGGCGGGTTCGACTCTCGTAAATAACGAGATTGATACCAAATATATATACTGTATTAAAAAAAAATACTATTAAATCTAAGATATGTGGCACCTTAATTGGTAAGAGTAGACTTGAGAATTATTTTGAAATTAGCATTATACACCACATCTCACGACTTAAATGTGATCCATGTCCTTTTCTCGTGGTCTAATAGGATCAATCATTCAGTAGTAATTTAGAATATATGTTGATTAAATAGTTCCTCTTGGTGTGTATAAATAGTACAACTCCAGGCCTCTTGATCTCCGAAGAGATATATATATATATATATATATATATATATATATATATATATATATATATATATATGTACACATATAGATGTGCATGCCTTTGTGTTGTGTTTGATATTGCTAGCTTGTGGCAATCATTCGGAGAAAAATTCCAAGCCTTTAGTTCTTTCTTAAGAACACATGTATGATTTAGTTTATATATATATGTGTGTGTTATAGGGTGGAACAAAATCTATGTTAATTTTTGTTTCACAATATTCTCAGTACATGCAATATAGGAAAATCAGGGTTGTCCGGCGAAATAGATTCGTTGAGCAAAGGTCAATATTCGTCAGGCAAAATTAAACCCGGCGAATCTTTGTCGGGCAAAGTTCGTCGGGCCACCGCCGTCGGGCTTGATGTTAGCCGATGAAAACAATGAATTCGTCGAGTGATTCCAAACTTGCCCGGCGAATCCTTTCATCGCCTATGATTTTCGAGCAATTCTAAAAAGTCAACAACGTTTGCCCGACGAATGAGCTTCGTCAGGCAATATTACAAAATTACTTTGCCCGACGAAGGTGTTTGTTCGTCGGACAAGATCTTAATATTTAAAAAAATAATTCTAACAATTTATTTAATTAAATAAATATATATAATAAAAATAAAAATATTTTTTAAAATAAATACAATTAAAATAATAAAACGAATAAAATGAAAAATTTATAAAAATTAATATTATGTTTTTACATAATTAAAACTAAAGTAATATTTTACATATTAATTTCTAACTATTCGGCGTTGGGTCGGGGTGGTTGGGGTCCTAGGTAGGCTGTTGGGCCGGGGGCTGCATCCTCTGCCGCATGATCATCAACAGGCTCAGGGCGAGGGCGGGTCCTAGATGTAATCAAGGTGCGTTGCGGCATATACAATAACAAATTTAAAATAATTAATATAAAATTAACCAACATATTTTTAATTTAATAATAAATAAAAAAAAACCAAACATTTTTAAACCAAATTTTTTTTATTGAAAAGTAGTAAATTAGCCAAAAAAAAAACCACCAAATTCTAATTTTTAAAAATAAAACCAATAATAATATTCAAAACATAAAATTCACATATCCAAAATTTATAAAACTCACATATCCAAAATCCACATCCTAAATCATAATAAAAAATTCACATAAATTTTTTTAAATTCACATATCCAAAATTCATAAAATTCACATATCTAAAATTCACATAAAATTCATTTCCAAAATCAAAACAAAAATCATATACAAAATTCATAACATTGTACCAATTTCAACATTATACTAAACATCACAATTTCAACAAATCATCAACATTAACCCCAAATTACTAAATCCAAACAAACTAAGTAAACCAAATATTTATATTCCAATCCAATCCAAATTCACAATATTTAAAAACCCTAAATTCACAATCTACAATTTTTAGAAAAATTCACAATCTGCCAAAATCCAATCCAAATTTCAATTCCAATTTCTTAATATCCAAACTAAATTTCAATTATAATTTCAATCCAAACTAAAATTTAAATATAAGCAATCAAAATTGACAACAACCAATACACATTCACAATAGAGAGAGGAATAACGAGATAGACCTTAAAATGACTGCCGGCGAGAGAGAATCGGTGAGAGAAAGCTATGGTGGCCAGAGAAAGCTGCGGGGCGAGAGAGAATCGGCGAGAAAGAGGCAGCGGGAGAGAGAGTTTCCACATCGAGCTTGAGAGAGGAGGAGTCTGGTGTGTTTGCAGAGAGGTGAGGATGCTGAGATAACAAGGAAAATGAAGAAAAAGGAAGAAGAAGAAGAGTCAGTCCCGAATTATCAGTGACTGAAGACCATTGCCCGATGAAGATTTCGTCGGGCAAACTTTAATGAATTCGTCGTGCAAATATACACGGCAAGTTTTAGTTTTCGCGAATTTTGGGCGGCATTTTTGAAATTTTGGCAAAAACAAATTGCGCGAGTTTTTTTGACATTTGCCCGACGAATATTTGAAACTGTTGCCCGACGAATATTTCAAAACATTGCCCGATGAAGCTTCGTCCGGCAAACATTAATGAATTCGTCAAGCAAATATTCGCGGCAAGTTTGAGTTTATTGCGCGAGTTTTTTGACATTTGCTTGACGAATACGAGAAATTACCCGACAAATATTTGAAACAATTGCCCGACGAAGCTGCATCGGGCAAACTTTAATGAATTTGTCGAGTGAATATACACGGCAAGTTTGAGTTTTCACGAATTTTTTGGCGGCATTTTTGAAATTTTGGCAAAAAACAATTGCGCGAGCTTTTTTGACATTTGCCCGACGAATACATGAAATTACCCGAAGAATATTTGAAAATGTTGCCCGAAGAATATTTGAAACTGTTGCCCGACAAATATTTGAAATTGTTGCCCGACGAATATTAGAAACTATTGCCCGACGAAATTCGAATGATCCTAAAACTAGGTTCGACGATAAAATTTTCAAAATCGGGACCGTTCTATTTTTGGTTTTACATGCCTAATTTCCCATCGGCAGAAATCGTCAAATTTTACGGAGCTTATGTTTCTTGATCATTAAGTTTGTGAATTTGAAGGCGTTTTTTGAAGTTTTGGTTCAATTGATATTCATAAGATGGAATTTCAAAAAATTGACCGTTCAATGGTTACTTTTAAGTGCGTAGACCTCACCCGTCGAAAATATTGAGGTTATGAGGTATTAAAGTTGTCCGATCGTCAAATAACATTTTGTTACCGTTGAATCGTCGCGCATCGTTACCTAATTTATTGAACATCGTAAAATAAGCATATTCATCAAGCAAGTTAAACACTTAATTGAAAGAAACTTCAATACATTTTTCGAAGTTTTGGTTTCATTGATATTCAAACGATTGAATTTGAATGATCCAACCGTTCATTTTGTGGTTTTACGTACCTTGATCTCGCATGTCGATAATCGTGAGGCTTGAGGATTTAAAGCCGTCCGATCGTTAAGAAACGTTGTGTAACCGTTGAAACGTTGCGCACCGTTACCCAATCCCTGGATTTCCAAATTGTCTAATTTTTCACGGAGACGATCTATGAGTATGTGCAATAAATATGGACGGTTAGATCGGTCCATTTCATTTTCTAAATTATAGAAAATCGTAAAATAAGCATATCCATCAAGGAGATTAAAACACTTGAAAGAAACTTCAATACATTTTTCGAAATTTTGGTTCCATTGATATTCAACCGATTGAATTTGACCGATCCAACTGTTCATTTTGTGGTTTTACAAGCCTAGATATCGCCCGTCGAAAATCGTGAGGTTTTGAGGATTTAAAGCAGTCTGATCGTGAAGAAACATTGTGTAACCATTGAAACATCACGCACCGTTACCTAGTCCTCGGATTCCCAAATTGGGTGATATTTCGCGTAAGCGATCCATGAGTACGTGCAATAAATGTGGACGGTTAGATCGTTCCATTTCATTTCGTAAGTAATGTAAAAATGTTGTTTAATAATTAAATGTAAATTGAATCTGGTATATATGTCCCGACGAAGGTAAATGAATATTCGTCGGGCATGCCTTTCTAGTTTTGGCAACTTTCAACCGAATACAGGTCGACGAAGGTAATGTGTTTAGACTTTTGCCCGACGAAGAAAATGTGTTTAGACTTTTGTTCAAATTTGCCCGACGAACAAATTCGTCGTTAAACTACTTTTTTATAAGCATTTTTGTGTGCCTCTGTACCGTTTGTAGGTATGTTCAAGATCAACCCATGAAGAGTTCTAATACTTCTCCTATTTTGTTCAGCGTTTAAATTTGTTATTTTCTCTTTAATTAATTTAATAGAGAGTACTTTGGGTGTATTTGGAATTTGGGTTTGTGAGTGATACTCTTTTGTAATCTCCTTTGTTGTTAGTCAAATTTGCTCTTCTTATACATCCGTAAATATGATCTTTCATGTCGAACCACATTGATTCTTTATATATGTAACATTATTATGGATTGTGAATTATGATATTGTGTGAAGATGCTTTCACACTACATAATATTAATCACTTGTATTAATTTGATAAATTTCATTGGTAGTCAAGGTTCATCTCTTTTTTGTCCTTATTTTTGGGAAATTAGTTTTGTTGGAATTCAAAGTGTGAGGCATTATTGAAGTAGTACGTACAAAAAAGTCGATGCATGTTATTCGATGCATGTATACTTGCGTGTACGTTCAAAGTGTGAGGCATTATTGAAGTAGTACGTACACTTGCGTGTATGTCCTTTCTGTTTCACACTTACAAAAAAGTCGATGCATGTTATGCGTTTTTATTGTCCATCGCCATATTCATATGTTAAGCCTTTTTATTGTCCGTCAACTTGACATTAAAAAGTTGACTTTATGAATAGTCAATTATTCTAGATTTTTAAATATAATAAATTCAAAAATAAGAACAAAACATAAAATAAACAACTAAAAACAAACTTAGCGAAGAAAAAAAAATGGAACTCCAGAAGTTCAATTAAAAACTTCTTTAAAACCCATTTTTCTTTAGGAAAAAAAAAAACCAAATATTGAAGAAGAACAGACAATAAGATCACTCTTGGTCTAAAAATTCCGATAGTGTACGTTGTGGCCTTTGCTCCCTCCATACTTGGTAGAGAGAAAGAATTGTGATGTAGAAGAAGAGGAAAAAAAATTTGTTTGTTGGGATATTGGGGTAGGTCCTAATTTTTTCATAAAGTTTTACTGTAATTTTTTTAATGTTTTATTTATTTATTAACTTTAAAAATCAACAATGGCTAAATTTAAAAACATATTCATCTAACATCTATAAATTAACGATTTTAATAACGGAATTGACATAGACCAAAATGAAATATAAAATATAAGCACATAGAATAAAGTGAGACATAATATATCACAGTGAAGTAAATAAGGCTCAATAAAAAGCACAAAGGAAAAATATATAAATAAGCCTTTTAAAGAATGAACTGTTAATTCAAATGAACAATAAATTTGGTCTCTTGCAAGGACAGTATTTTTGGTCTGCTAGGGTTAGGCGCCGGTTTCTTTCTTGTGTGCTAGGGTTTCGGCGCCGCCACCCTGTTATTCCGGTTTGCTGGTTTGAGGGGCTAGGGAGTGCTCAACGGTGAAAGGGCATACAAGCTCGGTGAGAGAGAAGGACGGGGTTGTGCGATCGCTCGGGGCTCGGGTTCTGGGAGGTCTGCTGTGGCCTTGATAGCGTTTTCGGACTGGATTGGAGTGAGTGGTTCGCATTGCCGGTTTTCTGAGGACCGACGTGGACGAGGTTCTGGTTTTGTGTCGTCTGTTGGGTTTGTCGTTCTTACGGCAGGGCAGACGGTTAGAGGGGATGCGGGGCAGAAATAGGAACAGGCATGGATATGGCAGAGCTGGAACGGAAGTTTGGTGCTCATATGTGTCTTTCGGAGAAAGAGAGGTTGGGAGTGCGGGTGCTCCAGACAGAGGTTGAGGACTTGCCGCTAGGGTTCCGGTTCTGCCTAGTTACGGAGGTTTTCACGGACAAGGGAGTCAGTGGTGAGGCATTTGTACGGCTCTTCTCGGGGCTCTGGCAGGGGCGTGAGGGTGTGTCCATTCGGGCAATAGGAGAGAAGAAGTTTATGGCTTGTTTTTTCGCTCAACAAGATATGCAGAGGGTCCTAGAGATGGAACCATGGTGTTTTATGGAGGCACTGGTCGTCCTTGAGGAGCGGTCACGTACCAGAAACCCCAGGCAGTTACGCATGAACCATGCATCTTTCTGGGTGCAGCTTCATGGCATTCCGCCGTTCAATATGACAGTGCCGGTGGCGAGAAAGATCGGAGGCCTTGTGGGGGCTGTTTTGGACGTCGATACGTCATGGGGTAAGGAATGTATTGGCAGGTTTGTTCGGGTCCGCGTTCGGCTGAGAGTTGATGATCCATTGATGAGACGAACCCTTATCGAGTTTCCGGATGAGGGACAACAATGAGTTGATTTTAAATATGAGCGGCTTCCTGCATACTGCTTGGGCTGTGGATCCTTGGGGCATAATACCCGACGTTGTGCCGGCTCTGTGGTGTCGGGTGAGAGGGAGGATCGAGGTCCCACTTTTGGTGGCCTGGAAGCGGAGATGGATCTCAGGGGGCGGCCTCTACGGAGTGTGGTTCGCCGACCAAGCAGTGGTAGGGGGCAGTGGAAACCGGTGGCTGGGGCAATGGTCGAGGGGATGGGTTAGCCTCCGGGCTGGCTGCAAAGATTGATACCCAGAAAACGGAGGAGCAGAGACAGAAGAGAGTTCTGGCGGCTGCTTTCGACGCTGGTCTGATTGGGCGAGGGGGACAGTTGAATGAGCTGACAGGGTCGAAACCCAGGCAGGACTGTGAGCGAGGAGGGTCGTATGTTCCCACACCGGTCCAGATTGAACAGCTAGAGGGGGAGGCTACCTCTGGTCCGTCCCTATTGGATGCGGGTCACATGGAGCGGAGCAGTGATGAGAGGAACAGCATGGTCCCAGGGATTGGTGGGGATGAAGAGACGAGCCAGGGAGGAGACGTAGTCCTACCCCAGATGTGGGAGGGGGGAAACTATTGTGGGATCGGTGTCACGGCATCTCAACTGTCAGACCCGTTCCAGCTGATGCCATTTATCCAGGATGGCCGGTCTAGTGGAGGGGGGAAAGGGAAACGCAACAGGCAGATGTTGGAAGGAGAGGGATTCCCGCCGATGCGGAGGGATGGAGTGGTGCAGAGGAGAAGAATGGAGTGAGGGGTGGAAGATAGCTCATCACAGGTGGTCGAGACCGACCTTAATGGGTCTCTTGAGCGAAGGGGTGTTGGTTCCACCTCTTCCCAGTCGCCATGAGTATTCTTTGCTGGAACTGTCAGGGTATCAGCGGTATACTGAATGTTCACAACCTGGTGAGGCAAACCTTGCTTCATCAGCTGGATATTATAGTTTTGCTTGAGACGAAAAATCATAGTCGAAGGTTTGGTTATTTAAAAAATAAGTTGGGGATGACATTCATGCATGCGGTTGAGACACGAGGTTTGAGTGGTGGGATCTGTGTGTTTTGGAAGGATGTGCAACAAGTAGTTTTAGTTAAGTTTGTTGATTTCCTTATTGAAGTATTAATAAAAGATGTTGTTTCTGGGTATATTTGGAGATTATATTCTGTTTATGCTAGTACGAATGACAGGATTCGTGAAGACTAGTGGAGACGTTTGGGGTCTCGTATTGTTTGTTGTGGGGACCCTTGTCTCTTAATGGGTGACTTTAATGATGTGTTGGCAGGTGAGGAAAAAGAGGGAGGTCTAACTCGGTCTGAAAATTCTATGCTCTCCATTCGGAAGTTTGTGGCTGCGAATGTCTGCTTGATTTGGGGTACCATGGGCATCCGTTCACTTGGAGAAATAGGAGGGCGTCGGGTTTCATTCAGGACCGGTTAGATCGGGCTCTGGCCTCTGCTGAGTGGGTGGACCTTTACCTAGCTGCAACCCTCCACCATCTCATCGTGGAAGGTTATGATCATCTTATGCTGATGTTGTGTTTATCCCCCCCGGTGCGCCGGCCTAGATGGAGGTTTGTTTTCGATTCCAGATGGAGGAATCAACTTGATTGTAAGCAGGTGATTCAGGAGTCCTGGTAGCGTGAGGCTCGGGGGTCGAGGGCGTTCCGGGTCTGTGAAAAGCTGAAGGGGGTGCGGTCGGGTCTGCTGACATGGAGGAACTGCAGCAGCAACTGCGAAGTGTGTATGTGCAACCCATGTTTGATGGGGGTTGGGTGAGACAGAAGGAACAAGAGCTGAAGCGTTTGATTAGGATGGAGGAGTGTTACTGGAACCAGAAAGCGAGAGTCCAATGGTTGCATGAGGGTGACAAAAACACGAAATTTTTCCTCTCCTCCACGGTCAAACGTCAGCGATTTAATAGGCTCCGGGGGCTTGAAAACCAGGATGGGGAGTGGGTGCATGAGGGTCCACAGATGCAACAAGTGGTAGTGGAATATTTTAAGAAGCTGTTTACCACATCACAGCCTCAAACTTGTCCGACTATTCTAGAGTGTGTTGGGCAGCGTGTTACGTCGGAGGAAAATGCGGGACTATTGGTTCACATCTCCCGAGAAGAGGTGAAGGCTGTGTTGTTTAAGATAAATCCTGCAAAGGCCCCGGGTCCGAATGGGTTTACTAGTGGCTTTTTCCAGCAAAATTGGGAGGTGGTGGGGGAGGATGTTTACGAAATGGTGATGCATTTTTGGAAGACAGGTCGTTTGCTACGGAAGATCAATTACACGCACCTTTGTTTAATTCCCAAGGTGCCTTGTCCGGCCAAGATGTCCCAGTTACGACCAATTGCATTGTGCAATGTACTCTACAAGGTTATCTCAAAACTCCTTACTAACCGTCTGAAAGTAGTGCTAGATAGGATTATTAACTTCAACCAGTCAGCTTTCGTGTCGGGAAGGCAAATACAAGATAATATCCTTGTTGTCCATGAGGTTCTACATTCTATGAAACAACGAGGGCCTCGGGATGATAGGAAGCTGGCTTTGAAGCTTGACATGGCAAAGGCTTATGATAGGGTGGAGTGGAGGTTTGTGATTGATATGTTGAAAGGGCTTGGGGTGGCGGACCGGTTCTGTGATCTGATCCTCGAATGTATGGCATCGGTTTCTTATAGTGTGTTGATCAATGGTGAGGAAACAGGGTTTATCTGGCCCAGTATGGGGCTTCGTCAGGGTGATCCTTTCTCCCCGTTTCTATTCCTAGTGTGCGCTGAAGGCCTTTCTACCCTTTTGCGCCGGAGGGAGGAGGAGGGGACACTTCATGGGGTTCGACTGGTGGAGACCTGTGACTTTCGAATTTCTCACCTCTTCTTTGCTGATGACGCGGTTCTGTTTTGCCAGGCTAGTTGTAGTGACATTGATGTTGTGATGGAAGTCCTTGATTGCTACGCAGTGGCTTCCGGGCAGCTTGTCAATTTTGATCAGAGTTCCCTCTTATTTGGTGGGAACTGTTCCAAGCGCTTGAGGCGCAGGGTGTCTCGGAGGTGCCAGATTATGGCTAGGGATGGATTTGGGAAGTATCTTGGCTTACAGGCTGATTTTGGGATGTCTAAGCGGATGGTTTTTGATGAAGTTCGGAATCGTATTGCTAGTAAGATCCAAGGATGGTCGGAGCAGTTCCTCTCCAATGCTGGTAAGGAGATTCTGATTAAGGCAGCGGCTATGGCCATGCCGAACTATGCTATGTCCTGTTTTAAATTGCCGGTTGGTGTGTGTCGGGATATTAAGAGTGTAAGGACCCTTCCCGAATTTTTCCTCGAAACCCGGAAAGAACCCTTATCCCGTCTGACAGCTCTTTTATCTCAATTTTAAATATCAGAAATATCTTTTATCCTTAAATAATTTTTTTCTTTTTTGTAAACCTTACAGGGTTCCCGACCGAACCTCTGTACTTACTGACCATTCCTACTTATCAGACGCAGGATAGTATACAGGTCAAAGCCAAGACCTCGGAATAGTGGTGTCCAAATAGGAACACTCTCTGACACCAATTGTCAGTAGGTCAGACACTACTGACATCTCTACTAGAATACCACAAGACAACCGACTAGTCAGATACTTGTGAACCAACAATAATTCGTCACTCTGGATCACCGCCCACACCAACCCACTGACCCGGATGACGAAGTATTTCCGTAGGCTGATTAAGCCCATAGGCTCATTAAGCCCATGACAATCGTCGTCAAATCATATTAGAGCCGGAAATATCCTCGGCTATCATATCACATCAGTCGGTATATCCCTCGACTGGCATATCCCTAGCCACCAGGGTATCCCTTGGGGTGTGCTAGTCCTGTATCACAACTCTCTGTACTATAATATCACATCAGTCGGCAAGTATCCTCGACTATCATATCATATCATCAGCCGGTATAACCTTCGGCTATCATATCACATCAGTCGGCATATCCCTCGACTATCATATCATATCATCAGCTGGCATATCTCTCGGCTATCATATCACATCAGTCGGCATATCTCTCGACTATCATATCATATCATCATCCAGTATAACCTTCGGCTATCATATCACATCAGTCGGCATATCTCTCGACTATCATATCATATCATCAGCCGGCATATCTCTCGGCTATCATATCACATTAGTCGGCATATCTCTCGACTATCATATCATTTCATCAGTTGGTATAACCTTCGGCTATCATATCACATCAGTCGGCATATCTCTCGACTATCATATCATATCATCAGCCGGTATAACCTTCAGCTATCATATCACATCAGTTGGCATATCACTCGACTATCATATCATATCATCAGCCGGCATATATCTCGACTATCATATCACATCAGTCGGCATATCTCTCGACTATCATATCATATCATCAGCCGGTATAACCTTCGGCTATCATATCACATCAGTCGGCATATCTCTCGACTATCATATCATATCATCAGCCGGTATAACCTTCGGCTATCATATCACATCAGTCGGTATATCTCTCGACTATCATATCATATCATATTATATTGGAGGTTCACCGGGTTCATCGCTAATAACGGATCCTAGTCCCGGGTTCTGGTCTCCCTCAAATATATGGCCAATTCCGATAAACTCATACATCCGGGTCAAAAACCCAAATCATGGACTCAATAATTTCCACGTCAAAATGATATCAAAACCGAGTCCAAAACCCATGATATTTCTCAAATCACACTTTAACTGATATAGTGGAAAACATATGTCTAGTAATCATTTCTAAAATCTAGAAATTCAATGCCACAATACATAACAGTATTTAAACAAAGATATTTTGATGCAAGCATTTCAGTTTATAAAACAAAAGTCCACTCACATACATCATCCAACCCTTAATCCATGGACGCTCTAGCCCAAGGAACACATGCACAATAATGACCCAACTACCTTGACTTTTCGTGCTCAAAACCCGCTAATAAGGTCAACCATTACCGCTGGGATTGCCCAAAATGACCTCTAAACGACGTCCGATCAACCTGAAACCTGTACCAACAGATTCGGAACGTCGAAAACTAGTTACCACGTGCCGCCGTGATCTCAGACTCGGCCCCACGCGCCGCCGGAAGATCGGCACACGCGCCCTCACGCGCCGGTCACGCGTCTGCTACAATGTTCACGCGCCTAGACCGGTCCAACCCTGTCCGGCTCAACTTAACCCGGTCCAACTCTACCCGACCGGTTCACTCAACCCGACCGGTTCACACAACCCGACCGGTTCACTTAACCCGACCGGTTACCGGTGACTCGCCGGAGAAGATAACCGGACGGCCATCGCCGTCGCCGGAGAAGATGACCGGACCGCCACCTCCGTCGCCGTTTGGTTCGCCGGAAATTGCCATTTTCGGTTGATTTTTAAGGTTTTCTAACTTCTTCATTTCTTGACCGTTTTTCACGATCTATACATGGAAATTCATCTACTTTTGACCAGGAATCCAAATATGAGGTCAAAGTTCCGAGATCGTACCTGGTTTGGCCGGAAAATGGCCGAGAAGATTCGGTTCACCTCCCTCCTCCGTCCGTCGCCTACGGCGGTGCTCCCACTCCAATAACTACCCAACTACCCGGAACGCCCTCAACCCCCGAGCCTCATGCTGCCAACACTCCTAAATCACCTGCCTATAATCAAGTTCGTTCCCCCATCTGGAATAGAAAACAAACCTCCGTCTAGGCCGGCGCACCGGGGGGGATAAGCACAACATTAGCATTAGATGATCATAACCTTCCACGATGAGATGTTGGAGGGTCGCAGCTGGGTACAGCTCCACCCACTCTGTAGAGTCCAGAGACCGATCTAACCGGTCCTGAATGAAACCCGACGCCCTCCTATTTCTCCAAGTGAACGAATGCCCATGGTACCCCAAATCAAGTAAACGATTCTCAGCCACAAACTCCCGAAATGAGAGCATAGAATTTTCAGTCCGAATTAGGCCTCCCTCTTTTTCCTCACCTGCCACCACATCATTAAAATCACCCATCAAAAGACAAGGGTCTCCACAACAAACAATACGAGACCCCAAACGTCTTCACTGGTCTGAAAAAATCCTGTCATCCGTACTAGCATAAACAGAATAGAATCTCCAAATATACCCAGAAAAACATCTTTTATTAATACTTCAATAAGGAAATCAGCAAACTTAACTAAAACTACTTGTCGCACATCCTTCCAAACTTCCGTTCAAGCTCCGCCATATCCATACCTATTTCTATCTCTGCCCCGTAGCCCCACAAACCGTCTTCCTTGCCGCTAGAACGTCAAACACGACAGACGATGCAAACAAAAAACCTTGACCAGTCGGCCAGCACTCCTGCCCAACCCGTCCACACCACGCTCGGCAGACCCTTCTCGATGATCACCAAGCCACCACGTCGATCCTCAGAAAATCGGCAGCACGAACCACTCACTCCAAACCAGGGACCTCCCGATCGAAAACGCTGTCAAGGTCGCGGCTGACCTCCCAGTACCTGAGCCACGATCGATCGCACAACACCCTGCCTCCATTCTCTCTGAGTCTGTATGACCTTTCACCGTTGAAGCACACCCTAGCCCCCACTCACAAGCAAAACAGGATAAAAAGGTATCGGCGCCGAAGCCCTAGCATACAATAACAAGATGCCGGCGCCTAAACTCTAGCAGACCCTAACTCTCCGTGCGAGAGACATTTTAATTAAAATGACCGTTGGCAAAAGCCACTTTGCATGAGCAGCCATGAGCAGCGAAGCTACAAGAGAGAGAAAAGAATGAAAAAAAAAGGTGCAAAGCTGTATTGTCTCATCCGTGGGTCCCACCAGCCATTTTGTTTTAGGACATCAATATAGATGTCCATTTAATCCAATAGTTAAAATTTGGCATTTAGGATATCATTTAGAACACTTGTGAAGATGAATTTTGATCAAAAAATTCCTAAATTTTGCCTTTTAATCTACATTTAGACTACTGCTACAGATGGTCTAACCTCTTGGCACCAGCTAATGCATATGCCAATTTGCTTTTCTATCTTTGTTAGAAAATGTTAAAATAAAATAAATTAAAATTAACTTTCAATTCTAATTTTAATTTTTTTTTTTAAATGAAAAAGGAGAAATAACAACATTAGCCTACCACCCATTTCCCCACACCCCCCCCCCCCCCCCCCCCCCCCCCCCCCCCCAATTTTTCCATTAACCATTATTTTTTTTAATTGATTTTACTATTGTATTCCTATTTATTAAATAATTTATTTTTTAAATGGTTATTAGTCCAAGGGTAGTTTCTTCTGAAATTTTTTATGAAGCCGACTCACCCTCTTGACTTTATAATAATAGAGATGAGCATTAATATGTATGTAAGACCTAAGAGTGTCACTGATTAATAAATAATTGGTGTCTAAATAACAAAAGTTAGAAATCTATAGAAACAACACTATTAAATCTAGGAGCCACTTAGTGTTATGGCCTAGTGGTATTCCTCCCTATATATTATGTGAGAGGCGGGTTCGACTCTCGTAAATAACGAGATTGATACCAAATATATATACTGTATTAAAAAAAAATACTATTAAATCTAAGATATGTGGCACCTTAATTGGTAAGAGTAGACTTGAGAATTATTTTGAAATTAGCATTATACACCACATCTCACGACTTAAATGTGATCCATGTCCTTTTCTCCTTAATTGGTAAGAGTAGACTTGAGAATTATTTTGAAATTAGCATTATACACCACATCTCACGACTTAAATGTGATCCATGTCCTTTTCTCGTGGTCTAATAGGATCAATCATTCAGTAGTAATTTAGAATATATGTTGATTAAATAGTTCCTCTTGGTGTGTATAAATAGTACAACTCCAGGCCTCTTGATCTCCGAAGAGATATATATATATATATATATATATATATATATATATATATATATATATACACATATAGATGTGCATGCCTTTGTGTTGTGTTTGATATTGCTAGCTTGTGGCAATCATTCGGAGAAAAATTCCAAGCCTTTAGTTCTTTCTTAAGAACACATGTATGATTTAGTTTATATATATGCGTGTGTTATAGGGTGGAACAAAATCTATGTTAATTTTTGTTTCACAATATTCTCAGTACATGCAATATAGGAAAATCAGGGTTGTCCGACGAAATAGATTCGTTGAGCAAAGGTCAATATTCGTCAGGCAAAATTAAACCCGGCGAATCTTTGTCGGGCAAAGTTCGTCGGGCCACCGCCGTCGGGCTTGATGTTAGCCGATGAAAACAATGAATTCGTCGAGTGATTCCAAACTTGCCCGGCGAATCCTTTCATCGCCTATGATTTTCGAGCAATTCTAAAAAGTCAACAACGTTTGCCCGACGAATGAGCTTCGTCAGGCAATATTACAAAATTACTTTGCCCGACGAAGGTGTTTGTTCGTCGGACAAGATCTTAATATTTAAAAAAATAATTCTAACAATTTATTTAATTAAATAAATATATATAATAAAAATAAAAATATTTTTTAAAATAAATACAATTAAAATAATAAAACGAATAAAATGAAAAATTTATAAAAATTAATGTTATGTTTTTACATAATTAAAACTAAAGTAATATTTTACATATTAATTTCTAACTATTCGGCGTTGGGTCGGGGTGGTTGGGGTCCTAGGTAGGCTGTTGGGCCGGGGGCTGCATCCTCTGCCGCATGATCATCAACAGGCTCAGGGCGAGGGCGGGTCCTAGATGTAATCAAGGTGCGTTGCGGCATATACAATAACAAATTTAAAATAATTAATATAAAATTAACCAACATATTTTTAATTTAATAATAAATTAAAAAAAAACCAAACATTTTTAAACCAAATTTTTTTTATTGAAAAGTAGTAAATTAGCCAAAAAAAAACCACCAAATTCTAATTTTTAAAAATAAAACCAATAATAATATCCAAAACATAAAATTCACATATCCAAAATTTATAAAACTCACATATCCAAAATCCACATCCTAAATCATAATAAAAAATTCACATAAATTTTTTTAAATTCACATATCCAAAATTCATAAAATTCACATATCTAAAATTCACATAAAATTCATTTCCAAAATCAAAACAAAAATCATATACAAAATTCATAACATTGTACCAATTTCAACATTATACTAAACATCACAATTTCAACAAATCATCAACATTAACCCCAAATTACTAAATCCAAACAAACTAAGTAAACCAAATATTTATATTCCAATCCAAATTCACAATATTCAAGTAAAAACCCTAAATTCACAATCTGCAATTTTGAGAAAAATTCACAATCTGCCAAAATCCAATCGAAATTTCTATTCCAATTTCAATCCAATTTCATAATTTCCAAACCAAATTTCAATTAAAATTTCAATCCAACTAAAATTAAAATATAAACAATCAAAATTGACAATAACCAATCCACATTCACAATAGAGAGAGGGATAACGAGATAGACCTTGAGATGACTACCGGCGAGAGAGAATCGGTGAGAGAAAGCTACAGTCGCGAGAGAAAGCTGCGGCAGCGAGAGAGAATCGGCGAGATAGAGGCGGCGAGAGAGAATCGGCGAGATAGAGGCGGCGAGAGAGAATCGGCGAGAAAGAGGCGGCGGGAGAGAGAGTTGCGGCGGCGAGCTTGAGAGAGGAGGAGTCTGGTGTGTTTGTAGAGAGGTGAGGGTGTGAAGATAACAAGGAAAATGAAGAAGAAGAGTCAGCCGCGAATTATCAATGTCTGAAGAAAAAAACCAGGTCCGACGATAAAATTTTCAAGATCGGGACCGTTCATTTTTTTGTTTTACGTGCCTAATTTCCCACCGGCAGAAATCGTCAAGTTACGGAGCCTATGTGTCTCGATCGTTAAGTTTGTGAATTTGAAGGCATTCTTTGAAGTTTTGGTTCAATTGATATTCAAACGATGGAATTTCAAAAAATTGATCGTTCAATGGTTACTTTTAAGTGCGTAGACCTCACCCGTCGAAAATATTGAGGTTATAAGGTATTAAAGTTGTCCGATCGTCAAACAACATTTTGTTACCGTTGAATCGTCGCACACCGTTACCTAATCTCGAAAATTCCAACTTGGGTAATTTTTCACGGAGGCGATCTATGAGTACGTGCAATAAATGTGGATGGTTAGATCGGTCCATTTCATTTTCTAAATTATTGAACATCGTAAAATAAGTATATTCATCAAGGAGGTTAAACACTTGACAGAAACTTCAATACATTTTTCGAAGTTTTGGTTTCATTGATATTCAAACGATTGAATTTGACCGATCAAACCGTTCATTTTGTGGTTTTACGTACCTAGATCTCTCCTGTCGATAATCGTGAGGTTTTGAGGATTTAAAGCCGTCTGATCATGAAGAAACGTTATGTAACCGTTGAAACATCGCGCACCGTTACCTAATCTCGAGATTTCCAAATTGGCTAATTTTTCGCAGAGGCGATCTATGAGTACGTACAATAAATGTGGACGGTTAGATCGGTCCATTTCATTTTCTAAATTATTGAACATCGTAAAATAAGCATATTCATTAAGGAGGTTAAACACTTGACCGAAACTTCAATACATTTATAGAAGTTTTGGTTTCATTAATATTCAAACGATTGAATTTGACCAATCAAACCGTTCATTTTGTGGTTTTACGTACCTAGATCTCGCATGTCGATAATCGTGAGGTTTTGAGGATTTAAAGCCGTCTGATCGTGAAGAAACGTTGTGTAACCATTGAAACATCGCGTACCGTTACCTAATCCCGGGATTTCCAAATTGGTTAATTTTTCGCGGAGGCGATCTATGAGTACGTACAATAAATGTGGACGGTTAGATCAATCCATTTCATT
The DNA here is from genome assembly GCA_037349345.1 of Oemleria cerasiformis. Lineage (NCBI taxonomy): Eukaryota > Viridiplantae > Streptophyta > Magnoliopsida > Rosales > Rosaceae > Oemleria > Oemleria cerasiformis. The sequence goes on from JAZGTL010000016.1 coordinate 5,476,357, forward strand.
TTCTAAATTATTGAACATCGTAAAATAAGCATATTCATCAAAGAGGTTAAACACTTGACAGAAACTTCAATACATTTTTCGAAATTTTGGTTTCATTGATATTCAAACGATTGAATTTGATCGATCAAACCATTCATTTTGTGGTTTTACGTACCTAGATCTCGCCTGTCGGTAATCGTGAGGTTTTGAGGATTTAAAGCCGTCTGATCGTGAAGAAATGTTGTGTAACCGTTGAAACATTGTGCACCGTTACCTAATCCCGGGATTTCCAAATTGGCTAATTTTTCGCAGAGGAGATCTATGAGTACGTGCAATAAATGTGGACGGTTAAATCGGTCCATTTCATTTTCTAAATTACTGAAAATCGTAAAATAAGCATATTCATCAATGAGGTTAAAACACATGAAAGAAACTTCAATACATTTTTCGAAGTTTTGGTTTCATTGATATTCAAACGATTGAATTTGACCGATTCAACCGTTCATTTTGTGGTTTTACGTGTCTAGATATCGCTTGTCAAAAATCGTGAGATTTTGAGGATTTAAAGTTTTCTGATCGTGAAGAAACGTTGTGTAACCATTGAAACGTCACGCACCGTTTCCTAGTGCAACAGAGCTGACAGAAGGGGGGTTCGGGGATCACATTGTTACGATTTCACGTTCAGGAAACAAATTGAGACTCGAAGTCTGGTTCGGGTAGCATTTTGAGTAATAAGCCTATTATCTAAGACTCTAAGAGACAAAAGAAATATTCGGTGATTTATCTTTTTTTTTTATATGCATGTTGCAATTAAAATGTTCTAAAATTTTGTTTTTTGTCTTATATTTCCAAAGAAGAAGGCCAGTTTAAGTTAATATATTGAAAAAAAAAACTAATATATTTAAAAAGGACAAATGAAATTTGGTAATCACTTTCAATTCACATGTGTAAATTGAAACTAATATATTTAAAAAGGACAAATGTAATATTAAAATATATATATATATATATATATGTTATTTATACAATTTTTATTCATCAACTTAATTGTTTATATCCTTAATTTGTAATATTTAAAAAGGCCATATCTAGCAAGGCCTTTCTATAGGCCGGGCTGCTAAATGTAAAATTAGGACACCAAATATTAATTTTTTAATAAATAATATATGGCTATATTTTACCTTCTCCAATAGTTGAGGACTATATTATATTTGTTTAATATTTTATAACTTTTTATTATATATTTTAGTTTAATGAATTAATAAATACACTAAAGTCACATTTTAACTAGTTATTGAATAAGTGACTAAATAAAAATATTTCGTATAATTTTTTTTTTTTGTTATGTGTCTACTCGTGAAATTCGGATTTTTATCATTTATGGTGGATGTCATAAATAGCAATCTATTGTCATGAGGAACATGTTTATTTTACTTTGGAATCTAAATGTTTGTATTTTTTTTTTTTTTGAGTCTTATATTTATATTTATCTTGGTATTTAATGTATTGTTTGTTGTAATAAATGAATTTTAAGTTTTGCGATATTTGAATATTAATATTAATATTAAAATTAACTATATATTTAAAATTAATTGAAAATTATATATTTTTAATTAATTTAAAATGACCCGTTGGTTTGGGGGGAGGAGGGCCGGAGATTCTGAAAATGGCAAAAGCCACTTTGCATGAGCAGCAAAGCTGCAAGAGAGAGAAAAGAATGAAAAAAAAAAAAAAAAGGTGCAAAGCTGTATTGTCTCATCCGTGGGTCCTACCAGCCATTTTGTTTTAGGACATCAGTATAGATGTCCATTTAATCCAATAATTAAAATTTGGTATTTAGGATATCATTTAGAATACTAGTTGAAGATGGATTTTGATCAAAAAATTTCTAAATTTTGCCCGTTAATTTACATTTAGACCACTGTTAGAGATGGTCTAACCTCTTGGCACCAGCTAATGTATATGCCAATTTGCTTTTTTATCTTTGTTAGAAAAAGTTCAAATAAAATAAATTAAAATTAATTTTTAATTTTTTTTAAAAATGAAAAAGGAGAAATAACAACATGAGCCTACCACCCATTTTCTACCCCCCACTTTTTCCATTAACCATTATTTTTTTAATTTTCAGATTTAATATTTGATTTTACTGTTATATTCCTATTTATTAAATAGTTTATTATTTAAATGGTTATTAGTCCAAGGATAGTTTCTTCTGAAATTTTTTATGAAGCCTACTCACCCTCTTGACTTTATAATAATAGATATGAGCATTAATATGTATGTAAGACCTAAGAGTGTCACTTATTAATAAATAATTGGTGTCTAAATAACAAAAGTTAGAAATCTATAGAAACAACACTATTAAATCTAGAAGCCACTTAGTATTATGGCCTAATGGTATTCCTCCCTATATATTATTTGAGAGATGGGTTCGACTCTCGTAAATAACGAGATTGATACCAAATATGTATACTTTATTAAAAAAAAACACTATTAAATCTTGGCAGCTTAATTGGTAAGAGTAGACTTGAGAGTTATTTTGAAATTAGCATTATTCACCACATCTCACGACTTAAATGTGATCCATGTCCTTTTCTCGTGGTCTAATAGGATCAATCATTCAGTAGTAATTTAGAATATATGTTGACTAAATAGTTCCTCTTGGTGTGTATAAATAGTACAACTCCAGGGCCTCTTGATCTCCAAAGATATATATACATGCCTTTGTGTTGTGTTTGATATTGCTAGCTTGTGGCAATCATTCGGAGAAAAATTCCAATTCCTTCTTAAGAACACATGTATGATTTAGTTTATTTATATATATATATATATATATGTTATAGCTAGGGTGGAACAAAATCTATGTTAATTTTTGTTTCACAATATTCTCAGTACACCTTGGTTTTCATTCACTTAATTTATCATTTGCAATTCTAGTTATATATATACTCGATCATAAGTTGTTAATATGCTGATGATATATTGATATGCATGTTATTCATATATAGGTAGCTAGCTACGGGAAAATAGGTATTTTGGAACGATTGTAAATATCAACGCATGAATATTATTGATCGATAAATATTTACCTAATTAATATTTTTTTAATTACGCATTAACTTGTTCCCTTGGCCAAAGAATAAAATCTAAAACAAAAAGTATCAAATGCTAAAAGGAACAACATATATATATATACTGAATATTGTGTTCTATTTAAGTTGGTAATTATTTGAATTTGCAGAAAGAAAATAGACAGAATGGCAAGCCAGTTGGCAATTCAACGACTGAAGAATCTCCTCAGGTTTCCTACATCGTACTCGATCAGTTCATTTTATATATAATATTTAGTGTACGTGTAATTAAACATCGGAATATCTATTTTATTTGGTAATAATAATACTAATTAAAATATAAATGTTCTGTATATGCATGCATGCATGATATTGATAATATTGCAGTGAGAAGGATGAACTGGAGGAGGTGGTGGCTGCCAAAATTGACAAGTTGACGAGGGAGTTGCAGAAACTTGATTATTTTAACCCAGTTCAAAGGATTGTTGATGGTTTCATTCACTTCAGGATCAACAAATTCGAGTAATAACTTAACAGAGGATCGCCAACTTATTATATATTCTAATTCATAATTTAATTTTTAAAGTCTGATTATCACAATTTTGTTTCAAAAGTTTTTTTGTGAGTTTTAAAATTTGATCGAGCATACTATTCAGAATTGTCTTTAATTTCATTTGGCTGATGATCGTGCAGAAAATATCCAGAATTTTTCCATGATCTTGCGCAAGGACAAAGCCCCAAGGTATTAATTAGTTGGATTCACCAACAAAGCTAGATTAAATTTATACCTTCAAAATAAATAAAAGTGGTTAATGGAAAGAGTGGAGTAAAAAAATGGGTAGTGGGCTCGGCTCACGTATTTACTCCTCCCATTTATGTTTTAAAAAAATTAAAAAATGTAAATTAATTTATTTCTTTTTATTTTTATTTTTATTTTTTTTAATAAATATCAAAAAACTAGTGAAACTTAATGAAAGGATAAATAAGTAAGAATAGTAATATGGAGAGTATAAACAAGAAAGACGGATAGTCAACTACCAAATTTTGCTAGTGAAAACCATTAAAAATATTTTTTTTCATTTTATGTACATTTTTTTTTTCGTCTATTTCACAGTATATTTGTTCACCTTTTTTCTTCTTTCTTTTTATCTCTTCATATATATAATCATAAAAAAGTAAAAATTAAAGAGAAGACAAAAATCATGAGCAAGTGGTCTAGTGAAAACTCGGATTCCAAGTTAGGTTTGTTCCTTGGTCTTGGATTCGAGACACGAAACTGACATTTGACTTGACCAGGCGCAGATTAGTCCTTAATTAAAAGCTTTGGAATACTGCGTGCCAATGACAAAAAAAAACGGCCCTTCATTAATATATTTCTTGAATATTATCAAGATTAAGATATATATAATTAATTTTAATAACGGGGTGAATGCAGTTTCTGGTATTTGCATGCTCGGACTCCCGAGTAAGCCCGTCACATATCCTTAACTTCCAACCTGGGGAGGCCTTCATGGTTCGCAACATTGCTAACATGGTTCCTACATTTAATCAGGTTTTTAATTTATATTAATTATTTTCTATCAAGTGGCTCAATTCATTATTAGTTATTTTATATATAATTAATTAACCACACTTTAAATGAAGTATGTTAATTATATGCTTCACAGCTTAAGTACGCAGGAGTTGGAGCAACCATAGAATATGCTATAACAGCTCTCGAGGTGAACGTTTTGCAAAAACAAAACAAAATCCCTCTTCGCTTCTCTTATAAAATATTGCATATATCTGCAAATCTAATTAGAATAAAATTTTCCAGGTGGAAAATATTTTGGTGATTGGACACAGTCGTTGTGGTGGGATAAGGAGGCTTATGACTCATCCGGAGGATGGTTCTGTGTCCTTGTAAGCCTTCTCATACCAAATTATTTTGTTGTAGTTTATGGAAGATAATCATAATAGTAAACATTAATATCAACATTTGGATCTAGTGGTATTACTATTTATTATAATATGCGATGATGGAAGGTGTCGAGTTACTAAAGAATGAGGTCGATACCAGACACTAAATATTATTTGAATTTGATTGGAAATATTTGCAGTGACTTCATAGATGAATGGGTGAAAATTGGTTCAGCCGCTAAGGCTAAAGTTATAGCAGAGGGAGGCAATGATATTGATGAACAATGCGAGGCTTGTGCAAGGGTAAATTAAGCCTCCTCAACTCATCCTTTTACTTGATTAACTTTTTCATCGTCTTGGATCTTGAATGAATGGTTGATGAAACCCTAAACTCAAAATCTTGGATCTTCAATCATAATTTTATGCATGCAGGAATCAGTGAATCTGTCGCTGGTAAACCTACAAACTTATCCGTACGTTCAAAAGGCGGTATCCGACAGAAAACTGGCCCTGAGGGGTGGTTACTACGACTTTGTCCATGGAGTTTTCGAGCTCTGGGACCATGAATCGCACATTTCACCCCCAATCATCATACCATCACCTTAATTACATACATATATATATATGCCTCTAAATAAAGTAATGATGAATTATATGGTAGCTACTAGCTAGTGCCAGTGTGCCACTTTGCTCTTTGCTTGCTTTGTTAATGTTAAATAAGTGCTCCATGCATGTACCCTTTTAAGGGAATTGTGCTGCTGCCTCCTTTGTTTTGTTTTCTTCTATCCTCTACCTATATGATTTATTTCTTGGATTAGAACCAAATTTCTGGTTTCATCCATTTGCAAGAGTGTATTTAGATTTGGGTTTGAATTTGATAATAAGTCTAAGTTTGTTTGTTGTTTGTAAACTATGGCAATGGATTTCAAATTCAAAGGCTGCTCTGCTAGTGCAAATTCATGGTAACAAATAGATATTAGATATGAACATGAATTAGTCACAAACAAATCAATGCAGGCATGTGATTTTATATCTCTCCATGGAGAATTGGTTTTCAAGTATCTGTTGACAAATAGGCCAGAAAAGAAAAATCACACAGGCCAGAATAGAAGAAGAATCTGTTGACAGCTTGGAGCGCATAGCAGCATCCATTTTCCCACCAGAATAATTTCTTACCATGCTTTTTCTTCATATTAATTACTAAAGGATCAAAGGAAACATACCCTGAGAGGATATATGGACAGCAATAGCTTCCTCAGTAGTCAGGCTTCATGTTTCGTGTCAAAGTAGTCACGAGGATCCTATTCCTGTTTTCGAAAACACATGAGACATATATAAGCATTCGAAGAAAACACGAGTATAGAACGGCTGCATGAAAACTGTTGTCCTCCAGGTACAACAATGGCAAATTTAACCTTAATACATAATTGAGCAACAGAATTGTCGTGAGGTTCTTGAAGGTCCTCTATCTCAGTCCTCTGAGTAATCCTATCAGTCTCTCCTGCACAGCACACTCATCAAACTCTTGAAAAGCAACAGCGGAAGATAGCTAATATCAGAAATGATGAGAAATATTGAGAGTGGAGGAAAATCCCAATGGATAAACCAAAGGGGGAAACAAATGATCAAACTGACCCTGTCTTGACGGCATAAGTGCCTCTGCAATAGCTCTTGCATCTTCTAAGTCAACATCTACAGTCACATCCACAAATCATAGTTATCTACAAATTTACAGATAAAATATAGCTCCGAAAGGATCAAACTTTCATGGTTTTTTTACCTGCATCAAATTGAAATCATTTAAAAACAAGTAAACAGAAGAATTTTATCACATTTTTTAATTAATTGAAAGAAAAGAGGTTGGTTCAGGAAAGTCTAATTTCTTCCTTGAAGAAGAACAATGCCTGGTTTGTTAAGTTTTGTGATAAAGTCCTCCTGTATAGTTCATTCTGCAGTTCCATGATGTCCTTGCTACCATCACAAAATATGATTTTAAAGCATAGCAAATAGGACGTTGAATATGAATAATATAATGGTATTCCTAGAGACATTGCAGATGATATTTCGAGATTGATCAAAAAAATAAAAGGCATACCAAATATGACAATGTGATATAGGGAAAAGACAAGTACATTTCTGCAATTGATCATTTGTAAGAAAAAGACTCAAATGATAAACCACCTTAAAATTACGGGAATTACCAACTAGAATACTTCCTTAATGGAGAACTGCTGATGATTAAGCATGACCAACTCAAATAGCTTCAAACTTTTCCGTAACAGTACAGTAAGAGGCAATAACGATGATTTGCATCTGATAGGTGGGTGCAGACCACTTAAGTTAACTGTCTTCTTGCAATAGCTTCTTCATCCGGAGCTCCATTTCTCCAGTACTCAGTTGTTCATCAGGCAATGGCAATGTTACTCCAGACCTCTCAGAATTCATTTTTGCAACAGCAGTAGCTATTGAAGCAGCAGAAGCTTTTGCATTTTCTCCGTGCTTCGCAAGGGCACTGCCTATTCTTTTTTTTTTCTTTTTCCTTTTTTCGGGTCAAAAGGGCATTGCTTATTCAAGGGCACCAAATAACACAAACTAAGAGTAAATAATTAACCAATGCCCCAAGCAAGACAAAATAGCCAGATAATATAGAAAGAATAAAACTGCAGTGTTATGTAGATAACAGAAAAGCTAAAGGCATTAAAACAGTCATCCTCACACAGCTAGAAGACAATTTCATGAAAAACTTTCAAAATTCAACTAAAAACCAGAACTTCAAAGTATACATCGGGATAATGGTAGATTTGAATTTAAAATTTGCGATTGGGAAGTTTCATCAGAAATGGAATGGCTACACGCTGCCTCTTTCTCAAAAGGAGACAAGAATTGCCATTTTGTATATTGAACATGAAAATGAAAGTAACAATCCAGTGTAATAAAACTGTACTTTCCTAGAATTGTTTCAGTTGATGAGTTACACAATCTTCATTCACTCCTACAAATTTAGGAAATTGATAAACAGCGCATCTAAGTTCTGCATATCATCAACCAGTGTAATCTGTAGAAATTTAAAAAAGTCTCAGGCACAAAAATCCATGCAATGCAGTCCATCCGAGTAAAGTGCTCCACACAAGACAAACATTAAAATCAACAGCACTACAGAGCTCAAGAAAAATGTGAAACTGAAACATTAAATTTCAATACATGTTTGGAATGTGATTGGGATTTACCTGCGAAATCTCAGCATTCATGAAGATGAAGGAAACTATGAAACTCAGAAATGTAACTTTTATCCTGGTGCATCACAGAATAAGTAATTTTTTTAAAAAAAAAAATTCAGTCAGTAAAGAAAAAGGAACTGCATTAGACTAGCCGTAAGTTAGTAGCAGGTCATATTACAGATTACAACTTAAAGAAAGCGTTATCACTACTGAGATAACACCTGGGTGGTATATCTGATCCCTCTTTAGTGTGTGACCTGAAACTGAACATTGGTAAATCAAGGTGCTTGCTTTGAAGCAATAAATCTGGTGCAAATAAGTAGCTTTAACTTGCTTAAACTCGACATTGAGCTTTGTAGCATAAGTTTATAACATCAGATTCGGAAGCAGCGTTTGATCATGTGCTTTTGTTGAGGTGATGATGTTTTCTAGCTCGTGTAGGTTTTTTTTTTTTTTAGTTTTCACTGTCTTGCACTCTTTCATATCATAACTAAAATTCTCATGTACCAGGAAATGTATGGTCCAAAACACCACGGAGCCAAAATGTTTGGACAAAAAAAGACAGGAGAAAAGTAAAAATGCATATTATAATTCAACCAAAACAATAGTTTAAATAGTACATTTCTCTATGAAAATAGCTTGAAACCTTTCCAAAGCACTACAAAGTAGGAAATTCTGATGATTTCTATCTGATCATGTGGATACAGATCACTACAGTTACATGTCTATCCCCACCTATTCATATTTAATACTCTCCCAATCTCTTCAACACGCCCAGCTTTGCCAAAAGCCTCGTTTACAAATTGCTGCAATGCCGGAGGAACACCAATCCCATACCTCACCATTTCTTCTAGTAACTCACGGCTTTGGTCAAGCAAGCCTTCATTGCAAAGCCCCCTGATCACAAGATCATAGAAATTAGCATCGGGTTTAGGATCTTTTTCTCCCATTTTCTTCAAAATCTTTACACAGTCCACTACCTTTCCGTTCTTTATCAACTCATCAAACACTCTGTTACCAAGACTAGCAACCACTCGCAAACCAACATCCACCATTCTACTAAATATGTTAAGGGCATCGTCCATCCTCTCTACCTTCAAATAAGCATCAATCAAAGTCCTATGAGTTGTGACATCCGGGGTCAAAGACTTTGAGGACAACTCTGCAAACAGTATCTCAGCCTCCGACAGCATCCCATTCTCACAATACCTAGCAATGATATTATTATATCCCGCAACATCCATAGAAAAAGGCTTCGAATTCGCCTTTGTCCCAACCTTCTTAAAGGTTGGAAGCACCTCATCAAACTTCCCAAGCTTAAAGCACTCATTAACCATTATATTAAACGTCTCCGAATTCACAGCCTGGAAATTAGGCGGGGTGTGATCATCTAACATCTGATCAAACAAGTCCCAGGCCTCCTTCTTCTTTCCATGCTTAAGCAACACCTCCAAGAGAACATTACGAGTTGCGGGGATCATCCTAAACTGCCTATCAAGCAAGGACTTGTAAGACTCCATTGCCTCCTTGTCTCTCCCCTTATTAAAAAACCAATCCATAAATGTTGCATTCACAACCCCATCATACACCAAGCACCTCTCTTTAAGCTCATCAAAAAGCTCAACAGCCTTGTCCAAATTCTCCAAATGCAAAAACCCATTTATCAAATTATTATAAACCAAAGAATCAGCTCCGTGTCCCTTATTCAACATCTCCCTTAACAAGTCCACGGCCTCACCTATCCTACCAGCGTCGATCAGACCTTTGGTCAAATGCCGGTAAGTCACAGGCGAGGGACTAAAGGGGGCATTTGCCATTATGTACCGATAAATCTCCAGACCCACATCCACACGGCCCTCATCACAATGAGTATTAATCAAATTATTATAAGAAACAATGTTAGGAACAATGTTTGATTGGTTGAAGAAGAAGTGGAAGAGGGCAATAGCGTCACTGTACCTCTTAGCACGGTACATGGCAGCAACAATGGCATTGCAGGTGAAAACGGTGGGGCGAGTGTTGGAGAAGACGGAGTGACGCGCCACCGCAGAGGCAGCGTCTAGATCGCCGGCGCGTATGAGCGACTGCACACGGTTGTGGAGATTGAGGCGGGGGCCCACAAGGGCCGAGGTTGAGTCAGGGAGTCGGGGCGCATTCGGGTCCCGTTGGGGAGGGGGGTGTGGGTCCCGCCTGATGGCATTGATCGGAGGCTCGATGCGGAGGCGGCGCTTGCGACGTCGGCGCTCGGCAGCGGCTTCTTCGGCAGAGGAGAAGGCGAAGGTGCGAGTGGTGGTGGTGAGATGGAGAGGAATATTCGATTTAGGGTTTTGGAGGGAGAGGGAGGTAAAGGAATGAGAGGGAGTTACGGTTGGTGGGGTGGATGGGCGGCGGAGAGAGCGGAGGAGCAGACGGTAGAAGGACATTGCCGTGAGAGTGGTCGAAATGAAGGTGCGGAAGGAAGAGATTGGGTTTTGGTGGTTATCTGCCTTTACTCCTGAATTGTGAGAAGGAAATGATGAGGTGAGGGTTTTCTGCGGTTTAGGGTTTTGGGTTGTTAAAGTTAAACGGTTGCATCTCTCTCGCCCGAAGCTCCTTGAAGGCTTCGATCAGTCCACTACGTCTGTCTACCCATTTATTTGCTAAGCATACCCTTCCAAGGTATAAATATATAAATATATATATATATATATATATTCAAAAGAGCATTTATACAGATAAGGATACTCAAAAGAGCATTATAATTTTGATTATCGATCTCGTCATTTATAAGAGTCGAATTTCAAAATCTTCCACCCGCATATTGAAGCAGTAGAAATACCATTTGGACAATAGTACTCGGAGTTTGGGTCTTTAAGAATACATCAATTTATTTTGGGAATTTGCCGACTTTAACCCCGACTTGAGATGTTTTTTTTAAAATACACCGCTTGAAAAATTTTCAGCTATACCACGTATAAATAGCCATTAGTTATTCATGTTGCCTCATAGTGCCCCTAATTCATTTTTTTTTCATCGAAAGCTCTCGCTCTCTCTCTTCTCTGCCCCATATCTCATTGCAGAAACTCAAATTCTCTACACTCATCTTCTTCCTTTGTCCCAGACTAGTTCGTTCCAAACTTACAATCTCAATTTGAGAAACCCAAGTCCATTCCTCACAATCTTCGAAAATCAAACCCATCTAAGAAACAAAAAATTTCCCCTCTTTGTTTTATGAGCCATGAGATCATTGAAAACCTAATTTTTCATCTCTCTCAAAACCTAAATCCCCATATTGGAAAACCTTCCAGCTCTCTACATCACCCTCTCATCTCTCATCTCTCATTCTTATCTATTCCCCATTAATGGAAGAAAAAAAAAACAAAAACAAATACCTAGATCGAGAAGATAAGACTTAGAGACATTAAGGTGATTCTTCTTGGACCAAAAAAAAAAAAGTGGTGATATTTTCTTGGTTTTATAATTATTTATTAGGGGTCACTATGGAGACTCCATAAACTGTGAAGGCACTGTAAGTACACTGTAACATTTTTTATTGTCCACAGAGGCACCTCGTAGGGTGCCTCAAAGGTGATACAGTGAACTTATAGTACCTTCATAATCTTATGGAGTCCCTATAGTAACCATAACGAATAATATATATAACCCAGAAAAAATAAGATCCAGAATTTTCACTACACAAATATACCCAAAATTGAAACATGCTTAGATGATGATGATGTAGTTGATCATATAATTGTAAGCCATAGTTAGCAAAAATCCATATCCACCAAGATAAAGAAGAAGAATCGCCACTTTTTTCTTTTCTTTTAGTTTGGTCCAAGAAGAATCACCTTAATGTCTCTAAGTCTTCTCTTTCTTGACCTGGGTATTTGTTCTTGATTTCTTTCTTCAATTAATGGGGCATATAGGAGAAAAAGAGATGAGAGGGTGATGTAGAGAGATGGAAGATTTTCCAATCTTGGGATTTAGGCTTTGAGAGAGATGAGAAAATTATGTTTGCAATGACCTCATGCCTCATAGAACAAAGAGGGGAAAGCTTTTGTTTCTTAGATGGATTTGATTTTCGAAGATTGTGAGGAATGTAAGTGGGTTTTCCAAATTGAAATTGCTAGTTTAGAACGAATTAGGTATGGGGCAAAAGAAGAAGATGAGTGCAAAGAATTGGAGTTTCTGCAATGAGATATGAGGGAGAGAACGAGAGTTTTCAATGAAAAAAAGGGAGAAAATGAATTAGGGGCACTATGGGGTCAACGTGAATAACTAGTGGCTATTTATACTTGATATGGCTGAAATTTTTTCAAGAGAGTGGTATTTTAAAAAAAACATATCAAGCCGGGGCTAAAGCCGGTAATTTCCCATTTATTTTTTCATGTGGTCCATTAACATTACAATTTACAACACTGCTATAATATTTTCAAATTATTATTTTTCCGTACTTAGAAAGTAATATTGAGTTTTTTTTTGGGGTAAAAAATATTAATATTAAAGTAAAATCTATATCTCTAGAATTAATCACAATATGTGGTGCAGTTGGCAAATTACCACCTCTAGACTAGCTTAATTGACATGAGTGACATGACCCCTCCCAAATTTCTCCTCGAAATTCGTAAGAGGCCCTGCTTCCGTCTGACAACACATGCAACCTTGAAACAATTCATGTAATACCCTCACTAGTCCAATCAAGAATCTATGAGAATTCTACCGAAAATTCGGCAGAATCTCCCATGTAATTTGGCCATACCATCTTCTACATGTCAGATGAAGGATTTAAATACCAACTGAATATCCAAGCAGTCCAGATCAAATCACAAACAATCCACCAACAAGTCCAATGAACCAAACCACGGAAAATAATTTACAAGCACTCCTAAATGGTTAATCAGAGCAACTAGGTGGGAAAGTCAAATGTACTAACCTAACTGACCCTACTCGAAGGTTGTAGGTAGTAGCGCAACTGGAAGTTGATGCCTCCACCTCGGAATGTGCCCTCGTTGCACTCAATGGCCTAGAAGGGACGCAAAATAAGGAAAAGTGTAAGTGGATAAAATAACCAAGTAAAACTACAAATTTCCGAGGAAAACATAACTTTCCCCTCCAAGTAAAACCATGCATGCATAATGTAAAATCCTTTTTAAGTGGCTAACTAAATAAAATAATCGCACAAGAACTTATCTAAAATCCATTTATTAATTTAAAACTCTGTGGGACCCACGAAAATCCGTATAATCTAAAACACCTCGTGGTCCACGACCATGCTTTGAAAACTCTCCTCGAATGAGCTTAAAATCATAAGAAACCTGAATATATCATACCATAGAAATATCCCACCATCCTCTGAAGTAATCCTGAGCCGGAGCTCAATATACGGGGTAGTCCAACCCGGGGACATACCCTCCTAACCACTGTCAAAAATACCTCAAGGCAATGGCTAGAAACCGAGAGGTCCAACCCAGGGACCTACTCCCATGACCGAAAATACCTCAAGATCATGCAGTCACCTGACCGAAAATACCTCAAGATCAGGTGTTAGAAATAATACGAGCGTAGGTAAACTCAACGAGCACATGACGGAAAATACCTCAAGATCATGTGTCGAAGATGAACATGCATGACCGAAAATTCCTCAAGATCATGCGGTCACATGACCGACAATACCTCAAGGTCATGTGTCAAAAATACCTCAACGATCACATGACCGAAAATACCTCAAGATCATGTGTAGGAGAAAATAACCCTCAACGAGCACATGACGAAAAATACCTCGATGTCATGTGTCGGAGAAAACAACCCTCAACGATCACATGACGGAAAATACCTCGACGTCATGTGTTGGAGAACACAACCCTTAACGTTCACATGACTGAAAATACTTCGACGTCATGTGTCGGAGAAAATAACCCTCAACGAACACATGACGGAAAATACCTCAACATCATGTGCTGGAGAAAAACCATAATAAACCATTAGAATAAGTATTCTAAATTTCTGAAAATTCATAAAAAATAATAAATCATTTTAGAATAATTATTCTAATTTACCAAAATTCACATTGAATAGGAGTTTATTCAAAAACACAATTAATGCATGCATTATGATTAGAAAATCAAAATCCACTCACCGAATTTCGATTAGGCTCAACCTTGAGTTGTACGCTCTTATGTTGTCCCCGGAGCAGTATCACATGTGGTGTCCAGAAATTGGACGGGGAGCTTCGGACAAACTTCCGAGCTTCGCTGCATCATCCACGGCTGTCATCAAGCTTCAAGGAGGATATGGGAGTGCTCCTAAGGAGGAGAAGAATCATTTTTTTGAAGAGAGTTTGAGTTGAAAGGGCCAAAATCGTGGTCCTTGGATGGGGTTGGTTTCGGTTCCCTTGTTTTTGGCCGAGAGAGAGAGAGAGAGAGAGAGAGAGAGAGAGAGAGCGAGAGATAGAGTGAGCACGGGAGAGAATAAAGGATTGAGAGAAAATTCCAGAGATTTAGGGCTTAAAAATATCTCCAAACTAAAATTACTAAATTGCCCCTAAAACTTCTAGACCCATAACTCCCTCAAACGGAGTCCGATTTTTGCATGCTGCCTGTCTACGAATTCGTGAGTTCTAGGCCTACGCAATGGTCCAAGAAAAACCTCCAAAAGTATTCCCAAACTAAAAATAGCTTCTGAACCCCTCCTAAATCCGAGGGTAAAATCGTCTTTTTCTAAATTAAATTACTAAAATTCACTAATTAAAAAATATGGGTCGTTACATGAGTTTTAAACTCGCTAGAAACACTTTGTAATCCGAAGAAAATCGCACCAATCGGACATCAAGAAAGGATTAGTCTCACCCTTTGAACGTAGGGACACCTCGTGGGTATTTACCAAAAAAAATAATTACAGAGTTCTCCGGTGTTTTTTGTCTTGGAGATTCTTAGAAGGCTTTTTACTTTAAATGCACCATGTACTCGCACATTTGTCACACTTTACACCCTATTCTCATCATTCGTTCAAAATGCACCCTGAAACAGCCGAGTTTGCCCACTCAGCACCTTTTCCGTTCAATCGGTTAAGTGAGCATCAATTTTAAGGATAATTTTGGAATTTTAAAGGTAAATCCATCATCCCCAACCCAAAACACCCATTTCTCTCGCACAACCCAGAACACCTTCCCATTCCATCATTCCCCAACACCTTTAGAATCGAAGGACATGGACATGGAAACAGAAGAGGCAAGCAATGAAAACCGAAACACTACAATCACCGTCGCAGCCTAAGAATGCAACGCCATAACCAACCAGATTGATTGGGGGTAACCGTAAAAGCCAATAGGCCGTTTCATCTTCGTCTCCATCTCCCTCTCTCCCTCTGTTTCACAGCGTTACTCCCTCCCTTTCCGTCTCCCTCCCTCTAGGTACCTCTTATAAGTTCTTCATATGCATAAACACCCCAAACCCAGAACATACTGCTGCCACATATTCCACCACCCCACAAGATGCAATCTCTTAAAAACCCAAAATCTCAAACACACAGAGAAGCTCAAATTTCACAATTTCAACAAATTTCAAACACACCCAGAAGCTCAATTTCAAATACAGATCCAATTGCAATCCAATTTCATATGGTTATGAATGCCCAAAATGAAATTGGATTGAATATCCAAAATAAAATAAAAAATTTGAGAGGAAAAATGCCCAAAATAAAAAATTGGACTGAATGCCCAAAAAGAAATTGCAATCCAATTTCGTCAGCCGAGAAATCCTCCTTACAATAGATCCGCCTCCTCCTCTGTTGTCGGCCGAGAGAGGAGATGATGATGGTTGGCGATGTTTGCTGCGAGAAGGAGAAAGGGATGCGAAGAAATTTATGGCCGCTCTCTCCCGCCACGAGTCCATGCTCTCAATAAGGTGGAGGCTTGCCATCAACGAGGCAGAACGACGCATCATCTTCGGCGGAGGCGGGGAACGACTCGTCGTTGGAGAAGTTGAAGACAGAATCCGCTGGGTTTGACAAAGACCCTCATCTTGTTCTTGACACCGACGGCCTCCTCCTCATCTCCTTCAAATTCTCCATGCCCCAAGTTAATCAAAACAGATTTCGCAGTGGAGCATGGTCTCAAAAAATAAGCCAAGTGCTTACCCGCGTATTCCAGAAGTAGAAGCAGAAAAGCAGACAATGTGATCCCAACGGCGAGCTTTGTGGTGCTCAGCGTCAAAATCTCCACCACCAACATCTTCAACACCGCCAACAACACCGCATTCCAATTGCCGGTGACGCGTTCCTCACCAACAACAACACGATTCTCAACCTGGGTCTCACCTTCTTCCGAGCTCAAATCCTCGACCTTCGCTGAACTGGGTTGCTCCAAAATCGAAAAAATTGCTCGGACCAAGTTCAGAATTCGCCGTGATCCGATCGTCGGCTGGGTTCTCCACCTTGTTATTCTTGTTTTTTCTTCTTATTCTTGTGCTTTTTCGATGGTTTTCTCAGGTGATCGCGGTTCTTGACGAAGAGGTCGATTAGAGAGGTGGGAAAGCCAATATGGACTACGAACAAACCACCGCGTTTTGGTGGAGATTAGAGATCGGCAACGAATTGGGAAATCTGGTTCACCCTCGTCTTCTTCTAGGGAAGCGGCATGGTGAGAGTGAAGATTTGGGAGAAATCTCAGGGAAATTTGCTATATTTCTTCTTCAATTTGAAGAAAATAATTTACTCTGGCTTTCTACTTCGAGGGTAGATTAGTAAACCCTCTTCCATTTTCTCGGTAAATTTATAATTTTGCCCCAGTTTTTTACACCCATTTAACATATTGAAGGGAAAATGTGCTAAGTGGGCCAACTCGATTATTTCAAAGTACATTTTGAATGAATAATGAGAATATGGTATAAAATGGGACAAATATGCTAGAATATTGTGCATTTAAAGTAAAAAGCCTTGTTAGTATAATATACCACCTGCCGAAAGTTTAGGGGTAAACTGGTAAATGATAACTTTTATTTTTATGTTTTTTTATTCTTTATTTTCTTCTCGTCACATTTCTGCAGCGTAGACGTAATTCACAAAACACGACGAACAAAGTCTTCTTACTAGTGTGTTTGCAACAACCAAAAGGTGTGTCTTCCCCACGCAGCCACAGCCAAAGGCCACATTTGATCCAACTGCGTCTCTCTCGGTCTCAGTCTGAGTCTCTTGGGTCTGTGCATTTCTTTCTTTCTTCTGAAATTGATCCAATACTCCCCCGGCCCACCACAAATCCATGGACGCTCTCCCGCAGGACACGCTCCACCAGATCTTCTCCAACCTTCCCCTCCGTCAGGTCATGATCTGCCGCTCACTCTCCAAATTCTTCAACCAACTCCTCACCGCACCATCCTTCGTACACTTCATCTCCACCCAATCACCACCCCTCAACCTCTTAGCCCTCCGCCCTCCCCACCACCACCACCACCGCCATGTCTCTTCCCCTCCTTCCCTCCATGTATTCGACCCCGACAACAGCCAATGGCTCAGATTCACCCTCGATTTCCTCCCATTCCGCTCCCCACACCCCGTCGCCTCCTCACTCGGCCTCATCTACCTCTGGGCCGAATCTCCCCAATCTCCCGACTCCACCAAGTCACTCGTCGTCTGCAACCCTCTCACTCGCCAGTTCCGAGTCCTGCCTCAGCTCGGCTCCGCCTGGTCGCGCCACGGTTCGGTCCTTGTTGACTCCCAAACTCGAGTCATGGTCCTCACCGAGCTCGCCGCGCTCTATTTCTCCGGTTCAGATCAGTGGCTCAAGTTCTCTTCCAACCTCCCTTCAAAACCCAGAAGCCCAATTTTGGTCTTTGACTCGGTTTACGCGCTCTGCGATGTGGGTTCTCCTTGGAGGAGTCAATGGAAGCTGTTTCATTGCACAATTTCAAAACTCAAGACCTCGCAGACGTGGACTCGGCTCGAAAAGCATGAGTGGGGAGACGTCTTTGACATCTTGAAACGACCTCGCTTGGTTCGCGGAAATGGGAACAAGATTTTGATGGTAGGTGGGTTGAAGTCGTCCTTCTCGTTGAACGCTTCGTGTTCGACGATTTTGATACTGAGGCTGGACTTGGATAGCTTGGAGTGGGAAGAGGCAGGCCGAATGCCGGTGGATATGTTCAGGTGTTTTCAAGAGTCGAGCAAGTTCAAGGTGTTTGGTGGCGGCGATAGAGTTTGTTTTTCGGCCAAGAGAATTGGGAGGTTGGCTTTGTGGGACCATTGTTGTGGGAAAGCTGAGTGGCGGTGGATTGATGGCGTGCCTGGAAGTAGCGATGGGCTTTCCCGGGGGTTCGTTTTTGAGGCCAGGCTCACATCATTGCCTTGATGGGGTGTAGAACGAGGTTGGTATTTGTTCACTGTCACCCCAGTGTTGTTGTATTAGCATTGAATTTGTAGAACCTGTTGCTTTATTGAATTCCTTAATACATTACAAACCAATAGAATTTTATCGCTCAACTAATTTTTGTATTTAACCTCATTAACTAATTGCATGATTCATTCACAGAACATCTGAAAAAGACAGAAAGTAAAAGAATTGAACCCTTGCTGTCATAATACTCTGTTTTCTGTATATGTTGGGTTCGTGTATGTCCAATGTAGCTTGGAATGATTATAGTTAAAGGTGAAGTTTGTCTAATTTCTGTGAGAGTAGAACAATGAAAACATTGCAAGTTAGTGTGCTTGTGTTAGTGTTTGTACTACGACTTTGATTAGAATTTTTTACGATCTTTGGCAGAAATAAAAGCAGGTAACTTTCTTGTAAATTCGCAGTGAGGTTATTGGATATTTCACTCTGACTTTGCTAATGGCTTGTGATTGATTTAGATGCATCTATTTTGCACATTTTATTTTCTAAACAAGAAGGAAATCAAATGAGAATAGCTAAAGCTGATATGCAATACAATTTAGAAAAGAACTCACTGAGACACATAATTGAGTTATTCTTTAAAAATATTTGTTAAAATTCATTATATTGAATGATTAATTGTGATTGCTTTAAAATTCTGGTCTGGAGTTTCAAGTCAATAACTCGAGAAGTCACTTCAAATATGCATTATCCCTAGATCTGTGCATACACACCATTCATGGATCCCATAAGTCTTTAATCAGTCAGATTTGACTTCAAACATCACGAACCACACCAATCCTGTCATAATTGGAATCAATGCTTAGAGGTGAAGTTTCTAATGAATCATGTTTGGTTGAGTCCAATTTGGTAACTTGTGTATGGTATATGTAGGTAGAAACCGAGTCCTTCTAGAATGAAACATACCTTTATAAGTCTAGCTTCATTTCATGTAAAGCTAAGTTGAAACTTTGTTTCAACAACTTGTCATTGGGTGCTGCTACATGTGGTACTTTTGATTCATATTGTATGGTTGCTTCTTTAAAGTGTACTATATTGTGAGCGACCTGGTTCCTTTTTTCTGGCAATGATTCTATTGCATGCCACCACCCTTACTTTTCGCAAGGCTATATGTAGGGATGAAATTTATGATTAGGTTATGTATAAGGCTATGAAATTTATGATTTGGGAATGAAGTCAAAGAAATTTTAGCCCTATATCTTGTGTGAGCCTGTGAGGTCAGATTCCTGAATGCATTGCCCTTAGTCCCTTTGTAGTAGGATGCAGTGCGATTCTCTGAACTCTCAAATTGGTTATTCATAGGGAGATCCAGTGTATTTAAGTAAGGCCTAAAAAGCCAAATGCTAATTGGAGCTAGCATTTTAGGAGGTGATGTATGATGATGGTAAGAAAAAGGAAGAGAAGAGTGGACTTCATTAGCTGTGTTTTGAGTGTCATTAATCCCTTTGTGTAGTAGGGTGCAGTATGATTCTCTTGTCTCTCAAATTGTAAGTAAGGCCTAGGGACCAAATGCTCATTGGAGTTAGCATTGTAGGAGGTGATGTAGGAAAGTAGTAAGAAAACGTAAGGAAAGAGAGATGCTGACTCACTCCAACTGTTTTAGTTGGAGCAAAGGAGTACTGGAATTCGACCAAAAAAAAAAAGTTGTATTGGTATCAATTGAGTAGAGGATTAGAAAAATTCCAGCATCAGTTGCATCACACCTAAGGATTGTTGGACTCCTTCCAAGCTAACTCATGCTTCACCCTCGAGCAGGAACTATAATTTCATTTAGAATTAGCCCTTTCCATTGCTTTCAAGGTATCTTTTTTATTTTTTTCAATAGGGAGGGTATTAGGTACTCAAACTAAACCATAATGGTATGTGAAAACTGGAAAAATAAAATAAAATAAAAAAAGGGGAAGAGGAGGGGAAGGGGGGTGGTGTTCTGCGTAAAAGTTTGTATAGGTCATGTTCCAAACCACAGGACATGACTTGAATGGTGAGTTCAGTTGGATAACTTTGACCACTTATGGTTTGAATTGACATGTATGAGCCAAACTACAAATTATGACCAAACCAAAGGTCACCTTCAAATGAACTGCAACCATCAACTAGGTAATTTCCAAGAAGAAAGTCTGTGGAAGCTAATCATAAGATAGAATGCAGTAGTTGTCAAAAACACAACAAACATAGAACTGAATAACATCATATCTCGTAATAGATCTTCAGAAAGTATGAAATCATATAACTTGCATCCGTTTTATACTTACCAACAATTGACAATTGAGAGAAAAGATAGTAGACCATTTCTAGATAACAAAAATATAGTATTAAAACTGCATAGAGAAGTTCAAGTCAATATTTACAGATTGCAGTTCTGTGAGAAATTTGTGTGAAAGTATCGTGAGTTCACTTCATACCTAATCCATGTCTTACCAAAAAAGGAATCTTTTATTAGTGGGGTGTGCGGCACAGTTTATTTAGTGGTTCATGTTAATGGTAGCTTTAGCTTTGTTTGTTATTTTTTGTGTCATTCATTAGTGTAAAGGTTCTTTGGGATGGCCTGTTGGCTCTCTAAGTATAACTTTTGCTTTTATAGATATGTTTTTCCAGCCCATTATGTGGTTCATAAGTCTATTAGGAATAAAAGACTTAGAGGACAGAAATCCTATTCGCAATTGGAGTTTTCTTTCCCAATTGGAGAGGTCGTCAGAATCTAACTGAAGACGCTTCTGCAATTTATGTTTCCTTGAACTTTTTAACAGTGGTGAATAACGTACTTCATTCACAGCCTTTATATAGATCATATAGGATGATTTAACCTTTTTTAAGTAACAAACTAGTCTGATAAACTCAACTTATGTTCCATGTTTTCCTTTTCCCTCTGAGATTATTTTCGTATCGAGCATGTGGAGAAAAGGAGCATGTGAACAAAAGAATCATCCATATCTTTCATCCAGTTTAAATATAAGAATTTTATTTTCAGGATGCCATTTAGTTCAGTATGGTAGCAATGAAGAATGTTATGAATCTTCTAAGAGCACTCATCTACACAACAGCCCTACAAGTAGGTAGAACAATTGATTGGGATTGACCTTTGTGGAATTGTTAAAGAAGGAAATGATGATTTGTAAAATTTCTCTTACAGCTAAAATTGTGATTCTTCATAGTTTAACTTGTTTTCGTTTCGATTTCACTTGTTTATTACAGTTTACAACTCTGATTCACAATAAATTTTGCTGCACACATAATTTCCAACAAGACACATGCTGCTAATTAAATTTGATTTTGGACCATGCCCTTTGGACAAGGGACTTTACTTTCTGGACAAGTGATACTCAAGTCAGACATGCAATTGCTCTCTACCACCTTTAGCTCCAATTTCTGATTGTGAAAGTTCTCTTTTTCTTTTGGATTTCCTGTTACTTAGTTAACAATATCTCTAGCATCTGAGAGTTATGGAGTTAGAGCTCATGCTATCGGCCTTGTTCCTCCAGTATAGGACAGATTCTTGGATTTCCTTTTACTTTAGTTAACAATATCTCTAGCATCCGAGAGTTATGGAGTTAGAGCTCATGCTATCGGCCTTGTTCCTCCAGTATAGGACAGATTCTTATGTGTGGCAGCTGCATAAAAGAGCACACTCAATGGTGGTGGGATTAGTTTGGGGGGGATAAAATATAGTGGGGGGAAACTTTGCTTCCATTATAGATATAGAAAATGAGGATAGGACCCATTGTTTACCAGACACACCTTAGGTTTCTCCCTGATTCAGTGAATCTCTCAATTGATGGGGGGCTTCATTTATGTTGAATTGAGAGAATTGTATATACACTTGAAAAGACAATTGTACCTTTATTTTTAACAGAAATAGTTAAGAATTTTAATGGAAGGACTATCAACGCACATTTAGGTATAGTTCAGGGACGTCTGCTACTAATAATGAAGTTCATGGACGATAGCTAAATTTAGTGTAAAGTTCAGGGCGGTGGCAACAGTTTTCCCTTGTAACATTTGAGGTGTGAGGTGGTGAGTGTGAAATGGTAAACAGATGCATTTCCATAAAGATTTTTGCTTTTGCTTAGGGTTAAACTATTCACCTAAGTTTCATCAATGGTTTTTTTTCTGCTACTAATAATGAAGTTCATGGACGATAGCTAAATTTAGTGTAAAGTTCAGGGCGGTGGCAACAGTTTTCCCTTGTAACATTTGAGGTGTGAGGTGGTGAGTGTGAAATGGTAAACAGATGCATTTCCATAAAGATTTTTGCTTTTGCTTAGGGTTAAACTATTCACCTAAGTTTCATCAATGGTTTTTTTTCTGGTCAATTTAACAAATATTCGCAATTTAATTTGTTTATAAATAATAAACATCTCTTGTGCTAGACTCTGGGAGTATGAGTATTCTTAATTGATGAAGTGAACCAATCAATGTTTAGAAAAAAGTCATTGGCGGCAGCCTAAGCACTCAAGGACCGTTCCGATTTTAGCAAAATCAGGAGTGAAAAATGTTCGGGAATTAAACGGCCGCCCAGGCGGAACTTGGGCTGGCTGGGCAGGATTTTAAAGGTTTTTAACCTTTTTTTTTAGGTCCTTGCAAGCATTTTTTCATTTTGCATGTTTATGCTTATGTTTGTTTATAAAACTTTCATTTTCAAGGCAGAGTTGGATGTGTGCTAGGTCTTGCTGGCCTCCATCCCTTCCGATCTGACATTGTGAATAGCGACCAGTTTCTGCTTCGAAATTAGGCAGAATTATTCTACATGTTTAAGAGGGAAGAGAGTTTCTTCAGTCAAAAATATCGCAATAGTTGGTTGATGAATGGGAACATAATACTTACTTTTTCCACACAAGCGTATTGCATCTATTAGACATGAAAATAAGAATGAGGTTGTGAGTTCTTCCATAACCATTTGGAGGGTTCTGCTATACAGGTTGGTGATGATGAGGATATGGTTGCTGATTTTTCAGACGATGAAATTTGGAGGGTCTGCTTTCGATTGAATTACAAGGCTCCTGGCCTCGATGGTTTCAAAGTGTTGTTCTTGTTTATATTCGAAAGATACTAAGATGGGGTTGAAGAAATGAAAGGCCGAAAGAGAATTGGCCCAAACAAGAAAAAGCCACAAAAGTCAGAAAAAGAGGGCTATGTTGCTACACTGACAAAGGAAATACTTAGAGCGGTTGAAGAATAAAAATAGTGGGGCACAAGAACCACTTGCCAATATATAGGACTATAAAAAGAGAGGCAGACTGTAACGACCCGTATTTTTTTAATTAGTAAATTTTTATAAATTAATTTAGAAAATGATGATTTTACACACGGGTTTTGAAAGTCACTTTTCGTTCGGATATACTTTTGGAAATTTTTCTTAGACCATTGCGTAGGTCTCAAACTCATCAGTTCGTAGACAGGAAGCACGCGGAAATCGGAACTCGTATGAGTGAGTTTTGAGTCTAGAAAGTACAAGGACACTTTGGTAATTTTGACCTAGATTTTTATTTAGATTCCTTATCTCTCCAAATTTTCTGGCAGATATATTTTTATCCCATTTTATCTCTCCCTTTCTCTCGACTCTTCCTCTTTCCAAGTCGAGATACACAAAATTTCACACCACCATCATCACCAAAAATTTTGACCGTTTCGACCCAAACCAAAGACACCATCACCTTCCTCTCCTCTCCACGAATCAACTATATCATCCTTGAAGCTTGAGGACAGCCATAGTCGGTGCATAGGGCCCTTGACCGGGCTCCGGCAATTTGTGTCTCTCATATTTTTGACATTCCGGACCTTTTGGCGCAGGTTTGGGGTCAATCGGAGTTTGTTTAGGGGTCGTTTTAGACGTCCAAAGTCACGTTAAACGCGTTAGAACTCGCGTGTACTCCCGGTGTAACAACCCGGAATTTTAATTATTGGGTTTACGTAATTATTTTTGTAAAATGACGATTTTACCCTTGGTTGTTAAAGGGCATGGAAATCAAGTTTTGGTTTCGAAACCTTTTCGGTGGTGTTTTGTATACCGTTGTGTAGGTCTCGAACTCACGAGTTCGTAGACAGGCGGCACGCAGAAAACAGAGTTCGGGGACGAAAGTTATGGGTCTAGATGTGCAAGGGCATTTTGGTAATTTTTCATGGAGGGGAGATATTTTTGTTAACAAATCAGATAAGTCTGATTTGTTTCATCCTCATCTTCATTTGATCTTCATCTCCTTCTTCCTCTCTGTGACAAACATACACAAACCACACCCGAAACCTCTTCGAAAAACCAAGAGAAAACCATAAAGTCAACGTCGGATTCAAGGCTTCAACTTCCAGTTTGGATCAACTAATCGTGTTCTACTCCTTCCCACGATCACAACCGTACCAACCATCGAAGGAGAGGACCGCGGAGGAAGCCGAACCGAGGATAGGAAGTTTCGGACCTTTCGATCGATTTTCCGGCTAGCACAGGTATGTGTTTGTGGTTTTGAGGTCATATTTGGATTCCTGGGTTTGAGTAGATAGATTTAGACGTAAAATTTGTGAAAAATGGTTGAGTTTTGAAGAAGTTGGAAAGCTTGGAGTTTCGGCCGGAAATGGAGGATTCCGGCGAAACCAGACGGCGGCGGAGGTGGTGGTCCGGTCATCTTCTCCGGCCAACCTCCGGCGACGGTGACGGCAGCCGGTCATCTTCTCCGGCGAGTCGCCGGTGACCGGTCAGGTTGAGTTGAACCGGTCGGGTCAGTTGAACCGGTCGGGTCGAGTTGAACCGGTCCGGTCGAGTGAACCGGTCAGGCCGAGTTGGACCGGGTCGGGCCGAGTTGGACCGGGTTGGACCGGTCCAGGCGCGTGGGTACTGTAGCAGGCGCGTGACCGGCGCGTGAGGGCGCGTGGCGGCGCGTGAGCGCGTGTTCCGACCTTCCGTCGGCGCGTGGCGGCGCGTGGGGCCGAGTCTGAGGTCACGGTGGCGCGTGACAGTTAGTTTTTGACGTTTCGGACCTGTTGGCGCAGGTTTCGAGTCGATCGGATGTCGTTTAGGGGTTGTTTCGGACGTTTTAAGGTTGCTGCGTTTTCTAGGACAGCATCGTTAGACTCCCGGGATTTATGGGGTTTATATTTAAGATTATTATGATTGGCTGGTAATCCCGATTATTAATTTGGACAGGCGATACTGCTCCAGGAACTTCAGGGGAGCGTACAGTTCGGGATTGAGCGTGCTTGAACAGGTTTGTGAGTGGACTTTGATTTATAAACTGTAATGCATGCATAAATGTATCTTTGCTTTAAATACTGTTGAGTATGAGTGCAATGAATTTCTGGATTTTAGAAATGATGCTGGACACATATTTTACAATATTTCTGTGAAAGTATGTTTTGAGAAATGGCCTGATTTTGTACTCGATTTTGATATCGTTTTGACGTGGTGACTATTTGAGTATGTGATTTGGGTTTTGACTCATAATTGTGATTTTACCGATTTTGGCCATAAAATGATATTTGCAAAGAATTTGGCTAAGGCCGCGAAACAAAGATTTCGAAGTATGGATTTGATTCACTGATTCCCGTCCCGATGATTGTTGTTGCTCTGACTGGTGTTGAGGAGCATGACTCTACCAGTTGTTGAGGGTTCGGACCTTAGGTGTTGAGGAGTATGTCTCCGCCGGGTCGCGAAACTGTCTATGCATAGTACAGATATTACAGACAGTACATATGGTACACAGAGTTGTACAGATTTGACCACATCTCAAGGGATACCCTGATGTGTTATGAATATGTCGGGAACAGTGAATTCTTGATTTTGAGATATTTGCCAAATGGAACCAAATGATTTGATTTTGAGATATTATGTGGCAGATTGAACCAAATGATTTGATTTTGAGATATTATGTGGCAGATTGAACCAAATGATTTGGATTTGAGATAATTTGTGTCCAGATTGAATTAAATGATTTTAAACTCATTTGAAGAGAGTTTTCAAATCAAATTGTGGATCACGAGGTATTTTCATTATACAGATTTTATGTGAGTCCAATTAAATGGTTTTAAAGATAAATGTGAATTTTGGATGATTTACATATGATGCTTTTATATGATAAATTGTTTTATGTTATGCACGCATGATTTTATAAATGGAGGGGAAGAAAGGTAATTCTTCGAAAAGGAATTTATAAATGATTATTTTTGTCCACTCACAACTTTTGTGTTTAAATCCCCCTTCAGGCAGTTGAGTAGAGTTGACGCGAACATTGATCTCGAGGCTGAGGCATTAGGATTCCGACTGCGCTGTGTTGTATATTTGAGTAGGATATCTAAATTTTATTCTTGATCCTACTTAGACGCTCTGATATTATGTTGCATTTGATTTGTCGTTAATTACGGGAATTATTGAGTGCTTAAGTCCCTTGTCTGACAAGAGGAAGTATTTATTATGGTTATTATAATTTGTATGGATTGAAGGGTATTTTGGGAACCTTTTCTTAGGTTGTCAGACGGGATCAGGGTTCTTCCCGGGTTTCGAGGGGAAATTCGTGACGGGTCCTGACAATTGGTATCAGAGCACTAGGTTAAATTCCTGTAGACTGTACACTACGTGTACAATTATCTTGGTATTGATGAGTTATAGTCCCTAACAGCGTAATGCCTCTGAGACGAGAGTTCCGTCAACAGTCGGAAAATATTGGGGACACACCTGAACCTACAGTGGAGCCTGATATGAGGCAGACACTGGAACAATTAGGTCATGTGTTGACTTCTATACTTCAGAGTAGGACTGCTACTGAAGGTTCAGACATTGAGAGAGCCCAGAGATTAGGGGCTACAGTTTTTATGGGCGACTCTAGCCCAGATGATGCAAGAGAGTGGATTACTCGTTTAGAGCGAGTGTTCTCGGTTATGAGATGTCCTCAGGGGGACATGGGTATTAGTACTCCTACTGGGAATATGTTAGTGGCGAATGTCGTGATTCGTAAGTTGTCCAGTGGTAGTGGAAGGTCATGCATTAGAGGCAGATTTAATCCCCTTAGATATTTTTGATTTTGATGTGATTCTGGGGATGGATTGGTTGACTATGCACCATGCCTCTATTGATTGTTATGACAAGAGAGTGGATTTCCGGAGTCCAGGTTTACCGGAACTTACATTCAGAGGAGATCGTAGGGTACTACCCTGTGGAGTGATATCAGCTTTGACTGCTGAGAAATTGCTGAGGAAAGGTTGTGAGGGTTACTTGGCTCATGTGTTTGATTCTCGGGATACTCCGATGAGAGTGGAGGATATTCCAGTGGTGAGTGAATTCTCTGATGTGTTTCCAGATGATCTTCCGGGATTGCCACCTCACCGGGAGATTGAGTTCACCATCGACCTTTTGCCAGGTACTCAACCTATCTCACAGGCACCGTATAGGATGGCACCGGCAGAATTGCGAGAGTTAAAGACTCAGTTGCAGGACTTGGTGAATATGGGATTTATTCGCCCAAGTGTTTCACCTTGGGGTGCACCAGTGTTATTTGTGAGGAAAAAGGATGGTGGTCTGAGATTGTGTATTGACTACCGGAAGCTAAACAGGGCTACGGTACGGAATAAGTATCCTTTGCCAAGGATAGATGATTTGTTTGATCAACTTAAGGGGGCAAGATATTTTTCGAAAATTGACCTTCGATCCGGATACCATCAGTTGAGGATCAGAGGAGGGGATGTTGAGAAAACAGCTTTCAGGACTCGTTATGGTCATTATGAGTTCCTGGTGATGCCTTTCGGGTTGACTAATGCCCCAGCAGCATTTATGGATTTGATGAACAAGGTGTTCCAAAAGTATTTGGATCGGTTTGTGATTGTATTCATTGATGACATCTTGGTGTATTCGAGGAGTGCTAAGGCATATGAGAAGCACTTAAGGTTGGTGCTGAATATGCTTAGGAAAAAGCATTTGTTTGCCAAATTCAGTAAATGCCAGTTTTGGTTGACTGAAGTTGGATTCTTAGGTCATGTGATTTCGGCTGAGGGTATCAGCGTAGATCCCCAAAAGATTGAGGCAGTGGCAAACTGGGAGCAACCGAGGACAGTGACAGAGGTGAGGAGTTTTCTGGGTTTGGCAGGATATTATCGACGGTTCGTAGAAGGATTTTCTACGATAGCAGGGCCGTTGACTCGGTTGACGAGGAAAGGAGTCAAGTTTGACTGGGGAGCTGATTGTGAACAGGGATTTCAGGAGCTGAAGAGGAGGTTGACTTCTACTCCAGTATTGACCATTCCTGATGATACTGGTGGATTCGAGGTGTATAGTGATGCATCATTGCGGGGTATAGGCTGCGTGTTGATGCAGCATGGAAAGGTGATAGCTTATGCTTCTAGACAACTTAAACCCCATGAGTTGAATTACCCCACACATGATTTGGAATTAGCTGCAGTGGTGCATGCATTGAAAATATGGAGACATTATTTGTACGGGGAGACGTGTCGGATCTTCACCGACCATAAGAGTTTGAAGTACTTGTTCACCCAAAAAGACCTGAATCTGAGGCAGAGAAGATGGCTTGAGTTAATAAAGGATTATGATTGTACTATAGAGTACCATCCAGGGAAAGCCAATGTTGTGGCAGATGCTTTAAGCAGGAAATCCATGGGTTCTTTAGCCCATTTGCATACAGTCTACTTACCATTACTGGTAGAGTTCCGTAGAGCAGGGATAGTACTGGACATGGATAGCGAGGGGGCTTTGTTGGCTAGTTTTCATGTGAGGCCTGTGCTGATTGATCGGATTATTGAGGCTCAACTCCAGGACCCTACATTGTGCATTATCAGGATGGAGTTAGAGGCTGGAAACAGGCAGGACTATGCGCTTAGGGATGATGGAGCCTTGGTTAGGGATGGTCGGTTGTGCGTACCGAATGAGCTGGAACTAAAGAGGGAAATTCTTGATGAGGCTCATAGTTCGGCTTACGCTATGCATCCAGGAGGTACCAAGATGTATCATACCCTAAGGAAACATTATTGGTGGACTGGGATGAAAAGGGAAATTGCTGAGTTTGTGAGTAGATGCCTGACGTGCCAGCAAGTGAAAGCAGAGAGGCAGAACCCATATGGGGCACTACCTTGCATTTTAGTACAGCTTTTCATCCTCAGACGGATGGTCAGTTTGAGAGGACAATCCAGATTTTGGAGGATATGATGAGAGCTTGTGTACTACAGTTTAAAGGGAACTGGGATTCACACCTGGCTCTGATGGAATTTGCTTATAATAATAGTTATCAGTCGAGTATTGGGATGTCTCCTTTCGAGGCACTGTATGGGAGGCAGTGTAGGACACCATTATGCTGGAACGAAGTGGGTGAAAGGAAACTGTTAACACCAGAGTTGGTTGATACGACTGAGGAAAAGATAAGGATCATCAGAGAAAGGTTGAAGACAGCTCAGGATCGCCAGAAGAGCTATGCAGACCGCAGAATTAGAGACCTTGAGTTTGAGGTAGGTGACTGGGTGTTCTTAAAACTATCACCTTGGAAGGGAGTTGTACGTTTTGGTAGACGAGGAAAACTGAGTCCTCGCTACATTGGTCCATATGAGATTCTGGAGAGGATAGGACCAGTGGCATATCGTCTTGCTTTACCATCGGAACTATCCAGAGTTCATAATGTTTTCCATGTATCTTTGCTCCGGAAATATCTGTTTGATGAGTCTCATGTGTTGGAAGAGCAACCACTTGAGCTGAAAGATGATTTGACCTTTGAGGAGCAACCGGTGCAAATTTTGGATTGGAAAGAGAAGGTATTGCGCAGAAAGAGTATTTCTCTAGTTAAAGTGTTGTGGAGGAATCATAACGTGGAGGAAGCCACGTGGGAAACCGAGGAACTAATGCGGACGCAGTATCCTTATTTGTTCCAAGGAAAGAGTTGAATTTCGAGGACGAAATTTCTTAAGGGGGGTAGATTGTAACAACCCGGAATTTTAATTATTGGGTTTACGTAATTATTTTTGTAAAATGACGATTTTACCCTTGGTTGTTAAAGGGCATGGAAATCAAGTTTTGGTTTCGAAACCTTTTCGGTGGTGTTTTGTATACCGTTGTGTAGGTCTCGAACTCACGAGTTCGTAGACAGGCGGCACGCAGAAAACAGAGTTCGGGGACGAAAGTTATGGGTCTAGATGTGCAAGGGCATTTTGGTAATTTTTCATGGAGGGGAGATATTTTTGTTAACAAATCAGATAAGTCTGATTTGTTTCATCCTCATCTTCATTTGATCTTCATCTCCTTCTTCCTCTCTGTGACAAACATACACAAACCACACCCGAAACCTCTTCGAAAAACCAAGAGAAAACCATAAAGTCAACGTCGGATTCAAGGCTTCAACTTCCAGTTTGGATCAACTAATCGTGTTCTACTCCTTCCCACGATCACAACCGTACCAACCATCGAAGGAGAGGACCGCGGAGGAAGCCGAACCGAGGATAGGAAGTTTCGGACCTTTCGATCGATTTTCCGGCTAGCACAGGTATGTGTTTGTGGTTTTGAGGTCATATTTGGATTCCTGGGTTTGAGTAGATAGATTTAGACGTAAAATTTGTGAAAAATGGTTGAGTTTTGAAGAAGTTGGAAAGCTTGGAGTTTCGGCCGGAAATGGAGGATTCCGGCGAAACCAGACGGCGGCGGAGGTGGTGGTCCGGTCATCTTCTCCGGCCAACCTCCAGCGACGGTGACGGCAGCCGGTCATCTTCTCCGGCGAGTCGCCGGTGACCGGTCAGGTTGAGTTGAACCGGTCGGGTCAGTTGAACCGGTCGGGTCGAGTTGAACCGGTCCGGTCGAGTGAACCGGTCAGGCCGAGTTGGACCGGGTCGGGCCGAGTTGGATCGGGTTGGACCGGTCCAGGCGCGTGGGTACTGTAGCAGGCGCGTGACCGGCGCGTGAGGGCGCGTGGCGGCGCGTGAGCGCGTGTTCCGACCTTCCGTCGGCGCGTGGCGGCGCGTGGGGCCGAGTCTGAGGTCACGGTGGCGCGTGACAGTTAGTTTTTGACGTTTCGGACCTGTTGGCGCAGGTTTCGAGTCGATCGGATGTCGTTTAGGGGTTGTTTCGGACGTTTTAAGGTTGCTGCGTTTTCTAGGACAGCATCGTTAGACTCCCGGGATTTATGGGGTTTATATTTAAGATTATTATGATTGGCTGGTAATCCCGATTATTAATTTGGACAGGCGATACTGCTCCAGGAACTTCAGGGGAGCGTACAGTTCGGGATTGAGCGTGCTTGAACAGGTTTGTGAGTGGACTTTGATTTATAAACTGTAATGCATGCATAAATGTATCTTTGCTTTAAATACTGTTGAGTATGAGTGCAATGAATTTCTGGATTTTAGAAATGATGCTGGACACATATTTTACAATATTTCTGTGAAAGTATGTTTTGAGAAATGGCCTGATTTTGTACTCGATTTTGATATCGTTTTGACGTGGTGACTATTTGAGTATGTGATTTGGGTTTTGACTCATAATTGTGATTTTACCGATTTTGGCCATAAAATGATATTTGCAAAGAATTTGGCTAAGGCCGTGAAACAAAGATTTCGAAGTATGGATTTGATTCACTGATTCCCGTCCCGATGATTGTTGTTGCTCTGACTGGTGTTGAGGAGCATGACTCTACCAGTTGTTGAGGGTTCGGACCTTAGGTGTTGAGGAGTATGTCTCCGCCGGGTCGCGAAACTGTCTATGCATAGTACAGATATTACAGACAGTACATATGGTACACAGAGTTGTACAGATTTGACCACATCTCAAGGGATACCCTGATGTGTTATGAATATGTCGGGAACAGTGAATTCTTGATTTTGAGATATTTGCCAAATGGAACCAAATGATTTGATTTTGAGATATTATGTGGCAGATTGAACCAAATGATTTGATTTTGAGATATTATGTGGCAGATTGAACCAAATGATTTGGATTTGAGATAATTTGTGTCCAGATTGAATTAAATGATTTTAAACTCATTTGAAGAGAGTTTTCAAATCAAATTGTGGATCACGAGGTATTTTCATTATACAAATTTTATGTGAGTCCAATTAAATGGTTTTAAAGATAAATGTGAATTTTGGATGATTTACATATGATGCTTTTATATGATAAATTGTTTTATGTTATGCACGCATGATTTTATAAATGGAGGGGAAGAAAGGTAATTCTTCGAAAAGGAATTTATAAATGATTATTTTTGTCCACTCACAACTTTTGTGTTTAAATCCCCCTTCAGGCAGTTGAGTAGAGTTGACGCGAACATTGATCTCGAGGCTGAGGCATTAGGATTCCGACTGCGCTGTGTTGTATATTTGAGTAGGATATCTAAATTTTATTCTTGATCCTACTTAGACGCTCTGATATTATGTTGCATTTGATTTGTCGTTAATTACGGGAATTATTGAGTGCTTAAGTCCCTTGTCTGACAAGAGGAAGTATTTATTATGGTTATTATAATTTGTATGGATTGAAGGGTATTTTGGGAACCTTTTCTTAGGTTGTCAGACGGGATCAGGGTTCTTCCCGGGTTTCGAGGGGAAATTCGTGACGGGTCCTGACAATTGGTATCAGAGCACTAGGTTAAATTCCTGTAGACTGTACACTACGTGTACAATTATCTTGGTATTGATGAGTTATAGTCCCTAACAGCGTAATGCCTCTGAGACGAGAGTTCCGTCAACAGTCGGAAAATATTGGGGACACACCTGAACCTACAGTGGAGCCTGATATGAGGCAGACACTGGAACAATTAG
This sequence comes from Oemleria cerasiformis, assembly GCA_037349345.1. Classification (NCBI taxonomy): domain Eukaryota; kingdom Viridiplantae; phylum Streptophyta; class Magnoliopsida; order Rosales; family Rosaceae; genus Oemleria; species Oemleria cerasiformis. Next base: position 5,509,605 of record JAZGTL010000016.1, read on the forward strand.
GTCATGTGTTGACTTCTATACTTCAGAGTAGGACTGCTACTGAAGGTTCAGACATTGAGAGAGCCCAGAGATTAGGGGCTACAGTTTTTATGGGCGACTCTAGCCCAGATGATGCAAGAGAGTGGATTACTCGTTTAGAGCGAGTGTTCTCGGTTATGAGATGTCCTCAGGGGGACATGGGTATTAGTACTCCTACTGGGAATATGTTAGTGGCGAATGTCGTGATTCGTAAGTTGTCCAGTGGTAGTGGAAGGTCATGCATTAGAGGCAGATTTAATCCCCTTAGATATTTTTGATTTTGATGTGATTCTGGGGATGGATTGGTTGACTATGCACCATGCCTCTATTGATTGTTATGACAAGAGAGTGGATTTCCGGAGTCCAGGTTTACCGGAACTTACATTCAGAGGAGATCGTAGGGTACTACCCTGTGGAGTGATATCAGCTTTGACTGCTGAGAAATTGCTGAGGAAAGGTTGTGAGGGTTACTTGGCTCATGTGTTTGATTCTCGGGATACTCCGATGAGAGTGGAGGATATTCCAGTGGTGAGTGAATTCTCTGATGTGTTTCCAGATGATCTTCCGGGATTGCCACCTCACCGGGAGATTGAGTTCACCATCGACCTTTTGCCAGGTACTCAACCTATCTCACAGGCACCGTATAGGATGGCACCGGCAGAATTGCGAGAGTTAAAGACTCAGTTGCAGGACTTGGTGAATATGGGATTTATTCGCCCAAGTGTTTCACCTTGGGGTGCACCAGTGTTATTTGTGAGGAAAAAGGATGGTGGTCTGAGATTGTGTATTGACTACCGGAAGCTAAACAGGGCTACGGTACGGAATAAGTATCCTTTGCCAAGGATAGATGATTTGTTTGATCAACTTAAGGGGGCAAGATATTTTTCGAAAATTGACCTTCGATCCGGATACCATCAGTTGAGGATCAGAGGAGGGGATGTTGAGAAAACAGCTTTCAGGACTCGTTATGGTCATTATGAGTTCCTGGTGATGCCTTTCGGGTTGACTAATGCCCCAGCAGCATTTATGGATTTGATGAACAAGGTGTTCCAAAAGTATTTGGATCGGTTTGTGATTGTATTCATTGATGACATCTTGGTGTATTCGAGGAGTGCTAAGGCACATGAGAAGCACTTAAGGTTGGTGCTGAATATGCTTAGGAAAAAGCATTTGTTTGCCAAATTCAGTAAATGCCAGTTTTGGTTGACTGAAGTTGGATTCTTAGGTCATGTGATTTCGGCTGAGGGTATCAGCGTAGATCCCCAAAAGATTGAGGCAGTGGCAAACTGGGAGCAACCGAGGACAGTGACAGAGGTGAGGAGTTTTCTGGGTTTGGCAGGATATTATCGACGGTTCGTAGAAGGATTTTCTACGATAGCAGGGCCGTTGACTCGGTTGACGAGGAAAGGAGTCAAGTTTGACTGGGGAGCTGATTGTGAACAGGGATTTCAGGAGCTGAAGAGGAGGTTGACTTCTACTCCAGTATTGACCATTCCTGATGATACTGGTGGATTCGAGGTGTATAGTGATGCATCATTGCGGGGTATAGGCTGCGTGTTGATGCAGCATGGAAAGGTGATAGCTTATGCTTCTAGACAACTTAAACCCCATGAGTTGAATTACCCCACACATGATTTGGAATTAGCTGCAGTGGTGCATGCATTGAAAATATGGAGACATTATTTGTACGGGGAGACGTGTCGGATCTTCACCGACCATAAGAGTTTGAAGTACTTGTTCACCCAAAAAGACCTGAATCTGAGGCAGAGAAGATGGCTTGAGTTAATAAAGGATTATGATTGTACTATAGAGTACCATCCAGGGAAAGCCAATGTTGTGGCAGATGCTTTAAGCAGGAAATCCATGGGTTCTTTAGCCCATTTGCATACAGTCTACTTACCATTACTGGTAGAGTTCCGTAGAGCAGGGATAGTACTGGACATGGATAGCGAGGGGGCTTTGTTGGCTAGTTTTCATGTGAGGCCTGTGCTGATTGATCGGATTATTGAGGCTCAACTCCAGGACCCTACATTGTGCATTATCAGGATGGAGTTAGAGGCTGGAAACAGGCAGGACTATGCGCTTAGGGATGATGGAGCCTTGGTTAGGGATGGTCGGTTGTGCGTACCGAATGAGCTGGAACTAAAGAGGGAAATTCTTGATGAGGCTCATAGTTCGGCTTACGCTATGCATCCAGGAGGTACCAAGATGTATCATACCCTAAGGAAACATTATTGGTGGACTGGGATGAAAAGGGAAATTGCTGAGTTTGTGAGTAGATGCCTGACGTGCCAGCAAGTGAAAGCAGAGAGGCAGAACCCATATGGGGCACTACCTTGCATTTTAGTACAGCTTTTCATCCTCAGACGGATGGTCAGTTTGAGAGGACAATCCAGATTTTGGAGGATATGATGAGAGCTTGTGTACTACAGTTTAAAGGGAACTGGGATTCACACCTGGCTCTGATGGAATTTGCTTATAATAATAGTTATCAGTCGAGTATTGGGATGTCTCCTTTCGAGGCACTGTATGGGAGGCAGTGTAGGACACCATTATGCTGGAACGAAGTGGGTGAAAGGAAACTGTTAACACCAGAGTTGGTTGATACGACTGAGGAAAAGATAAGGATCATCAGAGAAAGGTTGAAGACAGCTCAGGATCGCCAGAAGAGCTATGCAGACCGCAGAATTAGAGACCTTGAGTTTGAGGTAGGTGACTGGGTGTTCTTAAAACTATCACCTTGGAAGGGAGTTGTACGTTTTGGTAGACGAGGAAAACTGAGTCCTCGCTACATTGGTCCATATGAGATTCTGGAGAGGATAGGACCAGTGGCATATCGTCTTGCTTTACCATCGGAACTATCCAGAGTTCATAATGTTTTCCATGTATCTTTGCTCCGGAAATATCTGTTTGATGAGTCTCATGTGTTGGAAGAGCAACCACTTGAGCTGAAAGATGATTTGACCTTTGAGGAGCAACCGGTGCAAATTTTGGATTGGAAAGAGAAGGTATTGCGCAGAAAGAGTATTTCTCTAGTTAAAGTGTTGTGGAGGAATCATAACGTGGAGGAAGCCACGTGGGAAACCGAGGAACTAATGCGGACGCAGTATCCTTATTTGTTCCAAGGAAAGAGTTGAATTTCGAGGACGAAATTTCTTAAGGGGGGTAGATTGTAACAACCCGGAATTTTAATTATTGGGTTTACGTAATTATTTTTGTAAAATGACGATTTTACCCTTGGTTGTTAAAGGGCATGGAAATCAAGTTTTGGTTTCGAAACCTTTTCGGTGGTGTTTTGTATACCGTTGTGTAGGTCTCGAACTCACGAGTTCGTAGACAGGCGGCACGCAGAAAACAGAGTTCGGGGACGAAAGTTATGGGTCTAGATGTGCAAGGGCATTTTGGTAATTTTTCATGGAGGGGAGATATTTTTGTTAACAAATCAGATAAGTCTGATTTGTTTCATCCTCATCTTCATTTGATCTTCATCTCCTTCTTCCTCTCTGTGACAAACATACACAAACCACACCCGAAACCTCTTCGAAAAACCAAGAGAAAACCATAAAGTCAACGTCGGATTCAAGGCTTCAACTTCCAGTTTGGATCAACTAATCGTGTTCTACTCCTTCCCACGATCACAACCGTACCAACCATCGAAGGAGAGGACCGCGGAGGAAGCCGAACCGAGGATAGGAAGTTTCGGACCTTTCGATCGATTTTCCGGCTAGCACAGGTATGTGTTTGTGGTTTTGAGGTCATATTTGGATTCCTGGGTTTGAGTAGATAGATTTAGACGTAAAATTTGTGAAAAATGGTTGAGTTTTGAAGAAGTTGGAAAGCTTGGAGTTTCGGCCGGAAATGGAGGATTCCGCCGAAACCAGACGGCGGCGGAGGTGGTGGTCCGGTCATCTTCTCCGGCCAACCTCCGGCGACGGTGACGGCAGCCGGTCATCTTCTCCGGCGAGTCGCCGGTGACCGGTCAGGTTGAGTTGAACCGGTCGGGTCAGTTGAACCGGTCGGGTCGAGTTGAACCGGTCCGGTCGAGTGAACCGGTCAGGCCGAGTTGGACCGGGTCGGGCCGAGTTGGATCGGGTTGGACCGGTCCAGGCGCGTGGGTACTGTAGCAGGCGCGTGACCGGCGCGTGAGGGCGCGTGGCGGCGCGTGAGCGCGTGTTCCGACCTTCCGTCGGCGCGTGGCGGCGCGTGGGGCCGAGTCTGAGGTCACGGTGGCGCGTGACAGTTAGTTTTTGACGTTTCGGACCTGTTGGCGCAGGTTTCGAGTCGATCGGATGTCGTTTAGGGGTTGTTTCGGACGTTTTAAGGTTGCTGCGTTTTCTAGGACAGCATCGTTAGACTCCCGGGATTTATGGGGTTTATATTTAAGATTATTATGATTGGCTGGTAATCCCGATTATTAATTTGGACAGGCGATACTGCTCCAGGAACTTCAGGGGAGCGTACAGTTCGGGATTGAGCGTGCTTGAACAGGTTTGTGAGTGGACTTTGATTTATAAACTGTAATGCATGCATAAATGTATCTTTGCTTTAAATACTGTTGAGTATGAGTGCAATGAATTTCTGGATTTTAGAAATGATGCTGGACACATATTTTACAATATTTCTGTGAAAGTATGTTTTGAGAAATGGCCTGATTTTGTACTCGATTTTGATATCGTTTTGACGTGGTGACTATTTGAGTATGTGATTTGGGTTTTGACTCATAATTGTGATTTTACCGATTTTGGCCATAAAATGATATTTGCAAAGAATTTGGCTAAGGCCGCGAAACAAAGATTTCGAAGTATGGATTTGATTCACTGATTCCCGTCCCGATGATTGTTGTTGCTCTGACTGGTGTTGAGGAGCATGACTCTACCAGTTGTTGAGGGTTCGGACCTTAGGTGTTGAGGAGTATGTCTCCGCCGGGTCGCGAAACTGTCTATGCATAGTACAGATATTACAGACAGTACATATGGTACACAGAGTTGTACAGATTTGACCACATCTCAAGGGATACCCTGATGTGTTATGAATATGTCGGGAACAGTGAATTCTTGATTTTGAGATATTTGCCAAATGGAACCAAATGATTTGATTTTGAGATATTATGTGGCAGATTGAACCAAATGATTTGATTTTGAGATATTATGTGGCAGATTGAACCAAATGATTTGGATTTGAGATAATTTGTGTCCAGATTGAATTAAATGATTTTAAACTCATTTGAAGAGAGTTTTCAAATCAAATTGTGGATCACGAGGTATTTTCATTATACAGATTTTATGTGAGTCCAATTAAATGGTTTTAAAGATAAATGTGAATTTTGGATGATTTACATATGATGCTTTTATATGATAAATTGTTTTATGTTATGCACGCATGATTTTATAAATGGAGGGGAAGAAAGGTAATTCTTCGAAAAGGAATTTATAAATGATTATTTTTGTCCACTCACAACTTTTGTGTTTAAATCCCCCTTCAGGCAGTTGAGTAGAGTTGACGCGAACATTGATCTCGAGGCTGAGGCATTAGGATTCCGACTGCGCTGTGTTGTATATTTGAGTAGGATATCTAAATTTTATTCTTGATCCTACTTAGACGCTCTGATATTATGTTGCATTTGATTTGTCGTTAATTACGGGAATTATTGAGTGCTTAAGTCCCTTGTCTGACAAGAGGAAGTATTTATTATGGTTATTATAATTTGTATGGATTGAAGGGTATTTTGGGAACCTTTTCTTAGGTTGTCAGACGGGATCAGGGTTCTTCCCGGGTTTCGAGGGGAAATTCGGGACGGGTCCTGACACCCGGGGTTTAGGGGGTTGAATTTTAGGATTTTAATTACCATTTAGTAATCTCAAATGTTACTCTTAACATGCGATACCGCTCCGGGGATGACAGAGGAGCGTACAGCTCAAGGTTGAGCTTAATCGGACCTTCAGTGAGTGGATTTTGGTTTTGTAAATTATAATGCATGCATAAACGTATCTTTTAAATAAATTCTTATCAAATATGAATTTTGATAAATTAAAATAATTATTCTAAATGATTATTAACTTTTATGAACTTCGGGAATTTAGAATAATTATTCCATTGACTTATTTTGGTTATGGATTCTTAATAACGATTTCGAGATGATTTTGGGCATTAAGTCCGGTTTCATGGATTTTGAAATGACTTTGAATTATATAAATTGGGTTTAAGTCTGGTTTTCAAGATTTGGGGCTATGGCCGGTTTTATGGATTTTGGATTCATGGATTTTGGCTTCGGCCGAGCTTAATGTTTTGGGCTTAGGCCCGAGATTTCAGTTTTTATTGAATTTTGGGCTCAGGCCCAGGATTTCATATGATTTTGGGTTAGGCCAGGAAAAAGGGTTTTCAAATTAGATGTCGAATTTACATTACGGTTTTCACTATGTTTACCATCCTCGAGTTTTACGGTATTTTTCCGACCCCATGATTTTGAGGTATTTTCGATCATGCGTGTTCGCTCCCGATACATGACATTGAGGTATTTTTGGTCATGTATTCGATGTGATATTTATGACACGTGACTCCAAGGTATTTTCGATCATGTGACCGAATGACTTTGAGGTATTTTCGGTCATGCATGTACAGCTCTGATACATGACTTCGAGGTATTTTCGGTCATGTGACCGTATGACTTTGAGGTATTTTCGGTCATGCGTGTACATCTTTGGCACATGACTTCGAGGTATTTTTGGTCATGTGACCGCATGACTTTTGAGGTATTTTCAATCATGCGTGTACATCTCTGACACATGACTTTGAGGTATTTTCGGTCATGTGCTCGTTGAGTTTATCTACGTGCGTAGTAGAGGGTTACGTCTGCATATCTTTGAGGTATTTTCGGATATGTGGAGAGTAGGTCCCCGGGTTGGACCTCTCGGTTTCTAGCCATTGCTTTGAGGTATTTTCGGTAGTGGTTAGAAGGGCTTGTCCCCGCGTTGGATGGCCCCGGATATCGAGCTACGGCTCGGGATTACACTAGGGGGATGGTGGGATATTTTTATAGTATTTTATATCAAGGTTTTCTTATGATTTTAAGCTCCTTCGAGGAGGGTTTTTAAAGCATAGTTGTGGACCACGAGGTGTTTTATATTATACGGATTTACGTGGGTTTCGTCGAGTTTTATATTAATAAATGGATTTCCGGTAAGTTCTTTTGTGATTATTTTATGTAGTTAGCTACTTGAAAAGGATTTTACATTATGCATACATGGTTTTACTTGGAGGGGAAAGTTATGTTTTTCTCAGAAATTTGTGTTTTAAATTATTTTTCTTTTTATCCACTCACACTTTTCCTTATTTTGCGTCCCCTCTAAGCCGTTGCAGACGACGAGGTCACTTTCTGAGGCGGATGCATCACTTCCAGTTGCGCTTTTACCTTACTAGCTTTAAGAAGGGTTTGTTAAACTTGTAAGCCTTATTTGCCAACCTAATTGCTCTGATTAACCTTTTGGAGTTATTTGTAAATTTTCTCCGAGGATTGATTGTCTAGATTCGGAGTCGGTTGGTTGAGGGTGATTTGGTTTGGACTATTTGGTTGCTAGTTTGTTAGTTGAATCCTTTGTCTGACAGGTACAAAACAGTTTGACCAAATTACAAGGGAGATTCTGCCGAATTTTTGGTAGAATTCTCGTAGAGTAATTACAAGTGGTAATGGTATTTTAGGAATTAGTTTGAGTTGTCAGGGTTGTTAGACGGGAATAGGACTTTTCACGGATTTCGAGGGGAAATTCGGGAAGGGTCCTTTCACAGAGCTCATTCACAAGGACATCCAATGAATCGACACAAAAACACTTTTAAACAAAAACATTTGTTCGAAAGCAAAACCTTCCAAACTGTGAACTTGTTTCGTTTGTATACTCTAGCTCAAAAGAAGAAAAGCTCCCTTGCAGTTATTCTGCCTTTTTGGGATTTGAATTTCACTGCCACTCTCTAGTATGACCCAACTGACGTCCATCACAATTGAATATTTCTGGAAAGTTCATCAAATAACTTTGTGAAGCTTTAAAGAAATATCATGATAGTATTATTTTAATTATTTCAATAGCTTTTCGTATCCCAAAAGCTTGCATTTGTATTTAATTAATCATCACTATTATTATTAGTTATAGCAATTACTACTTATTTTCTTATGTTAAAGATTCTGGAAATATTCATCCATGTTTATTGTATAATTTTGATTGAATCATAAAAAAACCTACGCATTTGGTCCATTAATATTTATCCAGAAAAATGGCATTTCTTATTTATAATTTTGTCATATGTATTTTGTATTAAAATAGTTACTACGAAAAATGCAAATGAATCAATTTGACAACTAAAAGAAAAATGTTTAAATTCCTTGGATACATCACAAAAATGGCATAGAAAAGAACTAACGATAAGACAATATCCCACTTACGGCACAATTATTTGGTTAAAGTAAGTTTCGTAGGACGCAAGGAAATTATATCATCTGCCTATTAGCAGTCTCTAATAGTGTCACGCCTATTTTAAAGGCAATTGAGTTCAAGACTATAAGAATTAGCCCACCAAAGGTTAACTTGTTGTCTTTGGGAGTCATCAGGCCCAAGCCTTCACAATCTTTCACAATCTTCAACATCTATAGCAGCACAATACGAAATTTACCAATCTAACCCTGTTAGATTTCCGAGGCCAACTGTTCTTTCAAAAATCGTGACTCATTATTGAGAAGCTTGTGACTTTGGGTGTAATAGAATTTTTCACGTTTGGTAGGCTTAGCCCTTGTGGTGAGTTTAATTCTACCATCTTAGCCTTGGTGCCTGAAATATCTAAACTTACTAGTATGAATGATTTTAGGCCAATCTCTTGTTGTAATACTTTTTCAAAATCATTGCTAAGTTCATAGCAGACTGCATCAAGCATGCTCTTCCGGCGATTATAGGTAACTCTCAATCCCATTTTAATGATGGTTGAGGAGCTTTTATAGGGCTACCATCTTGACCATTGTCCCCCTTTCTGTGTTATGAAACTAGATATAAAGAAGGTCCATGATTCCGTCTGTTGGGTTTATTATTGATATGTTAAGCTTTTTAAGATTTCCTACTAAGTTGATTGGCTGGGTTTATAGCTGCATTTTCTCCCCTCTGTTTTCTGTGATTGTTAATGATGAGCTGGTAGATTTTTTGCGAGTAAAAGGGATCTCTCGCAGGGAAATCCTATTTCCCATTATCTCTTCGTAATGGCTATGGAGGTCTTCTCTAGGATGTTGTCCAAAAGAATTGCCTCTTCCTCTTATTACATCTATACTTTCCTTGTCAGATTTGGTTTACTCTTGTAGAAAGTGGATAACAAGATTCGAGGCTGGAAGCATCGCTCTCTTTCGTTTGCTGGGTAGCTCCTCCTCTTTAACACTATTCTATGTAGCCTAAGAGTTTAGGGCAACCCATATTTTCTTACATATACGGGTTTGTTTAGTTATTGAGCGGAAGTTAATCAAGGAGTTTCATGTGGTCCGAGCAAGTGGAAGGTTCGTATTCTGCTATAGTGGCTTGCGAGAAAGTGTGTAGGCTTCTTAAGGAGGGCATGTTAGAAATCAATCTTGACAAATTCTAAATTGATTTAGTATCCTAGAATGAATTCGATATCCTAATTTGATATTTTGCTTAATTATGGTATAATATATTTTTTTCTAGTTAGTAACTAGTATGTAATGGATGTCTTTGTACATTAATTGAGAAATATTTTTTTTTCGTTTATTTTTAACATGGTATCAGAGCAGTTATGCTTATGAGAACCAAATCTGTTGTGATTCCTCCCATGATGGTGTACAGAGCTTAATCACTCCTTGCACCCACGTGAAACATAATTGATCCCACGGGACACAAACTAAAGATTCAAATTGCCGTTGTTTTGTTTTTCTTTCTTTTATTTGTTGGAAATTTACTTTCCATACCTTCCTAACTATATAGCTACCAACGATTTCACCACCTACCTTATTCAGCCTTTATGCCATTGTCTTGCCCTTTTGTGCCACCTTTGGCTTTTTGTGCCACATTATTTGGCATTATGTGCCACCATACTTAGCATTCATGTCACCTTATTCGGCTTTTGTGCTACATCTTAACCTTATTGTGCCACTTTATTCGACATTTGTGTCATCCTCTTGGCCTTTTGTGTCACCTTTTGATATTTTTTGCCACCATATTTGTCCTTTGTGCCACCTTATTCAGTTTTTGTGTCACTTCTTGACCTTTTTTGTACCACCATATTTGGCGTTTGTACCACCGTCTTTACCTTGTCGTCATAGCAGGATTTACTAAGCCCAAAATGGGCTTTTACCTTTCCGAAATTAGCATAATAATGGGATTATGTGAAACAACTCGGAAGACAGTAAAATAAGAAGCTTACTCTGCAAGTTGATAATTCACAATGTTCACTCTCCAACTTGAGGAGGAGCAGTGGCATATCTATTGAGGGAAAAGAGGGGTCAATTGACCCCCTCAACCTCTCAATTCCCCCCTTAAAGATATGTATCTTGATCCCTAAACCCTTGAATTCTTACTCTCCATTCATCTGAGATCTGGGTTTTTTTTTCTTGGTTTGCAGCAAGCGTGTTCTCCTTTCTTCTGCAGAATTTGTTTTTTTATTAATCTCACCCAAAACGACGTCGTTTTGAGTCAATTGATTTAAAAAAAAGACAGCTGTTGTTGCAGTAAATAAATGAGAGTCCCAAAACAGCAACACAGTAAAGAAATGAGAGTCCCAACACAGCAACACAGTAAATAAATGAGAGTCCCAACGCAGCAACACAGGTTCAAATTTTCTCCTCAAGAGCCAATAGGAAGGAGGCTTAGGGTTCCATAACTTCCATTCCCACCTCTCAATCCCAGATTCACATAGAGCCAAATTAAATTCCAATTCCAAATTTAATTGCCGAATTATTTAGCAATCCTACCATCACCTAACAAGGCAAGTAGCCAACAATAGTATCAAAATTCCTCCTTCTACCTTTTGACAATTCCAAGTAAGTTTCAATTCCAATTCTTCTTAAATTCTTAATTCTTTTCATTAATTTTTTAGAAATTTGTTGAAGTTGTGTTATGAATAATTCTTATAGGCTTTTGTTTTGAGTTGACTCATATGAATTTATTTTTATATGCAAGGATATGAATTTTTGTTTGAATAATTTATATGAGTTTTGTTAATGAAAAATCAATATTTATTTTTGTTTCAATTGATATGAATCATATTTAGGTTATTTGATATGGTGTATCAATTTATGATTAGTATATTTTGTTGATTGATATAAGTTTTAAATTGGTTAGTATGTCTATGATTATAGGAGGTTTTAATTTGTTAGTATGACTATGATTTTTTTAATGATCAATTATTCCTAATAGAATTAGGATATTTTGCATTAATCTTACAACTATGGAATGATATTTTAAGAGGAAATGTTCAGATCCTACTTCAAATAATTCCGATAGTTCAAGTTCAAAACAAAGTGAATTGAAATCGGTTTTGGCTAATCTTCCTAGAGACCCTGAAATTCGACCTCGAATGTTGGATTATGATCCTAATATAGGAGATGAAGTTCGAAGAGCATATCTACAAAAGGGTCCTTGTCTACGAAGCTATAATGTGAAGTTTTCAAGGTATGAAAACTTGTCGTGGACAATTATAGGTTGTAATATTATCTCTTCCATGAATGTGCATCACTCTTTTTATTTTGTTGTTGATGCGTTGCACTCTTTTTCCTTAGTCGGTTTGAAATCCCCGATAAGGTTTTAACGAGACCACTTTATGCATCATTTGTAATGTCTCTTCTTACATCAATGAGAATTACGCACTTCTTTGAAAAAAAAATTTGGAGGTACTATTTTTGTTTAATAAATTTAGAAGCTCTTACATGTTGACCCTCTCGGAATAATTTTCTGGATCCGCCACTGAGGGGGAGTGTTAAAAATCAAATCGTGACAAATCCTAGATTGATTTAGTATCATAGATTGATTCGATATCCTAATTCGATATCTTACTTAATTAGAGTATAATATTATTCTTTTCTAGTTAGGCTTACTGTAACTAGTATATAATGGGTGTCTTTATACATTCAATAATACAAATGAGAAATATTTTTCCTTATTTTATTTTTAACAAAGTGGGTTAGGTGTCAAATGTCTCTACCGGCAGAATTGAGTCCTTATGGCTACCCATGTCTGAATATGTTTACAAGTCCTAAGTAAAGAGCAAGTGAAGAGAAGATTGTGGAGGAGAACTCAGACGACGAAGAGGGGAACACCAAATCCTTCCCTTAGCCAATGAGAAGAGAACCCTAGCTTGTTTGGAATTTTGGAGGAGTTCTTAGCTTGGATTTCTTATGCATGCTTCTTATTACAACCACCATCTTATCGCCTTAATACATGGTATACTACCTTTATTTATGCTTATCCTAAAAAAGATTAACAATTTTCCTACTCCTACCAACTATATGACTCAATTTAATAATTTCTCTTATGATTTTGATACTAACCCTAAGGGCTAAAAGGGTACCTTTTACGTGTAATGACATCTATATATATATATATATATATATATATATATATATATAAAGGGAGAAGTTGATTCTGGTTAAATTTCTCATAATCCCCAAAATATCTTTGCTTAACAAATTTATTCAAAAATTGATGATTTAATAAGTGAGGTCAAAATAGTAAAAATAGGTTAAATTTCTCATAATTCCTAAAATATCCTTACAACTTTATTAAAATTGGATGATTTAATAAGTGATGTCAAAATAGTAAAAATAAAAATATATTAATTAAAAAGTAAAAATCTATATATATAAAGCCAAAACTTGATTTTGATTATTTTCAATAAACCCAAAAAAGTCATTGGTTGAAGAAGAAAATATAATCTAATAATATATTAAGGATAAAAGGGTAAAATGGATAATGAAATAAAAAAGATGTAAATATTTAATTGTTGTAATATTTTTGGATTTTTAAAGCAATCAATATTGTCATATTCTTTGTTTTGGTTATCATAAGTGGTGGTGGGCACGGTTTGGATCGATACGAATATCATCCAAATCCAAACCGTTAAAATCTTAACGATTCGATACGGTTTGAATAGTAAAAATAGAGAGTCTGATGCATGGTTGTTTTGATGCTTTTAACAAATCTTGAGCCAAATTTATCTAATGTTGGAGATACTCTAAAAGTTGTCGTCAAATTTTAACTTCTCTATTTGAGATATAGTGAATATTGATTTTAATAGCATTAAATATTGACTAGTTATTAATAACTTTTTAGTCATTTAAAGTTAAATTTGACCAAATATATAGAAAGTTTGTTGAAGATGCTTGCCCTTTTCATCATTGACTACATATAAAGAAATATTCACTTATGCTAGTACTCATTTGGAGGCCCATTGAAATAGCTTTCTTGATGTTATTAGGTCTTGTATCTCGGATTAAGATAACCATAATTTCAATGTCCATAAGCAACAATGAATTGAAATGGGCTTTAAATATTGGACCCTTTAAGGCTCCTAAAACCTGCTAGCTTTCTTGATGTCATTAAGCCTTGTATTTCGGATAGAATTGAAAAACGTTGATCTAAAATATTAACTTTTTTGGGAACTTGTAACGCGTAAACCGTATCAAATCACATCAATAATTTAATGGTAAATGAAAATGAATGTGATATGAACAAGATAGGGGTCGATTAAAGTGGAGAAAAAAAAATAAGTGGTCAAGAATTGGCAAGAGAGATCATGTATGAAGATAAATTCGCATTCAAGTTGAAAATATGTAGCAAAAAAATATAACAAGCCATATCGATGTGATTTTTGGGTTGCTAGAAGATTCAAGAAAGAGATATTTGATTTTAATGATTTTAGGAAAGTTTAGGATTTTGGGTAACTTTATGTTCATTATATTATAAGGTATTGGTTAGCTTATCTTAGTTAATTAGGATTTCTTTTATGTTTTCTTTTATATATTATATTTCAGTGTAGAATTAGGATTTTATGCCTATATAAATGCCTACCTTAGTATCGTATTGGGAAACCGTTGTCACATTATTAATCAAATTTGAGACTTTCTCAATATGAAGAAATCCAATTTATCCTTTTATTGGATTGACAGTTGTCAATCATGTTATCCGCTTATCGTGGCAAAATAACACGTATGGTTGGCGAAATTTTTTTTTGTTCTTTTCTTCATAACTTTAAAGAGGTCGTTTGTCACTTTAGACCTCATATCTGTAATTGCACATCGCCTATTATATATTCATTTTTGGAGTATATTGTCTAGACATGTGATGTTATAAATTGGTGAAGACGTAGATGAAGATGTAGATGAAGATGAAGATGAAGATGAAGATGAAAATGAAGTTCAAGATGAAGATGAAGATGGAGTGTAAGGACCCACCCCAAATTTCCCTAGAAAACCCGAGAATGTACCTAACGACCTGATACGCCTCTCGAGGAATTTACGAACAACGATGAATGCCTTTGACGTGGTGTTAGTTAACCTCACGTGAGGCAAAATAGGAAAACTATGAGATCTACTCAGTGAGTGGTAAAAAATAAGGTTTCTGAAATTCATTTATCAAAATATACTATTCTCTGTTTTGAAAATACTACTACATAATAGCTTGAAATCACCTTCAAAGTTCATAATGATAAAATATAATCTGAAACGGAATAATCATACGTACATAAAATTACTAGTAACGTAAGTAGGTTGATAATACGAGTAAGTAACATTCTAACTCCCAATTAGCTTCCCACAAGACATTATTATCATGCATGGATTCATGCCCAAAGAAAACGCCATGTCACATTTTGGTCACTTAGTGACATATCAAACGATGTGCCAGTGACATCCTGCATCACGCCCCGTGGGGTGTCCTATGTCACATCCCTGACATGGCATGCATGATGCCCAGCAACACGTGCAGTGACACAGTCTCGTGTCATGCCCCTTGTCAACACGCTTAGTGACACGCCTAGCGTCACGCCCCGCAACAATGCCTCGCGGACATGTCCGTCTGCGACATAGTAGCATGTCAAAGGAACGTCAAGGGACGTGTTAAAGGCACGTCGAGGGATATGTTAGTGGCACGTACAATGATATGTGCCACTGTCATGTGACATGTTATTGGCACGTCCAACTATATGTCACTAACACGTTCAATGACATGTCAATAACACATCCACTGACATGTCATGTCCAGCAACATGTCAAGGATATGCTCATTCTCTAACACGGCGTCCATATCTAGTGTTGTCATTGGAGAGTTGGAGATGTGGGAAGGTAGAATGACGGCTAATGGTTTTGGTGGATGGGTGGTGAGTGCGGTAGGATGATGTCTCTGGGAGAGTGATTTATTATTATTTTTTTCTTTCTGTTTTTGTAATAAAATAATTTTAATTTTTTTTTTTATACAAGAATATTGGAGAATAGGGATTACATTATATATGAGAACTCCATTTTTACTTGCTTCACTCTACTTCTTCTTTAAAAAGATAAAAGATCAAACTAAAAGTGGAGTGCAGCTAGTAAGCTGCCTTATATATACATTGGATATCGATCTCGTCCGACCAGAGTCGAACCCGAAACCTCTCACATAACATGTGGAGAGGAATACCATTAGATTATAGCACTGAGTGCATTTTTGTATTCGTACACGTGGCCTCGATTTTTTACCTAATAAACCTAAATGGTAGGTCCCATTATGACACAACACTTAACGGTAATTAGTAAGCCAATATTTTTTTGCACTCATTTTATCCCGCATTTTCCTTTTTAACTATAAGGTCTCCGTTGATTTATACAACATAATACGAGTTCAAGAGGAGAGAAAGAAAATGGTTTATCGAAAATAGTAACTCTTCCCAGAAATAATTAAGTGTTAAATTGTATTAAACCACTTCAATATAATAATTGTGAATGAAAAGGAATGACACGTGTTTAGTCGGTGGCAAAATTTTGGTAAACATGGTTTGTTATTTTCTTCATAACTCAGAAAATTTGATTTGTCATTTTAGAACTCGTATTTGTAACTGCACAAAGCTTAAACATATATTTTTTGGAGTATCTTATCTAGACGGGTGATGTAGCAGGATCATAAATTTGATCAAAAGCTTGTGTACCAGTGAAAATATGAGCTGGCTTTTTCCGTATGTTTTATGCTATAAATTGGTTGTTTCTCATTCTCGTACTTTTTTCTCGTTTAGTAATAATATTTTTTAGTTTTGATACAACGATATCCTACTCTTTTTCTTATCTAATGAAGAAAGGATTTGAGTTAAGCCACACAATGGCCCAGCTACAAGATATCATACTCCATACATATATAACGTACTCGCCATCTATGGGAGTTGAAATGGAATTTTTTTGATAAACATGACTTGTTCTTTTCTTCATAACTCATAAAATTACATTGGTCACTTTAGACCTTGTATGTGTAATTGCACAACGCTTAAACATATCTTTTTTGGAGTGTCTTATCTAGACGGGTAATGCTATAAATTTGGTTGTTTCTCAATCTCGTACTTCTTTCTTGTATAGTATTAATCTTTTCTAGTTTTTGATACAACAATATCCTACTCTATTTCTAATCAAAGGGAAAGAGGGATTTTGATTAACACACAATGGGCCAACTAGAAGGTATCATAATTCACACAAATATAATGATAGTAAGTAACTTGAAGGAGAGGAAAGGGAAAACAAGCTCTAGGAGATCCTAGGGAAGTTTGCTCCATATTGCGGTGTACGTCTCCAGTGGGTCAACGAATAGTTAGAGATGGGGGAAGATAGATTGAGGGCTAATGGTTTTGGCGGATGGGTGGATCAGTGTGGTGGGATGAAGATTTATTTTAGGTTTATATTTTATTTTTCAATAAAGTAATTTTATTTTGAAAATAATTTTTAATTATTCTTTTACACGTGGAGTTTACTTTTTACCTAATTAACTTAAATGATAGATCTCAGTAAAGCACAACAACACTTATCGGTCATTTTAAATGCGTTGTATATGGATAACATGCATTACTATTCTTATTCAAATAAAAAATATATAAACAATTCTAATTATGAATATTCTCACTATATATTCAAACAATAAATAAACTAAAAAAAAAAAATAAATCAAATTAACAAACGTTATAAATAACTGACTTATTTTTCAGATAGAGGCTTACAAATTGCAATGTCCTTGAGATAGAATTTTGCCCTACTGCAATGCTCATAGTTCTTCAAGCGCCTGGCTCAGCAGGAGTTCAAACCAACTCCTTTTTATCAATATGAGACAATTTTTTTTTCGTAAGGAATGTGGAAAATTTGCTCAAAGTAAATTTCAACTCAAACTTCACATAAAAGCCAACAAAATGTGCACTAAATGGTATAATTACAAAAATTAAGCCATTATTTTTTCACTCATTTTATCCCTCATTTTCCTTTGTAACCATAACGCCTCCTTTGATTGTGTACAAACATAATCCAAGAGTAGAGTAAGAATAATGTTTAGTTAAAATATTTCTCTTCCGTGAACTAGTAACACGTCAATCGTGTGGTCCGTGTCAAATCGTTTCAATATAATTATGATGAATAAAAAGGAATGACATGTGTTTGGTCGGCATAAAATTTTGGTAAACACAATTTGTTCTTTTCTTCTTTAGTTTGAAAATGTCGTCTGTCACTTTAAACCTCTTATCAGTAACTACAGAAAGCCAACATTATATCATTTTTAGACTATCTTTTCTAGTAGAGTAATACTATCATTAGTTGTTTCTCAATCTTTTATTTCTTTCTTCTTGTTTTTTTTGGCAAATTTTACTTCTTTCTTGTTCAGTAGTAAATTTTTCTAGTTGTTACTAGAAAAAATAAATTTTTCTATAATTGTGTATTGATTTTATATATATGGGGTTATGATGAAGGGACGATTATTTTTATGTATATTTTTATGGGGATATGGAAGAGAGGATAATATCAACTGCATCCATTATAATTACTTAATTTTTATTCATTATTGCAGGAAATGCTGTAACGTTTTAACTATTACAAAGTGGTAAATATAATTAATTTTAAAAATACAAGTATAGATGTATAATTTAATATAAATTAGATAGGAATAAATTGTATTCCTCATCTTAAACAAAAATAATAATTGTACTTCTCGTCTTTGAAATTCGGTGAAGATGATGACAACAGTAGTGATAGACAGCGACATCGATATTGATGACTTATTTGTCCAACGATTCTTATATCGGGTTGACATGTGTTAAGTTTTATCTTTTGTGAGATTGCAAAGATTAATTATTTGAGCACTAATGGTCTTGATGATGTTTAGGGAAGTAAGTTATATTATTTGGTGTGTTATTCTTTGTGGATCGTTTTGACAGATGTCGAGTCTGATCACTATTATCTATATTTATTGTCAAGTCAATATAGTCTAACTTATCTTTACTTTGTATTTTTATTTTATTAATAAAATTTCGTATTTTAAAAAAAAAATTAATTTACTTTTTTCATGTCCTATTTCTCTCTCCCTCTCTGTTTCCTAGTTTGCATCACAGTCCTCCTGTTTTCCTCCCACTTGTTGCTCTTCATCACATGGAGGACTGTCATGTTTCTACTTGTAGAAATTAGCATGAATCATGTTCATACTAAATATGGGTCAAAACTAGGATACTATTAATGTACTACATTCAAATGCACTCTAATTTCCTAGAATAGTAAAATTACAAGTTTTTATAATAAATTGTTGCAAAGCAAATTCAAACATAACAATTAAGAAGCTCTACAACTTGATACATTTTAAAATAAAAATATTGAAGAATCAAATAGAATATCACAACCGAATTTTTCTACAATATTTGATAAAATTTTATTATAAAAAGATTGAAAAATCAAATAGAATATCAAATAGAATATCACAACGAGCAGTGAGCTAGCGCGTGAGCTCATCATAATTATGGCATGGGACTATTTATTTATTTTTTTGATAATTAAATTGCAGGCCATTTTTCTCTTCAATGACGACGTCACAGTAATTGTCCCCAAATTGCTGGGCAGTTTCTTGACAATAAACTCTTTTATATTGCCCCACAATTTTCAACCCTATCCACTCCAACTGCATCAATGTAAAAACAAAACAAAAATAAAGTATAATAAATAAAAAAGGAAAAAGGAAACAGCTTTGTCTAGCTGTGGACGGAGGACAACGGGCGACGAGGTCCTTCAAATTAGTCTTCTCTCTCTCTATTCGTCTAGAAAGTTCAGGTTCCTACAGTAAATCTGTATGACGAAATTGCCCCCGACTTCCACACCAATCACCAAACTAGTCCTCGTCTTCTTCGCAGATTCTACCAACAGTCAAAGATCCTCTGCCGATCAACAACTTTCTTCTTCTCCGTATTCTTCATGGAAATCCTGCTGACTTGAGCTTCCTATGGATTTGACCGAAGGCGTTGGAGAGAGTTCGTCACCGCCGAGAAGCTTCGTCAGCTTCAGTAACTACGATGTGCGAAACGATGTATACAATCGCTTGGTGGAGAGCGGTAATGAAGGCGCTCTGAGTCAACCTGAGTTTCGTGAGCAGTTGGACGCTCACTTCAATCGCTTGCCGGCTAGGTATGCCAATTCGATCGCTTTCCAAGATTGGATTTTTATTTATTTTTTTAATTTCTTTCTTTGTTTTTAACGAATTTCGGCTATTGAGTTATATTTCTAAATTAATTTTCTAACGTGCGAGTTCACAGAAAAATCTTTTTCTATTTCTGAAGTATGAATCTTTGTGATTGAGTTCTTGAGCTGTGGAAGATTATAACATGCACTCAGAGCAATGGAATTTTTTTTTTATTGTTTGAGCGCAAATAAGTATTTTTTTACGTTTATAAATGTCCATTTGCGTATTTGCTCCAATATTTACATGTATGGCATATCAATTTTAGGGCTTTGAATTTAGGGGCTGGAAACTTTGGGAAAAAAAATTTAGGAGCTGGAAATGTTTTCTATAAGTTGCATTCTTCCCTCTTATTCTGTAAGAATCGGTCATTTCACTATGCGACTACTGTAAGAGTTTTATATCTTACAGATTCTGTGAGTACCGATGGAAATTAGTTCCACATGCAATCTTTTTCCTACTGAAAAATTTTCTGATGTTTATGGGACTAGGAAATTTTTCCATTGTTGGAATACTTTTCCGGGAGGCATGGCCACATGAATTATTCCTTAGCTTTTCCAAGACAAAGACATACAAACCTGTCCTACCCTTATGTTGTTAAATCTTTAGTTAAAGATAAGCAAGAAAATTTGCACTGGAGAACTCCATAAGAGGTACTGGATAAATGTTTTCTTTTTCCTTCCTTTCTTGTGCGTGGGAAGGGAGGAATGAATCTATCCATGTGTTATTTGCTATTTAATTTGTTCCCTGAAAATACTCCTTCGGAACAAACACCATGGGATTTTATTTCCTTTTCCTTTTTAATGGGGAACCTATTTCCATGTTATTTATTCATATTTTAAATTTGTTTTCTGCACAGTTATGGACTTGATGTCAACTTGGATAGAGTGGAAGATGTCTTGATACATCAAAGGCTTCTTGCATTGGCAAGAGACCCAGAAAAGCGGCCTGTTTATCATATCCGTTTCATGGAGGTATTACCTATCTCAGTATTTTATGCTTGCAATTTTTTGTGAACTAGAATTTCTTTGAGTTCTGGTGCAAATCCAAGTATTAGTTTCTTCCCAGCTATTATGAACAGCTTGCTTTCCAACAAAAAAAAAATCTATTTTGACTAAAAAAGTAAAGTTATGAAATGTCAAGTGTTAGATAGTTGCATTGAATGGCCAAAGAATTTGGATGACTGAGAAATGTTTAATAACTTGCATTCACACAATCTTTTCTATCCAGTACAAATTTAAATTATTGGGTTGAGTACTATCTTGCTTTTCACACCCACAGAAGCTATACCTACAATACTATATGCATTATGCAGTAAACATGAGCGGGAAAGAAAGATGAGGCATCAATGGCTTCCTTGATAATGATTCACTCTTTATGACCTTAACTGTGATTAGCTTTGAGCTTTGAGAAATGCTGGAGTAATTGAGGATAAAGTTATTATTAAGAGATTTTAGAGCAGCGATCGCAATGGTGCGGAAAGAGGTTGTAGTGAACACAAACCCTTCAGTGGCACTAAAGGCCAAGTGGAGAAGGAGGTTGTAAAGTTACTATGATGTTCGATTTGCACTAAATGGCTTAAGTGGAGAAGAAGATAAAGTTGATGGGTGGTCTCAAGTATCAATAAAGTAGGACTATATTCCTTGCCTACACATGCAAATTTGTGTGCATTAGATTTGAAAACTTGGGCATATATAGTTCTACGAGACAGAATACTGAAATCCAAGTTAGTTCTTCAAAACCAAATAGTTATCTGACTTTTCTCCAGCACATTTATTGTAAACTTTTGTAGTTCTATTTCAAAATCTATACCCATTGGACGACTTTTTATCTCACTTGTCCTGCTTTTGATCTTTCACTATAAAAATGTTGCCCTTACCTAATCCTTATGCTTAACCTCAGAATTTTACGCATACTGGATTCGATATATAAAAATATAAGTTCTTTTAACCAGATTTCCCTCCTTGCTAATCTCAAAATTGGAAAAAAAATAATAATAATAAAATAAAGGCATAATTTTGTTAACATTTAGTTATTATATCATTAGATGGTAATTATTCGACCTTGGCAACAGTTTGACTCTGCCTTCTTTTATATCCCTTCTGCTTGCTTGCCATCGTCCCTGTTTTGGCATGAGTTTTTTCTGGGTCAGGAAGTCACTTGTCGCCACATTCTGTCTGGGCCACAAATCGTAACCCGCTCCCATGTTGAATGCATGAGTTAGTTTACTCAGCATTTAAAATGTTTCTCCTTTAGTCTGATATGATTATGCTTACTAGCTCTTGTTTTAGAAAGTTAGAAACGTTGTTGTTACTATTGCTTCCATCGGAATAAATCTGATGCCTCACCTGTTCTCCTATGAGATATTTTGGAAGAGAACATCTTTCTTGATAGTGGTACCTGGAAAAGAATTAGAATAGTTCATTGTAGTATTCTATTTCGTGTATTATATAGTTACTCACTTTTTTTTTAATTTATATCTTCTTGTGTTATTGCTGGTCAGCATACATCTACTAAGACAGACGAAGATGACGACGATGATGATGATGATGATGATGGTCAACAATTTACCAGTGTGGTTTCAGCTCTAAGTCCAGTATCTGATGAAGCTAATGGAGGAGCTGGTCCCTCACATGATAGGTATTATATCTGGGTTGTACTCTGAATGCTTAGAGTTCTTTTCATATTCATTCAAGTTAGGCCCTGTTTGGTTTGCGTGTTTCAGTCTTGGGAATGGTTTCAGAAACCATTCTCATGATTGGCGCAACCATTGTACCATTGTTTGGAATACCTATTACAAGGGTGTTTAATTCTCTTGAAGGGGGAATTTTCATACCCTTGGCTTCCCAAGGGAAGTTTTTTCCCCTCACTTGGAAAAGCATTTAATGCATTTTTTGCTACCATCTTACCCCTGTTATAAATATCAAATATTTATTATAGCCTCCTAAAAACCCTTTGGTTTCTTTCTGTTTATAGGGGTATAATTGGAAAAGTAAACAGACTTTGTTTCCAATTCCTGCACAAAGCAAACGTAGGAAAGTAAATGAAATGCTATTTTTCTGGTTACTTTCCCAGCATTACCAAACATGGGAATGGAATTTTCCATTTCCCATCCCATGGGAAAAATATGGGGGTTGAATTCCCATCAATTCGTTTCCCATGAACCAAACAGGGCTTCAATGACTGTATTTGGATATTGATTTGTGGTTTTCATAATTATTTCTTATTTATTTCATTTCTGTGAGAACAACTAGGAATTGCACGATTGACTTTGAACCTTGCTCTAAGCTCGGGGACCTAAATTTGGATGTTAGAAAGAATGTTAAGGACAAGAATGGAAGGTATCCGAGGGAGATTTTGCCCACAAGGTACTCAACAAGAATTTTTTTGCCATGTTTACTGTTGAAGACTAAGCACTCTGTAAATCTTTAAATTAAGAATTTGTTTACTGTCATCTCAATGATTGTCATGTGGTACTTCACTTGTTTCCAAAATATTGGGTTCATGATATTTTTTAGCAACCGTTCATAAACTATCTTGGTCCCTAATTCTTTTTAGATACATTCTATAATAAATCTTTATCTGAAATTTGATTGGTTATTGCCCTTATCATTTTTTTGTGCTAAAGTTTGTAGGGAAGTCTTTGGTTTCCAAGCAAGTTAACATTAGCTTGGACCTTTTGAAAACTTTTAACACTAGTGATTTGCTTCAAAGGAGATGGCCAAACCTTTCTTTATTTCCTCAATGGTGCATTGTTAGTAAAACGAATGGGGGGAGCGATTTCACCCCCTTTTTTGGACAAATATTTGATTTGGTTGAGTTGTGTGGTAGCTTGTTATGTTAAGTGAAGTTAGTTCTGATTTTGTCATTTAACGTATCATATTTTCAGTATAGTTTGTGGAAGTGAGAGGATTTAGAATTTATATAAAGAAAATTTGTAGCACTGTGGACTAGAATAATGTATTTTTCCTTATGAGACTTTCTATGGATGGAACTTCCAGAAGCCCTTTTTTGGGAGGTTGGAGCACTTGTTTAGGACTTACTTTCTTCTTGCATTTATGTGTAGTTGTTTTTATTTATACATTACTACTGCACATGCTTTAGTTGTTTTGTCCATTTCTCTTTTTCTGATTTATCTTTTTACTTCTTATCAAACAAAAGTTCTGTAAAATGTTCGTAGAGAATTACAAAAGGCAATAAGCATATATAATTTGTTAGTTTTGCAACATATAAAACACATGATTGTGCATAGATGGTACAGATATGTAGAAGCATATATGTAAACATGAAATTATATATACAAAAACACATGCAGCATGCAGACGTAAATACATATATGTGTGAATTAATAGGTAAATAAATGTGGGGTTGTAGTTTAGAGTTGTCCAACGATGTCAGAAGTGGACCTCTTTTTACTGAAACTCTTGCTATAGTTTTGAGTTTCATTAATAAAACTTGTTTTACAGTTGTCATCTTTGAAGTCGTTTTATTGACATGGGATATATACTACAGGCAAGATATACCCAATGTTCCCATTCATGAAGTAATATTTTCAAGCATCGACAAGCCTAAGCTTCTTAGCCAGGTATGACTGAGAAGCTTAATTGTTTTGTTTGTTATCAAGTTCTGTATTACCACCCGGAGTTATACATGGATTTCATTTGCACAATATACTTTAGAATCTAAAAAGAAAAAAAGCGTTGAATTAGTTTGAAGCTCCCAAGTCTAGATTACTAATAAAAAAAAGTCAGCAAATTTTGATAGGATGGTGGACCAGCGTCATCTGATAATGCACTCGCATTCAGATTATGGAGTTGGATTCAGCATTCCATTTTCCATTAGTAATCTAAAGAATGCCATTTTGGTCAAGTGAAAGTATTTCTATATTTCTACTGGAATTACATGTATAGAAAGTCCTCCAATATAAAAGAATCATTTGGTCTCCTTTGGTAGCTTCAGTGCACATGTAATACATTGCTTCTCTTAAGCAGTTCTCTTGGTATTCACTAATAAGAATATAGTGTGTTTAATGCCTAATGTTTATATCTTAAGTCTTTATTTTTTTATTTTTAATGGACACTTTAACTTTTCCTTTATGAAGCAAGTAAAAGATAGTTGGATACTTGGATGTATACAAGTTTTAACTTCTTGCTTGTACTTCAATTCCAATCTTCCTGTACTCTTTGATTATGACAAAGTGTTTTGTTTCTTATTTTAAAAAAAAAAAAACCTTTGACCAAACAGCTTCTTCGGTTTGGTTGTGTCTTGACCCCATTTCAATGGGTTTACTAGTTGGGAGAAAATATGATGTTGTCATGTGAATGTCTTTTACATAGTGGAATTCATGTATTATGGTTCACCTTCAGATATATCTATGTTAAACCTGGAGCGAAATTTCACATCTGAAAATCAGGCAACTGATTTATGGTATGCAATAGTTCCTTTTCTTGTTTCATAAAAAAAAACAAAAAAGATGAGTAATGCTTCTGTTTTGAGAGAATAGATAAGCACCTGTGATTCAACTATATATATTTCGTCTGTTGTAAAAGCCAAGAGAACTGCAAAAGTGGAACCATCCTAAGATAAACATCCTTCTAACAGATCTCATTTTCCTCTAGCTTTCTTCGCTGCTTTCTGATTTAGGACTTAACATCCGTGAAGCACATGTCTTCTCAACAACCGATGGCTACTCCTTAGATGTATTTGTGGTGGATGGATGGCCTGTTGAGGTACTTTTTTCCTATCTAATGTGTTTATCATCATAATCATTCACTCTGTCCTTTGGTCCTTTCTATTTTCCGTGTTGTGTATCTTGAAATTTTTTTGTGTGTTCTTTTTATAAAAATTATAAAGTGGTATTACAATTGAGAAATGTCCAATAAATGAAGCATGGGTTGGCGTTTCTTAAATTGTTAAATGCTACTGCTGCACTATGGTAGTATTGTTTATTTCCCTTTTAAGTGGTTAATAAAGGTCTCTTCTGGTGAGGGACCATTGCACTTTTTGTTCATTATGGTTTTTGTTATGTTGCTGTAATTATTTGCGATGAGGTAAACTATTTCTGTCATTTCTTTTTCTGTATGCATGGAAACACTTCTTATTCAATGTCATCTCCAAGGTGTACTATGGCATTGTTATAATGAGTATAATATAATTATTTCATCTGATGCATCCCCAATATCCACGCTGTAACTATTGAGTTTTATCGAATCGGTTAGGTTAAACAGACTGCAGTGTTTCCGAGGAAAACGTCTCCGCAATATTTAAGGAGCATAGCGATTATATTTCTTTTATGACAGGGATCTGTGCTGAGTCCAAATGTTGCTGACTTTGCAATGTTGTGGTCAGGATACAGATGGTCTATATGAAGCTATGGAGAAGGCAGTTGCTAGAAGTGAGGTAAGTCATCTCACATCGCAAAAGTACTAGAAGGCTAATAAAACAGTAATATGTATCTATTGCTTCATAATTTAGGGGTCATGGTCAAGATCATCACATTCTCATTCGGCTGTGGAGAAAGCATTAGCGGGACAAGAAAAACCTGGAAACTGGGAAATAGACCGAAGATTATTAAAGATAGGAGACAGAATTGCATCTGGGTCATGTGGAGATTTGTAAGATAGGTTTTATTGCTGGCAATCCTTTATTCTACCATAGTCTTCTCTGCTGCTGAACTTTCTATTTCTGGTCATTCTAAGGTACCGTGGAATTTATCTCGGTCAAGATGTTGCTGTTAAGATTCTGAGATATGAGCATTTGAATGATGCTCTAGAGGATGAGTTTGCTCAAGAAGTGGCAATTCTGAGGTGATTAGTTTTTTTAGCTTTGATTTTTATCTAGTTCACATGAAATCACTCTTACCAGATGTGTTGAGATCACTTTTCGGCTTTTTTTTTTAATTATTTCCGCGAACTTGCCTTGTAAATTTATATTACAATGGAAAGGATATAACAATCCTGAATTTTTCTGTTCTAATTCTGGTAAAAGTTTGGTGGTTGAATACAATAGGGGTAGGAAGGATTTGAAGAGTTATAGTTTAGTCCATCCTCTTTAAGAAAATTGAGATCCTGGAAGTAGGTTTCTGCAGGGTTTGGCTGCATTTTCAGACTTAAATATATCATGCGTTTCGTCAATGAATTATGAAGATAGTTGATTACGATGCTGCTAGTCCTAGACTCTGCATTTCACAGATCTGAGTGGTTAAAATTTTTGAAACCCATAATAATGACATCATACAAAGTTGCTGTTCTCTTTTTCCATTCAGAATCGTGCACAATTCTTAAATCCTGTAATTATATTGTTAAGTGGCTAGGTTTCATCCCTTGTTTCTATTTTTTCTTAGACTGTTTTATATATTTGGTTAAGAGCCTGTTATGGGAGGCCCAAAGTGTAAAAGCTTTAATGGGAATTAAAATGATAGTAATTTTTTGGGCAAGCGCATGAAAATTGTTTCTCCCTAGAAAAAGAAAAAAAAGGGGAAACACTTGGGGCCTGTAATGGAACTTTTAAAATGTTAATATTATCCAAAATTACTTATATCGAAACACTCCCAAACGAGCCCTAATTTGGCATGCGTGTTGCTATTAAATTATATCAAATAAATGTCAATATAGTGTTTATTACTCATTCTTAATGATATATGTATATATATATATACATTTTTTTTTTTATGGTATACGTTTTTGTACATTTTATGGTGTTTTATGATTGCAGAGAGGTCCATCATAGGAATGTTGTTCGTTTTATTGGTGCATGTACAAAGTCTCCACATTTGTGCATAGTGACAGGTACAGATTTCCCCAATTGGTTGCCTCCAGTGTTTACTGAACTTTATGTTAGCTGCTTTTATTTAATTTGTAACTTCATTATCCCTGGCTGTTAACATATGATTAAGTTAGAATGGCACCAAAGCATAGGGTAGATTCTATCAGTTATGGCGTTTGAAATATTAAGCTTTGTGTTCTGGTTGTTTAATTCATTCCATCAGAAATCCTCTGCATTATGCATAAGAACTTTTAAACTTGTATTTCTTATGCGCATATTATACCTTTGTTTTTGGAGTTCCAGACTACACGTTCTAAAATGTTAATGACTCTTGCCTCTTAACTATTGGAAGTTGTTCAACTTCAGACGTTTTTTTTCCATTTTCCACTTTTCTGTTTTCTTTTCTTATGACAATAATTGTGAAAGCTTTTTTTTTCGTTGTCTTATTGTTTTCTCTCTCAGAGTATATGCCCGGTGGAAGTCTCTATGATTATTTGCACAAGAATCATAACGTGTTGAAGCTATCAGAACTGCTAAAGTTTGCAATTGATGTCTGCAAAGGAATGGAGTATTTGCATCACAATAACATAATTCATAGGGATCTGAAGACAGCAAATCTGCTAATGGACACAAACAATGTAAGAAAAAAGTGCTTGTTTTGCATGTTTTGCAGATTCACTTTATACATAAATGCAGTGATTAAAATGGTCCTCTTTTGGAAATAGTTCTAATTATCAAGGTTGTGGGTGACATGACAGCATATTGAGTTTTAAGTCAGAACCATGGTTGTGAGTGTTATATGCATGCTATAGCCATTGGATTTCCTTTAATTGTAGGAGAGGTTTTTATCCCTGTAAAGTGCTAACACTGATTTAAAAGTCACTTTTCTCATACTCTGGGGTTTGGATCAGTCTGTGGTACTTTGGTTCCCTCCCACACCCCATCCCACCTAGGCTTTTATCCCAGTAAAGTACTAAACCCTAAAAGCCGCCTTCTCCTTTTGGAGTCTGGAGTGCTAGTCTTCTTTATTCTTTCATTGCTCTTATTCAGTCCTGTTTGAATCTTAGGGGCCTAGCAATCATTTAATCTTCTCCTTTTCCAGTTTTTTAGTACTTGGAAGGATTAATTTCCTTCTTTTCTAATGTATCTTCTCCATTTTGGAATTGTGATGGGATTTTATTACCATACATTTTTTTTTCTTGGTTAGATGGATCTCACATTTTATATATTATCTAAGACTCTTCCCATACAATTTCTGGTCCAATAGTTCTTTACGCGAAACTTTTGAGAACTTCGGTGGATTTCTAATAATTTCCTTCAACCTCATTTGAGATAGAGATGGTTCAATTTCACCACTTCGGTTGGAAAAAGAAATGTCACCTGTTTGTACCAGGCCTATTACAACCCACAAATTTCTTTTTAACTAGAAGTCGGAGAAGAAAAAGAGTTGAGTCTGTTTATAGGAGTTTAGAAAACCTAAAAGTCCTATTTGACTAAACTAGTCCTCCATATTTACAGGAAGAATAAGCAGCAGTATGGTTTTGTACAATATGTCATCCATGGCTACTACGTAAGTTTGTGGTTGTACTTTGTTTATGCTTAACTTTGCTGACGGCACAGTGCAATAGTTATTGTGTAATTTTACGAAAGGGCTATAACATTCTCGGGGATTATTGGTGCTCTAGTTGATATAAGCTTTGTTATTGTTTGACTTGAGTAACCAAACCATCAAGTTTTTAGATGGGGTATTAGTTTGATTGGCTTAAGGATTTCGTAATAAATACTCTTGCACGCATTATGTTTTGAGGTATGGAGTTTGATTGTGTGCGATAGTATCTCAGCATAATTCAAATGTTCTTCCATTCATTCAAGACGGATGACATGTCCGTGGGCATGGGGAACTGGAGTTAATGTCTTCTGAGTTTAAATTAATGGTGAAACTGATACTTTCAAGATGTCATGCATGAAGAAGTAATTTGATAGTGTTTTAAGATGTCCAGTAGTGCAATTCTACTTTCAACAGGTATGTTAGTACTTTTTGTTGTAACGAAAATTAAAGCTCAACATGTTTTTGCTTATGATTGTTAACTGGTTAGTTTCAAAGTATAAATGATTGAAATCTCTGCTCTCATACCCTGGTGGTTTATTTTATCATTCAGTTTTGAAACATAAATAGGCTCTCAATCCTTCTACGGTTGAAAACCATTTTCTTATTTGCCTTCAGGTTGTAAAGGTGGCAGATTTTGGTGTTGCTCGGTTCCAAAATCAAGAAGGAGTAATGACAGCAGAGACTGGAACCTATAGATGGATGGCACCTGAGGTTTGATTCTTCTGGTTTAATCTTTTCCTCTCTTTTGTTTTTCACCTTTTAATCTGTAGGAGATCGGGGATTTTATGTCAGTTCTTGATAGTGTATTCTTGCAAGTTGTTGTCACTTTGTATTCTTAAATAGAACCTGTCTTCTGATCTATGGATAATTACTTCATCATTAACTATTACCAGCTACCAGCCATGCTATATATGCTTTATTCAATCTCCCTTTTGTTGGGATGTTGACATTGTGGGTTTGTTCACTTGGTACATTCTACAATTACTGCATCATTATTATAGCTAATGCACCATAATTTGAAATCGTTAAGTTAGACTCATTTCATCATCTTACCGTTCTCTTGCATTTCGCTAGGTTATCAACCATCAGCCATATGATCAGAAAGCAGATGTGTTCAGCTTTGCAATTGTACTTTGGGAGCTAGTAACAGCCAAAGTATGCTCTAATGTTGCAATTAAGCTTTAACTTGTGTAAATACGTGGAGGTTATTGAATTTTTCTTTATGTATAATGTTTACACGTTTATGATTTTGGTATTGCAGGTCCCATATGATAACATGACTCCATTGCAAGCTGCCTTGGGAGTTCGACAGGTTTGCCGGTTATATGGATATACTTGTTTTCTTTTTGTGTATGCATGCATACGCGCATATTCTACAACACCATCGTTGAACTTTGGCATTTCCTCAGTACCGAATATCTGACCAATGGTTGTGTTTGACAGGGACTGAGACCGGATCTTCCCAGTAATGGACATCCCAAGCTGTTGGAATTAATGCAGAGATGTTGGGATACAGTTCCTTCCAATCGGCCTCCCTTCTTTGAGATAACAGCTCAACTTGAACATCTCCTCCAAGAAGTCCAAGTAGGTCACTCCATCACATTTTTCAGGTCTCATTGTCCCTTCATTCTCGCAGCCCCGCATTAAATTAAGATTTGCATGAAATGTCAGGAAAATTCGGAAACTACGAATGGCACTTGAGACAGCAAGTTAAGAAGTGTGCATCTCAGGAAATTTCTGAAATCACAAGAAGTTGTCGTTTTGTAGCATTCCGACCGGCTCAATTTTTGGCGTCTGGGATATGAATGAGGCTTTGGTTTTTTTGTTTGTTTTTCAGAAAAATATAGAGGTTATATTGTACATTGGAGGAAAAGAGAAAATTGCAGAGGTTCCTGAAGGCGGTGTGAAGTAGAGTAGAGCATGATGATCTGCATCGTCTGTCGTAAAACAAACTTACTGGCCTGTAAGTGTAAGCAAACTCGCAGTTGACTCATTGTAAAATATTTTTGTTTTCTGAGTAATGGGATGCAGAGAGTCTCCAGCTACAGTAGAAGCAGATGGAGAGCTTGGTGTAGATGTTCATGTAAGTGAAAGCAGATGCATCTTTGTCTTGACTCTTGAATCTGCATGTGGGTTATGAATGGAATTCTCGTCTGTTAAAGAGTTCACAGAAATGCTTTGTTTTCCCAACTAGTGCAAAATTCATTTACTGTACTAAAAGTCGCCGCCGCCTAGAGACCAGGCTACGCCCCCCATGCCGTATCGATTTTGGAAAAACATCAAGCCCAAGCGTCCCAAACACTACTTAGGCGACCGATTATAACCTAGAGGGGATTTTGGAAACGTCTTAGGCAGTCGACTATAAATTGGAAAAGTGGACTTTTCCGGAAAAGTGGACAGTTGTGGGGGGGGGGGGGGGGGGGGGGGGGGGGTGGGGTGGGGGGGGTGGAATATATGTTTCTTTTTATTAATATTTTATATTTTTATCATTCAGTTTACAAATGTCACTAAAATTTTTGAAACTATTAAGTACAATTGCCTTTTCTATATATAACAATATTAGAAAGAAGGATTACACATATTTGGTATAGACTTCAGCTTTTACTATAATCGAATCAAATTTGTGACCTCTTATTACACAATAGGGAGAAATGTATGAAACCGTAATACTATTGATAAGTTAAAACTACCCTTAGTAACATATGATTTACTTGTTAATTAGTGATTGTGTATTACTACTACTACTGATCTAGTGGTATTCCTACAATTCCAACTCTATTAGACCTATACTCATGTATACATCTGCAAAATCGTTATCTCATTTGATGTGTTATTAAATTGACGAAGAATATAGTTAATATATCCACCTTCAGAATATATTAGTAAAAATGAACATGATGTTTTTCTGAATATTTGACTAACGAGTCGCATGTTTGCAACCAATTTGCTGATTAACGAGAAAAAAATAACCATTTGAAGATTGTATAGACATATTTTGGTGCATCGGAAAGTTCCAGTAATTTGGTGCGTCGGAAAGTTCCAGTGATAAACCTATGCCCTCACTGTAGCGAGGATGATGAGACTCAAGTACACATTTTTTTCCAATGCAAATATGCCGTTTTATTCTGGTTTGGACCCCCTTTGCAACTTGATATTAGGCGCTTTGCTGGAGTGGACTTCTGCGACTATTGGAGCCAAGTGGTAGACCTATTTTCCCGTGTGGAGAAGGAGGGAATGGCCTTGCAGATGTTCACCTTTGGATTGTGGAGGCTCTGGAAGTGCAGGAACTCGCTGTGTTACCAGGACTTGGTTGTGCCGCCTGAGGAGGCAGTTAACCTACTGATTAGCCAAGTTAGTGAGTTCCAAGACTGACGAGGGCATAACCTGGACTCTGGGCAGGTTGTTGGTGAGCTAGTGATGGTTGTTCAGGGTATAGGTTGGCAACGTCCAGGGGTGAATTTTTTGAAGGTCAATTGCGATGGAACTTGGAAGGCCGAATCTGGTCTGGGAGGTTTTGGTTGGGTGGCGAGAGGTTTTGATGGGAGCTTCCAAGCGGCTGGCGGTCAAGGATGCCTTCCGTGCAGGTCTAGCCTACAGGCGGAGGCCATG
Source organism: Oemleria cerasiformis (assembly GCA_037349345.1). Lineage (NCBI taxonomy): Eukaryota > Viridiplantae > Streptophyta > Magnoliopsida > Rosales > Rosaceae > Oemleria > Oemleria cerasiformis. The sequence goes on from JAZGTL010000016.1 coordinate 5,542,290, forward strand.
GCTTTGCAGGATGCCATGGTGTCAAGTCTGGAAGAAGGTTTCAGTCGAGTACAGTTTGAATCGAATTCTAAAGTCTTGGTGTCGGCAATTCTGAGTGGGCAGCAGACTGATAGTAATATTGAGGGATTGATCCATGACATTAATGTGTTAAAAACTCAATTCGAAATTGTTGCGTTGCGTTTTATTCCTAGGACATCCAACAAAACTGCTCATGTTGTTGCAACCTATGTTGGACGTCATTTAGGCGCTCATCGTTGGAGTGGCCTAGAACCGTTTTAGCTTTTTAATACTTTGACCGAGGATGTAAACTTATCTATTCGTCTTTAATATGATGTTATCATTTGACAAAAAAAAAACAAAAAAAAAGATTGTATCGACATATTGAATCTGAATCCAAATTTGAGAGCTACTCTTAGCTATATTATAATCATATAGGATGACAGTCTGGATCGATCGATGCATCCATGTTGTCTCATTGTGCAAGTCGGTGATTATGTTTTGTAGACATTTTGGCTTCTGTAATAATATGATCCAATTAGCTGGCCGGGGCTTAACCTAACAAGCATCATCTTGTAATAATATATGTATATATATATATTGAACCTCACTCATCACTCATCACTAAAATAAGCAAACCCAACAACCCCAAATTATTCACGTACTATTTGACTTGAACTCCTAATTTTAAAACCCAGCTTCACATTTTGCCAATACAATTACGTATTCAACTTGCTTCTTCTCTATGGCGCCGTTTAGATATATAAAATAATTCGGCTTTAGATTCCTTCAATGATAAATCTTTGACTTTGTAACTAGTTAATTTTAAAAACAAATTAAAGAAAAACATTCCATTGTAATTAACTTGGGAAACAAATATTTTCTCCATTTCTCCATGAATCCATGCATGATGACAACAAAAAGAGTTAAAAGGTTTTAACAAAAAATTCTGACTAAAATATCTTTTAAATTATTTAATATTTTAAGATATAATAGTAAAATCAAATATTAAAATTTTAATTTATCAAAAATTAATTGCTAGTGGAAGAAGTGAATGAGTAGTGAGCTGAGATAGTTATTTATCTCATTTTTAAATATATATTTTAATTAAAAGTTTATTTTATTATATTTCATTTTATTTTAACTTTTTTCTAATAAAAAAAATGAATTACCACATGCATAGCGTGTGGCACAAGACTAGTGTATTATTAATTAGAACAAAATAAAATGGGGGATTAGTTTATCTAGTTTTGTTGACATTGAATCACGAATCACCGTCCTGCGTTTTCGTTTTCATCTTCTCTTCCTTCTGCTTCCCCGCCGTGATCGAATGAGAATGGATAAGAGGCTCGTGGGATTGACGTGAGTTGTCCGGGAATCATCTATTTTTCCTATAATTCATTTCCTACAAATTTTTTGATATTTTTGTTTTTGAAGCAAAATAAAGATTAAAACAAAGAGAAGCAAGCCCCTAAGGCAACCACACAAATTTTTTGATATACTCCGAACAAAGTACGTGGTATTTTAATTTCACTTGATAAATAAATGATAGATGATATTAATTTTTATTCATGAATGGAGAAGGAGAAGACGCAGAGCTACGAAATGTTATCAAGTTACACTTGAAAATTATTTGTAATTTTATTTCACCTCTTTTTGATTAATTGGTCCACACATTTTGTTTTGTTTTCGTACTTTAATTTCAACCGTTGACTTATTAGATATTTTTTAGCTAGAAAAGTTAAAAAAACTCTTGAGTAGTTTTATTGCCACTCCCAATTTGCTAAAACCACCCTCTCTCTCTCTCTCTCTATATATATAATAATATAAATGAATTATTAAAAGACTAATTTACCATATATAAAATTACTAATAAAACCCATTTTTAATAAAATTAAATAAAAAATGAATTGATGTATACACCGTCCCCCCTTACGCCAAATTTGGCTTCTCATCTACTTGGATTTTTCTCGATATGAATATCCAGATCCAGGCATGCCAAACTCTATAAATTGTTGAGGTAAACTTTTATTTTGAAACTAAAATGGAGTGGGTTTTAATAGATAAAGAATACTCAAAATTTTGGAGGGAGTGGGAGTTTTTAAAAAGGACAATGGGGTCGGTCAGCCTTTTATTTTAACAAATTGGGGCACCCTGCACCCGTAACTCTTTATGATATTTGGCCTTTACTGTTTTCTGCATGTGAGGAGGAGACAACATCGGCAACAGCTAGCACATGCTTCGCTGCCGACAATTTTTATTACTACTTTCAAAATACCAATTTTACTGTTAATATGTAATTGATGTAAATTTTCAAAAATACCCTGCATGTGAGTTGATAAGTTTACGAAAATGATGAAAAAGTTAAAAACAGTACGTAGAGGAAGATGTATGTTTTTACTTTGTTGGTTGCTTCTCCTCTGCATGAGTTGTAAATAATCATCCACCGAACCAATCCTGTCCCTTCTTTAGGGTAAATTTAGAATCTCTCCTCGATCCTCAACCCATATTGGATTTCATTATTTACTATTATTTAATAATTTATTCATAAAGAAAGGAAAATGAAAGGTCATCGGGTGATATCTTTTTATTTTTGATCCATCAAATTAAAAGTTGTAATAAAACTATTGCTTTGTTTTTTCATTTTTTTAAAATTAATAACAATAATAAGCCCGTTGGATGATCACGTAGAAGGAGATCGGATCGGATCGGATCGTATCAAAATCAGAAGCTTCCTAATATCCACATGTATATACATTAATTAAGTTAGATTCATTAGGTCATAACGAACATCATTACCTTGATTAATTAATAGCAACTACATATATCATGAATACGACAATATATTATTATAAAATAAAAAAAAGAACACCTGGTTCCGGTGGCGGTGAGATCGGCTGTTCTAATTAACGGGCCGGGGAACGGATCTCTGGCCTGCATGTCTCCAAAAATTGTGTCCCTTACGTGTCATTTTTTCCATTTTTTGACATGTTTCTATTCTTAACTGCCCAGTTGAATTTATTTGTTTGTCTTACATTACAATAATATTAGCCTATTAGAGTATTATTAGGGGATTCCAACTACACCGCAATAAGTTGAACTTTAATCACTTAATTTTTTTTGTTTTTGTTTTCTAACTAGGTAAGTTTAAGATTATTTCTTATGAGAAAATTATTAGGTGACAATAAGAGATTATTATTAGCATATGCATGTGTAGCTTAATAATTTTGTGTAGTACTAGTAGCATATATATGAAGAATGTATCCAGGAAAGGAATTAACTATCACTTGATCGACATATGCATGCATGCAGTTCATGATCACAATCTTCTAACACGTACACACACATTCAAAATAATATGGTTAAGAAAGAGTTCAGTTTTAGATCATTATGAGCATCGCGCAGATTTTTGGTTTACATAACAATATAAATTTCCCTTTTTTAATATCTTTGTATAAATAAACATATATATATATATATATTATACATATTCAACAAGTTATAAATTAGTGGTACAAAAATGAACATGCCCTTTATAATTTTAGCTTCCTTACGTGGTTAATAAAGGAGTAAGTTATAAATACTTGTACATATGTCTTATTATGTCGATCAACGAGTGAAAATGTGATAATGTCCGGTGTATCATCATGTGTTGCATCATTAAAAAACTTTGTCAGTAAAAATTTAGTGGAAAAAAACCTAAACAAAGAAAAAAAAGTACAGCACATATGAGCCTATTAGAGGATTCAAACTATGCCGCAAGATGAGCCATATCTGCTAGTTTTTGTATTTCACATTAATAAATTCTTATTATCTTTGAAATTGAACAAGAAACTTCTCACTCCCAAGTCGAAAGAAGTATTATTAGAACATAGCACTTATAGTCAGGGTCGGCCCAAGGGTGAGGCAAACAAGGCCTACGCCTTGGACTTCACATTGGAAAAAGGCTTCAATTAAATATCCACTATGATGTAATCCACATAACACTACAAGAAATGTTGTCTGGCCTGACAAGATCTTGCTCGACGAAAGCATACTCGCCGAGTAACCAACTGTTGCCCGACGGATAAACATACTCGCCGGGTAACTTGTTGGCGGGAAGAGTATGCCGTTGGCGCTCAAAATTGCAAGGATTACCTGACGATGAGTACCACCCGTCGGGTAACATTATATATAACGACGAATAAACGTCGTCGGGTAACAATGAGTGTTGGCTCTAATATGCCCGACGAATCATTTAATATTGCCCTGTGAATGTGATCCGTCGGGCAAAAGTCTAAACACACTAAATATCCGAGACTCTCTCTTTTCTTCTTCTTCTTCTTCCTCCTCTCTGCTTCATCCGTTCTCTCTGCTCTTTCTCTCCTTCTCACTCACTCACTCTCTTTCTCTACCTAATATTATCATTTCATCACCATTTTCACTACCAATCAAATCCTTTTTTCTATCAATCACTAAATATCAAATATTAAGGTTTGAAAATTTTAATTTTTTTAGTTTTGAAATTTTGATTTTTATTAGGAATTAATTATGTTTTGAGTTGTAGGAATTTTGTGGTTGATTTGAAGGAATACTTATAAAAAGGTATGTGTGTTTACCTCTCAATTTAATTTTGATAAGAATATTGGATATAATTATGTTAGGAAATTTTGTATTTATTGTGGAAAATGTGTAGAAATTGTTTAGAATTTGTTAGGAAAATATGAAAATAGAAAATATGTCATGAAATTAGGAAAATAGAAAATATGTTAGGAAATTAGGAAATTTTGTTGTAAAATAGGAAAATTAAAAATATGTAATGAAATGATTGAAATTAGAAAATATGTTTGGAAATTAGGAAGAATGTTAGGAAATTAGGGAAATAGAAAATATGTTAGGAAATTAGAAAATTTTGTTAGAAAATAGGAAAATATAAAAATATGTAATGAAATTATTGAATTAGAAAATATGTTTGGAAATTAAAAAATATTTTAGGAAAATAGGGAAATAGAAAATATGTTAGGAAATTATGAAATTAGAAAATATTTTAGGAAAATAGGAAAATAAAAAATATGTAATGAAATTATTAAAATTCGAAATGATGTTTGAAAATTAGAAAATATGTTAGGAAAACAGGGAAATAGAAAATATGTTAGGAAATTAGAAAATATTTTAGGAAAATATGAAAATAAAAAATATGTAATGAAATTATTGAAATTAGAAAATATGTTAGGAAATTAGAAAATATGTTAGGAAAATAGGGAAATAGAAAATATGTACGGAAATTATAAAATTGTAAACTTTGTTTTATGCATAATTAATATATGTTCGTATTCGTGAATTTGTTGTGATATTTTTTGTAAAACGCTTTATTTAGTTCCGACGGAGTGAAATACGTTCATATTTCATAACCGTTTATGCGAAGTTAATCGAGTTGATTAACTTCGTATAATAAAATTCAATGAAAAACCTTAGACCCGTTTGAGAGTCAGTAAATCGGATTGATTGACTGACTCTTGAATTGTCCATTTATTCGGACAGTTTGGGGGTGCGCAACTATGTGTTGTGTAGTTGGCGGTCTACGAGGTTAGGTTTCGATTGTGGGAAATCCGGTTTGTATCCCCTCAATGTTCTCCGAATGCATACTAGATATTTGTTTATAATATCTACGTCGTGCATTTGAGGAACTGTAGGGAGATGCTGCCGAAATTTCCCTCGATCGAAATTTAGCCTCGTAGGTCGCAAACTACACAGTACATAACGTGCACTCTCGAATGGGATATGGCCAAATCACCGGAGGCATAAGGAGAAAAGCTGTTTTTTATTTTAATTTGTTCTATTTACGGGACAATTTTAACTCAATTACTTACGTTGACTCTATGTTGTGAAAGCAGGCACAATGGACAGAGGGTGGATGCAAATGTTTGATAGATCTTCTTATTAGTATTTGGATGAGATTGACAGTTTCATTGCCTTTACACGTAGTCATTCCAGTGATACAAGACGTATCAGGTGTCCGTGCCGTAAATGTAATAACTGCAGTTGGATGCCGTTGAATGAGGTCCAAACTCATCTGGAATGGAATGAGATCATACACAACTACACTAATTGGATCTATCACGGTGATGAAATATTTTCCGTATCGACATCTTTGGTTCCCGGGACCCGTCGGGACGAAAGTGGTTTGGATCGGTGATGTGATAATGATCAAGTCGTTGAGTTATTAACCGATGCTTTTCCTCCCGTATAAGATGATATGGAAGATGATGCGCCAAGGTTGCAATCCGAAGACTCTGAGCTCCATTATGAGAGATTGTTGAAAGAAGCTCAGCGCGAATTGTACCCCGGTTGTAAATCATTTTCGGTTCTAGGGGCAGTTGTGGAGTTGATGCACATGAAAGTTGAGTATAATCAAACAAACAAACATTTTGATCACATGTTGGACATCATCATCCGAATGTTCCCTGAAGACAACTGTCTGCCAAAAGATCGTTATAGCTCTAAGAAGTTGTTGAAGGGCCTTGGTTTAGGGTATATCAAGATCCATGCATGCAAGAACAACTGTGCATTGCTTTACGGTGAATTTGAGCAGCTTGACAAATGTCCCGTGTGCAATGAGCCTAGGTTTCAAAAGAACAAGATTCCTAACAAGGTGTTGAGTTATTTTCCACTGAAGCCTAGGTTACAAAGATTCTACATGTCGTCCCATACAGCCCGTGATATGAGGTAGCATAAGGATGAACGCATTGATGATGATGTACTGAGGCATCCGGCAGATGGAGAGGCTTGGAAGGAATTTGATAAAATGTATCCTGAGTTTGTTGCGGAGCCAAGAAATGTCAGATTAGGGCTCGCTACTGACGGGTTTAATCTGTTTGGGAGTTTTGCAAAGCCCTATAACACTTGGCCGGTTGTTATAGTTCCTTATAACTTGCCTCCTTGGAGATGCATGAAGAAAGAATTCACAATCCTTCGTACTTTGATACCGGGGCCCAAATCGCCGAGTAATTCCATCGATGTGTATTTGTGGCCGTTGATTGACGAGCTCGTGGATCTGTGGGAAAATGGTGTACAAACATACGACAAGTGCAGTGGAGAAATGTTCACCCTACGAGCGGCCGTAATGTGGACAATTAATGATTTTTATGCTTATGGTATGTTATCGGGATGGAGCACCAAGGGCTATCTTGCTTGCCCGACATGTGGACCAGACACAACGTCGTTTTGGCACGCATCTAATGTATGCTACTTGGGTGCGGGAAGGTTTCTACCCTGGGATCACTGATGGAGAATGCAATCTGACTCATTTGATGGTAAATCAGAGTTAAGAGATCGACCAAGGGAGAGGTGCGGTGATGAGATATTATCCAAACTCAACAGTATACATGAATTCGTGACACAAGGATCGAAACCAGCAGAACAGGAAAATTGGACGAAAAAAAGCATATTCTTCTGGTTGCCATATTGGTCGAAATTGAAAATCTGACACATCCCCGATCCTATGCACATCGAGAAGAATGTTGCTGAGAGTGTTGTGGGAACGACTTTACCCATTGAAGGTAAGTCAAAGGACACAAAAAAGACTCGTCTGGGCATGAAAGAAATGGGAATTCGGCCTAATTTGTGGCCAAAAGTCGTCAATGGCAAATACATCATGGCTCATCCAAGTTATACATTTACACCGGACAATAAGAAAAAATTCCTGAAGTGGTTGCAGGGTGTGAAATTTCCCGACGGGTACGCCGGCAACATATCCCGGAGTGTTAGCACGGATGGTGGGATCATTTCTGGTATGAAGAGCCATGACTATCATGTTTTGCTACAACGACTCATTCCGATTGGTATTCGACCCTTCTTGGAGGCTGGTGTTGTTGAGACGATAGTTTATTTGTCTTAATTCTTCTAGATACAATGTGCCAGGTCGTTAGTTAAGGTGGACCTTCAAGCAATTAACGAGGATATTGTGTACATCATGTGCCAGCTTGAGCAAATATATCCACCTGCATTCTTTGATGTAATGGTGCACGTCCTAATACATCTGCCGGATGAGGCAAAGCTAGTTGGGCCGGTGCATTATCGTTGGATGTACCCAATCGAAAGGTATAACTTATCCCTGCTATTTGATAATATTTATTTACTATTATGTATGTATGTGAATCTTAATGTAAATTTCCTTGCAGAATGTTAGGTACGTACAAGTGGTACGTTCGGAACAAGACTCGTCCCAAAGGCTTTATAGCCGAGGTGTACATTGCAAAGGAGGCACTGACATTTTGTGCAATGTACCTTCGAAATGTTGAAACTGCCTTTAATAAGGCGTCGTAGAACGACGATGGTGGTCAACGTCCAGAGACCTTATCTGTATTTGCCCAACCCGCACGACCATTCGGCATTGGTCCAATCTCGGAGTCGTTCATCAATAGTGACATGGAGGTGGCTCATTGGTTCATACTAAACAACTGTGACAAAGTCTGGCCCTTCCACGAGCAGCACGAGGCGTTGATGAAGGCCCAATTTCCTTCTAATTGGGAGGAAATGGACAAACAACTGTTTCCACATTGGTTTTCCGAGCATGTAAGTCAAATATTTTATTTCCAAATTTCTTAAATTGGTTTTAAGCTTACCTATTTCGTTTCTTGTGTGTATCTTACCAGATGGCACAGCTGAAAGATGTCAACTCGCCAAATTTCAATAAAGAATTAATGCAGCTGGCCATTGGCCCATTCCGAGGAGAAACGTACGCTGGTTGTCACGTTAACGGAGTTAAGTTCATGTGCACAGAACGAGACGACAAGTTGTCTACGCAAAACAGCGGGGTCTTCGTGCCGCGGGATGGGGAAAATGCTGATACGAGTTTCTACGGCAAATTGTTAACTGTGGTTAAGGTGTTATATGCCGACCGCAAGGAAGTCGTCTTGTTCAAGTGTCATTGGTTTGATACCAACCCAGGTATCCCAGGTAGTGTCATCAAATATCAGTTATGTACCTTTATAAACACAAACACCCGGTGGTTTGAGACTGATCCCTACATCCTCGCTAGTACGGCGAAACAAGTATTCTATGTGCATGATCCAAATGCTGGACAAGGTCCTTCAATGTTTGGGTGACCGTGGATTGGATAACATTTTCTCACCGTCCACCCAACAGCCCCCTCAGGATCCCGGCTACTTTGACCCCTCGACTAGTAGTTAGAGTGTACTATATATAAAATATTTTTTTAGTTTTAATGATGTAAAAATATTACATTAATTTTTATAAACATTATTTTTATTTTTATTTTGATTCTTTTAATTGAATTTTTAATTTTTTATTATTTAATTAAATATTTTATTAAAAATATATTTTAAATATTCAGAGTTTGCCCGACGAATAGTCAAGGCGTCATGCATATAAATACAATTTTTAATAACTGTACCAGACGAATGTGGGACATGTTACCCGACGCATATGTTACACGTTACCCGACGGATATGTAAAACGTTACCCGACGGATGTGTAAACCTTTACCCGACGGATGTGTATACAGTTACCCGACGGACGTGTATAACATTACTCAACGAATGTTTAAAACTCACCCGACGGATATGTAAAACCTTACCCGACGAATATGGAAAAACTTACCCGACGGAAATTTAAATAGTTACCCGACGAATATATAAAACCCTACCCGGCGGATATGTGAAACGTTACCCAACGAATATGAAAATAATTACCCCGATATGTAAACAGTTACCCGATGGTTATTTATCAAGTTACCCGACGACGATTTAAATAGTTCCCCGACGAATATTGGACGGTTACCTGACGCACATTGTATGTTGGTAATATGTTGTTGACTTTTAGGTTGCTTGACGAAGGCTTCATCGACGAACTTGTCCACCGAGCAAGATAACGTGGCTCGACGAATACACTGTTGTCGTGGACTAAGATCAAAGTCCGACCGCACTAGCCCGACGGAGATTCGCCGTTTTCAGAGTTGCTCGACAAATCCCTACGGTTGCTCGACGACGTCCTTTCGTCTGGCAACTTGGATTTTGCTGTGGTGTAATAACAAAGTCCAAATATACAACTCAAATTATTTAAGTTAGATTAAGAAAAAAATTACAAAACACACTAAAGTTGCCCAATGTGCACATCCGTGTAGGCCCATTAACATGTTTCACTTTGAGGATTTGAGCAGCATCTTGACAGAAACATCATGAAGTTTCATTCTTCTATATGAATAAAGAAAGCAAAAAAAAAAAAACATTTGGTTTTCCCTCATCTCTATAAATTCTTCTACTCTCTTGCTTTTCAGGAAAAAAAAAAAACTCTTCTACTTTCTCTCCAAACTTCTCGGGTCTCCCTCTTTGGCTCTTGCTAAATTTGTAATATTAAAGTGGTTGATTGGATTTGGATTTTGAATTTTTAAGTATATGTAACTTTTACTACTGTAAGAAGTTTTTTAAAATTGAAACTAATAAAATCTTATTTATGAAGTTTTAAAAAAAATTATATTTAAGAAGGGCTCGATGTAAAATATACCTTAAACCTCATCATTTATTGGGTCTGTCATGCTTATAGTAGTTATCAATTTGAGTGAGGTCACAAAAGAAGCGCACATTGTATTATTTTCTGTAATGAATGAAAAATATTATATAATAAAAAAATAAGAAAAGGCAGAGGACCAACTTTATTACTACTAGCTGTGGACCTTGAAAGAGAATTGTCATCGAAAATAGGACATTAATTATTTAAACCGGATGGTGAAAAATGATGAGGTAGGTTTCCTTTAGGTGAAGGAAAAGAGACTGAGTAGGTCGCTACCGACCTACTCGATCATCAATAATCTTTTTCATTTTCCATTTTCCATTTTCCATTTTCCATTTTCCATTTTCCATCATTCATCTTTTTAATTTCCCAATACAGTAGTGTCCTTTTTCTTTCCATTTTTTTGTTTTGTTTTTTCCGGAAGCTTGTTGCTTCATGAATCATGAGAATATGGTTCACACTTCGCTGCAAGCCAGCTAGCTGGGAATTTTGGGAGTTTGAAGAATTTGTCACATGTCTTTGTTTCTTATATATTTCACTGCAAGTGCCAAGTGGGATATGAGAAAAGACAGCCTCCAATTTACACAAGTATCTCTAACGGAATACCTGACAACCTATGAGACAATAACAACAATCCAATTTACTGAACGTAGAAATTCAAAATCAAAACTTTGAAAGAGAAGGTAGACTTACTGACTCATCTACATCTAAGCCGGAGACTCTGATATGTACATTCCACGTAGATATAGGGGAAAATAATAGCAAAAGTTCAATATTCTGTCTTTTCACAGTACGCAAGTACCCAAAACAAAAATACTTAGAGTGGAGTACTTGAAATTTTCTGATTATTCAGAATTTACTTAAAATTGAACTTATTCAATTCGTGTAAAGGATAATAAAAATTACTTTTCATTTCTATAAATTGGAAATTGGAAATTGGAAATTGGAATGAAGGAATAAAGGAATGAAGGTGGTTGCAAGACATTATCTTACTCTTCCAATTACAATATTTTGTTTATGCATTATAGAAAAAATTGTTAATGTGATCCTCAATTTGTGTCCTCATATCTAGCTAGTAGCAACCGGGCGGTCCAAAGACTTTAATTAGATGACCATTAAATTCATAATTAGGCCCCTACCCACTTGACTCACACCTTCATGTACCCCGCCAGTGTATCAGATTATAATGTTTCCAATATTGAATTCTCGATCTTAATCAAGCCAAACTGCTTCTTGTATTTTAGCATTTTAATTAATTGAAAAAGGGACAATTATTGTACTAATTTCACTGTCTCTATATATATATATTCGTTTTCTAGCTCACTGCAGTTAAAGCCAAACTAACTCGCCAATTCAATTATTCCTCGTCGCAATTTTTATTTTTATTTTTATTTTTATTTTTATATAATTGTTTCATTAACCAAAGATTTAAAACAAAAAGAAGACCAACTTTGAGCCATGTCGATCAGTGCATGGACTTTACTGCTCTATATATGTACAAAATCTTCTGCCATCTTCAATCTACAGCCCAACAAGTAAATTATCAAATCATTCTTTCACTAAACTGTTTTTGTACATATATCATAACCGGAACTGTTCATTCTTTAAATCATCAAATCAAAATTATCTCTGTAAAAATATTAACAAGATTTGAAGCTTTTTAGTAATTCATATGTATCAAATATATAAATCAACGGTTTTAATGAGAATTAAGATCCTCTTAGCGAACCGCCCATTTATTTAATATATATGAATGACTAAATAATCTCTAATTTTTGCGTAAATGATCTTGAAATAATGATTTAAGAATTGAACGATTTCTATTATAATATATTTATAACGACAATTACATAAATTAAAATAGTGATACACGGAGGCACCACGAGGATTTGAGGCAAGTATTGTCCAAAAAGGATATTCATTTGCAGTTATATTTTGTCTAATATATTTTTTTGGTCCAAGTGTGGAATTCATTAAAGAAGGGAATGCATGGGAGATCCAAAGCGTTAAAATCCAACTCAAATCATTACAAAGAGAAAACTAACATACTTAAACTAAAATACAAACAAGTACAAACTAACAACATCTCAAACCAAACATCAGCCCACAACATAACAAAGGCCAAATAAACCCTAGAGACTATAGGAAGCTTCACCAGCCACCACCTCCGAGTAACAAGCCACCACCGCACAACACGAACCAGTCTGGAACCAAAGAGATCGATCCATAGAGCATGGATTGGAGACACAGAGCTATCAATGATCATCATACTCAAACGATAAGTTAGGTCAAAAGTGATAGACAAATTATACAACCCAAATGCCCAAATCAAAAGCACGTATTTGAGAAAGAGCTGTAGGTGAAAATCGATAGTGACAATACCCGTTCGAATAACCGAGAGAGAAACCGACATAAATTCATAGGCAATGAGTTTGGGGAAGATGAACAGTGAGCATTGGGAGTGGGATGCAGAGGGGACTAAAGAGATGGGAGCTGTAGGTGGAAACCGACGTATATTTTGTCTAATATATATATATATATATATATATATATATATATATATATATATATTTGTGTCCAAGATTTTTAATTGCAGAACGAACAGCAGGCACACGGAAAGGGAAAAGCAGAGGAAGAATATCTGCATGATGCGGATATGTCCAACTTATATTTTCTTTTTGTGACACGTTTTCTTTCTCAAATTTTCAATTTCATGAAGGATCGGTCTGCACCTCTCACCTCCTACATTTTGTATGACAATCTTAATTTTCTTTTCTATTTAATTTGTTCTCAGATCTATTTATTATTGTCCATTTTTCAATATAGTTTTATTTATTTTTTGTTCCTTGATTTGGCAACGGGATTTGATTTTGGAAAGTGATTAAAGGATCAAAGTATAACACGACATGTAGATGGCTACACCAATTAGATTACATACTTAATTAAATTCTCCTCTCTTTACTTGTAGTTTATAATTATACATTAGAGATATAAGAAACATGAGAATATTTTTTAAATTTTTATTTTTATAATACATTGGATATTTCGTATTTTATGAGGAACGAATTCGAAATTTTTACTTATACAACAAATAAGAACACCACTAAATCATCAAATAACAAAAATGCATAATTCAAGAACAATACTTAAAAGAAATGTATTTATTTTATTTATTATGATGATGCTTCTCTCCATTGGCAAGAAGGTTGAAATAAACAACATGACACATATTTCATCTCATTTTTTCGAGAAATATAAGACACGTAGAGTGCACTACAACTGTCTAAATAATAACAATACAAATTACATTGAAAATAAATAAACATGGACGAAAAACCCACTCTATCGAATAAAACGTTACATCATCGATCATCAACTGCGGAGACTCGTTCTTCTTCTGCTGCTGCTTCGTGTTGAAACAAGGGGCACTGTTCGACTGCTACAGCCCCTTTCTTTATTCTCACCTCTCTTTTTCTTCGATCATCCTAATTACCTGTCACCACCATATTAATTGTCGTTAGGTCATTGTCGGCATTGGTCCATGTTTTACACCTACACATGATGCATGTTCTGAATATATGTAATCAAAATATGATTCAGTAAGATGTTTTCTCAGATTTTAGCAAGAAAATAAATATATCGTGGTGGAAACCAGGAAAATATTCGTCGAGTTGAATATTTATCCATTGTTAAATTGTGAATCTAGACTATTTTGACGGGGAATTCCAACTTTTGAATTTCGAGTCATGGTGAAATTAATGTCTTGATCATATTCATTTTTCAAAGGATTTGTGGTGAATACTAATAATTTGATTGATAAAAACAATATTAGAGTGGAGAATCTAATTACCAGCTGGATGCAATTGAGCTATCTCTCTCTCCATTATCTAGTAATGGTAAGGAGGTGGGGGTGAAGAGTAGATGTAAGGGTGTGGTGGTGCGGTGTGAACTGGAGGAGTTGGTGGCTTGTAAGGTTTCTTGGGTGGTGGGGGTGGTAAGTGGACTGGTACTGGAGGAGGCTTGTGGACTGGTGGGGGAGATTTGTAGTGGTAAGGTTTCATGGGTGGTGATGGGGTGGGGACTGGAGGAGGAGGTGGTGGTGGAGACTTGTAATGGTAAGGCTTCTTGGGTGGTGATGGGGGTGGTGGGGATTTGTAGTGGTAGGGATGCTTAGGTGGTGAGTACACTGGAGGAGGTGGGGATTTGTAGTAGTACGGCTTTGGTGATGGGGGTGGTGGAGACTTGTAGTGGTACACTGGAGGAGGAGGTGGTGGTGGAGACTTGTAATGGTAAGGCTTCTTTGGTGGTGATGGTGTTGGTGGTGGTGGTGGTGGAGACTTGTAGTGGTACATTGGAGGAGGAGGTGGTGGTGGAGACTTGTAATGGTAAGGCTTCTTTGGTGGTGATGGTGTTGGTGGTGGTGGTGGTGGAGACTTGTAATAGTAAGGTTTCTTTGGTGGTGATGGTGTTGGTGGTGGTGGTGGTGACTTGTAATGGTACACTGGAGGAGGTGGAGAAGACGGTGGTGGGGGCGACTTGTAGTGGTAGGGAGCCTTGGGTGGTGAGTAGTGCACTGGAGGTGGTTTGGGGTGGTGTGGGTGCTTAGGTGGTGAGTACACTGGTGGTGGGGGAGACTTGTAATGGTAAGGCTTCTTTGGTGGTGATGGTGTTGGTGGTGGTGGTGGTGACTTGTAATGGTACACTGGAGGAGGTGGAGAAGACGGTGGTGGAGGCGACTTGTAGTGGTAGGGAGCCTTGGGTGGTGAGTAGTGCACTGGAGGTGGTTTGGGGTGGTGTGGGTGCTTAGGTGGTGAGTACACTGGTGGTGGGGGAGACTTGTAATGGTAAGGCTTCTTTGGTGGTGATGGTGTTGGTGGTGGTGGTGGTGACTTGTAATGGTACACTGGAGGAGGTGGAGAAGACGGTGGTGGAGGCGACTTGTAGTGGTAGGGAGCCTTGGGTGGTGAGTAGTGCACTGGAGGTGGTTTGGGGTGGTAGGGAGCCTTGGGTGGTGAGTAGTGCACTGGAGGTGGCTTGGGGTGGTAGGGAGCCTTGGGCGGTGAGTAGTGCACTGGGGGTGGTTTGGGGTGGTAGGGAGCCTTGGGTGGTGAGTAGTGCACTGGAGGTGGCTTGGGGTGGTAGGGAGCCTTGGGCGGTGAGTAGTGCACTGGAGGTGGCTTGGGGTGGTAGGGAGCCTTGGGCGGTGAGTAGTGCACTGGAGGTGGTTTGGGGTAGTAGGGAGCCTTAGGCGGCGAGTAGTGCACCGGAGGCGGCTTAGGAGACGGAGGAGGTGGTGACTTGTAGTGGTAAGGAGGAGAAGCCGGTGGTGGAGGAGATGAGTAAGGGTAGTTGGCTGAGGTTTGTGATGGCAAAGTGAGAGAGACGAATGCCACTAAGAGAGTGACAAAAAGGGAAGCCCCCATTTTCCCCATCTTTTTTTGTGAAGAATGGGTTTTTGGTTTTCTGCCTCTTAAGCTAAGCCTCGCCACTCTTTATATAGCTTTGCTCTTTTACCCTTAACACTAGGGTAAGCAATGCCAAATTTTACTTGCCAATATTTAATCATCCTAGTAAAAAACAAGATTAGTGTTAATTAAACTAATAAGTATTAATGGGCGGGCCACTCTATAATTGCAATTCATTCATGTTTGGACCAATGAGGCTGCCTTGACCGGATTTAATTCATTGACCCTTAAAAAAAAATATATATATATAAATCTTTGCTAGCTACGTCCATATATGGAATGGAAGCTTCAAGGTAAAACACAGAGGGAGGAATAAACTACGTCTGAAAATGAAGTTATATTTATTGTATTATACTCCTCTAGCTACAACTTGTGTTAAATTCGAAAATCAATCTATTTTATATTTAATTAAAAAAATTGTAAAATAAAACGACACCTAGCTATTAGCTATATACGCTGGTTCAATACTTGAATGCAATAAATATAAAGCTTTATTTATTTTTTGCAGTGTAATAATAGTCTTCCCCAATATCCCAATATGAAAGTTCTTCATGATCCATTTCTATCAATAGACAACTTTGAAAAATGTGTGTGGTTGCCTAACTTTCTATCATTTCTTCTGTACGTTTGGGACCAGGCGGCTATCTTCTCTCTCTCTCTCTCTCTCAAATAATCCAAACTTACTTTAGTACGTAGTCTGTCACATTCACATATATTAAATTGCATATCGCTTTAATTTTAGTTTACTCGAATTTCTCTGACGCTGGAAATGTAGGAAGCAAATAATATTATAAACCCCAACCCCTGTTGCCTTAATCATGCATGTGTTAACACGAATTAATATTTCCATAAACGAATCGGGTTTCATTATGCTAACTCCATTTGTCTTTAATTACATTTAGAGGGTGAGATCTATAGTAGCCAGGTACTTAATTAGCAGATGAATCAGATCTGATGTCCATCTTCCTCTTTTATTGCTTATTAATTTGTTTTAATTAAATCTCAATTATTTTGTACTAGTATTAAAGTTTTTCCCCACTAAATTAAAAGGTGCCTCGATCTGAACGACATCATCATGTAATGTAATGACAGTAATAAATTTATAAAATTTATGCTAATATAGAGGTTAGTGCATCATTAAAAATTTTAAATTATAATTAGTGTTTTCAATAATAGATTCCAGATAAAATTCAGTTTGTGTTGGCTGTGTTTTATAGTCACTTTAGAAGAGTGTTTTTTTTTGGTAATGAATCTGCTTTGTTTGAGAATTATTATCTATTTATTAGTTGATGTATGCCAAGAATTTATGACTGAAGAAAGGTTATCCATATTAAGCTCTTCATGAAACAACTTTGTTTTTTCAAGTCATAATACTTGAACCGTATCAAACCGTTTTGATTTAGTTTGATTTCATATTTGAAACCAAGGATATCGAACTGAGCCGTTTTGGTTTAGTTTGGTTTCATTTTTGGAACTAAGGATACCGAATCGAACCGAATCATAAAACACAAGCCTTAAGAGAAATTCAAATTCAAATTTGATGTTGGAGATTTGGAATCTTGAAGATGAACTTAAACTCGGAAAATTTTCAAATTTTAAAAGCTTATGGATTGCAACATTTGATGAACGATATGGATTGTAATTTTAATTTTCCTATGGATGTTATTTTGATGTCATTTGCTTATGGATTAGTTATTTATTGGTTATGTTATTTGCTTATGAATTAGTTATTTGGTTATGTTATTTGTTTATGGACTAGTTATGTTATTTTCTTATTAGGAATGTGAAGTAGGAATTATGAAGCATGCTTGAATTTTCTGAATATGCAATAGATTTTGTGAATTATAAAAATAAAAAATAAAAAAATCGGAAAAACTCGAAAACCAAACAGACCAAATTGTACAATTTGGTTATAGTTTAAAGATTTTATTTCTGCAAAAGTCTACACCGTACCAAATACCAAAATTTCCTTTTGATTCGATGAATTGATAGTTGCAAACTTATACGAATGAACCGTACCCAATAACAGGCTAATTAAAAATGTAAAATGACATTATGCTAATGACCAGAAGAATGAGAAAATACTGCCCCCGGGTTTGCACTAGCGAGGCACTTCACTTCACAGCAACCATCGATCAACAATGGCTTCAACATGGTCACAGCTGTACCTTGAGATAATGTTAATTAATATTTTCCCCAGCAATCATATACACCAATCATTATTTTTCAAACAGTAGTTGTAGGGACTAGGAATGGGCAACGAATTCATGAACTTCCGCATCCTTCACACATTCACGTCCCCATACAAAATGCACCATCATTTATTTTAATTTTTATGTTTTATGTATATTTATATTTTTATCTACTCCATTATATTTAGTTTAAAATATTTCAAATTCAATTCTTATAATGAATAAGTTGATCTACCTAATGTCTAAAACGTAAAAAAAAATTTACAATCACATTGTAAGAGCATCTCCAGTAGAATCCTTAAATTTAAACTAAATTCTAGTTAAAATAGTTGGAAAGTTATTTTAACAAACTATTTTAAAAAAGTTTACTCCAGCAGTGTTTACTATTTTAACAAATTTCAAATATTTTATTATTTATTTGAAGTGAAGCATTTGAATATCCTCAATTTATTATTTATGAAATTCATCCAATTGTGAGGAGATAGGAATCCCTACTTTCTCCCCCTTAGAGCATCTACAGTAGAGTCCCTAAAACACTTTTTTAGTTAGTTTAGGAATTTTTAAAGAAAAAAATGGCTCAAGCAGAGTCCATATCTCACTCACTATTTTAGAATTTTATTATTTTGAGAATTTTGAATCCCTAAATTTAACAAAAGTGAGAGAGAAAGTAGGGATTCCTTATCTCCTCACAATTGAATAAATTTCATTAAAAAAAATTAAAAGAGTGGTAGCTTGAGGATATTCAAATGTTTAGCTTGAAATAAATAATAAAATATTTGAGATTTATTAAAATAGGGAACACTGCTGGAGTAAATTTTTTAAAAGTAGTTTGTTAAAATAATTTTCTAACTATTTTAGTTAAAATTTAACTTAAATTTAGGAATTTTGCTAGAGATGCTCTTATTTGTTAAATTTAGGGAACCAAAATCCCCAAAATATCTAAATTCTAAAGTAGAAAATAAAATAGGGACTTTACTGAAGTCAAATTTTCTTGGAAAATTCATAAATTATCTAAAGATTATATTTTAAAAACTCTATTGAAGATACTATAATATTCTTTAATTAAATAGGATAACTTTATTGTAACCTCCCAATCTGCTGTAGTCAGCCTCACGGTGTGCCTGACTGGCGAGTCGGTCGTGTACACGGCTTCCCCCTTTGCGGGCTGCTCTTCAAGCTTGGAGTGCCGATACATAAATAAAAAACGGTGAAGATATTACTTAAAATATTCCCCCTTTCTTTATATCGTTTCATCTTTTTACCTTTAATTTCTTTTTATGTTTTATTAGCTATCAGACTACTAGTACACCAAACTTTTCTTTTTGTGGGGCCGCGTAGTACAATTACACCAAAGTTAAATGTATGAATTAACATGCACAACGAGCGAAAGCCTGGACACATCCATGATCCATCTTTACAATCAAAGGTTGGTGGTCACGTGCTCCTGGTCAAAATGTTTGCTAATAATATACCAGTGGTAGGTGAAGGCTGAAGACTCAACCTAGCGACGTAATCTCTTTTAGCCCACAGATAATCACCAAACTCGCCTTTTTTACCGTGAATTTTCTCAAGTTAATTATTACTGCTGTGTGAGAAAAACAAGTAAACAAAAAACAACATCTACAGTAAATAAAGAAAGAACAATCGTTGAAAAATTGTGTGCAGTAAATTAATTAGTTTATAAACGTACGGTAAAAACAAAGAAAGTACACGTGCTGGGTAGGTTTCGAAGAAGATGCTGCATGGAGTGAAGGTTCTGAAGGTGTACTTTAGTTTTTGGATTTATGCGTTAGATATGGGATAAGTAACTAATCTAATTAAGTGATCAACCTGCGCGCAGTAAGGCTAGCTGTAACCTGCTTCAAGTCCAAACCCTAATGAGCAATGCGTGGTCAAATCCAATTGAATTTCTTGCATAACGTCTAATTAATCTCTTCATCCATAACCACCGTCATTTATGTTATTTAACTTATAATGATATTTTGACTCATTATCTCAATTTGTGAAAGTATATAATTTAACTTGAATTTCCATTTAAAAAATAAAGTATTATTCTATTAAAAAAAAAAACTAAAGTCTTTCATATCTTAACAAATTAGCTGTACGTGTACAGGAATTAAAAAATAAACACATTGATGGGAGTAATTAAGTAAGATTTAAAAAGCAAATTAAAGATGATTAGAATGAAGTAGTGGTGGAATTTTGAAAAATCAAAATTGGGTTGGGCAGCTGGTTGGTTGGCCGGCATGTGATTTGAGACAAATCTAAATCTAGAAGCTGGCTGTGTGAGTGAAGAGTGAAGAGTGAAGAGTGAAGAGTGACGAGTGAAGAGTGAAGAGTGAAAGAGTGAAAGAGTGAAGAGTGAAGAGTGAAAGAGTGAAAGAGTGAAGAGTGAAAGAGTGAAAGAGTGAAAGAGTGAAAGAGTGAAGAGTGAAAGAGTGAAGAGTGAAAGAGTGAAAGAGTGAAGAGTGAAAGAGTGAAAGAGTGAAAGAGTGAAAGAGTGAAAGAGTGAAAGAGTGAAAGAGTGAAAGAGTGAAGAGTGAAAGAGTGAAGAGGTGGAGAGCTGAGTACCAAGCAAGTGGAGCATTTTCATTTTTGTCCATTTTGTTTCATTTTTTGGTCTAAATTAAGATAATGCTTAAAATATTTGAGTGTGAAAATAAGAAAAATTAGTCAATTTTACAGCACATTTTCGCTGAACGTTTCGTTTCTGAACACATGTTCATGTTCATGTGCTCCGTATAATTAAGCTTATCATTGAGAATTGGTCCAACTATTTATTTATTCCTTCATTTTCCATGTTTTATTTTTCTTACATTGATTTGTTTGCCTGCCAAGTTGCCATAGAATATGCAGTATATCTATCGAATTTATCCCAATCAGCTACCTCTTCTTTAAGGTCCAAAAAAAAAAAAAAAAATGGGCGATGACCTTCGAACAAGAATACGATACTTAATTATTTGAGCGGGTCCTGTGGTTTTGTAGTTTGTATTTATTTTCTTGCCCTTCTCATATTCTTTCCCACAAAGTCTTCCTTTTTAAAGGGATCTTTGTAGATCTTTTAAATTTATGAATCCTACTCTCGATAAGAATTGCTAGCTAGTTCTACTTGTTTGTATATCAATATTCAACACCAATTTGTTATGATCTAGCATGTTATATTGTACATATGCGACGAGAGGCCAACTCATCTAATTTTTTCTATATATATATATATAAATTACATTAATGTTGTTAAAATTCTTAAAATTTATTTATTTTTAATTTTTTATTAACATGTTACATTCACCTAATAAGTATTGAACATATTAGTACATGAATATTTGTTTTCCATATGTTTAAATAGATGATACTACAAAGGTTTTTGAAAAATAGATAGCATCAGCCCATAAATTCTCTCAATCATTAGTATTGTCATTATTTTTTGATTTTGTGTTTTTCACCTTTATAATTGTTTATATAAAATTCTGGTCCTGTTTTTAATATTAACTTTTTCTTAGTACGTAAAATTAGCACTGATTTTCTTTTTTGGTAAAAAGAAAAATCCTTTAAGTATTTATCTATACAAAATAACTCTCATGACTTAAATTATTAACTACATCACCATATGCGACTGTATATCTAAGTTTTCTAGTTTTATGATATATATATATATATATATATATATATATATATATATGTGCGACAGTATACCATAGTGACTTAGTGGGGTACAGATTAAAGTCTTAAATATGAGCAAGTCTTTTTATTTTATTTCATTTTGGTACAAGAGAAAATATATTATCTCCAAGACACACCGACATGAAAGAGAGAGCATGAAAATGAAATACGGAAAATTATAATATTGGCTTCAGTAGACTGCATGAGGCATCAAAGTCAAGGACTGGACAGAACATACACAAAATTGAATATAATGATATTAGACAAAAAAAATATATTCACTACTCCATAATTCCATAAAATATATTCATATATATACACGTGTCTGGTCTGCATGTTTGTTGTTTTGTTATCCATTTTATGGGTCATAGTCCTCTTAGACAGTTGTCCAACATTATCCACACTTTATTAAAGGTTGTTTGCGACTCATCCGATTTCCATTTTTCTTTTTTTCAGACGTGATGGATGCACATAATAAGTTATGATTGTCGAGACATCTTCATGTAATGTTTTTATTTTATTCTTATGAGATGCATATATAAGTACGAGAGGTATTTTTTTTTTATAAACGGATTTTTTTTTTATAAACGGATTTTTTTTTTATAAATGGATTTTTAAGTGAAGGTTAATTAATAAACGAATGGGAGTGCGAATATGATTTTCGATATTTATAGTGCAATATGTATATATATATTTTATATGTTTATTCATATTGCTTTTATTTTTATTAGGGTTGTTAATCGGTACATTCGGTTTGGTATTTCGGCAAAACCGAAACCGAATCGAATCTCCCTTTAGGTATCGGCACCGGTTCGATACTCGCATTTTCCACCGTTTCGACCGGAGTTGGATCGGATCAACCAGTTCAGTTCGGGATCTTTTTTCCCGGTTTGAACCTATAAATTACCAGCAAGTAATTCACGAGCAAACAATTGCAAGTAATCTACGTAATCCAAGAATCCAATCACCTGTAATTCGAGTTTGAGCGAGAGACAAAGCGATTGAGCGAGATGGCCTTCGAGTGGGAGAGTGGCTGAGAGCGATTGAGAAAGATGAAGTCTTTGACTGGATCGAGAGAGACTCGCGATTGAGCGAGGTGAAGCCTTCGACTAGGTGCGAGGCGATGGGAGCGAGGCGATGGATTCGAGGCGATGGTTGCGAGGAGATGGGTGCGAGTCAATGGGTGCGATTCGATGGGTGCAAAGCGATGGGTGCGAGGCGATGGGTGCGACTACGATGGGTGCAAGGGATGAAAGTCTGAGACTCTGTGATAGACGAGTGAAGCAGACAAGTGAGAGTGAAGATAGTGAAGGGTGAGGCGGCAAGCGTGAATGATCGAATGATCGTGAAGGATCGAATGGTGATGGTGGACTAGTGGTGCTTTTCTTCGAGTTTGAGGAATGGAAGAGAGGAGTTTGAGAGGCTATGAGCGTGAAGAAGATGAAGAATGTTCGATATTATCGAAGAAGGGTGTGGGTGGGTTTGCAACGACGCCGTTTGGTTTAGGGTTATTTGTATCTTTTCGGTTCGGTACTGAAAGCATGAAAATTGAAACTGAACTGGTTCAGATTCGATTCGATTCTCTTGGTTTGGTTCGATTTTTTTTTGGACAGTTCCGGTTCAGTTTGACTTTTTGGTCGGGTTTTCAGGACGAATTAACAACCCTAATTTTTGTTGTGTTACATTACAAAAATAACCGTGTGAATATTATATAAGAATATGTTTTTTGTTTAAGAGACATTTATGTCGTAAATTTTTTTATGAAATCATGTGACCTTAACATTTTGTCTCGCTTTATAATTGTTAAGATTTATATTGTAACACATATTTTAATATATTGTTAAGATTCAGGGCCGGCCATCAAGAGGGGTTAAAAGGGCGCAAGCCCTGGGCCCAAAACAATATAGGACCCAAAATTAGCCCCAAAATAATTAATATGTCATATATTAAAAAAAAAAATTTTAAGAAAACCTACCTTCAAATGAAAGTTTTGATTTTCATCTTTCACGATGAAGATTGAAGGAGTTCCAAGAATTCCAATGAATAAAAAGAGGTCTCATAGTATAAAATGAAATAATTAGTGTATAAAAATTTACATTTTTAATGATTATGTGTGTGAATTGAGGGCACATTTTATATTCTTATCCTAGACCTTCAAATGTTTGGAACGACCCTGTTAAGATTTATAATTGTAAAAGTTTAGGATTGTTCCTAAAATGCTTGTGTTTACACCTGAATAAATCCTGCTTCGGGCCAAAGCAAATGACCAACCAAATTAAATGCCCAATTCAGAAGGCCCAACTCAATAACTTTCATTGGAGTGTGCAGACGTGGAAACTTGGAGAAGGGGAAGCCAGTTCTGACGCACACAAAGGATAAGAAGGAAAAGGGGATGTTTACGACAAGCCAACTGCAACAGGGGTCCCACAGAGGACTACATGGAAAGCTAGATCAGCCCCTCACCGCCTATAAATGGAGAAGAAACCTTCTTCACAAGGGACAACCAATCAACCAATCAAACAAACAGATTGATCAAACTCAATAAATTTCAAAACAACTGAAAACCCTCAAAATTTTCATTGTTCAAAGGCTCGCCTTTTTAGGCACAACATGTTTCTTCGATCCAGGATCAAGATTCAGTTCTTTTCTCAACCCTTATCTTAGTTCTTGAACCAAGAACATAAAACTTTCCTTCATCCTAACTGCTTCCCAAGTTAGTCTTGAAGAATCACCAAACACTCACCTCATCTCAACTGCCACTCAAATCAGTCTTTGAGGCATCCAAACACTCAACCCTCGACGTCTTAACGTCTCTCAAATGCTCTACCAACCTATGGCCTAATTCCGAATGATGTTCATTCAGTTGATGATTTCTAGAAGACTGTGCCTCCCTAAGGCTTGATTGTGACGAAAATAATTTACTTACAACACTTGTAATTTACTTTCTGCATTTCAATACTAACACACTTACTCTTTCAGTATTTGTATTTCACTTGGGTTTGCAATATAATGGATTTTCTTAAGGAGAGTTGAGTATTCAGGATATACCAACCATTATGTTTTATGGCTGCCTTTAAGTTGTAAAACCATCTATGTGTTATGGTTCAATACTATCATCCCGACTTAAGAAAACCCGCGTATCTAACTGCTAATTAACTAAATAACAAGCTGCTAACATGAACATCTTGGAAATCACATGAACTTGGACTAGACTGGAAAGAAAATTTATTAAAGTCCTTGGATATATTGAGAAGAAGGCATAGAAAAGAACATCGCAAGCTATTTGCCCGCTTGCCTCATAATCACTTGATTAAAATAAAAGTTCTTGGGCTGCAAACAGAACCCATCTCTCAACTGTCTAGTAGAAGTCTCTACTAGTGGCACACCTACTTTCAAGGCATCTAAGACCTACTTGCTTCCTGGTCAGCCCATCTAGGGAAATACCGTGGCTCAAAGGCCTTTTAGCCCACAGCTTTCGACCAAACTCATCCATATAGTCCACAAAACTCATCCATATAGTCCACAAAACTCATCACTAAGAGAAACTATAACGACTCGAAAATTTAATTAGTGAATTTTCGTAAATTAAATTGCAAAAGGACGAAATTACCCTTGGTTGTATAAGGGGCTCGAAAGTCAATTTTTGTTTGGAGACACTTTTGGCAGTGTTTTGGGGACCGTTGCGTAGGTCTCAAACTCACGAGTTTGTAGACAGGCGACACGCGAA
The DNA here is from genome assembly GCA_037349345.1 of Oemleria cerasiformis. NCBI lineage: Eukaryota > Viridiplantae > Streptophyta > Magnoliopsida > Rosales > Rosaceae > Oemleria > Oemleria cerasiformis. The sequence continues at coordinate 5,567,840 of JAZGTL010000016.1, forward strand.
AAACGGAGTCCGTATGAGAAAATTGTGGGTCTAGAATATGCAGGGGCATTTTGGTAATTTGCCCATTGCTAGATATTTTTAACCCAACCTGATCAGATTCTCTTCATTTCTCTCTATCTCTTCCTGATCTTCATCCATTCCGTGGGACCGAACCCAAAAACCCAAGATTTCAAACTTCAATTCGAGGCAATTTCCACCGATTTGGTTCCACCCATCGGACTCTCCTCTTCCCCGCGATCAAGGACATACCGATCATTGCAAGAAGAATCCATGGGAGACACCGAACCGAGGAAAGGAAAAATTGAAATTTCGATCGATTTTTCAGCCAACTCAGGTATGGATTTCGTGTTTAGACTTCAATTTTGAGTTCATGAGTTCGAGTAGATGGATTTAGACTAAAAATTCATGGAAAACGGTTAAGATTTGAGGAAGTTAGGAAATTTCAAGGTCGGCTGGCAAAGGTGTTTTCAGCCATGGCGGACGGCGGCGCACGGCACATTGGTCGTCTTTTCCGGTGAAAGGTTCGGTCAAAGGGGCTGACGTGGCATGCCACCTGGCAGCCATGTGGAGCCACCTGGCGGCTGAGTTAGCGTTGAGTCAACGCCGAGTCAGGCGCGTGAGGTACTGTAGCAGCGCGTAAGGTACTGTAGTCGGCGCGTGGCCCATTTGCATACCGTTTACCTACCGTTGCTGGTGGAATTCCGAAGAGCGGGAATTATGCTTGACATGGATAGCCAGAGGGCTCTGTTGGCAAGTTTCCATGTGAGACCTGTCTTGATTGATCGAATCATTGAAGCTCAGTGCCAGGATCCTACTTTGTGTGTTATTAGGATGAAGTTGGGGGCTGGGAACAAACATGATTGTGTGATTAGGGATAATGGGGCATTGGTTAAGGATGGCCGGTTGTGTGTACCTAATGATCTAGAGTTGAAAAGAGAAATTCTTGAGGAAGTTCTGCCTATGCTATGCATCCAGGCGGTACCAAGATGTATCATACTCTTAAGGAACACTATTGGTGGACTGGAATGAAAAGGGAAATAGCAGAGTTTGTGAGTAGGTTCCTGACGTGTCAACAAGTATAGGCAGAGAGGCAGAAACCATACGGGGCACTACAACCATTACCTATTCCGGAATAGAAGTGGGATCAAATTACTATTGATTTTGTTTATAAACTTCCTAGGACCAAAAAGGACATGATGGAATCTGGGTAATTGTTGAAAGACTCACGAAGTCAGAACATTTATTGCTAGTACGGGAAGATTACCGGACGGGAAGATTACTGGATGGGCCAGTACGCCAAATTGTTTGTGGATGAGATCACACGGTTACATGGGACTCCAGAGTCGATTGTGCCAGACAGGGATCCTAGGTTTACTTCGAGGTTTTGGCGAAGTTTGTAGAAAGCCTTTGGAACTACATTGCATTTCAGTACAACTTTTCATCCTCAGACTGACGGTCAATCTGAAAGGACAATTCAGATTCTGGAGGATGTGATGGGAGCTTATGTAATGTAGTTTAAAGAAAACTGGGATTCACACCTTGCCTTGATGGAATTTGCATACAACAACAGCTATCGGTATAGTATTGGCATGTCTCCTTTTGAGGCACTATATGGGAGACAGTGCAGGACACCGATATGCTGGATTGAGGTAGGTGAGAGAAGACTGTTGACACAAGAGTTAGCGGAAATGACAGAAGAAAAGATTATAATCATCAAGGAAAGGTTGAAGGCAGCTCAGGACCGCCAGAAAATCTATGCGGACCGACGGATCAGAGATCTTGAGTTTGAGGTCGGAGACTGGGTTTTCTTGAAATTATCCCCCTGGAAAGGAGTTGTTCATTTTGGTAGACGAGGAAAACTGAGTCCTCGCTACATTGGGCCTTATGAGATTATTGAGAGGATATGGCCAGTGGCTTATAGACTTGCTTTACCCCCGGAACTGTCAAGGGTTCACGATGTATTCCATGTATCCATGCTTCAGAAGTACCTATTCGATGAATCTCATGTATTGGAGGCGTAACCAATTGAGATGAGAGATGATTTGACTTTTGAGGAGCAACCAGTGCAACTTCTTGATTGGAAGGAAAAAGTACTGCGCAAAAAGAGTTTTCCTCTGGTGAATTCTCGTAAATTAATTTGCAAAAGGATGAAATTACTCTAGGTTGTTTAAGGGGCTTGAAAGTCAATTTTTGTTTCGAGACACTTTTGGCTGTATTTCGGGGCCGTTGCGTAGGTCTCGAACTCACGAGTTCGTAGACAGGTGGCACGCGAAAAACGGAGTTTGTGTGAGAGAGTTGTGTGTCTAGAATATTCAGGGGCATTTTGGTAATTTGGCATGGGTAGATTGTTTAGCCCCAAGAATATTAGATCCTCTTCATTTCACTCTCTCTCTTCGCGACTCAACCAAACCCGTGCGACCGAACCCAAAAAACCCACAAATTCGAACATCAATTCGAGGAAAGGTCATCTGTTTTGGTTCCAATCATCAGACTCTCCTCTTTCCTGTGATCAAGAACGTACCAACCGTCGTAGGAAGCAGCCGCGGGAGACACCGAACTGAGGAAAGGAAAAATTAGAACTTTCGATCGATTTTTCGGCCAACATAGGTATGGGTTTCGTGTTTAGACTTCATTTTTGAGTTCCTAGGAGTAGATGGATTTAGACTAAATTTTTTTGAAAAACGGTTAAGATTTAAGGAAGTTAGAAAAAATTCAAGGTCGGTCGGTAATGGAGTTTTCTGGCGACGGCGGACGGCAGTGCATGATGGAGTGGTCGTCTTCTCCGGTGACTCTCCAGCGACACTCCGGCGATTGGTTCAGTCAGAAAGGGGCTGACGTGGCATGCCACCTAGCAGCCACATGGAGGTCACCTGGTGCCACCTAGCGGTTGAGTCAGCGTCGAGTCAGGCACGTAAAACACAGTAGCAAGCGCGTGAGGCCTGGATTTCAACATAAAGGTATTTTGATATAATTGCTTATTACGTATTGTTTTGGCAAAATTTCTGGATATTATCAAATTATTACTGGACACGGGCTTTCAATAATTATTTGGAAATGACGTTTTGGGCTATGACCTGGCTTTATGGTTTCGGGTTTTATATGGTTTGACTTGATTTATTTCGGATTTCGGTCGAGTCCACGATTTTGTGTTTAAACCCAATTTTTCAATGTATTTGGCCTAAGCCAAGAAACTAGGATTTCAAACATGGATTTTGGTTTTCACTGAATTATTGTCGCCGAGGGTCAAGGCTTTCTCTAACTAGCGTAAAAGGGTATTTCTCCGATTGGCGTCAAAGGGTATTTCTCCGCCAGATTGTTGAGGGACTCTGACGCTGGTGTCGAGGGGTATTTTCTCCACTAGGTCGTTGAGGCTGTCTACACGTAGTACAAATTTCTGCACAACTCGAGGTATATCGGGTGTGTGGAGGGTATCGAGCTACTGCTCGGGATTTTATTTAGGGATGGGATATGTTTTGATGTATATTTTGTGTCTGGGTCGGTTTACATGATTTTAAACTCATTTGAGGAGGGTTTTTCAAAGTAGGATTGTGGACCACGAGATGTTTTCATTATTCGAATTTTCGTGGGTCCCACAAAGTGTTTTAACAAAAGATGAATTTTTCTGCGGGTTTTCGGATTATCTATATATTATATTTATATAAAAAGGAATTTTATGTTACGCATGTATGGTTTTACTCGTGGAGGGGGAAAATGTATGTTTTCCTCGGAAATGATTTTAAATGATTTTTTTGTCCACTCACAATTTTTGTGTTTTAAATCCCCTCCAAGCCGTTGAGTTGACGTGGGCATATCCAGAGGCGGATGCATTAAATTTTCAGCTGCGCGTTTACCTACACTGTTGAGTAGGATATTTATTTCTGTATTTTACTTATCCTACCTAGATGCTCTGATAAGTCTTTTGGATTGATTGTAAAATTGTGGTTACATCGTTGGATGGTTGGTGTTGTTGGAATTTGGAATGTTATCGAATCATTCGTCTGACAGGTGGAAGACGGTTAACCAGTCCTTAAGGAGAGATTCTGCCGGATTTTTGGCAGAATTCTTATAATTAATTGCAAGGACTTAGGGGTATTCTGGGAATTTCTTCAAGTTGTCAGACGGGAGCAGGGTTTTTCCCAGGTAACGAGGAGAAATTCGGAAAAGATCCTGTCACGAGCAGACCTGTCGGGATTTAGGGAGTCTGAATGTAGGGTTTTTAATTGTCGTTGGTAATCCCGATTGCTAGTGTTGACAGGCGACACTGCTCCGGGAACTTCAGAGGAGCGTGCGACTCAGGATTGAGCTTATTTGGACGTTCGGTGAGTGGACTCTGGTTTTGTAAATTATAATGCATGCATAAAGGTATATTTGAATAACTTCTGGTTACGTATTGTTGTTGGCATATTTCCAGAATTTAGAAATTATTCTATTAAATTATTATTAGAGATGGGCTTTCAATAATTATTTGGGATGACGAGTCCATGATTTTTGGGTTTAGACCTGGATTTGTGATTTATTTGGATTTGGACATAAACTCGGTTTTTCAATGAATTTGGCTTAGGCCAAGAAACAAGGATTTTAAACCATGGATTTTGGTTTTCACTGAATTACTGTCCTAGAGGTCAAGGTTTTCTCCGACTGGCGTCGAAGGCTATTTCTCCGCCAGATCGTCGAGGTTTCTCCGACGCTGGTGTCGAAGGGTATTTCTCCACCAGGTCGTTGAGATTGTCTACGTGTGGTACATGGTTTTGCACAACTCGAGGTATATCGGGTGTGTGGAGGGTATCGAGCTACGACTCAAGATTTCGTTCTGGGAGCAGTGGGATATGTTTATGATATTTTGTGTCCAGGTCTGTTACATGATTTTAAACTCCTTTGAGGAGGGTTTTCAAAGCAGGGTTGTGGACCACATGATATTTTCATTATTCGGATTTTCGTGAGTCTCGCCAAGTGTTTTAACAAAAGATGAATGTTCCGGTGAGTTTTCGGATTATCTTTATATATTATTTATGGATTGTTTGAAAAGGGATTTTTACATTATGCATGCATTGTTTTACTCATGGAGGGGGAAAATGTATGTTTTCCTCGAAAATGGTTTTAAATGATTATTTTGTCCACTCACACTTTTCGTGTTTTAAATCCCCTCCAGGCCGTTGAGTTGACGATGGGACATCTAGAGGCGGAGGCATTAAATTTCAGCTGCACATTTACCTTGACTATCGAGTATGATTTTTATGTCTGTATGTACTTGTCCTACCTAGATGCTCTGATATGTAAATTCTGACTACATCGATGGTAGGTTGGTGATGTTGAAATTTGTGAGTGTTATCTGATCCTTCGTCTGACAGGTGAAAGATGGTTAACCATTCCTGAAGGGGAGGTTCTGCCAACCGGCAGAATTCTCGTAACTAGTTGAAAGGGCTTAAGGGTATTATGGGAATTTTAGTTAAGTTGTCAGACGGGAGCAATTCGGGAAGGTTCCTGTCAACTTGGAAGCAGAGCATTAGGTTTAAATTCTTGTAGACCGTACACCTAGCGTACATCTGATTGTGGTATTGATGATTTATGGTTCTTTTCAGCGTAATGCCTCCGATACGCGAGCCCCATCAGCTGCTTGGAAACGGTGATGACACACATGATCCCGTAGTAGAGCCTGATTAGAGGCAAACCCTGGATCAATTGGGTCGGGCTTTGACGAGTGTACTTCAGGGTAGGGCTATTTCTGAAGTTTCCGATATTGAGCGACCCTAAAGGTTGGGGACGATAGTGTTTACGGGCGAGTTAGCCCCAGTTGATGCGGATGAGTGGATTACTCGTTTGGAACGAGTGTTTACTGTTATGCGTTGCCCTCCGGAGGATAGGGTGCGACTAGCCACATTTCTTCTGGGTGGCTATGCATACTGTTGGTGGCATGCTTTGCAGCTGACGGGCTGAGATGTCCGTACCCTTACTTGGGAAGTTTTTCAGGAGCGCTTCCTCGAGTAGTTTTATCCTCGTTCATACCGTGATGCCAGAGAGGATGAGTTCTTACAGTTACAACAGGGGGACATGACATTGACACAGTATGAGCAGAAATTTCTTGAGTTGTCACGATTTGTATCGGCTCTGAGTGCCGAAGGTTTGAGTACGGACTGAGAAATGAGGTTTGAGTAGCAGTAACTGCTGTGGCACATACTTCTTTGAGGGCTTTGTCTGACGCTACTGCTAGAGTAGAGATGATTTTGCCAACTCAGTACCAGTTTATTGGTTCCCGGCGACGCCGGGATCGCCGGAGTTTCGGGGCCTTTAATCAAGGATCATATAAGAGAGGCAGTTTCAACTCTGGATCTTCGTGGGGTGCAAGATCCAGATCAGGCAGTGGCAGAGCCAGTTAGTGACAACAGTCATCCACTCAGTCTAGTGGGGCTTCAGTGCGTTGACCGGGAGACTGAGTGACATACCCGCACGGATGGGTGACACCGGTTGTTACTTTTGTGGGGAGATGGATCATTTTAAGAGAAACTGTCCACATCGTCGTTCGGGTAGTAGTTCTTTGGGCCGAGTTGCTGCTGAATCGAGTTAGAGAGCATCACAGACATCTGGTATTGCCGTAGGGAGGCAGACCCAGCCCAGTGGTGCTTGTAGGGCCAGTAGGGCTAGAGGGAGACAGAGGGGTCGTGGTCGATCTTCTGGTACACATGCCCAAGTTTTTGCTATGACTCAGCAGGAGGCTTGAGCAGCACCAGAGGTGGTTATTGGTACGTTGTCTATTTTTAATCATCATGTTTGTGTTTTGATAGATCCCGGGGCTACACATTCTTTTTTTTCTCGGGATTTTACACTTTTTGCTAAGAAAGAATTATCACCGATTGGTTAGAACATGGGTATTAGTACTCCTATCAGAGTTATGTTAGTAGCGAACGTCATGATACGCAGTTTTTTGGTAGTAGTGGGAGGTTATGAGTTAGAGGCAGATTTAATCCCCTTGGAGATTTAAGATTTTGATGTTATTTTGGGGATGGATTGGTTAACCATGCACCATGCCTCCATAGATTGTTTCCACAAGAGAGTGGTTTTCCAGAGTACAGGCTTGTCGGAACTTACGTTTCAGGGTGATCGTAGGGTGCTTCGCTCGGGAGTAATATTGGCTTTAGCAGCTGAGAAATTATTGAGGAAAGTTTTGTGAGGGCTATTTAGCTCACGTGATTGATTCTCGGGATACTCCGGTTAGAGTAGAGGATATTCCTGTGGTGAATGAGTTTCTAGAGGATCTTCCATGGTTGCCACCTCACCGGGAGATTGAATTCACCATAGAGCTTCTTCCAGGTACCCAACCTATATCATAGGCACCGTACATAACGGCACCGGTGGAATTGAGGGAATTGAACACTCAATTACAGGACTTGGTGGATATGGGATTTATCTGACCGGGTGTATCACCTTGGGGTGCGCCGGTGTTATTTTTAGGGAAAAAAGATGGTGGTTTGAGATTATGTATCGACTACCGGCAGTTTAACACGGTTACGGTGCGGAATAAGTATCCTTTGCCACAAATTGATGATTTCTTTGACCAATTAAAAGGGGTAGGGTATTTCTCTAAAATTGACCTTCAATCTGGGTACCATAATTAAGGATTAGGGAAGGGGACGTTCCCAAAACGGCTTTTAGGACATGCTATGAGTATTATAAGTTCTTGGTAATGCCCTTCGGGTTAACGAATGCACCCGCAATATTTATGGATTTGATGAACAGGGTGTTCCGACTGTAGTTGGATCGGTTTGTAATTGTGTTCATCGATGCTATCCTAGTATATTTGAAGAGTGCTAAGGCACATGAGAAAAACTTAAGGCTGGTGCTAAATACGCTGAGGAAAAAACAACTATTCGCTAAGTTCAGTAAATGCCAGTTTTTGTTGACCAATGTGGGATTCTTAGGTCATGTGATTTCTGCTGAGGGTATCATTGTGGATCCCCAAAAAGTTGAGGCAGTGACAAATTGTGAGCAACCGAGGACAATGTCAGAGGTGAGAAGTTTTCTAGATTTAGCGGGATATTATCGGCGATTCGTAGAAGGATTCTCTACGATAGCTGCCCCGTTAACTCGGTTGACGAGGAAATGGGTCAAGTTTGACTGGGATGATGAATGTGAATAGAGCTTTCAAGAGCTTAAGAGGAGGTTGACTTCTGCCCAGTGTTAACCCTTCTAGATGATAACGGAGGATTTGAGGTGTACAGTGATGCATCATTACGAGGTATAGGATGCATGTTGATGCAACATGGGAAGGTGATAGCATATGCTTCTAGGCAACTTAAACCTCATTAGTTGAACTACCCCACACATGATTTAGAGTAAGCTGCAGTGGTGCATGCACTGAAAATTTAGAGATACTATTTGTATGGGGAAACATGCTAGATTTTACAGATTATCAGAGTCTGAAATACTTCTTCACCCAGAAAGATCTGAACTTGAGACAGAGAAGGTGGCTTGAGCTGATAAAGGATTATGACTGTACCATAGAGTATCACCCAGGAAAAGCCAATGTAGTGGCGGATGCACTGAGCAGGAAGTCCATGGGTTCCTTGGCCTATTTGTATATCGCTTACTTACCGTTATTGGTGGAACTCCGAAGAGCGGGAATTATACTTTGCATGGATAGCCAGGGGGCTCTATTGGCTAGCTTCCATGTGACACCTGTCTTGATTGACCGAATTATTGAAGCTCAGCTCCAGGATCCCACTTTGTGTGTTATTAGGATGGAGTTGGAGGCTTAGGATGGAGTTGGAGGCTGGGAATAGGCAGGATTATATGATTAGGGATGATGGGGCCTTGGTTAAGGATGGCTGATTTTGTGTACCTAATGAACCGGAGTTGAAAAGAGAAATTCTTGAGGAAGCTCATAGTTCTGCATATGCTATGCATCCAGGAGGCACCAAGATGTATCGTACTCTTAAGGGTCACTATTGATGGCCTGGAATGAAAAGGGAAATAGCAGAGTTTGTGAGTAGATGTCTGACGTGTCAACAAGTAAAAGTAGAGAGGCAGAAACCATATGGGGCACTACAACCATTACCTATTCCGGAATGGAAGTTGGATAAAATTACTATGAATTTTGTTTATAAACTTCCTAGGACTAAAAAAGGATATGATGAAATCTGGGTAATTGTTGATAGACTCACGAAGTCAGCATATTTCTTGCTAGTACGGGAAGATTACTGGATGGGCCAGTACACCATATTGTTTGTGGATGAGATCATAAGGTTACATAGGACTCCAGAGTCGATTGTGTCAGACAGGGATCCTAGGTTTACCTTGAGGTTTTGGCGGAGTTTGTAGAAAGCCTTTGGAACTACATTGCCTTTCAGTACAGCTTTTCATCCTCAAACTGACGGTCAATCTGAGAGGACAATTCAGATCTTGGAAGATATGATGAGAGATTGTGTATTGTAGTTTAAAGGAAACTGGGACTCTCACTTGGCCTTGATGGAGTTTGCATACAACAACATCTATCAATCTAGTATTGGGATGTCTCCTTTCGAGGCACTGTATGGGAGACTGTGCAAGACACCGATATGCTGGAATGAATGAGGTGAAAGAAGACTGTTGACACCAGAGGTAGTGGAAATGACAGAGGAAAATATTAGAATCAACAGGGAAATGTTGAAGGCAGCTCAAGACCGCCAGAAAAGTTATGCGGACCGACTGATCAGAGACCTTGAATTTCAGGTCGGAGACTGGGTTTTCTTGATATTATCCCCCTAGAAGGGAGTTGTAGGTTTTGGTAGACGAGGAAAGTTGAGTTCTCGCTCTATTGGGCCTTACGAGACTATTGAGAGGATAGGGCCAGTGGCTTACAAACTTGCTTTACCCCCAGAACTGTCAAAGGTTCACGATGTATTCCATGTATCCATGCTCCGGAAATACTTATTCGATGAATCTCATGTATTGGAGGCGCAACCAATTGAGCTGAGAGATGATTTGACTTTTGAGGAGCAACCAATGCAACTTCTAGATTGGAAGGAAAAAGTACTGCGCAGAAAGACTATTCCTCTGGATAAAGTTTTGTGGAGGAATCATAACGTAGAGGAGGCCACATGGGAAATTGAGGCACTGATGCGGGCGCAACATCGACATTTGTTCCAGTAACAGGTATGAATTTCAAGGATGAAAATTTTTAAGGGGGGTGAGTTGTAACGTCCCGGAAATTTAATTAGTGAATTTTTGTAAATTAAATTGTAAAGGGACAAAATTTCTTTTGGTTGTGTAAGGGGCTCGAAAGTCAATTTTTGTTTGGAAAAATTTTTTGCAGTGTTTCGGGGACCGTTGCGTAGGTCTCGAACTCACAAGTTCGTAGACAAGCGGCACATGAAAATAGAGTCCGTGTGAGAAAGTTGCGGGTCTAGAATGTGCAGGGGCATTTTGGTAATTTTCCATGGCTAGATATTTTTAACCCAAGCAGATCAGATTCTCCTCATTTCCCTCTCTCTCTTCCCGATCTTCATCCATTCCGTGTGACCGAACCCAAAAACCCAAGATTTCGAACTTCATTTCAAGGCAATCTCCTGCGATTTGGTTCCACCCTCTAGACTCTCTTCCTCCCGGTGATCAAGGACGTGCCGACCGTCCCATGAAGCAGCCGCAGGAGACATCGAATCGAGGAAAGGAAAAATTGAAACTTTCGATCGATATTTTGGTCAACTCAGGTATGGGTTTCGTGTTTAGACTTCATTTTTGAGTTCCTGAGTTCGAGTAGATGGATTTAGACAAAAAATTCGTAAAAAACGGTTAAGATTTGAGGAAGTTAGGAAAATTTCAAGGTGGGCCAGCAATGGCATTTTTCGGCGACGGCGGATGACGGCTTACAGCAGAGCGGTCGTCTTCTTCGGCGACTGGTTTGGTCAGAGGGGCTGACGTGGCATGCCACATGGCAGCCACTTGGAGCCACCTGGAGGCTGAGTCAATGACGAGTTAGGCGTGTGAGGTACTGTAGCAGCGCGTGAGGTACTATAGCAGCACGTGAGGTACTGTAGCCAGTGAGTGGTCGAGCCACCGACCTTCGTCCGGTGCATGGGACCTATCCTTGGGTCACGACGTTGCGTGTTGATAAGGTTTCGACATTCCCGACCTTTTGGCGTAAGTTTCAGGTTAATCAGACAACGTTTAGGGGTAGTTTTGGGCATCCGAAGTGGCTGCATTTTTTGTGTGACGTGAGCAGACCTCTTGGGGTTTAGGGAGTCTGAATGTATGGTTTTTAATTATCGTTGGTAATCCCGATTGTTACTTTTAGCAGGCAATACTGCTCTGGGAACTTCAGAGGAGCGTACGACTCGGGATTGACCTTATTTGGACGTTCGGTGAGTGGACTTTGATTTTGTAAATTATAATGCATGCATAAAGGTATTTTTGAATAACTTCTGGTTACGTATTGTTGTTGGCATATTTCCGGAATTTAGAAATTATTCTATTAAATTATTACTGGACATGGGCTTTCAATAATTATTTGGAATGACGTTTTTGGGCTATGGCCTGGCTTTATGGATTCAGGTTTTATTTGGTTTGACTTGATTGATTTTGGATTTCGGTCGAGTCCATGATTTTTGGGTTTAGACCCGGATTTGTGATTTATTTCGATTTGGGCATAAACTTGATTTTTCAATGAATTTGGCTTAGGCCAAGAAACAATGATTTCAAACCATGAATTTTGGTTTTCACTAAATTACTGTCCCCGAGGTCAAGGTTTTCTCCAGCTGGCGTCGAAGGGTATTTCTCCCCAGATAGTCGAGGTTTCTTCGACGATGGTGTCAAAAGGTATTTCTCCAGCAGGTCGTTAAGGCTGTCTACGCGTAGTACATGGTTCTATGCAACTCGAGGTATATCGGGTGTGTGGAAGGTATCGAGCTACGGCTCGGGATTTCATTCGGGGAGTAGTGAGATATGTTTATGAAATTTTGTGTTCAAGTCTGTTTACATGATTTTATACTCCTTTGAGGCGGGTTTTCAAAGCAGGGTTGTGGACTACGGGATGTTTTCATTATTCGGATTTTCGTGGGTCCCACTAAATGTTTTAACAAAAGATGGATTTTCCGGTGACTTTTCAAATTATCTTTATATATTATTTGTGGATTTGTTTGAAAGGGATTTTTACATTATGCATGCATTGTTTTACTCATGGAGGGGGAAAATGTATGTTTTCCTCGGAAATGGTTTTAAATGATTATTTTGTCCCCTCACACTTTTCGTGTTTTAAATCCCCTCCAGGCCGTTGAGTTGACGAGGGGACATCCAAAGGCGGAGGCATTAAATTTCAGCTGCGCATTTACCTAGACTGTCGAGTTGGATTTTTATTTTTGTATTTACTTGTCCTACCTAGATGCTCTAATAAACCGTTTGCACTGATTGTAAATTATGACTACATCGATTGTTGTTTGGTGATGTTGGAATTTGTGATTGCTAACTGATCCTTCGTCTGACAGGTGGAAGACGGTTAACCATTCCTTAAGGGGAGGTTCTGCATCCGGGATAATTCTCGTGACTAGTTGCATGGGCTTAAGGGTATTCTGGGAATTTTAGCTAAGTTGTCAGATGGGAGCATTGTTTTTTCCGAGTTTCGAGGGGAAATTCAGGAAGGGTCCTATCAAAAACCTACACGAACCTGCTCCTTCTCAACCCCCGGATTTAGACGAAAATCCACCAAAGGTAACCCCGGGCCCTCTGTCGCAAATGTTTTGGGCAGAACATAATCTGGCACGCCCAGTGGGACTTTTTCTAGTGCATGTCCAAGTTCAAATACTCCCAGCGACCCCGAGATGCTAAAGGAAGATTCGTGAAAAGCACTTCTCGAGAAATGGTGTATGCGTTATCACTACCGGAAGCTAATATGGAGACTCCCCGCGAAGAAAAGGTTGAAGACCCCACCAACCAAGAGATAACCAAGGAAGAATTGATGAAGTTCATCAATGACTGCTTATCCCCCATCTGTACATAGATAGAGGCCCTGAATCGTCATGTCCAAGAGCTTTCCAAGCAAGGGAATGCTGAAGGAAAAGAAGCTAACATCTCGTCCTTGCAAGTTCTGAGCCCTAATAAAGGCAAGAAAACTATAGGATTTGGGATGTCAATCCTTGAACGTCTGATCTCAGAACCTATATTCTCAATAGGCTCTAGGAATGAAACCCCGGAGACAAGCAGGAATCGCGATGGAATGTCAAAGGATGAATTCGGGATGTTTTCCAAATATCGACCACCTATGGTTAGTCGCAAGGAATCAAGAGTTAAAATACCCAAAAATGTCCCGACTAGAAGCAAAAGTGAGTTAGAGAACTGGAGGAAATCTTATCCAAACAACATAGTATCATAACAGGAATTTGGACCTAACCAGAGGCCACCCCGTAATCTAGAGCATCAGGCCATCATGAACGAGATGGCCGAAATAAGACGGATGATGCAATGCCAAGCAGCGCCTCCAAGAAGAGCAATTGTCCTGATCTACAGAAAGCCTTATCCAACTTATATAGACCAGGACATCCCATTTCCAGGAAACTTCAAACCACCAAAATTTGCACTCTTCAATGGAGATGGTAGCACTTCGTCCTTAGAGCGCATCGGAAGATTCTCAACGTAATGTGTTGCTGGAAAGGACAACTCTTACCTCAAACTCCGATTATTCAATAGTTCCTTCTCTGGGGATGCTTTCTCTTGGTACACTTCATTATCGGAAGCATCCATACACACTTGGGAGAAAATGGAAGCTAAGTTCCACGAGGAATTCTATAGGATTGAACCAGAAATCACAATCAGTAATCTAAATGCTATCAAGCAGGGAGAGCATGAAATGACTGAGAGTTTCATAGCCAGGTTCAAAAGACTCAAGATGAAGTGCATATTCCCCATGAACAATGCCCAGATGGTGGCTATTACACAAAGAGCTCTAAGGTTCTCCTTTAGAAAGAAGTTTGATGATACCACATTCTCATATCTGCAAGAGACAGTAATATCTGCGACCAAGTTTGAAAGGTTACTGGACGAGGAACAAAGACAGAAGCACAACTCTAAAGTACCCCCTTTTCACAAAAACAAGATCCCTGTGCATCAAGTGGAGCACAAGGAGATCGAGGAGGAATCTTCAACAGAGGAAGAGGGGCATGAACTAGAGGTTGTAACAACCGAAATCCATACCACGCGCAAGGGACCAGTAACTTTTAAATTGTTGGTTAAACCTGTTCGGGAATAGAGGCCAGTCAACCTGACTGGAGGTTACTTCGCAAACAAGGTACTAGTTTTCAACTCGTATTCGTTCGACCTCACCAAAGTTGGATAGATCTACGATGAGTTGGTGAAGGTGAAAGTAATCAAACCTGATCCCAAACAGGAGATGCCTAGACCAAAGGACATTAAATGGAAACAATTATGCAAATGGCACGTTACACGACATCATGCCACAGCCAACTGTGTCCAGTTCAGGGACACAATTCAAAGTTTGATTAACCAGGGGCACATTGCATTGGCCCTAATTCCTAAAGCACCAATGGGGGTAGATACTAACCCTTTTCCCAATGGCCTCAGTTAATATGCTCAACTTTCAATGGCCTCAATATAAAAGGAAGGCCAAGACAGTAAACGAGGATCAACCAAAAACTCGAGAAGAAACTTAGCAACCCAAGAAGTTGCTTGTTACAATTGCGGCTGGAGTAGTAATGTGCAGCAAGTGCAGGGTAGAGTGTGTACTAGAGATCCCGACCACAGCTGCTAAAATAGACCTGGAACTTGAAAATTTAGAGGATCGTCAGGATAAGGATATCCTCAAAATCCCGGAGACAAACTTTGGCCCACATAGTCCTAAAGGAAAACCCTAAACCCTGTGCATCAGGTGGAGCACAAGGAGATCGAGGAGGAATCTTCAACAAAGGAAGAGGGGCATGAACTAGAGGTTGCAACAGCCAAAATCCAGGCCACCGGAAAGGGACCAGTAACCCTTAAATCGTTGGTTAAACCTGTTCGGGAACAGAGGCCAATCAACCTGACTGGAGGTTACTTCGCGAACAAGGTACCAGTTTTCAACTCGTATTCGTTTGACCTCACCAAAGCTGGATAGATCTACGATGAATGGATGAAGGAAAAAGTAATCAAACCTGATCCCAAACAGGAGATGCCTAGACTAGAGGATATTAAAGGGAAACAATTCTGCATATGGTACATTTCACCACATTATGCCACAACCAACTGTGTCCAGTTCAGGGACACAATTCAAAGTCTGATTAACCATGGGCACATTGCGTTAGCCCCAATTGCTAAAGCACCAATGGGGGTAGATACTAACCCTTTCCCAATGGCCTCAGTTAATATGCTCAACTTTCATTGGCCTCAATCTACAAGGAAGGCCAAGACAGTAAACGAGGATCAGCCAAAAACTCGAGAAGAAACTCAACAACCCAAGAAGTTGCTTGTTACAATTGTCGCTGGAGTAGTAATGTGCAGCAAGTGCAGGGTAAAGTGTGTCCTAGAGATCCCATCCACAGGTGTTGAAATAGACCTGGAACTTGAAAAGTCAGAGGATCGTCATGATAAGGATATCCTCAAAATCCCGGAGACAAACTTTGGCCCACATAATCCTAAAGGAAAGGTACCTCGTAGCTCTGTTTTCCAAAGGCTGGGAAACATTAAAAGAAAACATGAATGAGTCGCTAGCCAAGAAGCTAGGGGGCAAGCTAGCCAGTAGAGTTTCAACGGCAAGAAGCCTACTCTTCCAGAGCAAACGGCCTAAAAAAAAGGCCCAAAAGGCAATGATCCGGGAAGGAAAATGGTATATGACTGGAAAAGATGGAAAACCAGTTAAAGAATTGGGGAGATCGGCAAAACGAAGGATCTAGAGACAATATGGAGCCTACATGCGCGCCCAGAAAGACTTGGGGGCAGTTCTTCCCAAAGAAGAAAAAGGGCAAATGACCCCTCCCGTAACCAAAAAGGAATTAACGAGTCCTCCTAAAAGGGACTGGAAGAAGAAAGAGGTCGTAGTCAACAAGCTGAGAACTTTATCTCTTCCAGACTCCATCTCGTAGACTTCTACTAAGATAAGGAGGTGGATCGTGTTCGATAGCTTTGCGCAAGAAGACTTGCCAGACAAGGAACCCAAGAATATGGATATCCCGACATCAAAAGGGGGATCTGAACAAGACATCCAAGAAAACGACGGTCAAGGGATGATCGAGAAAGAATTAGAAGAGTTCGAGAAGGACTTATTGGAAGTCATGGAAATGGATGATTTGTTTTATAAGAAGCAACATGAGGCTCAGGCTGAAGTTGACTTGGTAGTTGTCCTACCAGAACATTTGGAAGCGGTGTACCACCAGGTTAATCAGATGAAAGGCGATGTTGTTGCCTATGAGCCATCCTGAGCGCTGATCGAGATACTAAACGATCATGAAGAGAATCAGAACATCATCTTAGAATCCATACTCCACGGGGAGAGGATGATGTTTTCTAATCCGACTAAGGAAATGACGGATCACCTAGGGCCTATCTTCATCACGACCCATCTGGAAAGGATCCCAATTGATAAAATGATGATTGATGGAGGAGCCTCCATCAATGTTCTACCATCCAAGATGTTGAAAAAGCGAAACCAAACCCTTCACAATTGTTTGTCGACTACGGCCATAATGTCTAACTTCAATGGAACCATCACGAAAACTCACAGGGTCTTACCCTTAGAGATCACGGTTGGGTCCAAGAAGTTGATGTTAGCATTCTTCGTGATAGACATCACAGCTAGCTACAAAGTATTGCTAGGCAGGGATTGGATCCACAAAAGTATGTGTGTTCCATCCACGCTACACCAACAGATCGTTATCTGGTATCCCAATAAAGCTGCCTTTGAAGGAGGTTTTTGGGAGACCATTCAGGTAGTCTCAAGGTCTTTCGTAGCTAATCCCATGGTGGCTGAGGCCAGTTTCTACGATCCCAAGTTAGGGAGCATTAAGCTAATTGGGGAAGGCAAAAATGGCCACCCTACTAAGGTGACAGTTCACAAACCACTTGAATTAGGACTCTTAATTCCTGAGGAATGGGAAAGGTCCCTTTTGGCATTGGGCCTCCATAACAAGTAATTCACATCTTCGGTAATAGACCTAATAAAGAGCAACCATGTCTATAAAGATAGGATTGCTAAAGGGCGTGCTTAGAAGAAGC
This sequence comes from Oemleria cerasiformis, assembly GCA_037349345.1. Classification (NCBI taxonomy): domain Eukaryota; kingdom Viridiplantae; phylum Streptophyta; class Magnoliopsida; order Rosales; family Rosaceae; genus Oemleria; species Oemleria cerasiformis. The sequence continues at coordinate 5,585,000 of JAZGTL010000016.1, forward strand.
AAAGCGAAAGGATAATTCCTTTAAAGAATTCCCTTAGATATGATAGGGATCATTGTTATTTTTGCTCCAATAATTTAAAAGGAAAATTTTGCATTAGGAAATCAACAAAAAAAGAGGTTTACTACATGTTGGACCCGCGTATAAAGACCAAGAGATGACCAGAAAGAAGTCAAGAAGAACTGGAGTGGCTTTTGATCTCAGCATCTAGCTTCTCCTTAGACCACCCTTGAGGTTGAGGTCGACCAACAACTTGAATGATATACCCATCATCATAACCATCCTGGAAAGACTTCTGGGAAATGGTTTCGAGAGTAAGATCGCGAGCCTTGATCATGTCCACAAGATCTGAAATCCTGGCTTTGGAAGCAGCAAGGCCATCCTCTAGTCGTTCCAAAGTTGAGTTCTCCCTTTGGACCTCATCTTCTAATGATCATACTGTCCGATAAAGCAATGAGGAAGAGATTGCGCATTTCTGTAAGGTATTCAGTTTGTCGGTCTAGCCAAGACGGACTTGGTGTTGCAAGAATTGAACGTCGTGGGCATTATCTTCCACCAACCAATGGGATCTGGTAACTTGGTCATACAGGGAGGCCACAAATGCTCAGGAACCATGTGAATGAGAATTGGGAGAATCACTAGACATGGCCATATGGGTCCGGGTTGTATGAAGTGTTTGCCAAAACATAATTATATGAGAAGGCTTATGATTATGCAAATAAAACAAGTGTCAACACCGTATTACATGCAAAGTTAAGTCATTTGCCTTAGGACACGTCATCAACATCTAAAGGCAATGCAGCATGATATGTGGAAACGTAGCCAAAAAATGGCTAGACAGTATTAGGGACAGAGAAGGTGCAGTGCTGAGTCAGAAAATAGAGCAAAGTTCTTTATTCATCGTAATAAAAGGAAATTACAGACTTGCAACCCCTGGATGAGGTTTCCCGACTGCCCTATCTTCAAAATCCTAGCTAAACCCATCCCGATCAGCTAAATGACGCATGTGATGAATCAGTGTATCACGAGAGACCAGGGTAGCCAAAAGACGATCTTCCTCATCACGGAGCGCAGCCAACTCACTCTCCAGAGGGATCATGCGATCCCTAATTTCTGCCAGAGCGTCTCTGAGCGTTATGGCACGAGCACAGAGGGAGGCTTTCTCGCGATAAGGCTCATGGGTCTGCGCGTCAACTGAAGTGGCCAGAAGATGAACTTGCTTCTCCAGATTACGAATGAGCCTTACTTGATCATGAGATTCAGTTTGGAGACGTTGCACAATATGTGTATAATATGAGACAGGGACCTCTAGAGGGTCACGACTACTAGAGGCCATATTGTTAGATGAGAAAGTATGTTGTGTGCAGAGAGTGAACACAGATGCATGGCTTTTTATAAACAAATGAATGGCGATGGACAGTAAATAAACATGGAAATGAGAGAAATAAAGCTTATCCAAGGAAAAATGTTATTTTATTCGTGGAAAAAAAGGAAAATACAAGGAAAATATAAATCTTCAACGATGGGAGAAGTTGACTCCCGCCATGCCCTGTTCAAGAATGCGAAGCATGTCCTCATCACGAGTCTCAGTTTGATTTCTTTCCAGATCTGCGATCATTGAAAGCTCAGTCAGCGCCTCTCCCCTCTACAGGCGAATGACAAGGAGCCTCTCCTGGTGAGCCATACCTTTCTCCTCCGCCTTGGCTTTGCTCTCTGTCAAGAGAGCCTCTGCCATTGCCAGTTTTTTTCTCATGGACAGAGTTTTCATGACTGAGGTGATCAATCTCTTCCACCAACTAGTCATACGACAGAGGGGAATCAACCGAGTGGGAAGACGAGCCGTTGGAGTCAGACAAAGCAAGAGAAGCCATAATAAAAAATGAAATGGGAAAGAATGGAAGTCTGTCTCAAGAAGTTTTCGATGCTGGTCCATGAAACCAAATGGGGGTGAGAGGGGATGATAAAGGAGATTAATGGCCTTACGAATAATTACAGCACTACAATTAAAGAAGGGTATAGAATTCGAAGAGTTCAAGATACACATTTACACACGCATAAGGTTTCAAATAAAAAGTACACTTTTATAGAGGCCAAACGAGAAAACCCAAATTCACAGTTCTAATAAAAAGCCCAACCTGGCTTGCAGCCCAATCCGCAGTACATTCAACTCAGATGAGCGGCTATCTTTCTGCTCGTGAATGGCTCGCGCTTGGGTTTCCTTTTCTCGAAGGCTATTCTCATTGGCCAACTTCCTGGCTTTTGCTTGCTCATACTCCCGTTTGATGAATGCACGCTCCACTTCTGTAGCTGCAACGGTGGCTTTAAGATCTTCCAGTTGCTAAGTCACATTGACCAACTTGCGGCCCCATTGAGCACATCCTTCGTTGTCTTTAAGGAAGCCCTACTCAAACATCTTCAATTCATTTGAAGAAGGAATTTCTATTGAAAGTGTATCTTGATGTCGTGCATATTAAGAGGATTTCTTCTAGTAATCATCCAATTTTTTGCCGAAGAATAAGCGGAGGCAGAAGCTACTGGCAAGAAGTTGGGCAAGACAAAGAAGGCTTTTTCTAACTACTTCCAGATCCCAAAAATCTTTCCCATTAGTAAAATGCTTCATGATATCCTGAGCAGCTGTGTAGTCAAGATGAGGAGGCACAAAAATAGGAGTATGATCAGAAGCTTTCGAAGCCAAAGCGACACAAGATTCTACCTCCTTCTCCAAAAGCTCGACTTCAGGAGACTTAAACACCTAAAACAAAGGAGTTGATCATAATCAAGACATATAAAAGACCCGGAAGAGGGAAAGGAATAAAAGAGTACCTTTCCAGACATAGGAACAGCTCCCTATTCCCCACCACTGGAACCACCTTTGAATAAAACAGCCAAAGGGGGACGAGGCGTGCTGGCTTCCCTCACTAGCATTGGAGAGTCCACATCCATTGAAACTGGTTCCTCTAGATATGCTGAGAAAGATTGTCAAACAGCTGCTACGGAAATTTCATTGATAGGAGGAAGGTCTAGCTGTAACATAGAAATGTTGGAAGAAGCCTCAACAAAACCATCTTGAGAACCAGACGCCATCTCCTATGAGACTGAAGAAATTTTCCCACTAGAAGTACCAACTTCTCCAATAGAGCCAGTCACAGAGGATGGTAAGGAGAAAGAGGTTACAACAGAAGTAGCGGGAGCGCTCAACTCCACTCCCGATGAAAGGATAAATGGTCCCTTGTAAAGAACCATAGACTTCTCAACTGAAAGGGCAACAGGAGACGTGGTGAAAGGTGCAGTTAAAACTGACTCATAGATCAGAGCATCCCGAGATTCGGGTGAAGCTGAGCAAGTTTGGTTGGAATTAGAATGGTCTGAGGAAAGATCAATCACTGGACCAGGACCAGCCATGGAAACACCACTGGATGGAGTAACCATGCTCGAAGGATCAAGAGTTGAAGAAGCCACCTAAGAAAGGGTCCTCCAATTATAGGAATGCCAAAAGCCACTGCGCATAGCGATGGAATTAGAAAGAAATAGTCTAACCTCTTGAGTCCGAAATTAGCTATCCAGAGGAACATCACCTTGGGGAAGGGTTCATGGTGAATCATCTTGGATAGTATGAGTAGGAACCTAGGAGGATGAAGGCACTTGATCACCCTTAGAAAGCTTCCTACTACGCAAGAATTCCGACAAAGACACCTTATCACTTGTGTCCTCCTCCATATGTAGACGTCATTTTCGCTTCCTCTCTGGAACCGCAGGGCCAGTTTGGATAATAGAAGCAGAAACTGAGGATGTTGTCGCTATAGCTAATGAAGAACCTGCTTTCCTACCCCTGCCATGAGATTTACGGGAAGAACCAGGAGTACCTAGGACAATGAGGGCAAATTTGGAAAGCAAGAAGAAAACAAATGATGAAAGCACAGATAAAGGAAATTCAAATTGCTTACTGGAAGCCATTGGGATAGCTGGCTCCTTTTCATCTTCTCCAATCTGACCCACAGGTCTCTCAAGAATTGGAGCCTCATCAGGAATGTCCTCAATAAGGGATAGTGGATCATCAACCCTCTACATTAGTAAATCCATATCATCGATCCCAATTTCCAAATAGAGCCATCAGGAAAGTAAATCGCTAACACAAAGATGCCGCATATACATATGCAAGAAACTTAACAATGAAAGGATTAGCATTGTGATCTCGAATTGTCTGATTGAGAGCATAAATAAGAGCAACAGTAGACTCCATCCAGTTTATGAAAGAATGAAATTGTTGTGTTGAGACCTCTTGTGCAGATGCTTTGAAAGTTCTCTCAAAGTAAGAAGACCACCACAACGTGAAAGCACGCGTACATTCATAGGAGACTTCCATACCAGGCGAAAGTCAGATGCAAGCATCGAAAAGAGATTGGCGAATGGTCATCGCAATGCTATCAGGGAACTGCTAAATTCTGAAAGAAGTACCAGCATTCATGCCTCTCACAAGTGGCACCGGAATGGCTTGGCGAAAACCAAATTGGCGCGCAAAGGAGTTGGGCTGATAAATTGCAAAACTAGGGTGAGATTTGGTGTGACGATTCTCTCCCTTCAACAGATCCCACATTGTCACACATCTGATGAAATCCTTGATCCCCGTCCTTCTCCGTATCGGGTTCTCAAGAAGAGATAGATAACCCCCGTGTTCAAACAAAGGGTAGTACCGGAGCACACTGGCCTCCCAATGCTGTTTTGGACAGGATTTTAGTTGGAAAAAGAATGACAAACAATCCTTAGGAGAATAGGCCATGGGAGTTAAGCACATCAACCGTTGACCCGAAACAACCTCAGGAACAAAATAAGGAGCTTGTTGTTGGAGTTGAGGGAAGGACCAATTCAACCATACTTGTACCATCCATAGTGGTCCGTTCAAAGAGGGTTTTGTCCCAAGATAGCAAGTAATGGAGTGCAGAAGACTATACACTTGGGCCAGAACGATTGGACCCATGGCTACATCCTTATAGGACGCGAGGGCTTCAGCTAAGGGAACCCACTCTTGTTTGATGCCTTTAGAGGCATTCGGGAAAATGAACCAGTCTAACCAAAAGTAGTAAAACTGGATTTTCTCATAAATCGTACCTAAGTAGCCACCGGGAATTCCTAAGTCCTCGAAAGATTTCTCATCCCTAAGATTCCCATCCAAATCATAAGGGCAGAAAGCGTTTAAGTACGGAGTGAAGGTGCTGATTTTATGAGGGAGAGCTCTAACAATTTCGGGATCAGGATCTGAAGGAAAATAAGGGCCGGTGAACAAATTGGTAAAGTCAGCAATCCTCCCTGAAGGAGTCAAGCCAAATAAGACCCCCATATCAAGGAGGGTCAGAGTCCTAGGACCCACTCCGAAATCAAAGGTATTAGTGCTACTATTCCAGAAACACAAGGTGGCATTAAGAAGATTCACATCAGGGCAGGTAGGAAGATCAGACAAGCTTACCAAGTGATATACTCCATTGGTCCAAATATCAACAAGGCATAACTTCTTCATTCTCTAGACCCAATGCAAGAAGCGATCGGTAATCTTCGAATTGCGGCCGGACGGGAATAAACGAGCCCATTCGAAATGAAGTTCACTCCATGGGAATGAAGACCGTTGATAGATGTAGGGGGCCTGGAACCCAGATAGGTCTTTGTAAAGGGAAGCTGCCTCTTCTGGAACCCCACCTCACCAACAAGGACCCAAGGTGAAATGATGTTCAGCATCCGCATCAAGAATAGGGCCATTAGCAATATGACATCCTTTTTCACAGACTCGCAGATTATTTCGTAAAGAAATACAACAGTCTTCTAAAGTAATCCAAGGGGTTTCAGGAGTGGGACCATACACGAACCCAGAGGAAGGTGAAGAACCAGCTGGGGCTTTTCCTTTCGAAACTGCTTTAGGAGCCATGTCCTTAGAGCAAGAAGAAATTTGAGTCTTGGAAGGTAAATGGGGAAGATGGCGATTCATTCGGAGATAGATGGTAACAGGAGCAGTCGCAACAATGGACCTAAAACCACCAATACCCAAACTAAAAAGGCTTTGGGAAATGGATCCGATAAAATCGCGAAAGTGGAGGGTGGGTAAGGCCAGTAAGGTGAATTTAAATTGTTTTAAAATTAAAACATTTCAAATTCAGGGGGCAATGTTTACACCCGAAAAAATCCTGCTTAGGGCCAAAGCAAATGGCCAGCCAATTTAAATGCCCAATTCACAAGGCCCAGCCCAATAGCTCCCACTTGGAGCATGCAGACGTGGAAACTTGGAGAAGGGGAAATCGGTTATGTCGCACACAAAGGATAAGAAGGCAAAGGGGATGTTTGTGACAAGTTAACTACAATATGGGTCCCGCATAGATCTACATGGAAAGGCAGATCAACCCCTCACCACCTATAAATGGAGAAGAAACTTTCTTCTCAAGGACAATCAATCAACCAATCAAACAAAAAAATTGATCAAACTCAATCAACTTCAAAATAACTGCAAACCCTCAAAAGTTTCATTGTTCAAAGGCTCGCCACTTTAGGCACAACCTGTTTCTTTGATCCAGAATCAAGATTCAGTTCTCTCCTCAACCCCTATCTCAGTTCTTGAACCAAGAACACAAAGATTTCCTTCATCCCGACTGCTTTCCAAGTTAGTCTTGAAGAATCACCAAACAGTCACCTTATCCTGAATGCCACTCAAATCAATCTTTGAGGCATCCAGACACTCAACCCTCAACGTCTTAACGTCTCTCGAATCATCTGTCAACCTATGGCATGATTCCGACTGATGTTCATTCAGCTGATGATTTCTAGAAGATCGTGCCTCCCTAAGGCTTGATTGCGAAGGAAATAATTTACTTACAACACTTGTAATTTACTTTATGTATTTCAATACTAACGCACTTACTCTTTCAGTATTTGTATTTCACTTGGGTTTGCAATATAATGGATTTTCTTAAGGAGAGTTGAGTATTCGGGATATACCAACTAGTGTGTTTTATGGTTACCTCTAAGTCGTAAAACCATCTATGTGTTTTGGTCCAATATTATCATCCCGACTTAAGGAAACTCGCGTATCTAACTGCTAATTAACTAAATAACAAGTTGCTTACATGAACATCTTGGAAATCACATGAACTTGGACTAGACTGGAATTTTTTTTTTTATTAAAGTCCTTGGATACATTAAGAAGAAGACATAGAAAAGAACAGCGCAAACTATTTGTCTGCTTGCCTCACAATCACTTGATTAAAAAAAAAGTTCTTGGGCCACAAATGGAACCCATCTCTCAACTGTCTAGTAGCAGTCCCTACTAGTGGCACACTTACTTTGAAGACAGCTAAGGCCTACTTGCTTCCTAGTTAGCCCATATAGGGAAGGACCGTGGCTCAAAGGCCCCTTAACCCACAGCTTTCGACCAAATTCATCCACACAGTCCACATAACTCATCACTAAGAGAAACCCACACGAGACCGCTTCTTCTCCACGCCCGGATTTCGACGGAGATCCACCGAAGGCAATCCCAAGCCCGTTGTCGCAAACTTTTTGGGCAGAACAACTTGTTATATATTTAACCTTCAAGAAAGGAATTGGCCTAGGTGCAACTGCAAGTGAGTGCAAATGGCGAGTTCCATGATTTCTTATTGAAGAAATTATGGCGTGATTAATTAGGGTCTTAAACATATTTGTTTTTGATTTGGGATTACTGATTTACAATAATACGTGTGTTAAAAATTTAAAATGGGGAGCACATTTCTAAAATGTTAGGCATATGCTGTTGACGATGCGATGATGAAAAAGATTGAAAGGAAGACGTAATTGACATGCTCTGCCCCATGGGATCTTCGGAATTGACCCTTTTTTTTTCCCTCAACTAGTTTGAAAACAATACTAATACTAAAAATGAGTGGGAGTGAGAGTGCGAAAATGGGCATGCATGAAAAAAACAAGTATCCAAAGTTGGTGCATAATTAAAGCAGTACTTCAAACTAAAACTACTTTTGTTGTGATTCAAAGAGTCGGGCCCCTCTCACCAAAACCCAAAAAGAGTGGGGGCCCCGACTACATGAAGGCTTTCCATCTTGTTTCCACAGTGAACGACATCTCACATTTTCAACTTCGTAGATGGCCTCGCTCCTCCTCCTAAAGCCAACCAGGAGTGCTGAAAACAAAATACTTGTATCCAATTTTAAGATGAATTTTATTTTATGATTAATTACGTAATGAATTTTTATGTAAAAATGATCATTTGAATTATTATTATTTTAAAATATTATGTAAAGATCATTTTTATTTTTGTAAAAATTAACCAATTAATAATTAGTATATCACAAAATAATTGAAAATTTTTAAATACATGAGTCGTTAAATAAACTCCAATTTGCTCAATTTTTTATCGAGATAATTTTTACATTGAAAATTCAACGGTTTCAATTATCACAATTGCATAGGAAAATTTATATAATAAACCATAAGAAGATTTAGTACATCCACCCTAAAGAGGATGCTAGTATTGCTCCTAGCGAACTTACAAGTTACATGCTTTCATTCTATCTTTTCGGTACGAATTTTCTTTCGTTTCTTTGGAAAAAGAAATAGGAAAATAAAATGAAAGCTTAGGAAATAATAATGGGAATATGAACTTGTTTATTCATGTGTCCTCATGTAATTATTGACGCATGTTTTTCGTTTGTTCATTGTTACAGTGTACAGTCTACAGCCTACACTGATCTACAGAGGATGTTTCACATCAATGATCGATGAATGTAATGTGGGGAAAGTTTTAGATAGATAGGTATCTCAGTAACAACATAAATCTACCTAAATGAATCCTCTAAGTAACTTATTTGTTGGGATGTCAATATCACCCGTGGTCACTGGTCATGGTCGCGGTAAGTAGATGTGGAAATCGAAGGCGTGGACGTAGACGTAGAGAGCCAAACATACTTGGAACTAATTTCATGACAGATCGATATATGCAGTTTTTCAAACATTGAAATTTTTTTTCCGAATTAATAAATTTTGAAAACCATGCCACTAATATTATTACTGGTATTCATATTCAATATGTAGTGGAAAGGTTTAGTTCACTAATTCGGTACTCGTATATATCCATACCAAATACATATATCTCCCTTTTCTAATATATTCTTATATAAAAATATGAAAATAAAAAGGAAATCTGAAAGCAATAGTTAATTTGCCATAATGCTTCATCTAGACTCTAGAGGATGGAAGAAGAGTACTGTAGGTTAAAAGCTTTCACTGTTAGATATATAAACCAAGCAACAAAATAAGTGAATAATATTGACGCAAGTTGAAATAAGAATGAAATGAGGGTTACCCTTTATTCTATTAGGAATTATGTGGATCACATTAATACAATTGTCATATTCAAAAACCAAAAAAACAAAAAAAAATTGCCCTAAATTAAACAAAAAAAAAGTCCAAATTTAGAGAAGTAATTGTCTAATATTAGGTATAATAAGTGGAAATTTTGCCAAAGTTCTATGAAAAAGCAATTGCAATATATATTGGTTTCCTACACTAGCTAGTACACTACCAAAATCAAATTGAAATGTGTGTGTTTCCTTTCTTCTTCTTTTCTCTGGATCAATTTCCTAAACTTTGATGAGTACGTACGTGCCAATCCTCCTAAATACTAATAATGTAATTCTTTTGTTTTAGCTGCACCATCCACCATTAAAGTAGCTTTAACTTTAGCAGTAATTAGCAAATGTTTTAAGCAATGAACAGCAAATACGTGTTGTGCAGGCATCTCAAAACAAAACAACGTACAACGTAATATGAAAATCAACAATCACACAAAAAAACATACAGAAATTATTTGGTTTAGCTTGAAATCATATGTCGACGGGTAAAGACGGCAAAAAAATTCTTCTAATAATGGAGATTACAAAATAATTTAACTCACGCCAAATTCCAAATAGACCCTACGAGTTTTAACTCTTACAAACTGTACGTGAGACTCCATAACTTTTAAGTTCCAACCCTAACGTAGAGAATGGACGTACTGGGCGATGGCATGGAAATGTTGTGCAAGGGCATGGGCTGCCTTATTTCCTTCGCTGCTTTGAAACCTAATATAGGACACTTCCAAAATCTGCATTAGCCACACGTACTGCATCATCACTTACCAGCACGCTATACTCACTCCAACCATTTTTTGCCTCCTGCAAAACCCTCACCACCTGAATGGCGTCAACCTCCACCGTAACAGCGCGTAGCCCCAATCGTTGACCAAACAACAGCCCTTGGCACATGAACAGTACATGCTTGGAGTCCTCCAGTTGTGACATCTGTTAGCAATATTAAGTCATTCTTGTTAAGTCATTGTATTAGTGTGTAGTATATAAAGTGAGTGTGAGAGTCACTCAATGTATTGAGATGTTTTAGATAATGAAAATTACCAAACTTACTCTTACAACTTTCTCTCTGTTCATTCTCTTGTTTGACCTGTGAACCTTATTCCCTCATCACTAACATTTTCACCTAAACTCCATTGATACACTAACCTAAACCTCAATTGAATAAGGTTCCATGATTTCTTTCAACATCGTGAGATCCTCCCTTGTTCGCCATTTGTGCTTCATTGTTCCAAGTAGACCATCCCCATTGAAGGGCTTCAAAGTGAGAAGTTGTCCCACAAAAAAGAAGCTCGGCGCCATGAGCGAATCAAGATTGTCGAGTCCTACAACCTCGCCCGATTCCACCTCTATGATTGATATCGATTGGACCAGCGAATTGGTCATCTCGCCAAAACACTTCGTCTCTGAAAGTCGTGAAAACCCTAGAGAGTTCAACAAAAGTACCATGCAGTCGGTAATTCGGAGCCAATTGCGCTAGAAGAGAGCGGCCGCCACCATACCTTCTACACCCAGCAAACACGCAACCCTAACCCTATCAGAGAGGGAGGGACTCGGAAAAGAAAATCTTACCACGCAGTCGGCAATCAAGAACCAATTGCGCCAGAAAAGAGCCGATGCCACCATGCCTTCTGCACCTAGCAAACACGCAACCCTAACCCTAGCAGAGAGGGAGAGGGAGGGACTCTCCACTAGGCCATAACTTAAAAACATCTTTTTTTTTTTTCAAATCAATTCTAGGATGCAATTAGCCTTTCCCCACGAACTAGGGAAAGAAAAAAAATTCTATCTCTATGCCTCAAACATAAATGTTCCTATTTTAATTGGTGCCCAAAGTTTCTTAAATCTTGGCATGGCATGATATATTTCACAAATATGTAGAGGCACACACATACGTGTATACGACCGAACAGAACAAATTAACAAGTGGTACTGTGTAGGAACCTAATCTTGACATGCCATGATGTATTTCACAAATATGTAGAGGCACACACATACGAGTATACGACAGAGAACAAACAAGTGGTGTATAGGAACCTATGTGTGGGTGACTTGAAAATCCTAAACCCTAAACATTTATTTACCCATAAATGTTCCTATTTCAAAACACTAGAGTGCCATTCGGGCTTCATGTAGAATTTTATTTTTGACGTTTAGAAGTAGATGGGGGAAGTTCGTAACCAACTGAGGTGAAACTAAATAATAATATTAACAATAAATCAAGTAACAATTTTATTTAGTTATTTATTTAGAGTAAATGGATACAACTTGGGGTGTATATATTCATCAAAATGACAACAAATTGAAATACCATTATATAATTAGAGTGTACACAACTTTATTTTCATGTATAAACCGGCCATTCTCCTACACGTACGGCTACACCCGTAGCTCCCTTTCTTGATCTCTTAGCAAGAATTTTAGGCTTAACCAAAGTCCAAAATACATCCTGATCGACATCAATAGCTAAAAACACAGAAATAGAAGAAGAAATGAATGCCATAGAATTAGAAAAGTCATGATGACTTATATTGGCAAGGTGGCAAATTTGCTTTCACCTTCTCCAAAGGCCAAAGACTTCAATATCCGCCATATATTTGATAATTGATATAAAGCAATAAATACCACAAACCATATAATTAAGAACTTAGGCCTGGGCCATATAGAAGAAGAAACACCCAAAAGAAGACTTGGATTTATTACCAAACCCACATCATTCATCTATCTAATCCATCATCAATCTCTGGACTTATTCTATGCAACAACTTAATAATGCTGTGGACAAGGAGCAAGTTACACTCAGTCACTCACACAGCTGCTCAACCCTAAATTTAGTTAACAGTCATAGTAGTACCAAGAAAAGGAACCCAACACATTGCTTCAACATTTTCTCTGCTTCATAAATTCAATATCCTTATTGCCCTAAACAACCTTTTCCCCCCTCCATCTCCCTCTAGCTTCAAAAAAAGAACTTGCATTTCAAAAAAGCAATGACACGACTAATATATTAAGCTATATGTACTTTGTTCTTCTCCTACCAAACCCTAGATAAGCTCATAGAGCATATATATATATATATATATATATATATATATAGAAGAGTGCAAAAGAAAATATATATTAAGAAGAAATAGTGGGTACGTACGTAGTCGATTTGCAAATGCCAAATGTTGTGCCAAATTCATGCCAGTTGAAAACCAATAATTTAATATCGATATATATCGTCTAGTAATTTCAAGTTCCAAACCTGTGTTTTTTGAGACTCCGATGAGCAAACAATTAAACAGAAGGTAGATAATTGGCATTTGGCAATGGAGATATATGATGGGAGGGTAGGTGTACGTAGAACTAGCACTCTAGTAGTAGTGTAGGATTATGGGTCAAGTTGAAAGGCCATGTGGGCTACACAGTGGCTCGGAGACTAGTCAGCCCACTCAACAGTAAGACTTAATTGAATAATGGTATATTCTGTTAATTAAAAATAATAATAATGGTATATTCTGTTAATTGAACTAATAGCATCTTATACTAGCATTAATAATATACACTCCTTATTCAGTAATAAGACTTTTAGTACGTATGCGATTTAGTTAGACTTTACTTTTATAGGTCATTTAGAGTTAAATTTTATCCATAATAAGTTAGATACGATGGTTAGCATTAATAATATACACTGCATAGCTTGAGTATTACAGTTTTGTTGAGATGAAGAGATCATTCTTATTGACGATATGACTTCATCAGGTTAATCAATCAATTTTGTCTTCATTTCATTAAGTCGTTATCACAGTAATTAGAGTTCAATTCGTTACTATGACTCTTTAATAATTGTTGAGAAGTTAAGCTTGGTAGTCTAACACACCGACTCCAAAATCTAAATAGATATAAAGTTAGACCCAAACCTTCCAAGTAATTGCAAGTCTCTGCAAGGGAATATAAGTATCGACAATTCAACATACTCTGTTGGCACCATGCGGTATGTAGTGACTTTTTAATACAAGTGACTCCCATGGAAGATAAAAACACAGTCCCTTCCAAACTCACCTTCCTTCCCCCACTACTGGTGTACAATAAGATCGAGACAGCTAGGTGTCTATTACTACGAAAAACAGTCAAGAATAAAGCGGTTTGAAATTTGCAAAAAAAGCTTGCTAGAGAGGAGAATTCTGCTCACCAATCAAATTAATATGGCGTTAAAAATGGAAGAAAGACATGTCTTTGGGATTTACAAAATGCTTCACTATATTTGAGGCTAAGAGGATTTCTGGGAAGATTTTTTTCAATTTCTTGTTTATTTTTCAATGAGGAAATTAAATTCCACCCCTCCTTCAACGTACTTCATGTTACATGACCTAGCGGGGATAACAGAAGGAAATCATATATGAGGGGTTGTAATTAAGGAGTTAAGTTGAGAAAGTCATTTATGGTGCGTTTGGATGAGTAACTTTAAAGTTTCATGGAATTTGAATAAAATTAGTTAAAAATTAAGAATTTGAATGTCCCTTGGAATTTGTAAATGATACAATGCAAGACATATAGATGAGATTTGTATTTGGAGGTGTTACTTTGGAAAATCCCTTGTTTATTATGCTCATGTGCTCCATGTACTTCCTTACAATGCCCATAATTTTGGTTTTTAGTGCTTAACCACCTACTTCAAATCCTATATTTGTTGTTTTTTAATGCATATCTTAGTAACATAGTATAAATTCTATGGAACTTTAAAATTCCCCATCCAAACCCACCCTTAATAACCTTTTAAGTTCATCGTTTGAATTAAATATTGAGATTATGGCGAAGACTATTTAAAATTCTTCTCAAAAAATTCGCACTCTCAACACCACCATGCATGTATCATCATACTGACGGTGTACACTCCAAACCGTGGTGGAAAATAGTTTGTTTTCTTCTCTCCTTCTTTCTCACTTTGCGAGTTGTTGTTGAGGGTAGAGTATAAGGACTTTATACTCACAGATTATTGAAAGTCATCAATATATTTGTTTAAAAGTCATCAACATCCATTTTCAAATTTAGTCCCTCCTTCAAATTTAACTTCTGAAACAATTTGCACTAAATGATGTTGTCCCACGCAACACGTATAGTCATTTTTTTTCATGTTGTTGTGATTATCAATTTAAAATATTCTTTTTCTCAACTTCCAATAATATTAGGATACATTTACTTACAAGAGGGAACTAGGTAATCGAGAAAGTGTATAATCATTTCAATTGAGCTTTTTACTAATCACATATAAAATTGAAACATTAATGAAGTTGATTTTGATTTTGATTTTTTATTAACTCGTATCAGTCGGAATAAAAAATAATTTGATTATTAAAATTCTAATGCACAAGTTTGTATTATATTTTTTCATTTTTTATATAGTTAGTAAATGAAAATGATTATTTACTTCCTCAATTACATATTTCTTTAATTATCCCGTTACTCGTAAATAAACGAACCCATATATATTTTTTCCTTAATTGTAAATAAACGAGTCCATATATATTTTCTCGGTGAAATGGATGCTTCATTAGATCGAGGGGACAAACCCCAGGAGATAGAAAGATATAGAGCCCAATCCAAACTTAGTGGAACTAAGGGCTATTAAAGGGCAGAAGCAAAGCCCAAACAAAAGTGAACAGAGATTTAGAGGTTAGGTCACATACCTCTTCTAATTCTAAATTTTTGATAGTTTTTTTTACATATCCTTCCCAAATTTCAATCCCTAATTTCTATAATTTATTCTATATAAAAAAAAGTTTCAATTTAAACTTGAGATCCCTTCATTTTGTTATAATTGTTTTTAGAGCTATATTTGTTGAGAAAAAAGTATAATGATACATTTGATTTTTCTAGGTTAATTTTACTCTATATTCTTTTTTTTTTCTCAAAGTTGTTATTTTATTTCTGTAAAAATCAATTGACATTCTTCCAAAACTATCAAGTAAGCAAGTGAAGTACAAACATTAACATGCAATTTTGCATTCTAAAAGTAAAATTTATGAATAATATTTCAAACTAAATTAATTAAATAATATATTATTTATTTATATTTAAATAATAAACTAAAAAGCCTCATTTGTATTTTTGTCGTAGGCCTCCACTTGGCTTGGGACGGCCCTGCGACACATACCTACATTTTGTTGAAACCGTATGCTCAAAATTTTCTCTTGTTCTGGTTTCTCTTTGTCTATTTGTATTCCTAAGTATCTAACACCATCTACAAATAACAAGAACTCGTAGATACATCTTGGATACAAATGAAGATACGAAAATTTTCTAAATTTTAGAATACAAAACGTGATAGATATGATAATCAATAAACATATATAATCAAAATATTGAGAGTACATGATACGAAAAGAGCAAAGAAGAAGAAGGGTGAAGAAGTTGCATTAATTGATCAATCATCGATCATCTGTAATCTAAAATTCTAAATTTAGAGGCAAGTGATAGACAAATCATCTTAAATTCTTAAATTTCGAATTAAATCTTTTATTTTATTTTATCTTAATTTCTTTATTTTGGAGTGTGTATCCCGTCGATGATAGATTAGCTAGTATCGTGCCTGTTTGAGTACGATGTTGGATACGCACCAAATTGACATATTTGTGCTTCGTAGATCGATGACTGTTTATTACAATCATAGTTGATCTTGAGATTTTGAGCGCCTTGTTTGTACTGAGACAGAACCTGTAGCATGATTGATCTCCTATGAAATACTTAAACAAGAAAGAAAGATACCATGAACATGTAACATGTAGAGACTATTTGATTTTGAAAGGCCTTAACTGATTTGTGTTCAAATCTTTCTGTGCAAAACAGTTTTGAACACTCTAATATTTTTGGATAATACATTTGTTTGATCCATTAGCCATAGCCATAGCTGAAGGCTAAATTTGAACACTCTGACATTTAGATAAGAGTAGGCGCATTTCCAAGGTTTTCAAAACCAAAGCAACAATACTTGAACTTTACTAAACAAAAACAAGACATGTGTATACAAGCTAGTTTATGAATCAGTTAAAGTCAAATATATGAATTCAATTTCTCTACAATTTATGTGCAAGCTAGGCTGAGTCAATCTATGGAGCTAAAAAAGGAGTTGGGACTTGGAGGGGATGGTATCTCCACTGTCCCTTCCAGCATGAGCACCACCTTCTTCATCGAAGGCCGCAAACATGGCTCATCTTGGATACACCAAAGCCCTACCATAACCATCCTCCGAAGTTTATTCTCATCCACGCATTTATCTAGCACTAGCTTTCCCAATTCCCCGGCCTCAAAGCAATGGTACACCCAGTTCTCAAGAACTACTTGATCCTCAGGAATGCTCATGTTCACACTTCTTCTACAACACAAGATCTCCAACAACACAATTCCAAAGCTGTAAACATCTGCTTTGACTGTTATAGGCATTTTCCTATGCCACTCAGGTGCAACGTACCTCCGCCGCGTTCCTCTCAACCCGGTGTATGTTCTTGTTTGCTCAGATCTCAGATTTCAGCAGCTTGGCCAATCCAAAATCCGCAATTTTTGCACATTTTTGCTCACTCATTAGTATGTTTTCAGGTTTGATGTCACAGATACAGTGGATGATCTGTGACTCACATTCTTCATGCAAATAAAGTATGCCTTGAGCTACATTGAGAGCTATACCAATTCTTTCCTCCCAAGTTGGTCTTCCATCTGCCCTGAAAAGGAAATCCGCAAGTGATCCATTGTTCATGAACTCGTAAACCAAAAGCCTGTGTGACCCCTCGCGGCAGTATCCAAACAATTTCACTAGATGATTGTGATGAGTCCTTCCGATTACATTCATCTCATTGCGAAAATCCCTCTCCTCTTCATCCACCACATTCTCTAGTTTCTTGACAGCCACGACTCTCCCACCATCTGAGATCACCCCTTTGTAAACTGTCCCAATGCCTCCTTTGCCAACTTGGTCAGTAAAACCCTTGGTTGCCTGTTCGAGCTCACAATATGTGTATGATCTTAGAGTCACCTCCTCAGCAAACCCGCCATTTTCAAAATTCGAAACCTTGTTGTACCACCAAACACGATATCTATGAATCACAACACCAGTTGTTGCTAGAATAATAACCGCAAAAGCTAACATTGCAACACTACCAATCAAGATGCCGGTTTTAAGCTGTTTGTTTCTTGCCAAACGTACTCTCTTTGCCCCAGTGTTGGTGTCGTCAGCGCCAATTTTGACTAGCGTTGAGCCAATTTGGTCAGTTGTTGCGAATCTTAGTGGAAGCCTTTGTTTTCTGCATTTCTGGTTACTAAACAACTCAGCTTCGCAGTTGCAATCTGCCAAGAAATCCTCTTTGCAAGCAGTCTCATTTGATGTAACAACAGAATATGGATTGTCTTCCCACGCAAGCCGATCAAGATCAACAATGGAGTATCCACTTTGATTTTCGCCGGTGCAATCAACTGTAGTGAAGTTCCTCCTGCAGCCTAAGTTCCTCTGGCCTTGATCAATGAAAAAAAAACCAGGAAGACATAAACAAGGAGGGTCCTGATCTATTGGAACACAATAAGCATTCAAGCCGCATAGGCCCCGGGGAGCACACTTGTTGTAGGAAGAAGACCACTCAACTGACCACGAATCATTGTGATTCAAACTATGGGAATATAATCGAAGTATCCCATCATAGTCGATTGTCATTCTTTAAATGAGCTTCTTAGACATGTGTATCTCATTACTATCATTGTATATATTGAATCCGGTTGAGTTGAGAAGATATAGCTGCCCGTTTTGGTCAAGGTTGAGAGTCACATTGTACCCACTCCTGAACGTCCCGGAGCTCCAGTTAGCATAGAGAGCAGGACTTGCTGTGAATGGACCCTTCGGATATTGCACCAAGTTGTCATCATGCTGCATTGACAGTTGGAACCTTCCCGTTGCGTGATTCGTCTCTGATTCGCCGGATCAAAGTGCCATTCCAGCCAGAAGACGCTGGCTAGACAAAATGGTATCGGTTGGAGAATCGAAACTCTGCCATATGATCTTTGAATTGGAATTGTATAAGACAAGGTTGCCAGAATCAAGCATGGAAGCAGAGGCAGCAGGCTCAAAGGTTTTTGTAATGGGATTGGGAGCTGATGACAAGCCTTGATTGTTTGTGTTTATGAGCCAAATTCCTTTCAGTCAAAATGAGTTCAAAATCGTTAGAAAGCGGCTGCTGATCACCGCGATTTGCTGTCCAGATGATTGTTTGTTGCTGGATTTGCTCAAACCAGATGCCTATGTTCATGTTGTTGCCTTCGCGGTAAAACCCGAAAGCAAACTGGCCTGAATTTGATAGCCATTTTGAGTTGTTGTTGGGAAAGATGGAAGCACCTAAGCTAATGTGGAACTTTTTCTCTGAGCAGCTGCAATGCAGAAGAAAATAGTAATTATTGGGACAAGAAATAGCAAAATCGAAGCCATTTTGGGAAGTTTTTCGTGTACTTTGGAGTAGAGTTGGTTTTAGAATTTGTTCAATCTTGCATTTCAAGTTGAAGGGAAATTAAGATGCTCATTATATTCCATCTAGTCAATGTTCCAACTTCAAAGCCATCTTTTAACTTAGAAATCTCCAAAGAGTGGCTGCTAGAATTTCTGAACTCATTTTCCAAGAGAAATGGCTTGAGAGATGGTTGATCGGGGGTTAGATGGTTGAAATTGGGGTTTTTTAGGAGTAATTGAGACATTGAGTTAAAGCTGTGAGTCTATAACTATAAGGATTGCATTCACATGCTAATTATATGATGATTGTATGATCATCCACATTGAAAGAGACTTTATTTATACTATCAATAACGAAGAGATGATGGAGAATTTTGACACTTTTAAGACCCGAATGGTACAATTTAAAATTAGAAAGTGATAATTTGTAATTCCATTGTATGTTTAATTATGATTTTTGTTGTAATTTGTTTTTCTTCTTGCTATCAAGTTTTTATTTATGTATATAGATGCATTTGAGGGGTATGACTCATTACGTCCTCCCTGACTATGTGTATCTTTTTATGTTTATTAATAAAATTCACTCGTACCGTCGAGTTTTTTCAACATATAGAATGTAAGTTTAGCCCATCCAAAATTCGGATTCAGAAACCGTCTCTGGAAATGACCAAGGGACTCCTAAACGTTAGCTACACGTTCAAAATATTGCTTAATTTGATATTAACTTAGATTGAATTGCTAGGAATATGATGACGTGGGTAGATTGGCTTAGTTTTATATGATTCAAGGAGGAAATGGTTTGAAAAAATATAATTGGAGATAAAACAATAAACTTATAGTTAATGGGTAAAATGCAAATTAAAAGTATGTTGTTGATACCAGCCGAAAGAATTAGCTTCGTTCAGCAACTAACGACCAAACACGTAAAATTTTGGAGGTTAAATCGAATATTTATAATTAAAAGATTATATTAAAAAGTATCCATGGGGGCCCATCGAAAACTGATGGCTACGTTAGCTCGTCAATTATTGAACATGCTAAACGTATTTAGTGGATTCCCATAAATTACAATTGAAAATTATATTAAAATACAAAATAAAAGGTGGCGATGGGAACCATGAAATTTGGTTTTCCGTTGACAGTTACTTTACGTTTGGACGAGAAATTTTAAAATTTCATTAAATTTGGGCAAAATTAGTTAAGAAAGAGGAATTTGAAAGTACCAAAGAATTTACAAATGATTAAATGCAATGCATATAAATGAGATTTGCGAGTTAAACCTATGAATGTGTTACTTTGGAGATCCATTGTTTAGTGGTTTATTATACTCATGCTCATGTGAACTGACAATCGACATGGGCATATGTTCCCATATGCTTAATATTCTCTCCACATATTCAGCAAGGAATCGAGAGTTCCAAGAGAAAAAAGGCTTATGTCACCTCCAAGGTCGGATAGTGGCGAATGCCCAATTAAATAGTGACCATGTTGTGAATTTCGGCTCATTATTGGTTTAGGATTCCATGTTGGTCTGATTGTCTGTCTATATAGGATTAGGAAATACACGGCATTCCATATTTGATAAGGTTTTAGGAATTTTATACTAATAAGGATATTTGGGGCGTTTGTACAACAAACCTCTCCCTCTTGATTTTGGTAACAACTTCTGGACACTTACTACTACTTTGTTAATTTCTATTCAGGGTCGGCACATAAGGTGGGTTATCCTAGTCTCCTTCTGGCCCTTATCATGTCTTAAGTGTTTGCAGGTATAGATATTAACAGCCAGGTTTGACCTGCTGATCGACTTTAACCTCCAACTCAGCACCAATGCTTTCACCCGTTAAAGTCTTCTAACCATTTCTGACTTAAATATTGCATTATATTAAGCTGTACAATTAGTGGATAACATATTGAATATTAAGTTTGTTAAATGCCGATGAATGGCCTAGAAAATGAATATTATGGCAGCTGCAAGGGAGAGTCTTGGGTACGGCACTAGCTCAGCCTGGTTGCCATGTCACCCTTCTGAGTTATTTATTATTTATTTCTTTCTCTCGATAATATTTTATCATTTTTTTCACAATCATCTTTCTTTTTGGTGGATTGTCTTTTTCAACATCCACCATCACCGTTGTTTGCTTTCTATTATTAAGCAAGGGAATCTTATCTTTTTTGATAAGTTCCAGGGTCAAATACGCTTCCAACATGTCGTTCAGATTAGCATATTCAATTTCATTTTAATTATCTGAACTTATTGTCATTAGGTTGTCATTTTGCATGTGTACTTCACTTTCTTTAGCGGCAATTTCTAGATCCATGAAGTCTAGTGAGCTCCTTTGGTTAGTAAGTTTCTTTATTAAGTCCATAGCCTCATTTTTCTATGTTGAAGAAAAATTGTAGCTCGTTTGTAAATTGATCAGGAAAATTCTTCTTCCATTTGTTGCTTTGACCAAGTTTACGGAGTCCACAAAGTATCTTGCAACTTCAGATATGTGAATCTGGCTGTCAATCCATTGTGTTATGGGATTGATGCATAATGCAAGTTGCTTTGTTTCAGCAAGGGTTTCAGTTGGAACATCCCTATCGATTGTTTGTATTAACAACCAAATTTGATAGGGTTGGAAAAACTTTCCTCTCTCTCCACCCCAGTGTACTGGTTATGGAGAAAGGAAGATATTTATTCCATCTAAAATCTTTAACTACTCCATATACCATCACTTTGATAAATGCAGGAAAGTTTTTGTGGTGATCGAAGTTAAAACTTTGGAAAACTACTTTGTTAGTAATTCCCCAATCAATGGTTTCTGTATCCCAATGTTCACTTGTTAGAACAAAAGAGAGTCTTGGAAAATAATCTGCCAAATTTAAATTTTCGTGATTTCGAAAATATAAATCCATAATCCTTTCCTGATGGTCCAAAATCTTTTCGTTTATGTTGTTAAAAACATCATGTGGCAATATTTTGTGTGCCTTTTCAAGAAGACAAATTTTTTTGATTTTCTGAAAGACGGGATCCAAATAATTATTTTGAAGAATTTCCGTCATTTGAAGAAAATTATTTATCTTTTCAAAATTAAAATCTTCGTCCCAATTCATTTGTTTAATGGTTTGGAAATAGAGATTTTTAAGCAAAATATTTTCTTGTTTTATCAAAGAAATTTCATTTTCTTTTTTGTTTATGCTAGTTTCAAAATTAGTTGTTTTTTCAACTATTTGAATGATAGTTGGGTCATGTGTTTTCTGAACCCTTTATTTTCTTTTTGGATATGTGTTTTCCATATTCCATTAATTTCCTCATATAGATATTCATCCAATCCAGGATTAAAGAAGTCTTTTACTTCTGAACTGGATTCTCCTGCCATTTGTTTGGCATTTAAATGGCTGTTGAAGGCCTTTGCTGCCTCCTCATAGCTTCCAAAACTTTCATAACATACTGCACGGTATTTGTTTACCTGAGCGTGACAAGCAGACCAGTTGTTAAAGATTCCTGGTTGGAATTCCTGGTAAAGAACATATACTTTTTGTTGTAGAGAAGGTTTTTTCCTTACAACTGTACTTCAAGGGGTTTTTCCCTTATCCATATCTTGCATAAATAAATCAATTATTTTAGTGATCTTTCCTGCTAAGATAATCTGCAAGAATATTGTTAGTACCTTTCAGATGTTCAACTTCAAATGTATATTGAGAAATAACATGATACCATTTTAATCTACGACCATATGTTATGGCTCTTTTATTAATTAGAAAATCTTGAACTGCTTGATTATCAGTTCTGAGGATAAAAACTTCTGGTGCCAAATAAATATGAAATCTCTTAATGGCAAGTTTGATAGCCAAAAGTTCTTTTTCAAAGGTAATGTATTTTACCTCATTAGGTTTAAATTTACCAGAATTATAACCACAAATTAATTCTTCTTTTTGAAGTTTTTTAGGTAATGTGGTTTTTAATGGTTTAATACCACTTTCTTTGAATGGTGTATCTCGGTCATTCCAATGTTATTTTGGAATGGCTTTTAGAACACAACCCCAATATAAATATGAGGCATCTATTTCTAAAATTAGTTTATCGCATGTTTTAGGAAAATAAACATGTGGAATTTGTTTTAGATCATTTTTTATACTTTTTATTATTTCTGAATCTTTTTTAGTCCAGTTAAATTTTTTATCCTTTTTTAGTTTTTCTAAAAGAGGAATTTCTTTTTGTGACAAGTTTTTTTATAAAACTCCGTCCATAGTTTAGGACTCCTAAAAAACTTTGTAATTGTTTTTTATCTTTCAGTTCTTCGGGAAAATCTCTTATTTTAGAGATTATATGTTCTTGAAGTTTTATTCCTGAATAATCTAGGGTTATTCCTAGAAAATCTCTCGTTTCTTTTTCTACCTCTATCTTTTTAGGGGATAGAATTATTCCGTGGTTTTGGAATGTTTTGCAAAGGGTTTGTAGATGACGCTTATGTTCTTCTCTGGTTTTAGAGAATACGAGGATATCATCTATTTAGACAACACAAAATCTTTATAATCTTTAAAGATTTTGTCCATCCATCTTTGATATTCCTGTGGTGCTATGTTCAAGCCAAAAGGCATAATTGTCCATTGGTAATGGCCGCTTGGTGTGCTAAAAGCAGTTAAAGCTTTTGATTCTTCAGTTAGCTTTATTTGCCAAAATCCTGATTTACAATCAAATTTGCTAAATATTTTAGCTCCCTTAGTTTGGTTAACTAAGACATCTTTTCTTGGTATAAAATAGCCATCAAATTCTAGTTGTTCGTTCAACCTTTTATAATTAATTACCAGTCTTGCTTTTCCTTTTTTAATTTCTGCATGGTTTCTTACCATGAATGCAGGACTCGAATGAGGACTAAGTGTTTCTTCTATGAGTTTCTTCTCTAGAATTTATTTTGATTGAACATCGAATTCATCAATATCCATTCTAGTGTAGATCATTGGTTTGACTCTAATTGTAACATTTGGGTCTCTAAGTTTAAGAGAACAATATCTAGGGCTTCTAGACCATAACTTTAATGGGTCTTCACTAAAGTTATCTTCAAGCATTTTATAAATCCAGTGATTTGTTTCTAACTGGAAATTTTCTTCAATTTTCTTTAATGGCTTCTAGACCATAACTTTAATGGGTCACCACGCTAAAATAGTTCAATAACTGCACCTATACTTATGTTGCTGAAACAGTGGAATTTCAACAAACTCTTTGTTTTGAGTTAAAGAAACAGAATTATGATTAACAATCATAGGAAAATATGTAGAGAGAAAATTATTTCCAAGAATAAAATCTCCATACATATTTGGGAAACATAA
This sequence comes from Oemleria cerasiformis, assembly GCA_037349345.1. Lineage (NCBI taxonomy): Eukaryota > Viridiplantae > Streptophyta > Magnoliopsida > Rosales > Rosaceae > Oemleria > Oemleria cerasiformis. The sequence goes on from JAZGTL010000016.1 coordinate 5,609,153, forward strand.
TATTTTTTGTATAATGAATTTGTTATCATTTAACCATATTGCTACCTTTTGAGCTTTATACTGAATTATTGAACTATTTCCATGAATTCCTATAATTCAAATTGGATTTTTCATTGGAATTCATTTTTCAGCAGGAATTGCATTTGGTTTACATGAGCATGTTGTTGCTCCTGTGTCAATCAATGTGCAAAGTCTATATGGTTTATAGCCTGCAAAGTTAAAAGTTCCTAATACATAGGTAAATCTTTTTTTACCGTAATGTGGTGAGAAGATAATTTATTCTTGTCCAACTTTAAGATGATAGAGATAAATTGTTTTTATCTCATCTTTAGAATAGCTTGTTCCTGGGAGAATAGGAACTTGCACATTTTTTAGTGTTATAGCCTTTCCTTTAATATTACTTAGGTTAGAATCAACAGATGAACGTGGTTCGTCTAACTACTGAGAATATTTTTCCCAATCCGAACTATGTTTTTTTTGTACTTTGAGATCTTTTATCTCTAAAGCAAATATTATTTCCAGAAACTTGCATTTCCAAGACACTAGATTTTTTACTAGTTTCTCCTACAAGATTTGTAAATAACCATGGCTTAGGTATTTCTAAATCTCTCAAGTTTATTAATCTAGGCTGGATTTCGGCTTCATAAGGTTTTGGTTCAAAAACCTATATAAAATTTTTATTTATTTCTTTCATGGAAGTTTTAGGGAATTTTGTTAATTCATGGATTTTTCTCCATTGAAATTGAATTGACAGATCTTGCGATTGATGATTCATACTTAGATTTTTAAGTTGAATCTTTATTTTTACTGAATTTTCAATATTTTCATCAGTAATGGAAACGAAATAATTTGGTTTGACATTAAACCAAATAACTCCATTTACCAAGATTGATTGTATTCCTCCAATAATAGTCTGAAGTGGGTCATTCAGTCTATTATCAAATACTACATCAAGTATTGGTGTGTCCAATCCTTGTTTGAACAAAGCAGTTATAGAGATTTGGATTAATCATATATGAACATATTTTATCTCTGGATACTTCTTTTTCCATTTCCTTATTTTTTCTTTGCTGAACAGAGGTATTTCCGCTGTTCCTTCTTCAATGCATTTAGCGGTGCTATTACCACTAAATTGTTCAAAGACTCTTGCTGAAAACATTCTAAACCTTGATAGTTTATAAATGTCATATTTTTTAATTAATTGCTTAGTTTTTTCGAAGGCTTCAATTTGTTCTTCTAATTAGGTTACGCTTTCACCTATTACATCTCTAAGTGTTATATTTTGATTTTCTTCTTCGATACTTTGTTGTATCGCAAAAGTTTGTAATTCATTCATCATGAAGATTTGTTCATCTTCATTTGAACTTTCTTCTTCACTAGTAACTTCATAAATGATATCTTCTATATCAGAGATTTCTTCTCCAAATAGAATTTCTAACTCTTGTTCTTTAAGAGTTTTAATCAACTTTGTAGCACTCTTTCCCTTTTTTGGGCATTTAGGTTCTATATGATATTCTTCATTACAGATATAAGATCTGCATTTTTTCTTAAAATTTTTTGAAGTAGAATTTTTGTTAAATTTCTTCTTCTTTACATATCTTTTATTTTTTGAAAACTTGTTTTGTTTTTTCGGTCTCCATTTAAATATTTTCTAGGCTTGTGACAACCTATTTTCCAATTTTCTTTTAGAATTTTGTCACAACATGTTTGTCCAAAATTTTTATTTTGATTTTTAACTTGCTTCTTTGCTTTTAAAGATAAGCAATGATCAGTTATTAGTCTTAGGACATAGTTTATTCTAAATCACAAATTATCTGTTTTATTGGTTTTTATTACCCAATCAGGATAACCTTTGATTGATAATTCATCCCATGGTGAGGGAAGTTTATGAAAGAACTGATCTAACCAGTGTTTACTAGTTGAAGGTTCTAACATAAAATAATATTTTTTAAAGACTCTTGTGTAATCTTCAAATTGACAAATGTTACACAATTCTAGTTTAGAGAGTATAAAATTTGCATCTTCTTGGATTATGGTTTCTCCAGTTGTTCCACGGAAATGTTCTTTAGTTATTTGTGCGAAATTTTTTAATATATATTCCTTAGATTGGAAACTTGATAATAAACCAGCTTTTTGGTTTTTACCTTCGTCAGACTTTTTTCCTTGTTTTAACCATTGCAATACTTCTCCTTGGAGAGTAGCGCGCTGCAACATAATCTAGGAATTTTTCTTTAGTTCAACTATCTTTGTAATTTAAAACTATGATGGACATGGATTGTGCCCAATCATCAATTGTTTTTTCTTGATCTTTGAAGGATACATTTGTTAGATCCAGATAGATTCCATTTTGAACTATTGTTTGTTTATTCATATCATCTCTGCTAGTATAGGATGGAGATGGATTGGATGGGGATGGATCTTCATCCTTGACTTTTATAAATTCTTCATCTTGAGGATTTCTCAAATATTCTTCAAATTCTTCAATATTTTGAATTTCTTTTAACGGTTGTTCCGCTTTTCTTTTACCCTTTTCTTTAAGGTTTTCTTCTTCTTCTAGATCTACTTCTAGATCTGATTCTTCATCATAGTCTTATGATTCTCCTGAAGTTTCTTCTTTAGACACAACATTTACCTCATGGTTGAAATGAGTTAAAAGTGGTTCATATTCGATGGAAGTTACTCGAATATTTTCTAGAATTTTATTTCTTTCCTCAATAGTTAATTGAGGATCTTCATAAAGAGTTTTCCAATAATCAAGTATGTCAAGTATGATTTTATACTCTTCATAATTAAAAGAAGACTCAACCTTTTATGTTTTAAAAGTCATAATATCTTTAGATCCATAAAACAACCTAGGGACTATGTTATCTCCAGGGTGATTCATTCCTCCAGATTTTTGCAATTCTATGTTCTCAATTTTTTGAACTAAAATTGACAATTGTTCCTTAGATTCTTGTGTTAGATCTAAGTCATTAATTTTTCCAAGTTTGGTTACTTGTTCAGTCAAGTGTTCAAAACTAATTTCCATACTTCCGAGTTTTTTCTCGATATAATTTTCATGAGTAACTTGCCTTTTTTCTAGCCTTTTTAGCCAACTTCCTAACATATCTATTATTGAATTAATACTACCACTAATTTCACTTAAATAATTTTCAAATATTTTATCAATATGTAATTTATGATTATAATTATCTTCACTTTTGCCTAATGAAGTAGCGACACACTCTATTTTATTATGTGCTTAATTCATTTGTTGGTTCAGCAGTACCTAAGACCATCTACTAAGATTTCTGGTGCCTAAAACCAGTTGTTCCCACAATACCTCCACGCACACAGTGGCTATGAGGTTTAACAGGGACACTTATGGGCTTTGATACCTTAATAGCGTATGAGTTTTCTTTCCCAACAAATAAAATTACTCAAAATAAAATGGAAAGTAAGTTACTTAATTAAGCACAAGAGAGAAGATCAAAATATTTCTGTCTACGCTCAATATGACATTGAACATTCTCTATAGCTTCTTTACACTGTTATTTTATATCTTTTATATTTTCCAACTCAATATTAATATACATGCAAATTCTTATTAAGTTATTAATACCTCTTAATTGTTTTTTCCATTTTTTGATTTTTTCTTTATAAAACTTAATATCTATACAATCTAGACGAGAAAGTTTAAAATTAGATCTATAATAAGACATAAAAATTTCTTCATAGAAACATAATATTTACAGTGATGACATGCTTCTTCAAGCCTTTGATACACAAGCTACAAGCTAGTTGTTCTAGCTCTGATAGTTGTTCTAGCTCTGATAACGCTTACACAAACATGACCTTTTAGACTTTTTACAAACAAACAAACTTACTACCATATTTTACAAGTTGCTCAGCACATGAGCTCCTAAGGGTACTAAAGAAAGAAAATAATTTACAAGTAGTAATGATGGATGAAGAAAGGCAGAGTGTTTTCTCTGACTTGGAGTTGGAGTCTGAGTTTCTTAGAAGAAGAAGAGGAAGAGGAAGAGGAGGAGGAAGAGGAATAGGACTACTGGAAAGGAGAGGAGTTGGGGAGAAAGCTTGGTTGAAGAGTTGAGTCTCTCTTGCTGCATAAGTCTGATCTTATAGGAGGAAAGAGTTGGATTTTTTCCAACACCTGGGACCACCTTTATTATCTTCAATTATCTTCTTTTTTCCTTCTTTTCTGCAATTGTTGACATTTTTTTTTTGCTGACTAGGTTTCAGCTGGCAGCTTCTGATTCGACGGCCGGGCCATTGTGTTGATGAGGCAGGCAGACAAAAGACTTTCTCCACCTGTAGAGATGGAATTGGCACAATAACATCACATTTTATGATAATTTTCTTTATTTTACAGAAATTAGATAATATACCCATTGTAGAGCCAAATATATTCCAAAAAACTCAGTTTCTCAAAAACCATTCCAAAGTAAACACAACTTTCCCTTGTTTACAAAATGACCCAACTATATGTAGTAAACCTAGAATCATAGTCTCTCCATAGGTAGCTTCATTATTTGTTTTTTGGAAGAAAAATCATGGAGGTCTAGGGAGGGAGATAATGAATGATGAATTCATTCTTTGATTTGGCTACTTCCATCATCGACTTATTTGAAAATCCCAAACGAAATAAAGTAGGCGAGTTAGATTCAAACTAGATCTACTCATTTAAGTTCCATTAGCTACTTGAAAAAGAGAAATTGAGAGATCCAATTTATCCCAAAAATATTATTCCGTAAATTTCATAAATCGATTTGGTGTTTTAGCTTGAATTAATAACACAATCATAATCTATATCAGAAGTTGATTAAAATTTAGCCTTTTGAATCACTTAAAAGATTAACTAAAAAGAAAGTTATGCCAAAATAAGAATGAAATATTTTGAGGAAATTTTCCAGATTCCAATGATCTATTACCAGAATATTCTTTTTTATATATATTATCCTTATAGTGACTTTCTTTAATTTCTAATACGATAAGGGTAAGTACTAGAAATCGATTTATGAAATTTATGGAATAATATTTTTGGCAAAAAATGAATCTCCCTGTTTGGTATCGTTTTACAAAACAGTTTTTCATTTTTCAGATATAAATGTAACGACCCGGACAAGAAATTAAATTAATTTGACAATTTGACAATTTTACCATCGATTTTGGACGGGTTCAGGAGTCACCTTTTGACTGGTAGTGCTTTTGGGAATTTTTCTTGGGTCGTTGCATAGGTCTCGAACTCACGAGTTCGTAGACAGGCGGCACGCGAAAAACGGAGACCCGGTGAGATCGTTACGGGTCTAGAACCTTCAGGGGCATTTTGGTAATTTCGGCTGGGGTAGATATTTTAACCCCCAAACCATCAATTCATCATCATCATTCTCACACTTCCTCTCTGACCACACAACACCCACCCCCCGAAACCGTGTGAGACAAACACCCAAAACCCATGAAAGTGGACTTTGATTCAAGGCCATATCTCCTGTTTTGGTGGAACTATTCGGGATCTCCTCCTTCCCGTGCACAACTGTACAAATCATCGGAGGAGACAACTGCGGGAGATGCCGGACCGAGGAAAAGTTAGAACCGAAACTTCCGATCAGTTTTCCAGCTAGGACATATACGGGTTTAATGTTTTTCAGGTCATATTTGGATTCCTGGGTTCGAGTAGATAGATTTAGACATAAAATTTGTGAAAAACGGTTAAGTTTAGAGGAAGTTAGAAAAACTTCAAGGTCGGCCGAAAATGGGGGATTCCGGCGACGGTGACGGTGGTGCTACGACGGTCCGGTCATCTTCTCTGGCCAGCATCCGGTGAGGGCGATCTGGTCGTCTTCTCCGGCGACCAGTCGGGTTGAGTTGGATCGGGTCGGATCGAGTGGACCGGTCGAGTCGAGTGGACCGATCGGGTCGAATGGACTAATCGGGTCGAGTAAATCGGTCGAGTCGAGTGGACTGGGTCGGGCTGAACCAGGTCAAGCCGAGTGGACCGGGTTGGACCGGTCAGGCGCGTGGGGGTACTGTAGCAGGCGCGTGGGCGCGTGTGACGGCGTGTTGTCCGAGCTTCTACCGGGGCGTGGAGCCGATTCTGTGGTCACGGTGGCACGTGGCTAGGGTTTTGGGACGTTCCATATCTGATTTTGATGGTTTTGAGGCCATAGGAGTTTGTTTAGAGCCCGGATTGGGCCGTCCCAGCGGTAACGGTTGACCATGGAGTGGGTTTTGAGCTCGGGAGGTCAAGGTCGTTGGGTCAATAATGAGTTAAGAGTTCCTTGGGGCTAGGGCATTCATGATTTGGTATTTTATTCGCGCCGTGAACGAATTAGGATTCCGGAATTGCATGGGTATGCATATTTCTAGGTATTGGGTTATACCATGGGATTCTCCAATGATTGGTGTGGAGGGTGTTTTTCTCCGCTACATTGTTGAGGGTTCTCCGATTGGCGTTAGAGGGTATGTCTTTGCTAGATCGTCGAGGGGTTCTCCAATGTTGGCGTTCGAGGGATCTTTCTCCACCATATCGTTGAGGTCTAAGATAACTCTGGAGGAGCAGGGATATCGAGTTACCACTTAGGGGTACAGGACGAGCCGAGATATCTAGTTTGACTCGGGGCGAGTCAGTGAGACTCAATTTAATCAAGTCTGGTTCCTTCGTCATCCGAGTCAGTGGGTTGGTGTGGGCGATGACCCAGAGCGACGAGTTAGGGACGGTTCACAAGTGGTTGACCAGTTAGTTGTCTTGTGATTCCAGTAGCGATTTCAGCAGTGTCTGACCTACTGACATTTGGTGTCAGAGTGTGTTACTTTTTGGACCACCACTATTCCGAGGTCTCGTCTTTGACCTGTAAGCTATCTTGCGTCTGATAGGTAGGTGTGGTCAGTACGTACAGAGGTTCTATCGGGAACCCTATAAGGTTTACTAAATATATTTAAGGATAAAGGGTATTCTTGGTATTAAATTTTGAGGAAAAAGAGCTGTCAGACGAGATAAAGGCTTTTCGCGGATTTCGAGGTGAAATTCGGAAAGGGTCCTTACACAAAAACAGTTGTAAAATGAGTATGGTAACTTATTTTTGAAAAATGAATTTAGAAAATAAAAACACAAGATACAATAATTTGCTTTCGTTTTATAAAACAACAAATGATTGTTTTCTAAATTTTAGAATGAAACCCAAAAAAATAAAGGAAATAATTACATACAATATTAAGTAAAATGTCACCAAAATATTACCATAGTCATCATCACCACCACCATCACCTCCATCACCGCCGCCACCACCACCACCACCACTGCCGTCACCACTACCACCACCGCCATCACCACTACCACCATCACCACAATCGCCGTCACCACCTCCTCTACCACCACCGCAATCATCACCTCTAACACCACCAACACCCCTACACCACCACCACCACCACCACCACCCCACCACCACCTCCACTACTACCACCACCACCACCACCACCTCCATCACCACCACCACTACCACACCTCACCACCACTTCCACTACCATCACCACCATTACCAACCCACATCGCAACCACCCTCACCACCATCTCATCACCAACGCCACCGCCATTGCCACCACAACCACTGGCACTGCCACTACTACCACCCCACCACCACCATCACCACCACTTCTGCCACTACTATCCCCACCCCTACCCCACCACCACCTCCACCACCCCACACCGCAACCACCCCTACCACCCCACACCGCAACCACCCCTACCACCACCTCACCACCACCGCAATCGTCATTGCCACAACGACCACCGCCATCCCCACCCATCCCCATTACTATAACCACCACCATCACTGCAGCCACTCCCACCACCACCACTGCAGCCACTCCTACCACGACCCTATCACTGTCGCCACCGCCACTGCTAACACGACCACCGCTTTTGCCACCCCCGCCACCACCCCATCAGCGCCACCACTGTTAGGTCATAATTGTTACACATATTTTATGTCATATTGTGCCACTTTCTTGTATTTTGTTTGAAATCATGTCATCCATAGTAGAAAGTGATACTTTTGTGAGACATGTGTAGGATTTAGAAAGATAACCTATTTCTAAGAATGCTGGAAAAATAATGGCTCAAATCGAAGTTCAAATGAAGGAGATGTCCTCGATTCAATATCGGGTCCAAAACTAGGCTCTGAATGTGCCGGTGCGCCCTATTTTAGGCGCAGATCAATTACCTTAGATCATGCCATCCGAGTCCCAAAACCGTGTCTGAGGACCCTTATAACAAGGGCTATTGGTGGATTTTTTTTAGAATAGACGGCGGAGACTTTTAGTTAAGGAAATTTTGTCGGGATACATGCCTTTGTCATGCCATTATCGGAGCCAGGACATGTCCCTAACATATCCCAGAGACACCCAAGACCGAACCCCAGATCATGTCCTTGACATGTTTGGAGGTGCGCCGAGTTCAAGTCTTTGGGCCGAGTTAAGACGCGCCCTTGAGTACCAGAGAGGAGCCCAAGGCATGTCCTCCATGACGCCAAATTCCAATCGAGGTTCCAGTCAAGGCGTGCCTTCGCCAAGCCTTAATGAGTCCAAGACCGTGTCCTTGACACGTTTTCAAGACAAGTCCCAGCTGCAGAGACAAGGCACGATTGCACCCTAATTTGAGTTCCAGACTGCACCTAAATCTGTCGATATATCGACAAGTTCTGGTCAGGTCCAGGAGATGACCCGATAAGTCCCAATGGGCCACCTTTGTGCCTACAATTAATTGATCGAGACACGAGGTATTTTCAGACTCTTTGGCAAGTATAGAGGCCATTCAAGTACTAAGGCACGCCTTGGCGTGACGATGACATCCTTAGGGCCAAGTTCCAAGCTTTCAGCGCCTGCCCTAGAACCTACCCAGATTCCTGCATGTCTGCCCAGTGGCCAACTTGTGTTCCCACTTGCCAGCTTGCATTCACACTCCCAGCCATGTTTGATTGATTCTCATAGATTCTAAGGACTTTGTATTTACTTAAAAGTGCAATGAACATGCTAGAACACTCCAGGCTAGGGTTGCTAATTCTAATCCTTGTAGGACAAGGTTTTCCCTTGTCTATATAAGGGAGCCTTTGTCCAGTGTTTTAGGGATGCCATCTTAGACACTTTTACTTATTTTTTTGAGCTATCATCGTGAGGTTTGCTCACGCATACCACGTTGTGTTCTTGGAGGATTGCTTGAAGCCATGCTTGGAGCTTTCCTTTGAGAGTATAATTGGGTTTAATCTTTCACTTCTATATTCAATTCAATTCCTGTTTATTCTTTTCATTATGCATAGTGAGTAGTTTACTTTACGTTAGTGATGATCTTGAAGCCCTAACCATGACAACTTATTGACTTAATTTTGGGGCTTGGTTTGATCATTATGTTCATCTTGGTGTGTTGAATTACTACTTAAACTGCTATTTTATTGTGTTGTTAGAATTGATCACTTTAATGACATAATTCATGGATGACTTAGCATCAAAAGGTTACATTAAGCAATGATCTTGTAATTCGACTCATGACATTCCTAGATTGCACATCACTTTCTAGGGTTAGTGTAGTGACTCAAATTTCCTTTTGTTCTTAATGCTTCCTTTCGGGCCCAATTGGATAGAAGTTGGTGTACACATCATGCACTTAACATACAAACTAAAAAGGAAGTAAAATATGTGATAGAGCCTTAGACGGACTTTTGCATGGGGACTAGGCCAAGTAATGAACATGATAATTGAACCTTGCAAACCAAATTAGAAAACGTTGTGGTTAGGTGTGGAAATGGACTGCCTTAACTTGCCTTTAATTTGATTTCAATCCTTTGTCCGTGTCCTATTTAGTGTGTGTCCTATTTAGTGTCTTTGTTTTGAGTCTTGTCAAAGCATATCTACTTAGTGTCTTTATTTTATGTTTTGAGTACCTAACTTGTGAGCTAAGCAATCTATTACCTTGGTTACATTGTTGAGTCAAGTCCTTGTGGGATTCGACCCATGCTTGTACCACTATATTATCTATTGATTAGTGCACATGCTAGGATATTATTGTTAAGATTGGTATTACTTTATTGTTGTACTTTTCTTCCAACAATCACCTCACAATCACCACCATCGCCGCCACCCCCATCACCACCAACACCTCCACCTCCAACCCATAACCGCCACTGTTGACGCCACCCCCACCACCTCCTCCACCCCACAACCACAATCGTCGCCGCCACCCCGACAACCACCTTTTCCACCCCATCACACTACCATTGTCTCTACTATTACTATTCCCACAATCGTCATCTCAAAATTTATATTTGGAAATCATTGTCTAATGCGTATTTACTCTTTTTTTAATTTTATATATTTGTACCAAACAAGTTTTTCCTTTTTCATTCTTACAAAATCATATTCAGAGTAAACTACCAAACGCATCTTCAAATATTAAATACACAAAATTCTATTTTGTTTTACAAAACAATATTTCAAAAATTATTTTGCAAAACGATACCAAACGGGCCTTAAATCTCTCTTTTTCGAGTAACAAATTAAACTCACATTACTAGATCTAGTTTAGATATAACTCTTCTACTTTATTCCGTTTGGAATTTTCAAACAAATCGATGATTGAAGTGGCCAAAGCAAAGAATAAGTTCATAATTTATTATCTCCCTCCTCCGTAGACCTCCATGATTTTCGCTTCCAAAAAAAAAAAAATAATGAAATGACGAGGCTATGGTAATACTATGATTTTTTGGTTTAGTATATATAGTTGGCCAAGTTGGACCATATTTGTAAATAAGGGATAGTTGAGTTTAGTTTGGAATGGCTTTTAAGAAAGTGAGCATTTGCTCTACAGTGGTGTTTCAGGCTCTACAGGCTCTCCTTTTTTTTTTTTTTTTATGGTTTCTATTAAAGTATTTCTGTCTTTAGTTCTCTTCAGTTCCGTTAAAAGATAGAGTACTAATCCAAAGACTTCAAATGTGCAGCTGCAAATGGGCAAATTGCAGACATTATTTGAAGTTTTTCGTGTCCTTTTTTCCAATTGATTTAATCCAGCAAGCCTAAAAGACTTGGTGCCTATCCTTGTATTGTGGCATCAATCAAGCGAGAAAGATTTCCATTCCACCAACTCAATATTCCAAGCCTTTTATGGCATATATGTTCACTGATCCATAGTCAAACAAGAAGTTTAATTTCACCGATAGCTAGTAAAAACAGTTAAAATTCAACTACTCATTTTGTTCTTCTCCAAAAACAGTGGTAATTCCAGAAGCTGACTCCTCTTTTCCAAGAAGAAATGGTCTTAGGTGGTGATGGTTGACCCAGGATTGTGAAATTGAGCTTAAACTTGTGAATAATATACACTATTTTGATTTATGGACCATGAAGAAAAAAGAACGCCGTTTTAAATATGGTGTACCTAGTTTTCAAACGAATAGGGAAATAAGGTCAAATGTTGAACAATTCAAAACCTGACTAGTCATATACCATTTTGCTTACCATCACAGTTGGTGTTTCAAATTTTCCTACTCCTACATAGTGCATACTATACATCTACATCTGCTTCAAATTTGCCATGGCCTCAAGAGAAGCAAAAGAAATTTTAGTAACAAATGCTTAAAAGTTCACAGTAGAAGAAAATGACTGGGCAAGACAACAAGTAGACAAATTATGTAATTAAATTTCACAAATTTTGCCCTAACTATGTCATGACTCATGACTCATGAGAATGAATGATTGAATCCAAGATGGTGTCAATTCACACAAAAAGCATAGAACCAAAAGAATTTCTTTTTGTTTGTATAAAGTTTCCTTTTCAAATTCACAATCCAAAAAATGAGATCCAACTAAGTAGGCACTAAGTTGGGAATACAATGAAGAAGATTAAGAGTGATGATTCAACAAGGCATGATGTGTATGGTCTTGGTGTCATACCTCAAACCCAACCCCAACCCAACACTCAAAACTTTAATCAAATCCCCACACATCCTCCTCACAAAATGCGCCTCACCATACCCACTCTGCATCACCAACAACACCTTCGCCACCCCATTGCTCCCCACCACACTCTCCCTAGCCTTCTTATCCCCCAACATACAGCACACACTCCATAGCACCGCCACGCCGTCCTCCGTCGCCGATCTCGACACCTTCATCAGCCTCTCCGCCACCGCCCCCGCACATTTCCCCTCGCCGCTGATAGCGGACCGCCCCTCCGCACACGTGGCAATCGTCGACAGAAGCTTTAACGACTTTTCCGCCAGGGAAATGCTGGTGTCCGGATTTAAGAGCGTTGAGGTTACGACTCGGACGAGTCCGAACCGGACGAGTTCTGCCTTGATTGAACGAGTCACGGATAGGGATGTTAAGCACGACAAAACGGCAACGTATACGGTCTGGTCGGTTTCTGAGCTCAGTAGATCGTTTAGAACAGACAATAAACCTTCTTTCTCTGCGATCAGGCGTTTCGACTCGGCGTCGAGTGCGATCGAATCCAAAACCCTGACGGATTCGATCTTGGAGCTGAGGCTTCCTTTCTGCAAGAGGAATTGAATCGAAGAGAGGCAATTGCGGTTGCTTTTCGTAATCATTTGGCTTAATTGTTCGCTGACTCCAGTCTGAGCCAAAATCAAATCCAAAACCCTAATTGCCGATTCCAGAACCTCGATTTCGGCGCCTTCTCTGTTCAGAACCCCAGCAATGGCGGAAACTAAACCGTTGAAATTCGCCAGGAACCGCCGATTCTCGTCGCTAGCTCTGGCGAAAGCGACCATCTTGGACAAGGAATGAAGGAGATTTTGATTGAATTTCTCGTTCTCGGTCTGGAGATATTGGACGAGGGAGGTGAGCTGTTGCGATGACAGAGAAGGAGAAGAGGCCGGGGAAGCAGGGCCGTGAGACTGGGCCCAGAGGTTGATCAGACGGCGGAGAGTGAGGTTAGGGACGAAATCCTTGGACTGGAGGATTTGCATGGTGGCGGGACAGGTATCGTGGCCGGATTCGAGCCAGTGCTGGATGCTGGTGCGGTCGTATGTGACGCCTGTGGAGAGGCTGACGGGAGACCTCATGACGTCCATTGAGATTGGACACCGGAAAAGGCTCGGAACAGTTATGTATAGTTCATCCCTCACCATTTTCTGATTTCGGTGGCGACGATCTTGCTCGCTCTCCGAGTCTTTTGGTGTTAAAAGTCCAGACAATTTTGAGTGTTGAGAGAATGGGAGGTTGTAGGTGTTTTTGAAGAAGAAGGTGACGTCGTCGTTTTGGACTTGGTGTGTGTAAACGGTCGTTGGTCAAATGTGGGGCTGTGTTGCTTAGTTAAGATTGAGTTTGTTTCCGCGTAAAATAGGGGCAAATAGAGTAAGAAAATATGGACCCAAAAATAAATATAACAATTTTCAAACTTACTTGCAAGGAAAAGATTTAAAAACGAACGGCCTGATTTCCTTTAGTTTTTTTGTAGATTGCTTGAGTAAACTTCACATGCAATTCTCGTCAGAAAAGAAAGAAGAAGACATAATTAAACATAATTTATTATATCTTACTTTTATTATTTGAAAAAAATTGGAGATACTCCAAGTACATATCTATTCTATATAGGCTTAAATGTTAGTATCCTCCCTAACTAGTACTCATTAATTATAGTATTGTTCATGGACTTCAAATTTTCTTAGTCATGGTCCTTTGAATTATGTTACTAACTTGAATTCATCGTCAATTTTGTCAATTTTTGTATTATAAGAAATTTCATATTTTACGCACTTAGCTAATTTTAAAATGATATGTGTACTTTTTTTCAGACGGAAGAACCTCAATTTGTTATATTCAAAGTAAGTAAAAGCTTCCTAAATTTTTTCTGTAAATAAAATTGAATATAAAAAGAAAATAGGTATCTGTTTAGGTTGGTAACTCACCCATGCATTGGGAGGGAGCTTAGCTTAACGGTGCTAAAAGTATAACCAAAACCTAGAAACAAGACTACACCTCTACTTTTAATTTTGATAGAATAACTGCCAAGGCAGGTTTATTCACATCAATCATATATAATAATTTTGAAATTTAGGGATGAAATTATACGTATACCCATAAATCCAAGTTGTAGTGCTTCAATAAAGCTAGGTTGTTTTTTTTTCAATACACCCAATTCAAAATGAAAATATATAAAAGTTTAATTTTTTTTTTTTGGAATCATATACAAGTTTAATTATATATGCAAGTAGTTCTTACGTGATAAACGTTATAATGTATGATACGATTGAGTCAAAGCGAGAAGGTCAATAAATGGAAATATGTAAGGTCTGGTTTGTGTCATTATGTACGACTCTGTGTGAAGGGTGGTCCAGTCCACAAACGTGACGTGGAACACGGGACACAATTAGCTATTTAGCAGAGAAGATTGAGGACGTTGCTTTGAATTGAATTTTCTTAAACGCAAATCTGACCGTCAAATGTAGGGCACTCGTGTGGGGCTAAGACTATGAAAAATCATATTTATTGCTCATTAAATTATATGTTTAATATAAGTTTATTTTTATGATTTAGTGGTATTCTTTTTTATATATGATATGAATAGTTTTGGTTTTGTTTTTTGTCGGTCGATATCGATATATAATGTGTATATATATATATATATAATATAATTCCCTCCTCTAATATATCATTGTATAAAAAAAATTATAAGTTGATTTAATTTGTATTGGTGGACCTTATCTATTTTAATTATTGATTTACAATAAAGAAATGATATTTGAACCATGTTAATTAATCATATCAATTGGACCATCTGATGTAACAAGTAATGAATGATGTTATTTCAATAAATTAAAGTACTTTGTATTTATTTTTTGTAGTAAATAGAATGTCACATCAGATATGACATTAAATATGATCAATTTAGCATGTCTAAATAATATAACTCTTTACAATATGATCCACATATAAATATACCCATCTTCCTCAAGAAAGTAGCCATATTACTCAATTGAAGTAAAATGTTCCATATTACTCTATTAATAAAAAGTATTCATATTACTCTATTAAAAAAATAAGTACCCATGTACTTATCTTAAGCATTACAAAAGTAACCATGAACAAAGTATTAAAAAGCAAAGTCCAGAAATTGAATTTCGTGTTTAAAAAAGTTTTTTTTTTAATTTTTATAAAGATGATATTTCACTATATCATATAAAAAAAAAAAGTACAAACATACCATCAAAATCAAATTATGACGGGGATGAGTCCCTTCCTTTTCAGGTTAGGGTTAGGGTTTTTCTGAGCAAATAGTATGTGAGGCAGGTGGTGGCGCTTGGGTGTCTATGTGCTTTTTGGTCAGAAATTTCGATGTTGGTTGCTGGGGTTTCTGTGGAGTCCGATGGCAACGATTAAGGGTATTGTGTCGTCTCTTGAAACGGGTATAGCCATTAATGTGTAGGAGGCGACGAAAATTTTGGTGTGCGAGGAGGTGGAAACGACTGTGCCCTCTCGATTTCTGGTGGTTGGAAGGCTGCTTACCTCAAAGGCCTACCATCGAGAAGTGCTGGTGGGGACAATGAAATCTATTTGACATCTAAGGGACGATTTTGCTATGATGCCAGTGGATGATAATGGGAGACTATTGTTTTCCTTCAAGAGTGAGTTTGACAGACGCAAAGTATTGAGATGGGCACCTTAGACGTTCAACCGGGCTTTGTTGCCGTTGGCAACAACGGATGGATGAGTGGAGGTAGGAGAGGTTTGTCTGGATTTCTAGGAATTTTGGGTTCGGATAAGGAAGGTGCTGCCAGTACATTTGACGGAAGCCTTGGCTCGGAAAATTGGAGGGCCTAAGGGAGGTTTGTGGCGGTTGCTAAGGGATTGAACGGCGACTGTCTTGGGTGTTTTTTACGAATCAGGGTGGCTTTGGATGTGACACTTCCATTGTAGTGTTTCGTGACCCTCATGCTTTTCAGGGAGGAATCAGTGAAACAATACGAGATTGAATACGAGAGGTTGCTGTTTTTCTACTTGTTTTGTGGCCGTTTAACACATGTGGGTTTGTCATTTCGTTCACTGATGAACATAGCTGAAGTGAACTCTTTGGACGACACCGAACAATGGCCAAAGATGTATACATCATCAATTCAAAGAGCAGCTTGCAAGGGAAGGTTTTTGGCATTGGGGCCATGGCGAGGGCTGTGCGGCAGATAGGCTGCCGTCTCCAAATAGATTAGGGGTGATTCGTACGAGAGCTGAGGCGGATATGGAGGATTTGGGGACTGCTGATTCTTCGATAGGGATGGGTGTGATTAATAGACATAAAACGATTGAGGGCCAGTCAACAGTGGGGAAGGCAGTGGGAGGAAAACTGGTAACGAAGTTTGGGCCTAGACAGGGGCAGCCTATAAATCTTGATTCTGGGATTGGACTTGGTAGTCGTGAGTAAATGGTTCCATCTCAGGAAGTGTGAGACAACATGAGAGGGCTAAAAACTATTAGGGACGATACATAAATGGAGGCAGGCCGAGGAGAGGGGACTCAGGCAGTGCAGGGTCCAGACATAGTAGTGGCGGAAGTAGGGGAAAGAGCTGCTGAAGTTAAAACAATGACGCAGTCGAGAAATGGGTGGCACCGGGGATTTCAGGTGAGGGGTTCCTGGCTCAAATTAAGCCCCCAAAAAGAAGGTGACTAAGAGGTATACCCAAAACCCTACCAGAGAGTTACGATCAAGCTCGAGCCTACGAGCATGTTGGAATGATGGTTCTTCATTGGTAGGAGCCACGCACGTGATGGGGTCACTGACCCAGCATGAGAAATGAGTATATTATGTTGGAACATCCGTGGATTGGACAATCCACGGACCTTGCGAGCCTTGAAGCATTTCATCAAGCTGAAGAAGCCCAGTTTGGTTTTTCTGATGGAAACGAGGAAGTCAGTGAGGCAGATGGATGTGGTTAAGAGGGCGCTTCGAGTGTAGGGAGGATTCTGTGTGGAAAAAGTCAGTTATGGGGGAGGACTAACACTTCTGTGGATGACCAGAGTACATGTAACTATTAGAACTTTCTCGGTGGGCCATATTGACGCATGGGTTGGGGGTGTGGGGGAAAATAATTTCCGTTTCACTAGTTTCTATGGAAATCCTGAAACCCACCATAGTCACTTTTCTTGGGAGCTCCTTAGAAAACTTGGCAGCGTGGCAGATGAGCTATGGGTCGTATGAGGGGACTTTAATGAAGTGGTGGAGGCAGGCGAGTATGAAGGGCGCATAAGATGGCCATCGACTCAGATGAGGCACTTTGGCGAGGCTTTGACTGATTGTGGTTTATCGACAATTGAGAGTAAGGGGAACAAATTTACTTGGTCTAATAGGTGGAGTGGGGATGGGAGGGTGAAGGTGCGTCATGAAAGAGCAGTGGCGAATGGGGACTTTTTGCAGGCTCATCCCACGACGATAGTACACCATATGAACTCCTGGGTGTCTGGTCACTTACCTATCTTAATTAGGCTTCAGGTTGTCACACAGTGGAGGAAACAATGAAGATTCTTTTTTGAGGAGGCCTAGCTCCAACGAGAAGGCTGTAAGGAAGTCCTTGATCAGGTTTGTGGCTCACAAGAGGCGTCATTGTTGAAAAAATTGGAAGGCTGCCAGAAAACACTGTCATCATGGAACTATCCTATTGTGGGCTCTTTACCTGCAAGGATTCGAAATTTACAGAGCAGATTGGAGGGGCTGCGGGACCTAAACCCTACTGACCAGGAGCTTAATCTACAGGGACAATTGTCAATTAAGTCGTACTCACTTTTAGGCCAGGAGGAGATGATTTGGAAGCAACGGTCAAGAGTGTCGTGGTTGCGTTTTGGAGACCAGAATACAAAGTTTTTCCATGAGACAACTAAGCAAAGGGGAAGATGGAACTCGATACAGGGGGTTCTCGACCAACATGGCAACTGGCAAACAAATGGGGAGATGATTGGAGGGATATTTGATGTTTATTTCCAAACCCTTTTCAGTTATAACAGGCAAGGGGATTTTTCACAAGTTTGGATACAGTTTCGACAAAGATAATCGTGAGCCAAAATCTGAGTCTGACTAGGGTTTTTACCCGTGATGAAGTAAATCAAACTCTTTTCAGTATGTGTCCGACAAAGGCCCCGGGAGTGGATAGATTGCCTACATTATTTTACCAACAATTCTAGGAAACCGTGGGTGATGAGGTGGTTATGCTATGTCTGTCAGTGCTTAACAAGGGGGCTATCGTGGAGGAGATGAACCACACGCTGATTACTTTAATCCCAAAGGTGGACCGGCCTACTAGGGTCACGGACTTTCGGTCTATCAGCTTGTGTAGAGTCATATACAAGATTATCTGCAAAACGATTGTCAACCAAATGAAGAGAGTAATGCCAGGTATCATATCAGATTATCAGAGTGCTTTTGTTCATTCCCGCCTTATAACTGATAATATTCTTGCTATGTTTGAGTGTATTCATGCAATTAGGAGGAGGGGGTCTTCGGATTTGAAAAAAATGATCTTGAAATTGGATATGTCGAAAGTGTATGATCGTGTGGAATGGGGTTTTCTAGAAGCGATGATGCGGAAGTTGGGTTTCATGATAGATGGGTGAACTTAGTTATGAATTGTATCTCTATAGTGACGTACTTAGTGCAAATCAGAGGCCAACCGGTGGGGCTAATCAAACCACATCGTGGATTAAGGAAGGGTGACCCCCTCTCGCCTTATCTATTCCTTACATGTACTAAGGGCTTGTCAACCCTTCTGGCTCAGGTACAAAACATGAGGCTCATGCATGGGGTTTCAGTTGCCTCCGAGGCACCGACTATATCTCATTTGTTTTTGCTGATGACAATTTATTGTTTTGTAATGCACAATTGAGAAAGTGCCAATACTTATTGCAACTTCTGAAGATGTATGAGGAGGCATCCGAGCAGTTGACAAATTTTGATAAGACAGGGGCATCATTTAGTCCACAAACTAACTCGGTTATGAAACGCTTCATATCCAACATGTTGTTAGTTAAAGTTGTGGAATTCCATGAAAGTTATTTGGGGCTACCTACTATACCTACACGCAGTAAAAGTGTGATGCTTAGGAAAGTTGAGGAGAAGCTGAGCGACCATTTATAGGAATGGAAGTCCAACCTGCTATATGATGATGGGAAGGAGGTGCTAATAAAATATGTGGCCTAGGCTCTTCCTACCTATACGATGGGAGTGTTTCAACTTCCTAAGGCTCTCTGTCACGAGTTGTTGGCCTTGATTGCAAAGTTATGGTGGAGCAAATCCGGGAAGAGAAGTATTCACTAGTTAAATTGGAAGAGGTTGTACAAACCAAAGCAGATGGCAGGATTGGGGTTTAAAGATTTCGAAGCTTTTAATAAAGCTATGGTTGCAAAGGAAGCTTGGAGAATACTGGAAAATCTTGATTCTCTGGTGAGTAAAATTCTTAGAGCCCGTTATTTTCCTGATGGTAATTTTATGAGGGCTGGTCTTGGGGAGTCCCCATAACTTGTGTGGAGATCCATTATTTGGGGGAGGGAAGTGCTGGAGAAGGGAATGGTGTGGAGGATTGGTCAGGGTACGGATATACGTGTTTTCTATGACAAATGGATATCCAAACCAGTCACTTTCAAACCCATTCTCAATATGCTTTTGCCTATTAATGCTGAGGTGTCGGAGTTGATCACTAGTGACCAGAAGTGGAATTTGGATATCCTTAATGCAAGTTTCTGCCCTGAGCATGTCAGTGCCATCTGTTTTATTCCTTTGGCGGAGTTGGGTCGAATTTGGGATGGGATGTAATGGCACTATACAAAGAATGGGAAAAACTCTGTGAAAAAAATGGGTATTTTGTGGCGTTGGGGCAAGTGGATGAGGTGGTACATGATGGGGTTGGGAGCTCTCATAAAAACAAGCAAAGGGCTTTCTGGAAAACTCTTTGGAACCTAGTGGTACCAACCAAACTCAAAGTCTTTCTTTGGAGAGCTTGTCATGAGATCCTGCCTACGGCAGGAAATCTGGCCAAAAAGAAAATCATACAATCGCCCCTATGTGGTATGTGTGGAAAAAAGCTTGACGATGCCTACCATGCTCTTTGGGGTTGTAAGTGAAGACATCAAGTGTGGAGTTTGACGCTAATCCCATTTGACAAGCTTCCAATTTCTGGATGTTTTGCTGACTTATTGGAGTGTGCATTTGAAGTTCTAAAACTTGATGAATTAGAATTATTTGTTTACCTTGTTTGGCAGGGATGGAATGAAAGAAACGATGTGTTACATGGAAGATGCCCTAGTGATCCATTGCAATCTTTGGAACGTACGTTGGCGGCACATGCGGAATTTGCAGGCCAAAACCAAGTGCTAAAACCTATGAGAAGACAGCAGCAAGTTAAGTAAAGGAAGCCAAGGGAGGTGGTGCTCAAGCTGAACTGTGACGGAGCAGTCCCCAAGGATAGTCAACAGTGAGGTCTGGGAGGTGTGTTTCGAAACTATTTTGGGGAATTTGTGGCAGGGTTCAACGCTGGAGGACCGATGGGTCTAGGGGTGCTTGATACTGAACTTGCGGCAGTGAAAGAAGGCATACGGTTGGCTCATCACCTGGGTTTGGCCGTGACTGGTGTTGAGTCAGACATCAAGGCAGCAATTGATCTGCTGCAAGGTGGGACTGAGAGGTGGACATCAACTAGTCATTTAGTGTAGGATTGCTGGCGGTTGATGGAGCAGCTAAATATCACGAGGGTTGCGATTGCTTATGCTCAAAGGCAAGACAATAGGGCCTCCCACGGCTTGGCTCAAGAAGAACAGCAGCTGCAGATTACATGGTTGTTGCTTCCACCTGCGCCTCCATGGCTAGATCTGGATGACATTGTATTTAAACTAGTCTCATTGCATTGATTGTGGATGGGGTGGGATACTCTTTTTCCCTTACCGGATTTTCCTCGACACTCGGGTTTTAATGAGGCCCCTGTTTTACTTTTACCCTAAATGTTCTACGGATTATACTGCTTTCCTATTATGAATGAATCCATTATATTTTGATAAAAAAAAAAAAATAAGTTATGACAATAAGACTTAGAAGTCAATACTAACAGGGACAAAAACTACAGAAACAACGAAAAATCCACCTCACTAAAATTATACAAAATTACAAACCAAGCCCAAAACAACCAAAACCCTACTAGCACCTATAACCATAAACAAATTACTTTCACTAAAAAAAAATAGTCACCACCTTCAAATGCATCATATTTGGTATTGAAGAACCTGTAGAGCATAGAAGGATATGAGGAATGCTTAATCTCCAGCGATCCAAGTGCGCATAAAAGCGAATAAAGGACCAAAAGTCCTTATCTAACTACTGTGACGAAAACGAATGAGAGATATTGCGGCAAACTCCTCTAACAGCAAGGTAAAATAAGATATAGGGAAAAATATGCGTTTTAAATGAATATTTTGAGTAAGGGGATGGATTGAAAAATAACAAAAAAAACAATGATGTCCACTAAAATCTGAGCATAGCTCCAACAGTAAGGTAGAACAAGATATAGTAAAAAAAGATACATTTTAAAAGAAGATTTTGAGTAAGGGGATGGATTGAAAAATAGCAAAATAACAATGATAGAGAACTAAAATCAGAGCATAGCTCAAACCAAACAGTCACCGCAAATGACTCTTATTATTATTACAAAGAAAAAAAGAAAACTATAGTGGGGAGGAGGGAAAAAGATGATATTCTCCCTCCTCCCTCTTGATGTGCTTTTTCTTTGAAATTGAGAGGAGAGAAACTGGAGGCTAGGAATTGTTTTTGCTAGCTCCGTGCTTAAAAAAAGTTGTATCCATATAAATATTATTTTTCTCTATTAATTGGCTCCATTATAAATTAATATTAATTTAATAAGTTCATATAGGTTGATAAGATTTATTATTTAAATTTAAAAATGATAATTAGTGGCTTAATTTATGAAGTTGAAGTTACATAAAATATATAATTTTAATCAAATAATACAAAAAATTGAAATTAATGTCCACCAATCAAAATATTTGATTGACGTGGGAGGTAATCATAATTTCTCCCTTTTCAAACACACAAAAATAGATGTATTTTTTTTTTATATAATGATATTAAGAGTGAGTGATTACAATATAAATATTGAGTATCGACCTCGTCATTTATGAGACTCAAACTTGAGACCTCTTTCATAACGTGTGGAGATGAATATCAGTAACCTATAAGACTAAGTGTGCACAAAATAGATGTAAAATATTTTACAACCAAGAACAACCCAACCCAACTAACCAAAAATACTCACTGTGGCGAATTCACAGAGAGGCATCTCGTTAAGAACCTTATTATTTAATAAGTTCACATAGGTTGATAAGATTTATGTTTTTATAATTCTTTATTGTATTGGTATGAAATATATTCTTTTTATACATATGTTTATACAACACTTACCTAAGAGCACATTTGGATGAGGAACTTCAAAATTTCATGAAACATGAATACTAATTGTGGTCTATATTTGTAAAGTGTATTTTCTTATACAAAATTTGTTGACCCTTTAAATCTTGACCCTTATGGGAGAATTTTCTGAATCCTCCACGGAATACCCATATTCATCACATTTGAAATTTCAACAATGCTCTGAATATATATATATATATATATATATATATATAGGGCAGATCGGTGGCACCACAATTTTGTCACAACTATTGGCACAACTTTTGAACCCTTAAATCAATATGCTTTTAATTATTAAGATTTATTTGATTTGTCTTTTAAATTTTATTTATTTAAGTAATTATCTCCTTGAAAACAAAATTTAATTAAAATTTTACTCTCTCTCTCTCCTCCCTCATTAATTATTTCTCATTAATTCTCTCCATTTCTCATTTAACTCTTTCTTCTCTCATCTTCATCTTCCTCCTTTATGCATTTGAACTTTCTTATATCTTCTTCTTCTCCGTTAGTCCTCCAATGCAATCTCTTCGGTTTTTCTTTTTTTTCTTTTTAAAGTTCTTCTTCATTTTAGTAATCGAATGATAAGTGACTCTATTGTACAAAAATAATCTTGCATTTTTCTTATTTTCAGACTCAAAGCTTTTAATTTTCCTATAAATAATTTGAAAAATCCCGCAGAAATTTTGTTTACAAAAAGCTTGGCAACATGTACTTAAAATAATTGCTTTTAGGAAGAAATTAAAATCATCATAAGCAATTTGTCTTTGACTTAAGCATGATGGATGGCCCTTGAACTTGTAATAGTATCTTCTGTAATTAAAATCATCAGTAGTAGCGAATATCAATTGGTAAGTCTATCGATACATGATGGATGGGCCTTGAACATGAAAACCTAAGTAAGGGATTAACGGGTAGATTGAACCGAAGAGATAGAATTAGGTAGATCATCAAGAGATGGATCGAACTGAAGAAGTCAATTAAACTAGGAAAAAGTTGAGGAACAAATTATAGGATCCCTCCCGAATTTTCTCTCGAAATTCGTGAGAAGTCCTGTTCTAATCTGACAACACATAAAACCTCAAAATAATTCCTTCATTATTCCGACAAAAACTTTTTAACAATTCTTTTGAAAATTTGGCAGAATTCCCTGTAAAATTAATCAACCTACCTTCCACCTATAAGATGAAGGATTCAAAACTAAACTAAGAGGATGTTTATAAAATGTCTAAAACCTAATAAGATGTTTGTGAAAACACAAAAAATCTGAAATGATGTTTATGTCAATAACTCGTACTATTATATAATCTTTTCTTCCAAGTCTTCTCTGCTGACTTTTGAGACGATAGGACCAAAGACAAAGCCTCCCTTAGTCTCTTGTATTATAGAGCTGTTTTTTCTATTTTATATTCTTGACGTATAATGTGAACAAGACTATGGATACATAAGTAATATAACTTTCTAGATGGGTTCAAAAATTCAAATCATGATTG
Source organism: Oemleria cerasiformis (assembly GCA_037349345.1). NCBI lineage: Eukaryota > Viridiplantae > Streptophyta > Magnoliopsida > Rosales > Rosaceae > Oemleria > Oemleria cerasiformis. The sequence goes on from JAZGTL010000016.1 coordinate 5,633,099, forward strand.
TTTAGTATAAGGCTGGGTAGAAGAGGAATGCAACACGACATAGTCAATATATCAGATTAATATTGAACATAATTAATTATAATTTAATATTGAACATGATTAATTATAATTTAATATTGAACATGATTAATTATAATTTAATATTGAACATGATTAATTATAATTTAATATTGAACATGATTAATTATAATTTAATATTGAACATGATTAATTATAATTTAATATTGAACATGATTAATTATAATTTAATATTGAACATGATTAGTGAATAAGTTGTGGTGTTCTCTTAGTAGAAGGGCCTTTGCATGAGCCATGTGTTTTGTGTAGCCTTGTACAAGTTAACAAAGTAAGAAAATAAAATATTTATTAGATTGGAAAATAGTCGTTGATTAGGTAGGGTATGCTGTTCATATAAAATCCAAACCCAAATCGCAATGACCATGGAGCCAAAAATCTTATGAAGGAATATGCAAGGTTTCAAATTCCCAATAAGAGATTCTCTCGTGATATATATAACAGAAATATATTGAATTACTGATCATACTGTCCTCGTTTTTCAAAGTTCTATTATCATAAAGCTATAGTTGAAAAGATATTTTGTTTTTAGAATTCGTTAGATGTTGGTGTAATTTTCAAGATTTAAAGGAATGTGAATTGGATCTTAATCACCTCTCACCCCTTTCCAAAAACACTCTCACCTCTCTCTAAAGCCCAAACACCCCAGCCGGCCCTAGATCTGGAGGTGGGGGGGCTTCACCAGATTTCCACCCAAGGGGCTCATGTAAGCCCATCGAGAGACTTGTGAGGTGGACAAGAAGCATCAACAAAAGTAGGAGGTTGTTACATATGAACTTCTTCCTAAAGAGAACCATGCAAAAAGGCATTACTAACATCCAGTTGGTTTAAAAACCAGTTATAAGAGACAACAAGAGAGAGAGAGCAGAATTCTGATAGTGGCAGGTTTAGCTACTGGGCTGAAGTTTCCGTGTAGTCTAAGCCAGTCTGTTGATGAAACCCCTTGGCAACTAATCTGGTCTTGTATCCCTCAATAGAACCATCAAGTCTTCCTCTTGATTCTAAAAACCCATTTGCAGCTGATCATATTCTGAGATGCAGTGGAAGGAACCAAACTCCAAGTCCCAGTTTGTATAAGAGCATCATATTTTGATTGCTGCCAATGTGGATACTTAGAAGCTTGAGCATAAGTAGAGGGAACAAACGATTCTGGAGATGTCAAAGTAGAGGATAATGCATGCTTAATGGCAGTAAGAGCTTTCCTTTTAAAAATCCAAGATTTGGATCTTGTCTGCATTGGATAAGTAGAAACAACTGGAGGCTGGGCAATAGGTTGAACAGAAGCAGAAGCATTACTAGTATCAATGGGAGGAATAGAAGGAGAAGGGGCAGGAGTAGGAGCTGGAAGAGAATAATGGGAAGAAGAATCAAGACTAAGAGAGGCAACATGAGGAGAAACAAAAACAGAACGAGATGAAGAAACTGGAAACGTTAATGAAAAAGTTTGGACAGAAGATGGAATGGAGGAGACAAAATCAGAAGTTGACGGAATAGAGTAAGATGGAAAGGCTGCTTCACTAAAAATGACATGTTGTGAGATATAAACTCAACCAGAAGAATGATCAAGACATATGTAGCCTTTATATTGCAAGCTATAACCCAAAAAAACACAAGCTTGACTCTTTGGATCAAGCATAAAATGAACATAAGGGTTAAGCTAGGGAAAACACAAGCATCCAAAAACTCTCAATTTTGTATAATCAGGGGGTTTCTGATATAGTTTTTGGGCTAATTGAGGTACATGAAGGACATTGTTGAGCAGAAAATTACGATCGTAAATACGTAAAATAAGCATAGCCAGAGTGAGAAATTGGCAAACATTTACCATCATCAATGAAGACCTAAACAGGGCCATTGTAAGGAGCTGAGTGATAAAGAGTTGAATAATCCCCGTCATGTGAGAAGTGTCACCAGTATCAGCAATCCATAGCGCAGAAGACGTAGCAGCTTTGCAGCAACCATGGCAGTGAGGCGAGCAAGAGGAATATGACCAGCAAAGGTATGATTCATACTATTGTGGCCATCAATGGCCAAATGACCAGGAGCTCCACAAATTTAACACACACTACAGACACCAGAGAGAGAGAGAAATCAATATTTGAGCAGCCGGAATGTGTAATAGAACCACTAGAGTAGGAATTGGGGCGAAAATGACCAGAGGAAGGTGATGGAGCTCGGTTGGAAAAGTTAAGGGTGCGACCGCCTCCAAAATTAAGATTAGAGCCTTGATATCCACAATTGGAGCCAAGATTACGCCCAAATGAACGATGATTGGAGAGAGCAAGAGCCTGATTCGCTGGTGGAGTAGGAAGAAGACTAAAAGAAGAAATTCCAATAACAAACCCATGAAAAGGTTTAGTCGCAAAACTAGACCAAATCTTCTTCCGGGCCATCTGAATCTCCTTGTTGATAAGCAGACCATGAAGCTCATCAATGAGGTCGACAAGCCACAAAGCTCAACAGAATCCACAAACGACTTGAAATCAGATGAAGGCCATTAAGAATGATGGCGATCAAGTCAGAGTTTGCCATAGGCGCACCAGTAGAGCGAGAGAGTTCGAGAGTTGTTTAATCTCTTGCAAGTAAGTAGAGATAGAGGACGATCCTTCTGCATCGATTGAAGGCGAGCGCGAAGAAGATGAATGTGCGAGCGAGACACGCCAGCAAATTGACACTCGAGATTCAACCAAAGCTCACTAGCAGATTCAATACCAACCGTGAAAGAGATGAGATCGTCAGAGAGAGTCGAAATCAACCAGATGATAATGTTCTGATATTTCTCGTACCAGGCTTCATAGGCAGGATTCGGAGCAGTAACATTGCTATAGTCATCGAGCAATAATTGAGGAGGTTTTGGTTCAGATCCATCAACAATTCCTTGGTTCAAATCCATCAACAATTCCTTGCAAGCGATAACGCCGAAAAATAGGTGCAAACAACGAACGCCAAAGCAGGTAATTGTCACGCTTAAGCTTGATAGGCACCATGCTTAAAATGTTTTGAACAGTGAGATAAGCCATGTAATTGGAAGAAGAAATCAGGAGGTTTTGGATCGGAGGGGTTAAGAATGAAGAATCAGACGAATTTGCAGCTGAAGAAGCCATGCTAAAGTAGAGAATTGAAGAAAGTTGGCAAGAAGCCATGCTAAAGGTCTGCGAAAATACTGATTACTCGTTAACTCAATAATTTATGTACAACACTTTATATACAACTGTCAATAATAAAGACATTTCAGCATCTACAAATAAGGAGTAAGTTACCACTAATTAGACTTTGACTAACCAATCAAACTACCCTTTAATATTTACATCTTTAGCTATGTGAGTCTCTTTAAAGATGTCATATTTTTAAGATATAATTATAATAAATATATAAATATACGTATTATAATATAATTAAATAGGGAGATTATTTACATATTCCAACTTTTACATTATGCACTTCTCCTTTTGAATTTGTCCATTGATTTTGTTTTTTATCAACTCAATTTAACCACTAGAATAAAATCAAGGAGTGCATGAGAAGAAAAATTGAGTGTGAAAATCATGTTCCCTACAAATAAAATAATAACACCAGGTGTTAGTTTTGAAATGCACTAAACAATGACGATATATGCGCTTAGAGTAACAATATAGTAAGAGTTCACATGTAGAAGAAGAGAATTCTAGTTGAGCGGGTTGCGTAGTGCATATTCAACTCAAAATAACTAGAAAGAGTGAAAATGCTTAAAATCTTATGTAATGCTCTCTAAGGTTTCAAATTTCGTTGTGAGATTCTCTCACCGTGATCATATATATCATTGTTGTCCTTCCATATTTTTTCCTTTGAGAAACAAAAGAAATTACATAGAGGATTGCAGACTGATCCTTAAACAATTCAAATCAAAATAAAGTCCTAAATTTATAAACTCATCCACTATCATTTGTTTTCCAAGTCAACCGGTCATGAATCTATCTGTAATAATAATTAGTTGCTATATCCAAGTGTTTCCGGTTGGTACTTCTCTAAGTAATTATTTCCAGTTGGTACTTAGAGAAGTACCAACTGGAAACACTTGGATATAGGAAGTAATTATTACAGATAGATTCATGACCAATTGACTAATAATTACTTAGAGAAGTACCAACTGGAAACACTTGGATATAGGAAGTAATTATTATAGATAGATTCATGACCAATTGACTCTATATAGTATATAGAGCAAATTACACTTTAGTACCATGTCTTTTATACTAAATTTCTGAGTTATATTTAACTTTTCAGATCTTGCATTTATGTACCATGAACTCTTAAAAATGTAACAACTGGACTCCACCGTTACCTATTCCTTTAAATAACCTGTTAAGTGATGGGTTTCTCTCTTTCTTCTTCCTTCTTCTATCTTTTTCTTTCTTCTTCTTCTTTCTTCTTTTTTCTTCTTTCTTCATCTCCTACTTCTTCATTTCCTTCTTCTCCTTCTTCTTCTTCTTCTTCTTCTTCTTCTTCTTTGATTTTTTTTTTCAAGAATCCCTATAATTTCCGGAAAAATATGAGTTTTTCGTCACTAAAGGCTAAAGACACCTTTAGTGACAAAATTTCTTATGAACAGCGTTGTAAAAAATAGATTTTGCGACGCTGTTCATCATGAATTTCTTCACTAAAGGTGTTTCAGCCTTTAGTGACGAAAAACTTACTATTTTTCTTAGAAATCTTTGAAGAAAAAATCAGAGAAAAAGAAGAAAGGAGAAAGAAGAAGAAAAAAGAAGAAGAAAGAAGAAGAAGAAGAAGAAGAAGAAGAAGAAGAAGAAGAAAGAAGAAGGCAGATGAAGGAAGAATGTAACGACGCAGAAATTTAATTAATGAATTTTCGTAAATTATTTTGCAAAAAGACGAAATTACCCTTGGTTGTTAAGGGGCGTAAAAATCAATTTTTGTTTCGAGACATTTTTGGATGTGTTTCGAATACCGTTACGTAGGACTCGAACTCACGAGTTCGTAGACAGGCGGCACGCGGAAAACGGAGTTCGTGTGAGAGGGTTGTGGTTCTAGAATGTTCAGGGGCATTTCGGTAATTTGGACTTGGGTAGATATTTTAACCCCCAATCAGATCAGATCTTCATCATTTTCACCTATATCTCTCCGGACTCACCCCGAACCCGTGTGATCAAAACCCAAAAACCCATAATTTTGAACTTCGATTCAAGGCCAGGACACCCATTCTAGTTCCACTAATCGAATTCTCCTCCTTCCCGTGATCACAGACGTACCAACCATCGAAGGAGGCAGCTGCGGGAAACACTGAACCAAGGAAAGGAAAACTGAAACCTTTCGATCGATTTTCCGGCCAACACAGGTATGGGTTTCATGTTTAGAGGTCATTTCTAAGTTCCTGGGTTCGAGTAGATAGATTTAGACGTAAAATTTGTGAAAAACGGTTGAGTTTTCAGAAAGAAAGGAAAACTTCAAGGTGATCCAGAAATGGGGTTTTCAGGCGACGACGGTTGGCGGCGCACGGTGGCGCGGTCATCTTCTCTGGCGACGGTGGACGGCGGTGCACGACGGTGCAACCGTCTTCTCCGATGAGACCCAGGCGACTGGATCAGTCAAGGGAGGTTGACGTGGCATGCCACATCGCATCCACTTGGAGCCACGTGGATGCCACATGGCAGCCACGTGGAGGCCACCTGGAAGCCACGTGGGGACACCTGGCGACCAAGTCAGCACTGAGTCTGGGCCAAGTCAGGCGCGTGGACTGGCCTTCCATCGGCGCGTGGGACCAATTCTCGGGTCACGGTTAAGTAACCTCACGCGTGGGACCAATTCTCAGGAAGTAACCTCACGCGTGTCGACAAGCTTTCGACGTTTCAAATCTGTTGGATTAGGTTTCGGGTTGATCGTACGTTGTTTAGGGGTAGTTTTGGGCGTCCGAAGTTGCTGCATTTTTAGTGCAATGCAAGAGGACCTCCCGGGGTTTAGGGAGGTTGAATGTAGGGTTTTTAATATTAGTTGATAATCCTGATTGTTAATATTTACAGGCGACACTGCTCCGGGAACTTCGGAGGAGCGTACGACTCGAGATTGAGCTTGCTTGGACGTGTGGTGAGTGGACTTTGGTTTTGTAAAGTACAATGCATGCATAAAGGTATTTTGATATAATTTCTTATTACGTATTGTTACTTACTATTTGGTAAATTTCTGGAATTTAGAAATTGTGCTAATAAATTATTACTGGACACGGGTTTTCAATATTTCAGTGAAAGTGATGTTTTAGGATGTGGCCTGGTTTTTGGACTCTATTTTTATGTCTTTTTGACTTGATGGATATTGAGTCCATGATTTTGGGTTTAAACCCAAGCTTGTAATTTTAATGGATTTGGCCATAAACTGGTTTTTCAACGAATTTGGCCTAAGCCAAGAGATAAGGATTTCAAAACATGGATTTTGGTTTTCATTGGATTTTTATCCCCGATGGTCAAGGGTTTCTCCGACTGGCGTCAATGGTCTTTCTCCGCCAGATCGTTGAGGGTTCTCCGACGCTGGTGACGAGGGGTATTTTCTCCAATAGGTCGTTGAGGCTGTCTACGCATAGCACAAGTTTCTGTACAACTCGAGGTATATCGGGTGTGTGGAGGGTATTTCGGGAACAGTAGGATATGTTTTGATATATTTTGTGTCCATGTCGGTTTCCATGATTTAAACTCCTTTGAGGAGAGTTTTCAAAGCAGAATTGTGGACCACGATATGTTTTTCATTATTACGGATTTTCGTGGGTCCAACCAAGTGTTTTAACAAAAGATAAAAATTATGTTGGTTTTCGGATTATCTATATATATTATTTTATGTACAAAGGGATTTTATGCTATGCATGGATGGTTTTATTCGTGGAGGGGAAAAATGTAAGATTTCCTTGGAAAATGATTTCGAAATGATTATTTTTGTCCACTCATAACTTTCGTGTTTTAAATCCCTTCTAGGCTGTTGAGTTGACGTGGGCATAATCCAGAGGCGGAGGCATTAGAATTTCAGCTGCGCAATTACCTAGACTTTCGAGTAGGATATTAAATTCTGTAATTTTTTTGTCCTACCTTGATGCCCTGATAACACTTATGGACTGATTGTAAAATTTCAATTTCATCATTGGATGGTTGATTTTTGTTGGAATTTGGAGTGCTATCTGATCCCTTGTTTGACAGGTGGAAGACGGTTAACCAGTCCTTAGGGGAGATTCTGCAGAAAATTCGGCAGAATTCTCATAATTAATTGTAAGGACTTAAGGGTGTTTTGGGAATTTCTTCAGGTTGTCAGACGGGTGCAGGGTTGTTTCCGAGTTTCGAGGGGAAATTCGGGAAGGGTCCTATCAACTTGGTATCAAAGCGCTAGGTTTAAATTCATGTAGACCGTACACCTAGTGTACAACAGATTTTGGTATTGATGATTTATAATTCTTTTTCAACGTAATGCCTCCTAGACGCGAGCCCCGTCAACGGTTTGGAAATGGTGAGGATACACATGAACCCGTAGTATAGTATGATTTGAGGCAGACCCTGGATCAATTGGGCTGGGCTTTGACTACAGGGCTTATGGGTAGGGCTACTACTGAGGTGTCTTATATTGAGCAAGCCCAGAGGTTGGGGGCGACAATATTTACTGGCGAGTTAGGCCCAGATGATGCGAATGAGTGGATTACCCATTTGGAATGAGTGTTTTCGGTTATGAGGTGCCCTCCGGAGGACAAGGTGCGGTTAGCCACATTCCTTCTAGGTGGTCATGCGTATCATTGGTGGCATGCTTTGGAGCTGTCAGGATGGGATGTCCATGCATTTACCTAGGAAACTTTTCGACAGCGCTTCCTTGAGCAGTTTTACCCTCGATCATACCGGGATGCTAGAGAGGCTGAGTTCTTGCAGCTACAATAGGTGGAGATGACGGTGGCCCAATATGAACATAAATTTCTTGAGTTGGCACGCTTTGTACTGGTTCTGATGGCAACAGAGAGGGATGAGTGCCGTAGATTTGAATATAGGATGAGGAGTCAGGTTCGGGCAGCAGTAACCGTTGTGGCACATACTTCGTTGAGAGCTTTTTCAGATGCCGCAACTAGGGTAGAGTTGAGTTTACTAGTTCAACAACATTTAAGTGGTTCCAGGCGATGACGGTATCGCTGGACTTTCGGAGGCTCTAGTCAAGGACCATCCAAGAGAGGTAGTTTTAGTCTAGATCTTCTAGGGGTGCAAGATCTGGATTAGGTAGTGGTGGTGTCGGTCAGGGACAACAATCATCTGCTTAGTTTAGCGGGGCTTTAGGGCAGTCGATCCGGAGACAAAGTGGCAGACCTGCACATGAGGGTGACACCGGTTGCTACTTCTGTGGGGAGACTTGTCATTTCAAGAGGGATTGTCCTCATTGTCGTCCGGGCACTAGTTCCTTGGGCCGAGATGCCGTTGAACCGGGTCAGAGAGCAGCGCAAACATCTGGTACTACAACAGGGAGCCAGACCCAAGCTAGTGGGGCCAGCAGGGCCAGAGGGCGACATGGGGGTCGTGGTCAGTCTTTGGGTACATAGGCCCGACTTTTTGCTATGACTCAACAGGAGGCTCGAGCAGCACCATAAGTGGTTACTGGTACGTTGTCTATTTTTAATCATGATGCTCCTATTTTGATAGATCCCAAGGCTACACATTCTTTTATTTCTCGGGATTTTACATTTTTGGTTGATAGAGAGTTGTCCCCGATTGGTTGGGACATGGGTATTAGCACTCCTACCGGAGATATGTTAGTGGCAAACCTAGTTATACATAGTTGTTCGGTAGTAGTGGGAGGTCATGAGTTAGAGGCAGATTTAATCCCCTTGGACATTTATGATTTTGATGTGATTCTGGGGATGGATTGGTTAACCATCCACCATGCCTCCATAGATTGTTTCGACAAGAGGGTAGTTTTCCGGAGTCCAGGCTTGCCAGAACTTACGTTTCATGGTGATCGTATGGTACTTCCCTCGAGAGTGATATCGGCTGAGAAATTACTGAGAAAATGTTGAGAGGTCTATTTAGCTCATATGATTGATTCTCGGGATACTTCGGTGAGAGTAGAGGATATTCCTGTGGTGAATGAGTTTTCCGATGTATTTCCAGAGGATCTTCCGGGGTTGCCACCTCACTGGGAGATTGAGTTCACCATAGAGCTTCTTCCGGGTACCCAACCTATATCACAGGCACTGTACATAATGGCACTGGCGGAATTGAGGGAATTGAAGACTCAATTGCAGGACTTGGTGGATATGGGGTTTATTCGACCAAGTGTATCACCTTGGGGTGCACCGGTGTTATTTGTAAGGAAGAAAGATGGTGGTTTGAGGCTCTGTATCGACTACCAGCAGTTAAACAGGGTTACGGTGCGGAATAAGTATCCTTTGCCAGAAATTGATGATTTGTTCGATCAATTAAAAGGGGCAAGGTATTTCTCTAAAGTTGGCCTTCGATCCGGGTACCATCAGCTAAGGATCAGGGAAGGGGATGCTCCCAAAGCGGCGTTTAGGACACGCTATGGGCATTTTGAGTTCCTGGTGATGCCCTTTGGGTTAACTAATGCCCTGGCAACATTTATGGATTTGACGAACAGGGTGTTCTGAATGTATTTGAATCGGTTTGTGATCGTGTTCAACGATCATATCCTAGTATATTCGAAGAGTGCTAAGGCACATGAGAAGCACTTGAGGTTGGTGCTGAATATGCTGAGGAAAAGGCAATTGTTTGCCAAGTTTAGTAAATGTCAATTTTGGTTGACCAGTGTGGGATTCTTAAGTCATGTGATTTTTGCTGAGGGTAACAACGTGGATTCCCAAAAGGTTGAGGCAGTGGAAAACTGGGAGCAACCGAAGCCAGTGATAGAGGTGAGAAGTTTTCTTAGTTTAACGGGATATTATCGGCGATTCGTAGAAGGATTCTCTACGATAGCTACCCCGTTAACTCGGTTGACTTGAAAAGAGTCAAGTTTAACTGGGATGATGGGTGTCAACAGAGATTTCAAGAGCTAAAAAGGAGGTTGACTTCTGCCCCAGTGTTAACCCTTCCAGATGATAACGGAGGATTTGAGGTGTACAATGATGCATAATTTTGGGGGTATAGGCTGCGTACTGATGCAACATAGGAAGGTGATAACTTATGCATCCAGACAACTTAAACCCCGTGAGTTGAATTACCCCACCCATGATTTGGAGTTAGCTGCAGTGGTGCACGGACTGAAGATTTGGAGATATTATTTGTATGGGAAAACTAGTCGGATCTTCACTGACCATCAGAGTTTGAAATACTTCTTCACCCAGAAAGATATAAATTTGAGACAGAGAAGGTGGCTAGAGCTGATAAAGGATTATGATTGTCCCATAGAGTATCAGCTAGGAAAAGCCAATGTAGTGGCGGATGCCTTGAGAAGGAAGTCCATGGGTTCTTTGGCCCATTTGCATACTGGTTACCTACCGTTATTGGTGGAATTCCGAAGAGCGGGAATTATACTTGACATGGATAGCCAGGAGGCTTTGTTGGAAAGCTTCCATGTGAGGCATGTCTTGATTGACCGGATTATTGAAGCTCAACTCCATAATCCTACTTTGTGTGTTGTTACGATGGAGTTGGAGGCTGGGAACAGGCAGGATTATGCGATTAGGGATGATGGAGCCTTGGTTAAGGACTGCCGATTGTGCGTACCAAACGATCTAGAGTTGAAAAGAGAAATTCTTGAGGAAGCTCATAGTTATACTTATGCTATGCATCCAGGAGGTACCAAGATGTATCGTACTCTAAAGGAACACTATTGGTGGATTAGGATGAAAAGGGAAATAGTAGAGTTTGTGAGTAGATGCCTGATGTGTCAACAAGTAAAAGTAGAGAGGCAGAAACCATATGGGGCACTGCAGCCATTACCTATTCCGGAATGGAAGTGAGATCACATTACGATAAATTTTGTGTATAAACTTCCTCGGACTCAAAAAGGACATGAAGGAATCTGGGTAATTGTTGATAGACTCACAAAGTCAGCACATTTCTTGCCAGTACGGGAAGATTACCGGATGGGCCAGTACGCCAAGTTGTTTGTTGATGAGATTATACGGTTACATGGGACTCCATAGTCGATTGTTTCAGACAGGGATCCTAGGTTTACATTGAGGTTTTGGCGGAGTTTATAGAAAGCCTTTGGCATTACATTGCATTTTAGTACAACTTTTCATCCTCAGACTGACGGTCAATCTGAAAGGACAATTCAGATTCTGGAGGATATGATGAGAGCTTGTGTACTGCAGTTTAAAGTAAACTGGGATTCACACCTATCCTTGATGGAGTTTGCGTGCAACAACAGCTATCAATCTAGTATTGGGATGTCTCCTTTTGAGGCACTATATGGGAGACAGTGCAGGACACCGATATGCTGGACTGAGGTAGGTGAGAGGAGACTGTTCACATCGGAGATTGTGGAAATGACAGAGAAAAAGATTAGAATCATCAAGGAAAGGTTGAAGACAGCTCAGGATCACCAGAAAATCTATGCGAACCGACAGATCAGAGATCTTGAGTTTTAGGTCGGAGACTGGGTTTTCTTGAATTATCCCCCTGGAAAGGAGTTGTACGTTTTGGTAGATGAGGAAAACTGAGTCCTCGCCACATTGGGCCTTATGAGATTGTAGAGAGGATAGGGCCAGTGGCGTACATACTTGCTTTACCCCCGGAACTATCAAGGGTTTACAATGTTTTCCATGTATCCATGCTCCGAAAGTATCTATTCGATGAATCTCATGTGTTGGAGGCGCAACCAGTTGAGCGGAGAGATGATTTGACTTTTGAGGAATCATAACGTGGAGGAGGCCACGTGAGAAACCGAGGCATTGATGTGCGCGCAACATCCACATTTGTTCCATTTCGAGGACGAAATTTCTTTAAGGAGGGGTGAATTGTAACGACTGGGAAATTTAATTATAGAATTTTCGTAAATTATTTTTCAAAAAGACGAAATTACCCTTGGTTGTTAAGGGTCGTGAAAATCAATTTTTGTTTCGTAGACGTGCAGCACGAGAAAAATGGAGTTCATGTGAGAGGGTTGTGGGTCTAGAATGTTTAGGGGCATTTTGGTAGTTTGGGATTGGGTAGATATTTTAACCCCCAATCAGATCAGATCTTTATCATTTTCACCCATATCTCTCCGGACTCACCCCGAACACGTGCGACCAAACCCAAAAACCCATAATTTTGAATTAGATTCAAGGCCATGACACCCATTCTAGTTCCACTAATCGAATTCTCCTCATTCACGTTATCACAGACGTACCAACCATCGAAGGACGCAGCCGCGGGAGACACCGAACAGAGGAAAGGAAAACTGAAACCTTTCGATCGATTTTTCGGCCAACACATGTATGGGTTTTGTGTTTAGAGGTCATTTATGAGTTCATGGGTTAAGTAGATGGATTTAGACGTAAAATTTGTAAAAAACGGTTGAGTTTTGAGAAAGTTAGGAAACCTTCAAGGTCGGTTGGAAATTGGGTTTTTCGACGACGGCAGAGCACGGCGGCGCGGTCGTCTTCTCTAGTGAGACTCTGGCGACTGGGTTAGTCAGGCGGGGCTGACGTGGCATGCCACATGGCAGCCACGTGGAGCCACATGGAGACCACCTGGCAGCCACGTGGGCGCCACCTAGCGGCCAAGTCAGCACTAAGTCAGCGCCTAGCTAGGCGCGTGGACAACACGTGGACCGGCCTTCAGTCAGTGCGTGGCGGCTCGTGGGACCAGTTTTCAGGTCATGGCGACGCGTGTCGGTAAGTTTTCGACATTTTGGTTTTGTTGGCGCAGGTTTCGGGTTGATCGGACATTTTTTATGGGTAGTTTTGGGCGTCCTTTTTAGTGCAACGCAAGCGGACCTCCCGAGATTTAGGGAGTTTGAATGTATGGTTTTTGAATATTAGTCGGTAATCCCGATTGTTAATATTTTTAGGCGATACTGCTCCGGGAACTTCGGAGGAGTGTACGACTCGAAATTGAGCTTGCTTGGACGTGTGGTGAGTGGACTTTGGTTTTGTAAAGTATAATGCATGCATAAAGATATTTGATATAATTGCTTATTACGTATTGTTACGTACTGTTTGGTAAATTTCTAGAATTTAGAAATTGTGCTAATAAATTATTACTGGACACAGGTTTTCAATATTTCAGTGAAGGTGATGTTTTGGGATGTGGCCTGGTTTTTGGACTCTATTTTTATGTCGTTTTGACGTGATGGATATTGAGTCCATGATTTTGGGTTTAGACCCGTACTTGTAATTTTAATGGATTTGGCCATAAACCGGTTTTTCAATGTATTTGGTCTAAGGCAAGAAACAAGGATTTCAAAACATGAATTTTGGTTTTCACTAGATTTTTGTCCTTGATGGTCAAGGTTTTGTCCGACTGGCGTCGAGGGTATTTCTCCGCCAGATCGTTGAGGGTTCTTCGACGATGGTGTCGAGGGGTATTTTCTCCACCAGGTCGTTGAGGCTGTCTACGCATAGCACATGTTTCTGCACAACTCAAGGTATATCGGGTGTGTGGAGGGTATTTCGGGAACATTAGGATATGTTTTGATATATTTTGTGTCCAGGTCGGTTTCCTTGATATAAGCTCCTTTGATGAGGGTTTTCAAAGCTGAATTGTGGACCACGGTATGTTTTTCGTTAGTACGGATTTTGTGGGTCCAACCAAGTGTTTTAACAAAAGATAAAAATTTGGTTAGTTATCGGATTATCTATATATATTATTTTATGTACAAAGGGATTTTATGCTATGCATGCATGGTTTTATTCGTGGAGGGGAAAAAGGTAAGATTTCCTCGGAAAATGATTTCGAAATGATTATTTTTGTCCACTCACAAATTTCGTGTTTTAAATCTCCTTCAGGCTGTTGAGTTGACGTTGGCATAATCCAAAGGCGTAGACATTAGAATTTCAGCTGCGCAATTTCCTAGACTTTCGAGTAGGATATTAAATTCTGTAATATTTTTATCATACCTAGATGCTCTAATAACACTTATGGACTGATTGTAAAATTTCGATTTCATCATTGGATGGTTGATGTTGGTTGGAATTTGGAGTGTTATCTGATCCCTTGTCTGACAGGTGGAATACGGTTAACTAGTCCTTAGGGGAGATTCTGCCGAAAATTCGGCAGAAGTCTCATAATTAATTGTAAGGACTTAAGGGTGTTTTGGGAATTTCTTTAGATTGTTAGATGTGAGCAGTGTTCTTTCCGAGTTTCGAGAGGAAATTCAAGTAGGGTCCTGTCAAAGAAGAAGAAAATGCGGGGAACGAGAAAGAGGAAGAAGAAAAGGAAAAAGAAATAAGAACAAAAATTATTTAAATTGAATGGTGGGTCTTACATGTGACATGTCAGGGCTGAACATAATATTTAACAGAATAGTTAATGGTGGATCCAAGTTATTATATTTTTAAGAGTTCGAGATACGTAAATGCAATATTTGAAAAATTTGACGTAATTCTGAAATTTGGTGTAAAACACATGATACTAAAGTGTAATTTATATATATGCTATAACTCTGTCAACTTATTATACGTAGTAGGTGAGAGTGATGAAAAGGGTAGCGGATCAGTTGTCCCCATTTGGTGTCCCATTCTGTGTCCAATTTCTAATAATATGCCAAGTTTCCTATAACTTAACAGAAGAACTAACGAAAATTATATTTTATTTAGAATTAAAGAATAAAAATTAAAAACACTAAAAACTCAAAACTGGGTAAGGATCACAAGCGGCAATCCGCATCTCTCCTACTCCGGTTCCACCAACTCATTATCGAGCAGGATTGAGAGTGTTGTCGTACTTGTGGTGTGAGCAAAACTTGATTCTTGATGAAAATTTTCAAACCCCATGATTTCATTATCCAAATACAACAATAAATGATATGTAGCAGAGCAGCCAAAACCCACCATTGGCGGAGCATCAATGAAGTTGCTGTAAATGGTGTCCATTGGACGAGTTTTGTCGACCGTTAGTGTACTAATGACCACAAGATTAATCGTCCATCAAACCCACAACTCCAAACCATCAAAACTAACCAAATTCAAACCATCAAAATCCAAAGCGCAAGATTGAACTGTGGCTCCATCCTTTCCTGATTTTGGAATTTGTTTTGTTTTTATTTTCATTCTTTAATTCCAAATAAAAGATAACTACGATTAGCTCTTAAGTTAAGTAATAGGACACGTGGCATATTATTAGAGTGGGGACAGAGAGTGGGATGCCGAATAGGAACAACAGATCTGCTCCCGATGAAAAGGGCCTAACTACTTGACTCCTTAATTAGTATATACAACACAAGTTAAATGAATACAAGATAGAAGGAATAGAGATTGATGAACCTGCTACCATTTCATCAATTTCCAATTCCATCTTAATTTGCTCTTACCTTTATTAACTAGCACACTTAATTAGGGGCTGTATGATAATTATTTGATTTTTAATTTTTAGTTTTTATTTTTGTCCTTAGCATATGAAGAAATGATATGAAATAGAGAAGTGATGATGAAGAATAATGGTAGGCTGGGGAAGAAATAAATAAAAAATGAAACTGGAAATAATTCGAAATAGATTTTGGTATTTGATTTTGATTTTGGGTTTCTAGCTTTTATTTTGTGTACCTTTTGTATATCTTTCCCACATCTCTTACCATTTTTTCTCTTTTAATTATTCTCCATTCCTCTTCTTTCCTTTCATCTTAAATTTAAAAAGTGAAAATTAGAAAATAAAATTCAATGGTTATCAAATGGGCCCTAGCTCAATTTATTAGTCACATAATTGTAGTTGAATTTTCAAATTACAATTTTTGTACTCATAAGTTATATAATATTAAAAAACTATTATATTGTACCATATTATGGTCATATAATATATATGGTGAATTTTGAGTATAATTGAATCGCTTTATGTGCATAATAATGTGCATAATAATGTGCTTGTATCATGACCATATTTAGGCCTTTATGGTTAGACTAAATCAGTTGAACAGCTAGTTGTATAAGATTTTGGTTAGTTAATATAGTTAGACTCTACTGGATAGTGAAGGAGCTTCTGGCTTTTGGAACATAGGAGAAAACAGACTTACAAAGATTCAATTGTTACATCCCACTCCGAATATCTACCTGGATACCAGCGATCCTGGCTGCTGGCTGATACCTAGACGCTAAGTCCTGGTGACGAAAGTCAAGTTAATAATCTTTACAACATCGGAGCTCCTTGGAACATAGCGTTGCATTTAATGATCATAGATGAAGTCATAACAGCATCTGCATCAACAACTCCTCGATAGTCTTGCACGTACTATCGAAACCTGATGGATACAAATACAGAGTGAGTAAACCTTAGTTCTCGACAGTCGAACCATTATTAAAATAATATTATAGTATTCTAGTACCTCTTGTAGGGTAATAATCATACCGAATTTGTTGTATTGTAATAATACCATCCATCTACATGGTACCAATTACTCACTGTTGCCACCTTGTGAACCAATCAAGCTCGTATATCCAGGTCACCGCCATCACCATAACCACTGACCATGATAACGAGTATTTTCTAAGACTGATCAAGCCCGTGACAATCGTCGTCAATGCATATCAGCCAGCATAAACCTCGACTATCATAGCACATAAGCCGGTATGACCCTCGGTTATCATATCACATGAGTTGGTATGACCCTCGGCTATCATATCGCATAAGCCGACATGACCCTCGACAATCATATCACATAAGCCGGCATAACCCTTGGCTATCATATAAAATAAGTCGGCATAACCATCGGCTATTATAGCACATAAGCCGGCATAACCCTCGGCTATCATATCATGACTCAATCATCATCTCAGGTATCCCAGTGGCACTGTAGTCGCACAAGTCACACATACTTGACAGGATTGGGTGTCTTTGCTCGTACCACGCCCACATGAAGAATAGGGTGCAAGCACCATCACCAAGAGTCCCCCTAGGAGATCTGGGACACATAGACTTGTAAGAGGTCAGGGACATGACTAGCGCTGCTTAACTAGTATAGAGCGAGCGCAGGTGAACGATCACATGGATGACTGGTCTGTGGCCTACAGACAGGTACGACACCAGCGACCACCATGTGGGTATACCATGACTCGACACCGACCATTAAATCAACATGTCTTACATGACTCATGACATTGATACATGACTCACGTACTGGGTCGGCATGCCTCGATCATAGGATACCGAGATGCTATGCTGACATGACTCCTCGGCGATAGCATCTCGATAATATAACACTCTATTTTGATTATCGTAATCAATATTTTCTTCATTTCACGTTGATATCCACCCTTAACTTGTGGTTCAATATCGTTGCCCGTATCTAAGAATCAACCCTCGAGATACCCACTAACGTATTAGTTTATACTCATTCCGGAGTAATTTTACTATTCATAGGGTTTCCAACCCTCAAATGGTATATTCTACAATGCTGGACCCTAAGGGTAACCCATGGCATAGTCTAAGATTGCTATTGTTACTATTGCATACATAATCCTATCAAACTTCCCTAAGCATCACATTCATCAAGCATTCAATGTTATAACAATGCATAATCGTAAGTTTAGGGAGGAGGGTTCACTCACAGTTTGTCAGGGAGAAGTCACTTGACAAGATTCGACGCTACTTCCTTCATTAGTTTGTTTGCTTATGAACATTCCCTCGATTTCCGTCTAAAGTGGTGTGATTCTCCATCGTCACCTCTTCCATAATACCAATCAAAAGGAAGCATTAGTACTAATAAACCCATAATTAAATCATTAAACTGGACCCCTAACCTTTGGGGTTTAACCCGCCCCTTAAACAACTTAATTCATAATTGAAACGCTCAAATGAGGCTCTAAACGGATTCTAATCGCCTCAAAACTGTCAAAAACAGACTCCGGACACCTAAAAACTTCAAACATGCGCGGCTGTGGGCCGAAAAATAACTCCACACGTCGCCACGTGCCGGCATGGAGTCGGGACAAGCGCCATGCGCAGGACAAGCGTCCCCACGCGCGTCCACGCGTATGCTGACTCGGCAGCTGACTGGGCTGCCATTGGGGCTCCGCGTGGCTACCAGGTGGTACCACGTGTCAGCTGACTCAGCTGCTGATTAGGTTGCCACGTGGCTCCATGTGGCTGCAAGGTGGCACCACGTGGCTGCCATGTCAGCCACCGAACTGTCACAAATGGCCGGTATTCTAGTCAGAGATGATGATCGGACCATCGTCAACGTCGCCGTCGACAGCTTCCAAAAACCGCCATTAGCTGCCGAGAATCCAAGCTTTTCCAGATTCATCAAAACTCAACTATTTTTCATGGTCTAATAGTCTAAACTCATATAATCATTCACAGGAATCCAAATCCAAGCTCAAAAGTAAGAAATCTTACTCTTTTGGCCGAAAAATGCCTCGAAAGTCGCAAGACGCATTTTCCTTCCTCTGTTCGATTCGCCTCGCTCGCTGCTCGACGAGGAGATGGTTGGTACAACTGTGTTCGTGAGAGTGAGAAGAAGGAGATGGTGGTGGTTTGGTAGTTCGACTCGTGGTTTGGTAGTTCGACTTGCCGTCGTGAGGCCTTGGTGGTGATGGTGGTTTTGTGCGTTCCCGGGGAGAGAGAGATAGTAGAGAGGAGAGAGAGAATAGGTGGGTCCCAATGGCATGAAGAGAGATGAACGGTCTATTTATACTTTTGTACTTTTAAAAAATTATCGTTATGTTCTCGTCATTTCAGACACGTAACTTACTCGTACGATCTCCGATTTCTGTGTGCTGCCTGTCTACATACTCGTAAATTCGAGATCTACGTACTGGTGTGAGAAGCACTTCCAAGAGTGTTCTCATTCAAATAGTGATTGTCGGGCCCATCGATGAAACAAGTGTAAAATGGTCATTCTTGAAATTTAACCTTTTTAATTAAGACCTACAATACTTTGGGTTGTCACGAATGTCCCAAAAATCATCTAATCCAACCCAACACTTACCAAATCCTAAGGTAAATTTTTTAAATTTCGTTTCATATTCTGGAATGGGTTGTAGCAATCTTCCCCCCTTATAAGAATTTCATCCTTGAAATTCACTTAAATTCCGGGGAATGCATTACTCTCCCTCATTCCAAGTCAATCAGCTACTTGATCCATCAACCACCATGCTTCCGGTGTGAAGTTTATGAAGCGTTACTTTCGATATTACGGTACTTACCGTAGATTTAAACAGACGAGATGGGATTGTATTTTGTTCATGAAGAGAAATTCACCACTTCTCATGTTTCAAGTGTAGGAATTCATCTCTCATCCGGTTGATGTGCTGCTTGAGATACCATTGTTCTCAAAACGTTGTCTGAAAACCTCTCATAGGGGATAGTGTTTCTCCGTTTTCCACCAAATCCATAGTTGATTCACGCATGAAGAAAGCAGTTGTGGTAATCCATCTTTCTGGTGGACGTTCCATCATCTCAAAAGTCTCATCTACGTTATCAATCCAGACTTCTGCCTAACTACAATCCTTGTGTCCGAAGAATTTAGTAATGGCATCAGATAGGTAATCTCCCCCCTGGAGTACGATTCACCTGTGCACTACAACAACTTCCTTCCTTGACCTCTCAGAGTGCATGGGTTGACTACTAATTTTAGAATAAACATCCCTCACAACCAAAAAATCCTTTCCATTGATGGTTGTTGAGGTCCAAACAACTTCACTCATTTGCTTCCTAGAGCAGAGGGAAGAATGTCCAGCTCACACTTCATTTTTTTTGCGATTCTACTTTGTTCACCAACCAGTAATATCTGTTGAGAGTTGTCAAATGAGCCGTCATGTTTCCAACGTTTGGCTTCTCCTCAACCAAGCTCAAAGTTGACTGGCTAAAACTCCAATGAGAGTGAAAGCATTCCTTTCCTTGTCAACTCATTCAAATTTGACACACATCCTGGAATTTTGAACCATAAATCACCTTCAGAATCGAGATAAGTCGTAACCATGTTGGAAACATACCCAAAAGCTCGAGCTGAAGAAGTAGAAAATATCGTGAAATTAGTCTACCTATAGTGCATGGTAGGCTTCAATATACTGTGGGCCTTCGAGAAATGGTCAATAGATTCGTGGTCCCATTATTGGTTATTCTATTTCTCAATCCTCCCCATCCTTTGCATTCTTATTTCTCAATGTATGATTGCCCACTCATCATACGCTAGGGGAAATCACTTTTACCTTAATAGACATCCATACTACTCAAGAGGCTAGCTGGGAAATCACTTTTACCTTAATAGACATCCATACTACTCAAGAGGCTAGCTTGGCCTATTGTCCATATCAACATACTTACCATGTATAACTCACCCTTGTCTCTTTCCAACTTTAGCCGTCATGAGGTCTTAGGATTTGACATATGTTCCTGCTTTCATTGTATTTATCCATGCTATCAGTTGTTATGTTATTCCCGAACATCGAGGTGCCACTGAATGTCCACCATCCTTTAGGAGCGATTGCCGGCCCTTAAGCCTCACACAACTTCTCTAGGCCGGTTCATAATGTTGACCGTCCCACTGGCGCACGTACACGACCCCCACAAGCTACCATAAGGTCTTGCCACTCCGTAAGAGCACACTATGACTACTCCACATGTTTTAATACGTCGAGACCTTCGTTGTCAAACGTAACCTGGCAGAATTGGTCACCTCTCAGGGTAATTCGACATTTGCACTCGTGTGGGCGCTTCCTATCCGAAGACTATGATTGGTCACCGAATATAGCAAATCCTTTCCTCCATTTGAGAGTAACTTCTGATAGCTGCTGTAATGCTTACTCATTTTCTTAGTTTACTGTATGTGTATGGGATCACCACTATCTCGCTCGGCGTCGAATAACTCATTCGCACCACCCAGACGAGTCTTACTACTCGTTTTTACAACCTGAACACGAAATTCGACGGGAATTCCACAAGTCACCCCCGAGGAAAGGTCAAGGCTACACAGATGTTCCACCCTTGACCATTAACTAGTAGAGACCCCTACCTTAGTAGGTTAGACTAGTTAACAATTAACGACACGGAATTATTCAAGGAGGTGCTCTGACATCCTAAAATTGGCATTTATGATCATCATGAGGCCGTACCCAGCAACACTGCCTAAAACCATGCTCTGATACCAATTGTTACACCTCACCCCGAATATCCAACTGAAAACTGGTGATCCCGGGAGCTGGCCGACACCTGGATGCTAAGTCCCGGTGACGAAAGCCAAGTTAATAATCTTTACAACAACGGAGCTCCTTGGAGCATAGCGTTGCATTTAATGATCATAGATGAAGTCAGAGTAGCATTTGCATCAACACCTCCATCCTACACGTGCTGTCGAAACTAGAGGGATACAAATACAGAGTGAGTAAACCTTAGTTCTCGATAGTCAAACCATTATTAAAATAATATTATAGTATTCTAGTACCCCTTGCAGGCTAATAATCATATTGAACCCGTTGCATTTTAATAATACCATCCCTCTAGATGGTACCAATTACTGACTATCGCTACCTTGCGAACCAATCAAGCTCGTATATCCGGGTCACCGCCCTCACCATACCCATTGATCAAGATAACGAGTATTTTCTAAGTCTGATCAAGCTCGTGACAATCGTTTTCAATGCATATCAGCCGACATAGACCTCGGCTATCATAACACATAAGCCGGTATGACCCTCGACTATCATATCACATGAGCCGGCATGACCCTCAGTTATCATATCGCATAAGTCGGCATGACCCTCGACTATCATATCACATAAGCCGGAATAATGCTCATCTATCATATCACATAAGGCGACATAACCCTCGTATTACATCTCGTCCCGCAAATTCGAAAAATCTGAAATTCTCGATTAAAACCTCTACGTGTGGTTATTGGACCTGGATGGCTTAACCAATTTGGTTGGAGTGAGCCCAAAATGACTTAAGGCCCAAAACTCTAAATTAATAGTTTAATTTTGACGCCCAAGCCTATACCCTTATGATTAATTAACCTTTCTCTCTGACCACTCTCATCCTCACACGGTCACACACTCACCCGCATGTATCCTTCTCCTCCGTTCATCTTCTTCACACGAAGAAGACCTAGAACAGAGACCAGGCGGAGCCACCGGTCGACGACACCACCACCACCACCTATGCACCTTCGCTGTTCCTCCCCAGGGCTTTTAGCCCTCTCGAAACCTTCCCTCGATTCTCTCCTCCCCTCTCGAGTGCGGTCGTGAGCACCAAAATAGGGCAAAGCCCTTTGCCACTGTCACCCTCGAATCACGACCACCCAATCCCCCATCCTCTAGCCCGCCTCGACCAGACGAAGATAACCACGGTATCCTCGTCCTCCATCGATTACTGTGGATTGAGCCTCAACGGGAGTGGAAGCTTTCTAGTTCAATCCTGATCGTTCTAGGTAAAATCAAACCACGAATTCATTCCCAATTGATTCCTTAGGTCGTTTAGATGTTTTTTGATTAGTTGCAAGTTGAAACTGGTGAAGATTTGAGGAAGATAGGCCTCGCCAAAAAATTCTGGTTTTCCGGTGAGATTTGCAGAATCCGGCCACTGCTTGTGGACCGCCTTCCTAACCCTATCTCATTATTATATGTTATTGCATGCCCTTGTGTTCATTACAGGAGTTTATGATTAGTGTTGTGTTGAATTGATATGGTAGATTTGTTAGGATATAATAATGTTGGTTACATCTTATTTACCAAGCATGACGTGTTTGAATGTGATTGGTGAATGTTACTATGTGTGTGATTAAGATCGTGATTTGTATCGTTAGAAAATGAGATGAGTTGAGTTATTAGTTAGTATGTTAATTAGTGACACTTTTATCCCGAGTATGGTTTGTTAAGAATGTAATTGGTGACCATATATATGAGACTAGTCTTGCATATCTTCCTTCACGTGATGTTTAGTACCCACATAGGGGTCACCGGTATCATTAGTACCCGTCTGTTGGCCACAAACCAGTCTCCACGTGATTGTTCACCCGCGCTCGTTCGAATACTAGTTAATAGCGCCAGATTGTCCTAGAGCTTCTACGGGACAAGCGGTGACGATGCTTAGCACCCAACCTTTACGTGGTCGTGGTACACGAGCGAATGATACCCAATCCTGTCATGTGCGCATGACTCGTGCGACTTGAGAGCTAGTGGGTCATATGTTCTATATTGCATGCTTCAGGATGAACTTTTGACTACTTATTATTTTATTATTTCTACTTTTGGCTTTCGTCATTTGGACGTCACCGTTCAGATGTAAGCCAATATGCCTCGATTTTGGTGTCCACGTGGGCTTTCCGGGTACGGGTGTGTCACCTCGGCTATCATATCATGACTCATTCTTCATCTCAGGTGTCCCAATGGCACTATAGTCGCACGGGTCATGTGTACGTGTTAGGACCGAGTGTCTTCGCTCATACCACGACCACGTGAAGGACTGGATGGAAGGGCCATCACCACGAGTCCCCCTAGGTGCTCTAGTACATATAGACTCGTAAGAGCTCGAGGACAGGACTGGCACTTTTTAACTAGTATAGAGCGAGCGCAGGTGAATGATCACGTAGAGGACTGGTATGTGGCCTACAGACAGGTACGACACCAGCGACCACCACGTGGGTATACCATGACTCGACACCGACCATTAACTCAACAGGACTTACATGACTCATGACATTGATATATGACTCACGTATTGGGCCGGCATGCCTCAACCGTAGTATCACAACACTGACTCATATGCTATGCAGGCATGACTCCTCGGTAATAGCATCTCGATAATATAACACTCTGTTTCGATTATTGTAATCATCGTTTTCTTCGTTTCACGTTGATATCCACCCTTAACTCGTGGTTCTATATCGTTGCTCGTATCTCGGAATCAACCCTTGAGATACCCAATAACGTATTGGTTTATAGTCATTTTGGATTAATTTTACTATTCATAGGGTTTTCAACCCTCGAATGGTATATTCTACAATGTCGGACCTTAAAGGTAACCCATGGCATAGTCTAAGATTACTATTGCATACATTATCCTATCAAACTTCCCTAAGCATCACATTCGTCAAGCATTCAATGATATAAAAGGCATAATCGTAAGTTTAGGGAAGAGGGTCCACTTACAGTTAGTCAAGGAGAAGTCACCTGACAAGATTCCACGTAACTTCCTTCATTAGTTCGTTTGCTTCCAAACATTCCCTCGATTTTCGTCAAAAGTGGTGTGATTCTCCATCGGCTCCTCGTACATAATACTAATCAAAAGGAAGCATTAGTACAAATAAATCCTTAACTAAATCATTAAACTGGACCCCTAGTCCTTGGGGTTTAATCACGCCCCTTAAAAAACTTAATTCATACTTGAAACACTCAAATGGGGCTCTAAACGGATTCTAATCGCCTCACAACTGTTAAAAACATATTCGGGACGCCTGAAAACCCTACAAACGTGCCACCGTGGGTCAGAAAATGATCCCACGCGCCGATAGTGAGTCAGGACACCCACCAAGTGGCTGACTGGGCTGCCACGTGGCTACTAGGTTGATGCCACGTCAACCGTCGAACGGTCAAAGATGGCTGGAATTTTTGCCAGAGAACATGACCGGACCACTGGCAACTCTGCCGTCAACGGCGGCCAGAAACCGCTATTAACGGCCGAGAATCCAAGCTTTTCCAGATTTCTCAAAACTTAACCATTTTTCACGATCTAATAGTCTAAACTCATCTACTCACTCCCAGGAATCCAAATCCAAGCTCAAAAGTAAGAAATCTTACCTCTTTTGGCTGAAAAACACGTCGAAAGTTGCGAGACTCATTTTCCTTCCACTGTTCGATTCGTCGCGTATGCTGCTCAACGAGGCGATGAATGGTATGGCTGTGTTTGTGAGAGTGAGAGGAAAAAGAAGGTGGTGGTTTGGTAGTTATGCTTGCCTTCATGAAGTGATGGTGGTGATGGTGGTGTTGAGCGTTCATAGGGAGAGAGAGAGAGAGAGAGAGAGAGAGAGAGAGAGAGAGAGAGAGAGAGAGAGAGAGAGAGAGCATGTGGGTCCCAATGACGTGGTGAGAGAGGAACGGTCTATTTATATTATTGTAATTTTCAAAAATTATCATTATGTCCTCATCATTTCAGACCCGTAACTTCCTAGTACGAACTACAATTTCTACATGGCACCTGTCTACGTACTCGTGAGTTTGAGATCTACATACTGGTGTGAGAAACACTTCCAAAAATGTACTCTTTCAAAAAGTGATTGTCATACCATACCTATCGATGAAACAAGTGTAAAATGGTCATTCTTCTTGAAATTCAACCTTTTTAATTATGAACCACAGTACATTGGGCCTTCACGAATGTCCCAAAAATCATCTAATCCAACCCAATACTTACTGGATCCAAAGTAAATATTTTAAATTCCATTTGTTTTTCCGGAATGGGATGTAACATCAATCATGTCGTCATCGCATATGTAATTTCATTTCATTCAACAAATTTGGTGGGCTGCGGCATATAAATCTCTTCAGACAAATCACCACTTAGAAAAAAACTTTTTTAACGACCATCCAATGAAGTTAGATGTCCAAATGCAGAGTGAAAAGAAACCATAATGGTATATGCAAAACTAACGTGCAATACATGTCTGATGTCTCTGCCTAAAGGTGTTTCTCTCATTACACACTTTTGCTTAAAAATCAGAAAACTTAGGTTGAGTTGATTGTTATGCAAGGCTTCAGATAAAATTAGCCAAAATTATTAGATAATCTTTGACAATATCTTGTTTTACTTTTAAACTCTGATGCTTAAATATTAAACATAAAAAGGACTCTTCTCATATTTTTTTTATTCACAAGTCCCTGTACAGCCCTTTATAGCATAAGAATTACCACTTATGCCCTTTTACATGGTAAGGCACCTATTGATTGAATAGTCAACCATATTGTTTTGGAGAATTGGAATATTCATATATTCCTTATTGTATTATGTTAATAAATATAAAAAATAGAAAAATAATATCTAACAAAAAAATAAAAAAAATCTCTTTTCCTTAAATAAAAATAGGCAACACTTTTTGGTGGAATATTTTCACTAAGATATATATAATTGCATTATGTATGCAAGGTTAGTTTTTTTTTTCAAATGTATGCAAGGTTAGTTAAAATGGCACTATATGTTTAAAAATTATCGTACTTCTTTTATGGGTAAAATATATTGTAATTTTTAATAATATATATTTACATATATGCGCCTATATATATATACACTTACAGGATAAAACTAAGGACTATCGTTAGCTGCTTCCTTAACATGTTTAATATAGATTGAAACTACATTCTATGTCTAAGATGACTATAGTTGTTTGACCGTAACTGCACTATATATCCAAAATGACCTGAATTGCACTACCGAAACTGCACTATATATATGTCCAATATGATCAAATTACACAATATATATATGTTCAATATGACCGAATTACACTATACAATTGATTGACCGTAACTGCACTATATATCAAAGATGACCTAAATTGCACTATCGAAACTTAACTATATGTCCTAGATAACCGAAACTGCAGTAATATATGTCCAAGATGACTAAAACTGCACTTTATATATCCAATATGACTGAAACTGCACTATATGTGTAAGATTTCACCAAAATTGCACTATTTGTGTAAGATAAATCATAATATCAAAGATAAACTAAACATACACTCTACATGCGAAATAAACTATAATAATGCTAAGTTCAAGAAATATTAAGACTATATTATATGTCAAAAATAGATGATAATTGAATAATATGTACTCAATGAATCGAAACTCCACTATATATACTCAAATAAATCGAAACACCACTATATTTTCAAGATAGACCGTAACTACTCTATGTGCAAGATAGATTATAATTGCCATATCTATGCTCAAAATAGATCGAAATTGCACTATATGTTCAACATAGACTGTAACTGCTCTATGCCCAAGATAGATTGTAATTGTCTTGTATATGTTCAAAATAAATCAAAACGGTACTATATACACATCATTGTAACTGATTTGTACGATTAAGATAGATCGTTACTACCTTATCTATGTCGAAAATGACTGTAACTGCTCTTTATTTAATTACAAGGTATGTTATAATCCTATGTCTGTTCAAAATAGGTCAAAGCTTCATTATATGTCCAAAATCGACCCTAACTGCTTCATATGTGTACTTCAAAAATGTTATAAACATTTAAAAGGGAAAAGAAAAATGTAAAGATTCAAAATATTTTCTTAACTATTCCAATTTACGGTGTAATAAGATATTTCAAGTCTCAAGTTAGACAATTGAAAAAATTAAAATCGATAACATATATATATATATATATATATATATATATATATATATATATTCAATACCTTAGTTTAAAAACATTTCTTAACAAAATTTGTGTAAAGGATGTGTTATTTGAATTTAATAATTTTTTTGATAAGTTGAACTTAATATTTGAAAAAAATAACTTTATAATTTTTTTAAGAATCAAAATGTCATTAAAATAACACTAAAACCAAATACCAAAAAAAGAAAGAAAGAAAAAGGGTAACCATGTGAGCCATCTTCACTTGCGATTTGGTGAGGAGGGGTAATAACATCTAACATGTCAGTGAGAAACGGACATCAATGGAGGACGTACAGGGAGGCGGGACAGTGGCATTGTTTGTAAATAAAGTGTTAAACATGTGCATTTAATATGAGTTAGAGTTAAAAGGACTAGAAATTACAATTCAAGCGCTTAAGGACTTTTGAATACATTTAAACTTTGTCGGGTAGTTTTAAGTTAATAACCCATAAAATTATTACAATATCTAGTTACTTGATACATTTTCAATAACTAATCACACTACTACAAAACACCTCTTCCATGACACCCTATTGAGTTTTAATGACACACTTTTGAAATAAGTGATATAAAAAATATTATTAAAAATAAAAAATAAAATAAAACCGCACTGTACGTATAAAATGTTGAAGCCATGCACGAGACTAAAAAAAATTGGGTTTTAAGGAAGCGGAAGTTTTTCAAAAACCCTTTTTACACATTAGGCTGTGTCTAAAGATTAAGAAACCTAACAAATGTATCATGTGTAGAGTTGTAAATGTACTCTACAAAAAATAAGATTCAATTGAAGAATAAGGTTTCTCCTCTCCCATCAACTTGTATAATTTTGAATCTGATTGATTGATATCTATTGTGGATATAATCAATACTGGCCCACTTTGTATATTTAGTTGTGGTCTGGTGGGCATTGGATATTGGACTGGACCAGGGGAATGGTGTCCCACTTCTCCTAAACTCAAAACACGAAAAAGAATCGACAAATGGAAAAAGTAAGGGTATAAAAGAAAAGGGGTAAGGAATTTAAGGGTCCCACTGTCACTGTCAACCAAAATAGTGGAAAAAGATTAAAGAAAGAAAGAGATATTTGCCCGACCAAAAAATTATGGTTATGGAGGGATAAATTATAAATATTACTTCATCCAACCTACTTTCTTATTAACCTTAAATCACTCTTCATCATAGGTTTCTTTCAAATTTCTGATAACATATATACTTAAAAATTCACCACATCTGCTAGTTGAGGCTGGACTGGCAGAAGGTGGCCCATCGCGTGTACGACTTGGGCATTGGTTGTTGGCTTGCATTTCTCTTTTGTTTTTTCTTTTAACTGCTGTCGTTGACAGCCTCCCCTTGAAACTTTCTAATTGTAAAATGACATATAACAAAATATGGAAAATACTTACATCTCACCCTAGTGGTATCTTCTCGTACTACCTTTTCGATTTATCGAATTCTCTTTGTACATATATAATAATCGGAACCGTACATTCTCTAAATCATCATGTCAAGATCATCTCAAGTGAAAAAATCAACAAGATTGAAGGTCGTTTAGTCATTCATATGTATCAAATAAATCAACGATTTTAGTAAGAATTAAGATCCTCAAGGCGAACCGTCCATTTAGTTGATATATATGAATGACTAAACGACCTCCACTCTTGTTGATTTTTTAAGGAGATATTGACATGATGATTTAGAGAATGAACGGTTCCGATTATGATATATGTACAAAGACAATTCGATAAACGAAAAGGGTGGTATGAGGAGATACCACCAGGGTGAGATGCAAGTATTGTCCATAAAATATATGTATATATTTATTATGTATTTTAATATATATATATATATATATATATATATATATATATATATACGTGTGTATATATATTTTTACTGTTTTATTTTTTCACCTTCGCTCTTTTGAAGATTCTGGGAGTTGTGGCAGTCTGATTGCAGTGATTCAAGCGGTAGCACGCTCTACCCTATGAGACGATCATTTCAAGATGCAAGAATGCAAGCTTCTGGTGAAGTCTCGAAGAACTTACTTTGTGGGAGCATAGAAACTTGCGGGACAAAAATCATTCATGTGGTGTGCATCGGATTTTGCTGGAATTGCCGACTTCAAGAGGTGGTGAAGCCAACATTGAGATACTCTTCCCAATTACATGCACGTGGTGCGTGGTGCGTCATAGGAGAGCTCGGTGCATTGATGAAGTTATCGTCTTCAAGAGCTGGTGAAGCCAACATCGAGATATTCTCTCCAATAACTTGCACGTGGTGCTTGGTGGATAGAAGAGCTCGAAGCATTGATGGAGTTGTCATCTTCAAGTGTTGATGAAGCCAACGTCGAGATGTTCTCCCCAATGACTTACATATGGTGCTTGGTGGATAGGAGAGCTCAGCGCAATGATGGAGTTGTCGTCTTCAAGTGCTGGTGAAGCCAACATCGAGATGTTCTTCCCAATGACATGCACATGGAGCTCGGTGAATAAGAGAGCTCGGCGCGTAGGGAGCGGGGCGTGCCATGACGAAGCGAGGCTTTCAACAATGGGAAGCGAGGCGTGCCACAACTAAAGGCGAGGCGTCCCACAACGCTAGGTGAGGCATGCCAGAACGTGAGGCGAGGCGTCCCATGACGCTAAGTGAGGCTTGTCATAGTGTAAGGCAAGGAATGTTGCAGCGGCAAGGCAACGCATGCTATAGCGCAAGAAAAAGCTTGCTACAGCGCAAGGTGAAGCGTGCCACAGTGCAAGACGAGGTGTCCCATGATGCTAGGCGAGGTGTGCGTGGAGCCATGGCGTGATTGGAGCTTTCCAAGGAGTTGTTTTGGCTAGTAGAAGACCTTTCAAAGACTTGATCTTGAAGGCCCCATTGTGCTTGAAACGGGGTGGCACCAAGGTGGAACACAGGAATTGAGGGTCAATCATGCCCCATGTGAAGCCCATGACATCGTACCTCGTTGTCCAGTTGAAGGAGGAGAGCTTGGAAGTGTCTTCCAAGAAGGCGAAGCAAACATACCCAGCGAATGTGTTAACTCCATCTCCTTTGCAAGAAACAAGGAAGGTGGTCCTCGGTCTTAGAGTAAATGGCGTGAAGATGCAAAGGTCCCAATGGTGCAGTCGCCATTCAGGATGATGTTGAAGCTATCTCTGTGAAGATTAGCTTGGTGAGGGAGGATATCAATTACAAGTTTTCAGGTGGTTCAGCCAAAGGCAAAAAAAAGACTTCTATGCCGTTGAAGGCTATTGCAAAAACTCCTGGAGTGACTTCCCAATTGAAGGATGAGGGCTTTGAAGTGTCACCTGAGGAGGCAAAGCCAAAATACCTAGTGAAGTTGTCGACACCATCTCCTTTGCGAAAGACAAGGAAAGTGGCCCTTGATCTCATGGCGAGCGGCCTGAAGATTGAGAGTACCAAAGTCACTGTTGCAGTCCTGGATGGTGCTGAAGTTGCTTTCATAGAGTCAAGCATTGTAGAAGTTGCTTTCACAGATTCAAGCAGCATTGAAGTTGCTTTCACAGAGTCAAGCATAGTTGAAGTTGCTTTCACGGAGTCAAGCATTGTTGAAGTTGCTTTCGCGGAGTCAAGCATCGTTGAAGTTGCTTTCTCGGAGTCAAGCAGCGCTAAAGTTGCTTTTGCGGAGACAAGCAGCACTATAGCTGCTTTTACGGAGTCAAGCAGCGCTGAAGTTGCTTCAGCACTTTCATAGAGTAGAGCGGTTCCAGAGTGAGCGATGTTGAGAAGGTTACCCCTATTGCTCGAAGGAGGTCGTAAAGGACGCATCGCAGGAAGTCCGTGATGGAGTTGTCGAAGAATTCAAAGTCACAAAGGTTGGAGCTTGAAGATTGATTGGGCAAGTAAAATACGTAGAAGGGGGATCAGAGTCATAGAGCTTGAAATAAGTTGTGCCAATGCTGAAATTGAACAGTTGAAATCCGAGCCATAGTTACCGTTGTCTGCCCCCAAACTTCACGTCAAATTAAAGAGGACTCTAAGAAGACTAGGCTCTTTCAACAAGTATTGAAACTTGAAGACTCCGTGGGAGATTCGAGGAGGAAGTTTCTTGTAGAAAATTGGAATGAATCAGGACCGTAGGCGTGGTTTAAAACTTACCTTAGCTTGTATTGTAGCTTTTTGATGTCTTGTAACTTAACTTTTTGTATGAAAAGAGATGTTGAGCATTCAACATGTGATTCACCAATGCACCTTCAAGCTTGTCAATATGTAGAAATCTATCTTATGTTGTAGAGTTTTCCAACTTTTTTG
Source organism: Oemleria cerasiformis (assembly GCA_037349345.1). Lineage (NCBI taxonomy): Eukaryota > Viridiplantae > Streptophyta > Magnoliopsida > Rosales > Rosaceae > Oemleria > Oemleria cerasiformis. The sequence goes on from JAZGTL010000016.1 coordinate 5,664,881, forward strand.
CAGTTAGTCTTTTCCTTTGAACTTAAATGTCACAGGGGTTTCTTCTAAATTGCTTTGAATGTTGTCTTTGCTTTCTTGCATGGAGGAAGGATTTGTTGGTTTTTCTAATGCCACCGTTGTAGCCATGGGTGTTCGATATTGGGTTCTTGATTCACTCTAACCCTCGATGAAGGGTTTTATTTCTCCTTTGCCGATGGGATTTTGCTTCTTGGAAGAAAGCTTAGAGTGCTTTCAGTGCGAAGGCTTAGACATTTTGGAGTGTGAAGGCATGGTGCTTCGTAGCGAGAAGGCTTTGACTGCATCGTAGGGCAAAGACGTTGATGCTTCACGTGATGAAGGTGTTGATGCTTTGCGTGGTGAAGGCGTTGGTGCTTCACATGGAAAAGGTGTTGGTGCTTCACTGGGCGAAGGCATTGATGCTTCGCGGTGCGAAGGTATTGATGCTTCACGGGGCTAAGGCGTTGATGCTTCGCAGGGCGAAGGTGCTGTTGCTTCGAGGGGAGAAGGAATTGATGCTTCGCGGGGTGAAGGTGTTATCGCTTCGCGGGGTAAAGGGGTTGCTGCTTTGCAGAGCGAAGGCGTTGCTGCTCCACTGGGTGAAGGCATTGCTGCTTCGCGGGGTGAATGCGATGATGCTTTGCGGGGCGAAGGCGTTGATGCTTCGCGGGGCGAAGGCGCTGATGCTTCGCGGGGCGAAGGCGCTGATGCTTCGCGGGGCGAAGACGCTGATGCTTCGCGGGGCGAAGAAACTGATGCTTCACGGGGCGAAGGCGCTGATGCTTCGCGGGGTGAAGGTGGGCGTTAATGCTTCGCAGGGCGAAGGCGTTGATGCTTCGCGGGTGAAAGCATTGAGTTGCTTCACAGTGGAAGGCTTTGATTTCCTTCCAGTGGAAGGCTTTGAGTTGCTTCGCTGTCGAAGGCTTTGCGTTGCTTTGTTGTGGAAGCTTTGAGTGCTTCGCATGACGAAGGCATTGATGCTTCACAGGGCGAAGACATTGATGATGCACGGGGCGAAGGCGATGATGCTTCCCGAGGTGAAGGCATTGTTACTTCGTAGGACGAAGGCATTGAGTTTCTTTGCAATGGAAGGCTTACAGTTCTTCGTAGGGCAAAGACTTGGATGCTTCTCGTAAGAAGGCTTAGAGTGCTTCTCGAAGGAAGGCTTAGGGTGCTTCTCGAAGAAAGGCTTAGGGTGCTTCCCGGAGGAAGGCGTAGATGCTTCCCGGAGAAAGGCTTGGATGCTCCCTGGAGGAAGGCATATAGTGCTTCCCGGAGGAAGGCTTAGAGTTTCCAATTCTATGTAAAATTGTCAAAGCAAAATCTCAAGTTTCTTGATAATTTTTTTGAAGACAATAATACAACCAAAACAAAAGCTAATATGGGGCCTTATTCGGCAATGATGGCATTGATGCGGATCACCTTTGAAGTATGGTCCTTGTGACCTTCATTGCTGAGATGTTCTGCAGCTTTATCGGCGAGGTATTCAGTGCAATGCTCTTCCTTCACGGGGTTCACAGTTGTGATAGGTGCACCATAGTAGTTGTGATAGGCAAACAACCTGCTCTTGTCGGCCTTCTCTTGGTCGCCTTTGATGAGTGATGACCTTTTGAATCAAGGATTGTACTTGATTTCGCTGTAGATTCAGGGGATGGGCACCGAGAACTACTAGCTGGACTTCCTACTAGCTAAAGGGTCGAAAGTCGGGGTTGCCTTGTGTTTGTTGTACTTGCTTGGTGTGGCCTCGAAGTCGGTGTCACCCTCGGGTTGTATCATCGTCTCGGATGTTACCTTGTGAGTCGTGGCTTATGCGGCATTCTTCTCGTCCTCCCAGCATGTGTGTCGCTCCGCTATGGAAAGCATTTTTGTGAGGTTTTTGATACCTTATCGACCGACCACTAGAAGGAAAACCAACACTACCACAATTTTTGATACATCATGACAACCGACTAGGTTAGGCTCGGAAAGGTAATTATCCATTGCCTTTATGCTACTTAGTTCATGCCAGATCTCCTTCTCGCTTACTGACTTAATCATCGGAGTCCGCTAGGCCGGCACCCCATCAGTGTCAAGTACTCTTCTTATTGTTACGCATGCCTCCCAGCTGACGAGAAGAAGGCATACCAGCATCAAGGCAAGACCGTATTCCATTAGGTCCATTTCAAGATCAAACAACAATGTTGCCATAGACCTGACTATCTTGAGGGAGGTCTTGCTTGAATGCCATTGCTGTGACGAGGTCATTGCAAGTCACGATACGAGACTTCTCCTCACAATATCTTTGGATATACTGACGGAGGGTCTCTTTGGATCTCTTTCTAAAAGAAAAGAGATGGACATCCTTCACTTTGACGACGCGAAGTTATGAATACTCCTTCACGAATGTAAGCTTTAGTTCTTCGAAGGAGGCTATGGATCTCCCGGGGAGGTGGTTGAACCACGTCATGGCTTGGCCGTGCAGGGAAGCTTGGAAGACCTTGCACATGAGAGCATCATTATGCTTGTACAGGACCATGACTCCGTTGTAGTATTAGATATGCTTCACCCGGTTTGACGTTCCTTTGAAACGATTAAAATTCGGAGTTGTGAACCGTTGTCGAAATGGTTCATCTTCAATGTCACGAACGAATGGTGAAGTCAAGGATATCCTGATTTGGAGTCGAAGGTCATCATCCAGGTCTTTATCATGCCGAACTCCTTGAAGGCGTTGATCCAGGATTCTTTAGAGGTCGTCGGCATGCAATGGACCATGGTGAGTCTGGGAGTCATGACGACCGGTGTGGCGTTGGCCTCCTCGCGTATCTGTCCCCCAAGGCACGTGATTGTGATGGTGAGTACGTCTCGCTCTCATCATTGCAATGGCTAGTTCGCCTTGAACTCCCATTGACTTGTCCATTGGAGTCTCCTAGAAAGGTGTCATGGGACATGATCTAACACTTGAAATGCTCATTTCCTAGACGCCTAGGTTTGTCTTCCTAGGTGCTTCGGGGAGTGGCACGTCTCTCAGTGGTGCGAGATGCTCCTTGTCCATGTAGAAGTTATTGTAGAAGCTCTGACTGGGCCTTGATTTGATTGCTCAGTTGCTCGATTTTCTGCGATAAGTCAACTTGTGGGGGTGAGTGTCGTGATGCCCGTGCCTGCCGCATAACGCGTTGGGACTCATGCTCGGAGCTCCGTTATCGTGGTGCTGCACTGGGCTTTTCCTGGGCTTGAGTGCGTGCTCACACGTCGCGTAGGTTATCTAGAAGCCTCCGAAGATAGGCATCCGCATGGAGCCGATTTGGGGGTTGCTTGGATGCCTCTGCCACCAATCACCTATCTGTATGCTGGAAGGTGGTCGACATTGCACCGAATACGAGAGGTGGATTGACGTCAAGTAGTGCGCCGACACCGGTTGAAGTTCGCATGGCATGGGTGTCGTGGCTAAGGACTGGCGTCGTTTCCTGTGCCATGGAAAGTGCTGGTTGCAACACGAGTCACGGTCCCCGTTGGGGGTTAATCGATTGCACTTCCGGGATTCTGGTGAGCAGGCCGCTCTCATCATGAGTTACGGCGGCGGAGACGGTGGTCTTATCTAATTGTGTTGTTCTTCATCTTTTAGCCATGGGTGTTGAACGATGAACGATGAAAGAAGATGAAGTTTTTTGGAAAAAAAAATAGAGAGCACGCTTGGAGTATTTCTCAGTTCGGCTCTCATTGAAAGCACCAGTTGTGGATGTAGAAAATCGTCCAGACTTGTAAAATTCCTTCTCAATCCCTACACACAATGAACGAAACATTGGGGAAGGGTGGGTTCAACCACGAACCAATGCGTAAGTCAGTTTAATCAAGAGAAGAAACCGACAGAGTTTTTGTATGATTTTTGAATTACCTTTAGAAGTGAGGTGAGACTCTCTATTTATAGTGAAGCCTTGAGTGTCACCGGAGCGTCTGATTGGTTGAAGGAGATAGTGTTTAATAGTTATTCTACTAGAAGAAATAACTTATTATTAACTATATAAATAATAATAAATAACTTGCAGGAAGATTATTTATTGTTGGCATTGATTGATTAATTAATATATTCAACTTGTAAATATATTAAATTAATGCGTAGACCGTGTCATGTCATCATCGTCTATACCAGGGGTAATATCGATATTTGAGAATTATGGGCCACGTGGCAGCTCCACAATTTTCGGATGATTTATAGTTCCACATACATAATATAAGGGTACCACGTGTCGTATTCAGTATCATCGTATGGGTCCCACTAGGAGTAGGCATAAATCCGTTGAAACTATAAACCGACTTAATTCAAACCGTCATGGGCACTCCCGTTTGGATTTGATCGGACGGTTTGAATTTGAATTTTCAATTTGAAAACCGTCCCAACCGAATTGTTAAAGTTTTTATTTATTTATATTATTTATTATTTAATTTTGTTCACCCTTAAATTTGTTCATTTAAGTGTTTATCATGGATCCTACATCACTAAATCCTTACTCATTTTGTGTTACTTTCGAATTTAAATTATATTTAATCATAATCCGCCATATTTGAAGTTTAAAATGTTTGAATTTTTTATTTGTTCATGTGTATGAATGAAATCTTGAGGTGTATGAATGAAATCTTGAAGTGGATGAAAGAAATATTGATGTGAATGTTGAAATTTTTGAAATTGTGATGATTTAGATAAATCATTTTTTTGTGAATAAATTACATGAAAATTTTATGCTTAAACCGTCCAAACTGTTATTAACGGCTTGGATTGGAACAATTTCAATTCTATTTTTGGAACATCCAAACCGTACCGAGCGGTTGAAATTTGAACGGATTAAATTTAATTTTGGGTGATATCCGTATCGATCTAAACTGTGCACACTCCTAATAACATTGTTGGGTGGGAATTTACCAAAATAATACATATATATATATATGAGAAAACCTTACATACCAAACATACCTCAAGTGTACTATTATACTTATAATCACAACTATATAAATCAAAATGATAACAATATATCTACACATATATTATCTTTTATACTAATTGAGGAAAAACGTATAAAATAAGGAATTATAGTAGTGGTATCTATATGCTATAAATATTTTTTTTAAAACAACTTGGAATTATATGCGAGGAGAGGTTAGTAGAAGTATAAAGTGAGTTAGAGTTAGGTTTTGCTTCAAAACGGGCACAAAGACTTGACTATTACAATTGGTACATTAATACGACACTCCATTTTGGTTGTGCCATGCCAAATTGCCAACCTCAACAAAAATAGTGTGATTGGGCACAACAATTAATGTTCCTAATTATCATTATCAAATCACAAGGATGTTGACATATACATAGCTATATTACTTAAACACTTCAACTAAGGCTGGTTCCATTTTTTCCTCTTAATTGGTCATCTTCAACTTTTATTTCAATCAATTTTATAATGAACTATTATGGATTTGAGATTAAGTCTCCAATTTTGGGTGAATTAAGATTTAGCTTCTAAATTTTGAACTCTACTCAAAACTTAATACCTAATCTCGAACGTATAATCTCTATACAACCCTTTCAAAGGAGCATTCTAAAATTGTATAGTTATGACATATATATCAAATTATCAACTATTTTCTCTAACCATATTCAATACGTGACATGATAATATATATCACGTATGTTCTTTTTTTTAAAATGCTTAAGTGTTATTTTAGCTTGCTAACATAATGGTTGTTAATACAGAAATCGTCTAGGTAGGAATTGACCGTTGAGTTTCTACACAAACAGAAAACACCTGAGGTTATGGTTGAATCCTGAGCTGGAGAGGGGATTCAACCAAAAACGCTCTGATGCTTAAGTCAGCTTAATCGTAGAGAGAAAATTGAAAAGCTTAGTCGTAGAGATATCCTCTATTTATAATGTAGACCTGGGGGTCTTCAGAGTTTCTGATTGGTTGAAAGAGTTTGCAATCAATAAGTAATCCTAATTAGGAAAGACTTAGAATTGGATTTTAATAATAAATAATTCGTAAGGAAGTTATTTATTATTAGTAGGAAAAAAAGTTCAAATTAAATAAATAATCCATTTTGGAAAGATAGTTTACTTATTAATTGAATCCTCAATAAATATGAATATCAAGAAGATGTATTATTATGATGATGTAATTACCTATTAATTAATATATTCATATGATAAATATATTTAATTAATACGTAGTAATTAAATCTCAATAATGACTTCACCATGGGTAAAGTTGTCATTCTATAAATTATTAATCACGTGATAGCTTCACAATTTTTGGACAAATTATGGTTCCACAAATATCCCACATCCCATGGGATGGGACGTGGGAATTCATGGAATCCTAAAGGAGTTAGGTTTTAGAGTTCTAATGTTTCGTCTCTTTGTAGAAATAAAATTCATTTTTTGAATAAAAGAAAACTTTTAACTTTTTAGTCCTCTCCAAGTTAGAAAATAATTAGGAAAACTTTTAGTTTTTCTTATAAAATGTGCGGACCATCTCTTAGTAGCTCTTACAAACATTTTTCAAATTTTGGAGTTTCCAAATTCACTTAGTAAGATTTGAGTGAGTGTTTTATGAAATTTGAATAGAAGAAAAAATTCTCAAGTTATTGCTGATCAACTTTCGGAAGGTAAAAGTTAGAAACTCTGTTTTTTTCATCCTTTTCTTTTGCTGATTTTGCGGATGGGACCACAACTGGAGGACGTGATTCGATGCTTCTGGGCCCACGGTGGTGCGGTACACCAGCGGCCTGGGTTTGCAGCTCAGCCGAGCCGCCTCCTTCCCTCTCACATGTGCCTTGCAGCTTGGCGGCTCCAAAGATGGAGCCGCGGCTTAGCTTCCCATTTTCAGTTTTTTTTTTTTTTTTCTAACGCAAATTTCCTTGTTTCAGTTTTACGTTTTTGGATATTCCGGGAGCTACGGAAGTCCGATTTTAGTGATCCAAGTAGCGTTGATCTCCTTTTTTTGAGACGATTCCAACAAGGGGAGGGAGGACATGGTTTCTTTAGATTTTGAGAAACTCGATGTGTGTTAACGAGGGGATTCCATTTGATAAAATTTCATTTCGAGGGGAGCCTTGTGAGCTCAATGATGAGGCTGAATTTCAAGCACGGCTGAAAGAGCATTAGGATGCATTCCCGGAGGGCATTTAGGTGGCGCTTGGTGACCAAGCGTCTTCTCACAAGGGTTGTAAAACTCAAATCCCAAGGGTGGCTCGATGGATGAAATTTCATCCCTTGATAATTAAGTGGGGATTCAAGTTCCCGTTTTTAGCACTCTTTTACAAGATTTTGGTCAAGATTGGAAGTTGTCGCTCACAATTGCATATCAATGCATATCGTCACATCATGTATTTTGAGAAACTTAACCAATTTTTTGGTTTAGAGCTTTCCGATGATGAATTATGGCAATGCTTTTCTGTAAAGGTCACTTCCCATCCCGCCGAGCCGAGTTGTGACCTCATTCCAGAGATAGAACTTTTTTCGAGGTCGTGGTTTGATGACGGCTCATACAAAACCACATGTCTTGAAGTTATGGGAAACTGAGACCTTTATTCCTTCGGTGTACCTCGGATTTCGCTGAGATACCGTTGGGATGATGAGTTGAACTTAAGTTTCACTTTTGATCCCAATTCTGAAAAGAATGAGAAAGTGTTGGGAATTCTGAAAGGGTTCGGCGAAATGAGTTTGCTACTTATTCCTTACAGAAATTCTCCCGGAGGGGTTCCTCGGCTAAGACTCTTGTGCGATGGTCATCCCAGGTCGGGATGGTGAACAGTAGTAAACGTAAATCTACGAATTCTCTGCCTAAGGTAGTCAATAAACCTCCAAAAAAGGTTAAGGCCGTAGTGCAAACTACTGAAGTTCGGAGGCTAATAGTTCTTTGGCTTGGGTCGAACGGGGCTAAGGAAAAATGCTCGAAGATAGGTGGTACCCCTGCCGGGCCCCTGAAGGCCGGCGGCAAGGTTGCCGTACCATCCAAAGGTAATGGCAAGGTTGCCGCACCACGGGGAGGAGAAGGTTGCACACCCTCCAAGGGGAGCAAGGTTGACGTACCCTTGGGGGCGGCGCTGTCTGTGGTCCCAACTTCATCTCCAAGTGTCTCAGATAGCCTTCCTCATGATGACTTTGAAAATATTCAGAGGGAATTAGTGCTTCTTCAGTCATAGGCCTTTTGTATGTCAAAGTCCCAAGGAGATTATGACAAAATGATGGAAGATTATGAATCTATTCAGGCTTCACTCGTCAGTCTTGGGCGAGAAAATTCTTTGTTATCACAGAAGCTTTATTCTTGGGAAGATCATTACGAGTCTCTAGATTCTCTTCAGATGAAGAACATGTTGTTCGAGAGTGAGTTACAAGTTGCTTATTCCGAGTCTGACAAGTTGGTGAAGGAGTTGACTTATTCCAATGCCCGTGTAGCTGATTTGGTGGGGGATCTTGAGACAACAAATACCAAGCTTTTCTCATTAGAGGAAAAAATAAAAAATTTGGAGCGTGAGCCATATTTGCCCCCTGTGTGCCCCCTTCAATCTTTGCAGCTGGCTGACGTGGAGGCCTGTCATTCGAACCAACGCATTTCTGATATTCGGGGAATCCATGGAGGAGTTGCAGCGAAGATTGGTTGTTGTTGAGTGCAATAGTTTCCAAATTGTAGATTGTGCCCGTTCCTCATATGTTGAGGGTTATCTTCACTGCCAATGTGGCATTACTTCAAAGCACTTGATATATTTTGAAGATCTGAAAGGAGCCTTGGAAACATCAAAGATTGTGATGGAGGAGGCCCTTAGAAATCAAAACGATGTGTACTCCTTTGTTGATCCTTCATGTCGTGGTAGAGAGTAGCTTGAATCTCAAAACCCTACCAACTAGCAGTCTAGTGCATATGAATGTTTGGATTTAGCTATAACTAGCAAGATATGGCCGCGCGTTGCTGAGGGGGTGTTCAATTGATAATTAACCTGATTTCCATATAAAATGATATATATAAATAGATTTAGGATATGAGAAAATGTTCAAAAGATGATTAACTATTTACATGCATCATCATTTGTTCATTCATATGATTTTACATATATTATAGTCAATGATGAAAATATAGATTTTGATGGAAATATCGATAGCTCAATTTACAGATATATCGATGGATATTTTAATATTAATATCAATATCACCGAGGGTCAATCAAAATATGAGAAATGGGCTCAAAAAGTTGGAAATTTTAAATAAAACTTTGGGAAATGTTTAGTCACCCAAATGTTTAGTCACCCAATAATGCTTGTATTAAACCAATAATCATCATAAAATGCTTTTAATATAATAAGTATAATTATGAAACATGCACAATACACATCTATGCTGAGTGATAATAAACACTTTAGATAGAAAAAAAATTAAGCATCATGAATATATTAATAATTTCACGTGCAAATGCATTACTTATTCAATTTCATAAAAAAATAGAATTTCTACTAGTTTCCTCCCACTGCATCGCATAATAATTAAGATTATTAAATATTAATAAAACACACCTTAACATTATTTGAAAAAAAGGGAAGCTATTAGCATAAATTTTAATATAATTAAAAGTCCCATTAGGATTTAAGAGTTGATTAATTAAGATTTAAATTTGAATTATAATTTAAGAGTACAAAGATAATCATTTTTATTAACATGCCAATACATATATACTATATGAGATTAATAAACTTTCCCCATTAATTTATTGATTCAATTTTATAATAGTATTTTTGAACTTAAGCAAAAGAAAAACAAATAGGGGCAAAATAGGCATTGCAGTATTCATAATTTACGGATATATCGATAGATATTTCAATATTAATATCAATATCACCGAGGGTCAATCAAAATATGAGAAATGGGCTCAAAAACTTGGAAATTTTAAATAAAACTTTAGGAAATGTTTAGTCACCTAATAATGCTTGTATTAAACCAATAATCATCATAAAATACTTTTACTATAATAAGTATAATTATGAAATGTGAACACTACACATCTATGCTGAGTGATAATAAACACTTTAGATAGAAAAAAAATTAAGTATAATGAATATATTAATAATTTCACGTGCAAATGCATTACTTATTCGATTTCAACAAATACAATAGAATTTCTATCAGTTTCCTCCCGATGCATCACATAATAATTAAGATTATTAAATATTAATAAAACACATCTTAACATTATTGAAAAAAAGGGAAGATATTAGCATAAATTTTAATATAATTAAAAGTCCTATTAGGATTTAAGAGTTGAATTAAGATTTAAATTTGAATTATAATTTAAGAGTAAAAAATAATCGATTTTATCAACATGCTAATATATAATGAGATTAATAAACTTTCTTCATTAATTTATTGATTTAATTTAATAATAGTATTTTTGAACTTAAACAAAAGAAAAACAAATAGGAGCAAAATAGGCATTGTACTATTCATATGAATAGTACAAAACATTTAGCTTTAGTATATATAATTTTTGTAAGCTCTTTTTTTTTTGCTTAGAAGTAACTTCTTCTTCTTTTTTAGCAAAAGGTTGAGATTTGAATTGCCAACTTATTTTTTTTTATTCCTTAATAAAAGAATTATTAAGTTTTAAGGAAATTCACAATTCCCGTAGCTTCTGGCTGATTTGACTTTTGTACGGTGTTTTAGCTTTTCAGGACTCTATTTAAGTTGGAATTGAGTCATTCTACCTGGGCTGGAAAGCTGACTTCCATACTTTACTATTTCTGTTGGCCTTTCTCAAAAAGGTTGAGAATTGAAATTTTGACGATTTTTTGAAGTTGGGTCATGTGCGCAGATTTACAGACTTGACCTCCGTTCAATGATTTGTCAATTAGTAATTCGTCGGTTGTCGGAATTTGTTGGTTTTTGTGGAGTTAGAAAGCTAACACCCGCATATTTCCAACTCTCTCAAGCTTTCTGGGAAAAGTTAAGAATTGAATTTATGGTGAATTTCGGAAGTGGGTAGTGCGCGCAGGAGCGGTGTTTTTGCACTTCTTCGCGGTTTTGCCCATATATATTTGTCCATTCTCCGAATTGGCTGTTCTTTAGAGCATTGTGAAGGTAACATCCATACCTTTCCAATGCCATTGGGCTTGTTTGAAAAATGTGTTAAAGGAAAGAAGATCTGCAAGATTGGAGTGATTGTAGGATCACGAGGAATTATAGGAAAGAACCAATTAGATCAATTAGTATCAATCCTGTATCAATTAGTTTGTAGTTTACCAAGAATATGGTTTGTATAATCTGTATAAAGCTCTGCTATTGTAATGTTTTTGATACATACAATTACAATTCTCTCAATTATTTTCATGGTATCAAAGCACCAGAATTAATTCTGGTGTTTCTGCCCCTACACCTTCCGCAACAAACACATATACAGACTTCCACAAGAAACGCATACACAGACACCTAAACACATAGCAACTATCACACCCACATCATGGCCGAAAACAAAAACATAGAAACAACCCTTACCTCAATTGTCGACCCACTCACCTTGCAAAGCTCGGACACACCTGGGCTCTCCCTAGTCACCACCAAACTCGAAGGCCACAATTACGGCCAATGGAGTCGCTCCATGACCCTCAGCCTTAGCGCCAAAAATAAGCTAGGATTGATTAATGGGTCTATTCAGGCACCTGCATCAACTGATGCAAATTATCCTCTTTGGTAGAGATGTAATGACATGGTTCTGTCATGGCTTCTTAATTCCGTTCATCCTGACATTGTAGGGAGTGTGCTCTACTGCACCACTGCAGCCGCTGTATGGAAGGATCTTAAGGATCGATTTGGGCAAGGCAATGATCCTCGCATCTACCAGATTCGTCAGGAGATCGTTGAGCGTCGTCAAGGGCAGTTATCTGTATCTGCTTATTACACAAAATTGAAGACTTTATGGGATGAACTCTCATCCTATCAGGAGACCCTCACCTGTAACTGCGAGGGATTGAAGAAGCTTGTTGAACGAGAAAAGAAGGAAAGGGTGATGCAGTTCCTGATGGGGCTCAATGATCCTTATTCCACGGTCAGAGGATCCATTCTCATGATGAATCCTCTTCCTGACACACGCAAAGCCCATGGCATGATCTTGCAACATGAGCGACAAATGGAGATCGCAGGACGGCGTGAAAATTCGGGCCAACCTCATGCCCTGCAAGCTTCCCGCAATCCAGCAACGAGATGAGGCGCATCTTCCTAGACCCAATGCAATCTGGCAACAGGAGGAGGCGCATCTTCCTAGACCCAACGCAAAAACCTGAAGTGCAATTACTGTGAAGGAGAAGGACACAGTGGATCAGTGCTATTTTATCATTGGTTTTCCTCTAGGCCACATGTGGCATGGACAAAATGTCCAGCCCAAAACCAAAAGGACAACAGCGGCCCATAATGTGGAAGTCACAAATCCACCTGATGTGCAGGCACCCAATGCAACCGCAGCCCCCATTGGTCGTCTGGGCCCCACCTTCACCACCGATGAATACAATGAACTCAAGGCACTCCTTCGCACGCTATTAGCTAATGCTACAGGTATTTATACTCCCCACCGACCACATATCATGTTCTCCGCTCATCCATGACCACGTAGTTGCTGGAAATAATTTTGTTGGACTGCCAAATGGAGGACAGGCCGAAATCACACATATGGGTTCCATCAAATTAACTCCAAATTTACCTCTTGATGGAGTTCTTTATGTTTCCAAATTTAATGTGAATTTATTATCTGTAAGTAAGTTGACTCGGGCTTTAAGATGCATAGTAATTTTTTATTCGGATTTTTTGTGTCGTGCAGGACGTGGACACGAAGAGGATGATTGGCCTAGGCAAGCAATTTAATGGGCTCTATTATCTCACACCAAGTCAGAATCCCCACCTCATCAATCTTGTTCGCCGCACCTCCCATTTATGGCACCAACGTCTCGGACATCCGTCCTCTGCACCTTTAAATTGGCTTTCCAAAAATAATCCTGAAATAGTTTCAGATTCCCACCATATTTGTGATGTTTGTCCCATGGCCAAACAAACTCGATTGTCTTTTCCTTCTAGTTCAATCAAATGTATTGCATCATTTGACGTAATTCATTGCGATATTTGGGGACCACATAAAATAAATACCCATTTTGGGGCGCGATATTTCCTTACCATCGTTGACGATTTCACCAGATATACATGGATCCATCTCATGAAATTCAAATCCGATACCCAATCTCTCCTCAAATCATTTTTTTCTTGGGTCAAAACTCAATTTAATTGGGATGTCAAAATCTTACGAGCTGATAATGGCAGTGATTTTCTTTCCTTATGCTCATTTTTTGATTCTCGTGGGACCATTTTTCAGCATTCGTGTACCTACACTCCCCAACAAAATGGGGTTGTGGAGCGCAAACACCGCCACCTCTTGAAAGTTAGTCGTGCTCTACGATTCCAGGCCAATTTGCCTTTAAAGTTTTGGGGGGAAAGTGTCCAAACTGCCTGTTATTTAATCAACCGGCTGCTTACACCATTACTATCCTACAAATCCCCATATGAATTCCTTCCATTCCGCACCATCCTTTTCTCATTTACGGGTTTTTGGGTGCTTATGCAATGCTACAAATCTACTTCCCAAACACAAATTTGATGCTCGTGCTTACAGGTGCGTTTTTCTTGGTTACCCACTTTGTGCAAAAGGCTATCTTGTCTACGACCTTGAGACCCATCGTGCCTTCACTTCCTGGGATGTTATTTTTCATGAAACTTTTTTCCCTTTTGTTGTGCATTCCCCACTTGATTCCACAACTTCTCATGTTCTCCCAAACACCAATCCTTCCCAGGATCACACAGACAACTCTCTTCCACTAGGCCCACTTCCAGCTTCTGGCCCAACACCTTCTACTCCTCACAGCCCACTCCCTGAGCCTTCTCAAGCTGACTTCACGCCAGCACACGTGCCACCAGCAAACACGCCCACATCTCTTTCCCTTGTCCTTGACCCAGAGCACAACGACACAGAGACCACTTTTTCGCCCACATCTCAAGTCGCGCCCAATCCTCTATCTCCGGTCGCACCCCCTCCTCTCTCTCTGGTCGCGCCACCTCCTGCTTCCTCCCCACCTCCACTACGCCGTTCCACCCGTCCTTCTCGACCTCCTGCCTACCTTCGTGATTTCAAGACCAATCATGCTCAATTACTGCTGCCCCAGGCCGCCATCTCTTCCTCCACATCCGGGACCCATTATCCATTAACAAGGTATGTATCTTATTCCCGGTTGTCTCCTACTTATCAGTCTTTTATTCACAATATTTCTGCCATGATTGAACCCACTAGCTATGAGGAAGCTCGTCATGACCCTCTCTGGGTTGCAGCCATGGATGCCGAAATTGCCACTCTCGAGGACAACAATACTTGGCTGCTCGTCCCCTTACCTCCAGGCCACCATCCGGTCAGTTGTAAGTGGGTCTTCAAACTGAAATTTCACTCCGATGGAACACTTGAACGGTGTAAGGCACGCCTTGTGGCTCGCGGTTTCTCCCAATGCGAAGGTATCGATTATACCGAAACCTTCGCCCCGGTTGCTAAATTAATAACTGTTCATTGTCTTTTGTCTATTGCTGCTATGAGACAGTGGCCCTTGCATTAGATGGACGTGCAAAATGCGTTCCTCCACAACGATTTGACTGAAGAGGTTTACATGTTGCCCCCTCACGGTTATCGTCGACAGGGGGAGCGTATGGTTTGTCGACTCAACAAGTTGCTCTATGGTCTCAAACAAGCTTCCAGGAGCTGGTTCCATAAATTTTCCTCTGCCATATGCAGCATCGGTTTCTCACAGTCTCGGGCCAACTACTCTCTCTTCACATAGGTTCAGGGTGATTCGTTTACAGTTGTTTTACTTTATGTGGATGATATGGTGATTACAGGCAATAATGAAAAGGCTATCAGTGATCTCAAGAACTTTCTCAACAGTCAATTTTGAATAAAGGATCTCGGACCTCTGAAATATTTTCTCGGTATCGAGGTTGCGCGATCATCTGCTGGAATCACCATATGTCAACGCAAATACACTTTGGACATACTGGAAGAAGCTGGCCTCCTTGGAGCTAAGCCTGCCAAAGTTCCCATGGAGCCAGATACTGTAATATTGCCCACAGGGAGTGACGCTCTCAAAAACCCCGCTGGTTACTGGCGATTGGTCGGCAAATTGATCTACCTCACGATCACTAGACCAGAGATAACTTATGCTGTCAACACCCTCAGCCAATTCATGCAGGAGCCCAATTGTTATCATCTTGATGTAGCACACCGACTTCTTCATTACCTGAAGCAGGCACCAGGTCAAGGAATATTATTCTCCTCACATAGTTCATTAAATTTGATTGGTTATTGTGATGCGGATTGGGCTCGCTGCCCGATCACATGTCGCTCAGTGACTGGTTATTGTGTCTTTTTTGGTAATTCATTGATCTCTTGGAAGAGCAAGAAACAAGTCACAGTGGCAAGGTCCTCAGCTGAAGCGGAATATCGTTCTATGGCTTCGGTTACTTGTGAATTAGTTTGGTTGAGATATTTGTTGAATGATTTACTTGTGTTTCATCCTGCGCCTGCCAAGTTGTTTTGCGATAATCAGGCTGCCATATATATAGCTGCCAATCTAGTGTTTCACGAGCGTACAAAACATATTGAGTTGGATTGTCATACCGTGCGAGAACGAATACAAAAAGGCGAAATCAAGACAACTTATGTGCGAACGGGAGAACAAGTAGCTGACATGTTTACCAAGCCATTGAGGGCACCTGTTTTCCTTTCCCTTCTCAGAAAGTTGGGTGTTATTGATATCCACGCTCCAACTTGAGGGGGAGTGTTAAAGGAAAGAAGATCTGCAAGATTGGAGTGATTGTAGGATCACGAGGAATTATAGGAAAGAATCAATTAGATCAATTAGTATCAATCTTGTATCAATTAGTTTGTAGTTTACCTAGAATATGGTTTGTATAATCTGTATAAAGCTCTACTATTGTAATGTTTTTGATACATACAATTACAATTCTCTCAATTATTTTCAAAATGTTGAGAATTGAATTCACAAATCAGTTCGCAAGACATGCCTTTGAGCAGGATTGGGTTTTTGACCTTGTCTTAATGAAATGGACATTACAGATTCGTTACACATCAGATTGGGATGCCGTGGATAGTGTTGAAAAGCTAAAACATGTAGCTTTCCAATGCCACCTGGGTGTCATTTCGTAAGTATGAGTGATGAATCTCGAATATTTCCTTACAAGTGACGTTTTTTGCACAGAAAAATTCCGGCTTGGATATTTGTCTCAACTTAGATATCCTTGGGATTTTTCTAAGTGTTTGGACTTTAAATTTTGCTTCTTTGAAGAAGGTTTGGGTACTTTGCAAGTGCAAAAGGTTTTAGTACTTCTTATAGAAGAAGGTTTTTAATGCTTCTATAGAAGTAGGCCTGATTGCTTCCATGGAAGAAGGCTTAATTACTTCTATGGAAGAAGACATGATTGCTTCTATGGAAGAAGGCTTAATTGCTTCTATGGAAGAAGACTTGATTGCTTCTATGGGAGAAGGCTTGATTGCTTATATGAAAGAAGGTTTAATAGCTCAAGCTTATGCCCTATCTAAATAAAATTGCAAATGAATAACTTTATTGATGACTTAAATGAAAAATTGCATAAAGCTTGAAATAGAAGATGGCCCGAGGCCAATGTCTTTTAGGCATGGTGCCATTCTTGGTGGGCAAGGCATGGTCTTTGCTCACACGTAGTATTTCCTCAAGTGGTGAGTGTTCATGGAACCACTCATCAATTTTCTGTCCATTGTCTCCAAAACATAACTTCCTTTCTCGCCTACTTGGTATACGCGGTAAGGACCTTCCCGAACGGATTTTAGTTTTTGAGATCCAGATTGGTTCTAAGTTGCGAACCGTTTCTTGAGGACAAGATCGCCTGGAAGAAAGTTTCGAATTTTAGCTTTCTTGTTGTAGAAATTTCGAACTTGTTGTTGATAGTTCGATATGCACTTGATGACTTGCTCTCGGAGTTCTTCACTCAAGTTGAGTGAGGTTTTTAGATTTACAGAATTGATGACAGGGTCATCAAGTTCGGTAAACGGCGCAGGTATGACTACATGCGGTAGGATGACAGCGTTGGTGCCAAAGGCTAAGGTGAAAGGTGACTCACCTGTCGCACGTCGTGGAGTCGTGCGGTAAGCCCATAGAGTGTCGTCTAGGTGTTCCTCCAATAGTCCTTTCTTGTCGTCACTTCGCTTTTTGATGCAATCCAAGATAGTTTTGTTGGGTGCTTAGGCTTGGCCGTTCCCTTGGGGATAGTACGCCGTGGAAGTAAAATGTTTTATCTTCCATGATTCAAAGAATTCCTTGGTTGCAATAGCAGTGAACTGAGTTCCATTTTCCGTTACAATGACTTTAGGAAGTTCGAATTGGCATATGATCCAAATCCAGATGAACTTCTATACGTCAGCTTGGGTGATGGTAGCTAAGGCTTTAGCTTCCACCCATTTGGTGAAGTAATCGGTGGCGACGATTAAGCACTTCCGATTTGGCACCGGGGTGTTGGGCAAAGGTCCTACGATTTCAATGCACATTGCATGAATGGCCATGGACTCATATGCGAGTGAAGCTCCTCGAGTGGCGCCAAGTGGCTTGGCATGAAACTTTGTCATTTGTCGCATGCCCGAGCGTACTTCAATGCATCCTGGTGCAGAGTTGGCCAGTAGAATCCAGCGCTAAGTGTCTTTTGCACCAGTGACCTTCCTCTTGAGTGATTACCGCATTGGCCTTCGTGAATTTCGGTCAAAACTTCAAGTGTTCTGGATGCTTCAAACATTGTAAGTTTGCTCTAGTAAATCTTCGACGAAAAATTTTCCCCATGTCGATATAGTATCGTGGGACCTTCATTAGAACTTTCTGAGCTTCGAGTCGATCGTTAGGTAGTGTTCCGTTTTCCAAGTAGTTGACGAAGGGATCTTGCCAACTAGGAGAAGGGTCCACCTGCCTAACCTTGATTTCCATAATGTCTATGTTGCGTCGTTCTAATTTCTCAATCGGGATTGAGCATTTGAACCGATAGTCAAGTGATGAGGCCAAGTTGGCTAGTACATCAGCTTGTGCATTTTCGGCTCTAGAAAGCTGGTGAAAAGTGAAGATTTTGAAGCTTTCAAGTAACTCTTGAACCTTGTTGTTGTATTGGAGCATCCTTGCATCGCGCGTTGCGTATTTTCCAGTGGATTGGTTGGTGATTAATTGTGAGTCAAAATGAATCGCAATCTTCTTGACTCCCAATTCCTTGGAAAGTATTAATCCAGAGATTAATGCTTCATATTCAGCTTCATTATTACAGGTTTTGAATCGGAATTGGATCGCTTGTTCCATCATTCATCCGTCAGGAGTAACGATGAGGATTCCGGCTCCCTCTCCGCATTGATTGGAGGAACTAGTGACCAAAAGCTTCGAAAAGGGGTATGCCCCTTGGTTCTGCGATAAAGGGGGACCGGCGGCCAAGGGGGCGTCGGCCAGCCCCTTGTCGTGGCACTCCTGGAAGGTAAATTTGGCAACGAAGTCGGCCAGTGTTTGCCCCTTGACGGCGGTCCTTGCGCGATAGAGTAAGTCATATTGACTAAGTTCCATTTCCCACTTCATTATTCGTGTAGATGCATAGGGCGCATCGAGAAGTGGCCGTAATGGATACTCCGTCATGACGATGACCCTGTGAGCTTGAAAGTAAGGCCTTAGCTTTTTAGTAGTGACCAAGAGTGCTAGGATTAACTTTTCAAGTTTAGGGTATCGCGTCTCGGCATCTAGGAGAGCCTTCTAAGTGTAGAAGACCGGGAGTTGGACTCCTTGCTCTTCTCGGACAAGTGCTGAGCTTATCGCCACGTCTGAGACTCTGAGGTAAAGGTAGAGATCTACGTCGTCTTTAGGCTTCGATAGGAGCGGGAGTGAAGTTAAGTACATTTTTAGATCTTGGAAAGCCTTTTTCACAACTTTCATCCCACTTGTCCTTTCAAGCCTTCTTAAGCGCCTGGAAGAAGGGTCGACACCGGCTTGTGGCTTTTGACAAAAATGGATTCAAAGTCGCGGCACAACCGGTGAGACTTTGAATTTCATTTAGAGTCAAATGTGACTTCATGTCCATAATTTCTTTTATTTCCTTCGGATTGGCCACGATTCCTTGTTAAGTGACGAGGTAACCAAGAAACTTTCTTGCCCCCATGCCGAAAGTGCACTTGAGGGGATTGAGTTTCATTTGATATTTCCTTAACAAATCAAAGGCTTTCGCCAGGTTAGCGATATGATCACTGCGTTTTTCTCTCTTGACCATGATGAAAATGTAAAATTTCATGGACTTTCCAATGAGATCCTTGAAGATTCGATTGACAAGTCGTTGATAGGTGGCGCATGCATTCTTTAAGCCAAATGGCATGACTTTGTAGCAGTAAACTCTTCGTTCGAAGACAAAAGAAGTTTTGTCTCGATCCTACTCGTACATGAAGATTTGGTTATATCCGGAGTATGGATCGAGAAAGCTGAGTAGTTCGTTTCCGTGGGTGGAGTCCACCACAAGATCTATCTGCGGCAAGGGATAATTGTCTTTTGGACAGGTAAGGTTCAAATCGGTGTAATCGACGCAGACCCTCTGTTAGTTCTTTGTTTAGGCTTGTCATTGTAATTGGCTTTGCTTGTCATTGTAAACTTTCTTACAATGTACCTTAGCTCAATCTAGGAAGTTAGCATCTCTAGGTCATGAAGGTGTTTTATCTTGAAGATGATGGAAGCTGTGAGAATGAAGGTATATTGCATTTCATAAACATATTTCTAAACCAGTTAAAAGTGCTTAACGCTAGATGACTAGTCAGTGTTTTTAAGTTTTTATTGTCAGATATTAAAAAGTTTTCAACTGAGTGTGTTTCTTTTCACCCAAGGGATTTTAAGTCACATCTTTGGTATGAGCTATAAAGTGTGAGTTTTGGGTCTAATAGTTTTGAGATACATCAGCGTGCTTCTCCTCTTTCACGATGCGTGTGTGTGTGTGTGTGTGTGTGTGTGTGTGTGTGTGTGTGTGTGTGTGTGTGTGTGTCTGTGCCTGTGTGAAAAATCTACAGAGAGATGACTAGCTAGACTCAACTGGGTTCTCTGTGAGATTTATGGGTTTTTGGGAAAATTGAGCTGAGAGCTTTAAGTGAAGGTTGATGAGCTCTCAATGGGCGCTGTTGCAATTCTGGGTTTTGATAATAATTTTCCAAAACTGATTTTCTTGATAAGATTGCTGAGGTAAAATGGTTTTTAGATATTTGTTTTTCCTTGATGTTTCATTCTTTAAAATCTGATTTTGATTTCTCAAACTTGGGTTTGAAATCTATTTTTGGGTGAATTTCTGGGTTCTCGAATTCATCTGTGTTCTTCAAGGTTCTTGGCTTGAAGAACTCAGATTGAATCATATTTTGATTTCATCCCCAAATTATTTTTATTGAAGCCGCTCTTCTGGGTTCATCAAGTATCATGATTTGATGAACTTGGATTGAGATTTATCATCCAGATTTCTATTCATACATATGGGTCATTTGGGTGCCAAGTCAATGAAGAGCAAGGACGATGCCATTGATTTTTTGACTTCGTGAGAATCATCAATGGAGAACGATGTTGTTGTGAATACTGATTTACAATTGGAGCACTGTTATTGAAGGAGTTTGATATTGCACAAGGTATGGCTGTCTTTAGATTTAGTTCTTAGAGATTGAGGTAGGTTTTATCTAGTATTTAATATTAAACTTAGTGGATTTCCTGGTCAGCAGATCGAACCCCAATTTTCACCTTGAGGAAAGTTTCTAGGTATCAACCATTGAGTGTTCTTTTAATTTTTTGTGTTGGCTTATGATGCTTTGAATCTGTTCTAAGTGCTTTGTGTGACTGTATCATGTTGTTCATATATTGCATAATTCATCTGATATGAAATGATAGAGAATGCTTGTTGTTTTTGCACACACCAGCTCACTTAGAACTAGCACAGGGCTGCCTACATTGATGGAGCTTCTGAGTGCATAGAGTGTCACTGCTGTGAAGTATTTTTGCAGTGAGCGTGTGTGAATGTGTTAAATTTGTGTGCATTGCTTGTGTTTGCTTGCTGTTTCTCGGCGTGACTAGTCGCAGTCTGTAACTCTACAACTGTTGATTGTGAGAGTTACGCCTATGTGCGTGTAGGCCTGATATACAACTTTCATTTGGTATCAGAGCCAACTCTAGATACACATAGAGTTGGTCCTCGGGTTAATTGTTGGTATCCGGCCAGAGTAAGTGATGGAGTGTGACAGAATCTCTTGTAATTCTCCTCCTTTCTTTGATGGTACAAATTATGCTTCTTGGAAAGAAAAATTTCCTTGATGCATATGATTAACTGAACATTGAGTGGAAGTGTCCTAGGAAAATTGTAGATGGTGAGGTGGTAAATAAACCATGGTCAGATTTGACTCAAGGAGAACCTCTTGGTTCATCCTCCAACAAGAAGGCTAGAAATGCAATTGTCACTGCCTTGTCCATGTCACAGTTTTCACACATTAGGAATTTCACCACAACAAAACAAGCTTGGGATAAACTAGGAATTGTACATGAAGGAGATGCTCAAGTCCGAGATCTCGAACTTCAAATGGGTTTAGCAAAGTTTGAAAAAATTAGGATGAATGAGTTTGAAACTTTTTCATAATTTTATGAAAGGCTTGAGTCTATAACTAATGAATGTGCTAGTCTTAGAGGACCGATTGCTGAACTGACCATTGTCCAAAAGATCCTTAGAGTCTTACCCATCAAATTCAGGCCTAAGAAAATTGCAATAATGGAAGCTCAAAACTTAAAAGAGATTAGGTTGGCGAAGTTGGTGGGTAAACTAATGACTTTTGAAATGGAAATGGACATGGAAAATTTGGATTCTAAAAAGGGAAAAAACATTGCTTTACAATCTGCTCAAATTGAATCTGATTTGTTATCTGATTCTTCCCAAAGTGTGGAGATCAAATGGATCTCTTTATTAAAAAATTCATGAGGATACTAAAAGACAAAGGTAGAGATGCACTGGCAAGTGGGAGTCAGTCTAGGGACTTCGGGAATAAAGGGAAGTCTGAGTCTAGGAACTTTGGGAACAAAGGGAAGTTTGAAGCACAAAATGATAGAAACAATGATAGATTTTCAGGTTTCAAGGATAATAAGGGGAATAGAAAATCAATTAGGTGTTTTACTTGTGGTGGGATTGGTCATATAGCGGTTGAGTGTGCAAACAACAGCAAGAAAGGCTATAATAATCCGGGCAAAGCCCAAATGGAATGTTCAAGTGAAAGTGGTAGTGATGAATCATTTGTGTTCTCATATTCCTCTGATGATGAAACATATCTTGTTGCTCTTGCTGTGTCAGTTTGTGACTCTATTCCTGATGAGTCTTCCGCATCAAATGAAGGAAAAACAGAGTCTTGTGATGATGATCAGTTGTATGTTGAAGATGACCAGTCATATGATGCTCTGTCATACAATGGTTTGTGTGAAAAATATGACTTGCTTTTCAATGAGACGTGTAAGATTAAACAGAGTAAATTTTTGTTTCAAAGGAAAGTCACAGATCTTGAAAAGGAAAAAAAAAACTTTAAAGGAAACTGAAAAGGATTTGAGTGACACAATTGAGTCATTAGAAGTTGAGTTGGATAGTTTGATTCTCTTGAAAAATGATCTTGAAAGTCAAGTAAATGTCTTAACTGCTACTAATCACATTGTCCAAGAGTCCAACAAAAGTTTGTTGTATCAACTGAATGTAGTAAATGAGAAGATAATCCAACTGGCCATAGGAGCAGAAAAAATTGATAAAATGCTTGGAATGGGGAAGTTGCATGGGGATAAGAGCGGACTTGGGTTTGCTAGTACAAGTTTAAACACTAGTACTAAATTTGTCACTAAATTTGTCACTAAATTTGTCAATGAGTCTAAATCCTTATCTCAAC
Organism: Oemleria cerasiformis; assembly: GCA_037349345.1. Taxonomy (NCBI): domain Eukaryota; kingdom Viridiplantae; phylum Streptophyta; class Magnoliopsida; order Rosales; family Rosaceae; genus Oemleria; species Oemleria cerasiformis. The sequence continues at coordinate 5,687,896 of JAZGTL010000016.1, forward strand.
TTCAACAAGTTGAAAACTCTCTCAAAGCTGCATCATTTTCTAGAACTAAGAAATTCATTCCTACAGGTCATAATTGTGGGGCACTTGGTCACATTCGACCTAGGTGTAATATTCTTAGGAGTGAGTCTTTAAATTTCAAAGGAAATGATCTTGAGAATCATGTCTCGTGTTCTAAAGTATCCAAGATTGAAAAATCTGGCATAAGTGCAAAAAGAGATGATTCTCAATCACTTGTTCCATTTATTTCACCGAAGTCAAAAGGGTTCAATCCTACATGTCATCACTGTGGCACATTAGGACACATAAGATCTCGGTGTCCTAAGCTCAAAGAGTTTGAGAGGCCATCCTTTCCATATCATATTAAACAAATGTCAACTCACTTCAAGCTCAAGTGAATGATCTTCTTAATGAACTTGTCAAACTTTCTAAGTTCATCTCTTTGACTCCTAGTGGGTCAAATTTGAAGAAAGTGTGGGTCAAGAAGGAAGACCATGTTCTTCCTCTTGTTGCTAAGTAGTTTGCTTATTGTATGTGTCTAGGCTAAATTGGTTTCCATGTGCTTCATGCAGCCTAGACACCATGTCATGCATGTGTTTTTATTTTCTTTCTATTCATTTGATGTTTTCTTGCTTATGTTATTTCCATCTCTTACTATTCCATCTCTTACTAATTGTATGTTCAATATTGTTTTGCATCTGGTTCCTAATGTCTTTCTCTGAGTTTTTGCGAAGCTATTAGCTGACTAGTCATCAGATTTGGTTTGTGATTTGTGCAGTGGAAAATACTGATTGGTTTTGGAAGGATGCATGTTTTTACTTTTGTTGAAGAAAGTCAGTTGTTATGAGTGTTTCACTAAGAAAAATAAAATATATTAATCATCTTGAAAGCTCCATAGTGTGTGTCCAGTGAACTAAGTTTGTCTCTCTCCTCTAATGTGTTTGACTATTAGTTCTTACTCATTTTCTGTGTTAAATTAAAAACAAAAAGGACTTGTTGACCTTTGATCTACTCTTTCTCAGAATTAAGAAAAGAAAAAAAAACACTTGTGCATGTGCTCAAATGAAATCTGAACACTTCAATCCCTTTGATATTTTTGTTAGTCAAGTGGAGTACTTGCCTCTAATGTTTTGAATTGAGATTTGAATGATATTATGTGAATCTGATTTCTTTGATACATCCTTTGAGCATTACACACATTTCCTTTTACTTCATGCAATCTGATCATTGTGTTGCTTGCGGCATCAATGTTTGTGAAAGAGTGCATCCTAGTTTGTCACCTTAGTTCTATGTTGTCATCTCTAAAATAGTTTTCTCTGAACTAATTCAGTTCAAGCATATGTTGAGGGGGAGCTTGTTTATTTCACTGAACTACCTTATGGATTTAAGATTGTTTTGAGATTCTTCCTTGATCACGCTATTCTTTCCACCACTTGATTAAATTCATGCTTTTAGTCCTTCTACTTTCTTGGTCCTTTGCACTTTCTGGTTATTGAGCGAATTATGGTCGTTTAGTCAATTACAAGGTTGTTGTGCACATGTTCCTATACTCACTACCTTGTGCGATATAGAGGGTTCACCTGCTTAGCTTACACAATGGAACTTGCTTTTGTGCTTTAGATTTGTGTGTGAGGTTGGATATGTAGGGGGAGCTTCTCATGCTATTGTTTCTTGTGTTATTGGGTCTCTTTTGTGCTTCATTGAGGGGGAGTACTCTCCTATCTATTTGGTGAGAATCTGGCTTGAATTTTCACATTTGTGGCTTGTTATTCTATGCCTTATTGTCTCGAGTTCACTTCAATATGACTTTATGTGTGTCATTTTCTATCCATCTCTTGGCATTCACATGGTTTGTCAATATCTATTGTCTCTTTGATTGGTATTTGTTCTTGGCGTTTGGATTGTTCTCATCCCTATTAGTGCAACTGATTTTGGGTTTGTTTATTTCTGCTTGCTTCACAGTAATCCTGATTGGATCTTGCAGGGATATGTACTTTGCCTTTCCATGTCAAAAAGGGGGAGAAAGTTGTGCTTAAGCTTTTAATATGGATTGATCACTTGTTCTTGGTCTTAAGTTTCTCTTTACAGGATTCTATCTTTCCAAATCACAGGTTGGTCATGATTAGTTATGGGGGGTGAGATAGGTCTTTCTTAGGTTGAGTGATGGGTTTTGACAAGACAAAGCCAAAGGTGGAGATTGTTAGTTCTTTGTTTAGGCATGTCATTGTAATTGGCTTTGCTTGTCATCGTAAACTTTCTTACTATGTATCTTAGCTCAATCTGTGAAGTTAGCATCTCTAGGTCATGATGGTGTTTTATCTTGAAGATGATGGAAGCTGTGAGAATGAAGGTATATTGCCTTTTATAAATATATTTCTGCACCAGTTAAAAGTGTTTAACGCTGAATGACTAGTCAGCGTTTTTAAGTTTTTATTGTCATCTATTAAAAAGTTTTTAACTGAGTGTGTTTTTTTCACCCAAGGGATTTTAAGTCACATCTTTGATAGAAGCTGTAAAGTGTGTGTTTTGGGTCTAACAGTTTTGGGGATACATCAATGTGCTTCTCCTCTTTCATGTTGTATGTGTGTGTGTGTGAAAAATCTGCAGAGAGATGACTAGCCAGACTCAGCTGGGTTCTCTGTGAGATTTCTGGGTTTTTGGGGAAATTGAGCTGAGAGCTTTAAGTGAACTTTGCTGAGCTCTCAATGGGGGCTACTGCGATTTCTGGGTTTTGATAATAGTTTTCCAAAAATGATTTTCTTAAGAAGATTGCTGAGGTAAAATGGTTTTTAGATATCTAATTTTCCTTGATGTTTCATTCTTGAAAATCTAATTTTGATTTCTCAAACTTGGTTTTGAAATATGTTTTTGTGTAAATTTTTGGGTTCTTGAATTCATATGTGTTCTTCAAGGTTCATGGCTTGAAGAACTCAGATTGAATCATATATTGATTTCATCCCCAAATTATTTTTATTAAAGCCGCTCTTCTGGGTTCATCAAGTATCATGATTTGATGAATTTGGATTGAGATTTATCATCCAAATTTCTATTCATACATATGGGTCATTTGGGTGCCAAGTCAATGAAGAGCAAGGACGCTTCCAATGATCTGTTGACCTCGTGAGAATCATCAATGGAGAACAGTGCTGCTGTGAATGATGATTTACAATCGGAGCACTGTTTGTAAGGACCCTTCCCGAATTTCCCCTCGAAACCCGGGAAGAACCCTTATCCCGTCTGACAGCTCTTTTACACAAAAAACAATATTTAGTAAACCTTACAGGGTTCCCGACAGAACCTCTATACTTACTGACCACTCCTACCTGTCAGACGCAGGATAGCATACAGGTCAAAGTCAAGACCTCGAAATAGTGGTGGTCCAAATAGGAATACCCCCTGACACCAAATGTCAGTAGGTCAGACACTGCTGACACCTCTACTGGAAAATCACAAGACAATTGACTAGTCAGCCACTTGTGAACCAACAATAAATTGTCACTCTGGGTCACCGCCCACACCAACCCACTGACCCGGATGACGAAGTATTTCCATAGGCTGATTTATCACATGACAATCGTTGTCAAACCATATTAGAGCTGGAAATATCCTCAGCTATCATATCACATCAGTCGGCATATCCCTAGCCACTAGGGTATCCCTTGGGGTGTGCTAGTCTTGTATCACAACTCTCTGTACTATGCATAAATAGCCTCGCGACCTGGCAGAGCCAAAACTCCTCGATGCCAGAGTCGGAGCACTTAACGAACCAATTATATTGAAGGTTCACTGGGTTCACCGCCAACAGCGGATCCTAGTCCCATATTCTAGTCTACCTGAAATATGTTTATCTTGGAGGTTCACCGAGTTCACCGCCAACAGCGGATCCTAGCCTCGGCTCCTGGGCCCCCTCAAAACCGTATTGTTTATATTGGAGGTTCACCGGGTTCTCCGTCTCAGCGGATCCTTACCCCGGCTCCTGGGCCCCCTCAAAACCGTATTGTTTATATTGGAGGTTCACCGGGTTCTCCGTCTCAGCGGATCCTTACCCCGGCTCCTGGGCCCCCTCAAAACCGTTGTATCCAAGAATCAAGTATTTTATAATCACAAATACGATTTCAGCTCAAACTCATGGATTCTAATAATTTCCATGCCAAAAAAATATCAAAATCGAATCCAACAACCATGCCATTTCTCACAACACACTTTCACTGAAATATTGGAAAAACAAATGTCCACCAGTCATTCATAAATTCCAGGAAATCATTACAACTATACACAACAGTATTTAAATAAAAGATATTTAATAATCACAATTACGGTTTCAACTCAAAATCATGGAATCAAATAATTACCACGTCAACATGATATCTCGCTGTGACTCATGTATTTCACCGAATGTATCATACCTCACGACTTGATATCGTGATACGTATCTCAGAATTGACCCTCGAGATACCCTAATCTAGTGGTAGTTTATACTCGTTTCAAAGTACCTACATCTCATAATTAACAATGCTGGGTCCTAAAGCTAACCCTGGCATAATCTAGATTTCCTATCATCATCTTGCATCATTCTCATTCCATAAATATATTATTAGTCAACCAAACATTCATCACCACACACATAATCACATCAAATACTACTAACACAATAATAACCCAACTACCTTGACTTTCCGAGCTCAAAATCCGCTAATACGGTCAACTATTACCGCTGGGATTGCCCAAAATGACATCTAAACGACGTCCGATCAACCTGAAACCTGTACCAACAGATTCGAAACGTCGAAAATTAGTTACCACGCGTCACCGTGACCTCAGACTCGGTCCCACGCGCCGGCACGAGCCGCCGGAAGTTCGGCACACGGTCCCACGCCCCCTCACGCGCCGGTCACGCGCCTGCTACAGTGTTCAGCGCCTGGACCGGTCCAACCAGATCCGGCTCAACCTGACCCAGTCCAACTCGACCCGACCGGTTCACTCAACCCGATCGGTCTCCGGTGACTCGTCGGAAAAGACGACCGGACGGCCGTCGCCGTCGTCGGAGGCTGGCCGGAGAAGATGACCGGACCGCAACCTCTGCCGCCGTCTGGTTCGCCGAAAATCGCCATTTCCGGTCGATTTTCAAGGTTTTCTAACTTCTTCATTTCTTGACCGTTTTTCATGATCCACACATGTAAATTCATCTACTTTTCACCAGGAATCCAAATATGGGGTCAAAGTTCAGATATCGTACCTGGTTTGGCCGGAAAAACGACCGATAAGATTCGGTTCCCTCCTTCCTCCGTCTGTCGCCTACGGCGTTGCTCCCGCTCCAATAACTACCCCAAAATGCTCGTGGGGTCCCGGGGAAGATTCTCCCGACCTTGGTTTCGGTCGAATCGGATTGAAATCCCTCGATGAAATTGGGTCTTCGGTGTTCGCACGGGGAGGATTCGGGTAGGAGAGAGACGGACCAATCTGCCGAGGAGAGAGAAAAATATCTCCTATATAGTTCCAACTTTTCCAAAATTACCAAACTGCCCCAGAAGCTTCTAGACCCGTAACGAACTCACCGGGTCTCCGTTTTCCGCGTGCCGCCTGTCTACGAACTCGTGAGTTCGAGACCTATGCAACGACCCAAGAAAAATTCACAAAAGTACTGCCAGTCAAAAAGTGACTCCCGAACCCATCCAAAATTGAGGGTAAAATTATCAAATTCTCAAAATAATTAAATTTATGGTCCGGGTCGTTACAAATTTCCCCCCTTACAGAAATTTCGTCCCCGAAATTTCAATAACTCAGGTTAAAGAACCAACCGCCTATTCAGTTCAAGGTAGCTAAAGAGGTAAACACCTCAGAGGCATCTTGTTAACAGAAATCTTTAAATAATTAACCCACACAAGTGTGCGGTCTGCAGGAAGTTAACCTAGAGCTCTGATACCAATTGTAAGGACCCTTCCCGAATTTCCCCTCGAAACCCGGGAAGAACCCTTATCCCGTCTGACAGCTCTTTTACACAAAAATAATATTTAGTAAACCTTACAGGGTTCCCGACATAACCTCTATACTTACTGACCACTCCTACCTGTCAGACGCAGGATAGCATACAGGTCAAAGTCAAGACCTCGGAATAGTGGTGGTCCAAATAGGAATACCCTCTGACACCAAATGTCAGTAGGTCAGACACTGCTGACACCCCCACTGGAAAATCACAAGACAACTGACTAGTCAGCCACTTGTGAACCAACAATAAAACGTCACTTTGGGTCACCGCCCACACCAACCCACTGACCCGGATGATGAAGTATTTCCATAGGCTGATTTATCACATGACAATCGTCGTCAAACCATATTAGAGCTGGAAATATCCTCAGCTATCATATCACATCAGTCGGCATATCCCTAGCCACGAGGGTATCCCTTGGGGTGTTCTAGTCCTGTATCACAACTCTCTGTACTATGCATAAATAGCCTCGCGACCTGGCGGAGCCAAAACTCCTCGATGCCAGAGTCGGAGCACTTAACGAACCAATTATATTGAAGGTTCACTGGGTTCACCGCCAACAGCGGATCCTAGTCCCATATTCTAGTCTACCTGAAATATGTTTATCTTGGAGGTTCACCGAGTTCACCGCCAACAGCGGATCCTAGCCTCGGCTCCTGGGCCCCCACAAAACCTTATTGTTTATATTGGAGGTTCACCGGGTTCTCCGTCTCAGCGGATCCTTACCCCGGCTCCTGGGCCCCCTCAAAACCGTTGTATCCAAGAATCAAGTATTTTATAATCACAAATACGATTTCAGCTCAAACTCATGGATTCTAATAATTTCCATGCCAAAACAATATCAAAACCGAATCCAACAACCATGCCATTTCTCACAACACACTTTCACTGAAATATTGGAAAAACAAATGTCCACCAGTCATTTATAAATTCCAGGAAATCATTACAACCATACACAACAGTATTTAAATAAAAGATATTGAATAATCACAATTACGGTTTCAACTCAAATTCATGGAATCAAATAATTACCACGTCAACATGATATCTCGCTGCGACTCATGTATTTCACCGAATGTATCATACCTCACGACTTGATATCGTGATACGTATCTCGGAATTGACCCTCGAGATACCCTAATCTAGTGGTAGCTTATACTTGTTTCAAAGTACCTACATCTCTTAATTAACAATGCTGGGTCCTAAAGCTAACCCTGGCATAATCTAGATTTCCTATCATCATCATGCATCATTCTCATTCCATAAATATATTATTAGTCAACCAAACATTCATCACCACCCACATAATCACATCAAATACTACTAACACAATAATAACCCAACTACCTTGACTTTCCGAGCTCAAAATCCGCTAATACGGTCAACTATTACCGCTAGGATTGCCCAAAATGACCTCTAAACGACGTCCGATCAACCTAAAACCTGTACCAACAGATTCGAAACGTCAAAACCTAGTTACCACGCGTCGCCGTGACCTCAGACTCGGCCCCACGCGCCGCCAGAAGCCGCCGGAAGTTCGGCACATGGTCCCACGCGCCCTCCCGTGCAGGTCATGCGCCTGCTACAGTGTTCACGCACCTGGACCGGTCCAACCCGGTCCGGCTCAACCTGACCCGGTCCAACTCGACCCGACCAAATCACTCGACCCGATCGGTTCACTCAACCCAACTGGTTCATTCAACCCGACCGGTTCACTCAACCCGATCGGTCTCCGGTGACTCACCGGAGAAGACGACTAGACGGCCGTCGCCGTCGTCGGAGGCTGGCCGAAGAAGATGACCGGACCGCCACCTCCGCCGCCGTTTGGTTCGCCGGAAATTGCCATTTCCGGTTGATTTTCAAGGTTTTCTAACTTCTTCATTTCTTGACTGTTTTTCACGATCCACACATGTAAATTCATCTACTTTTCACCAGGAATCCAAATATGGGGTCAAAGTTCAGAGATCGTACCTGGTATGGCCAGAAAAACGGCCAAGAAGATTTGGTTCCCTCCCTCCTCCGTCCGTCGCCTACATCGGTGCTCCCGCTCCAATAACTACCCCAAAATGCTCGTGGGGTCCCGGGGAAGATTCTCCCGACCTTGGTTTCGGTCGAATCGGATCGAAATCCCTCCGATGAAAATGGGTCTTCGGTGTTCGCACGGGGAGGATTCGAGTAGGAGAGAGACGGACCAATCTGCCGAGGAGAGAGAAAAATATCTCCTATATAGTTCCAACTTTTCCAAAATTACCAAACTGCCCCTGAAGCTTCTAGACCCGTAACGAACTCACCGGGTCTCCGTTATCCGCGTGTCGCCTGTCTACGAACTCGTGAGTTCGAGACCTACGCAACGACCCAAGAAAAATTCCCAAAAGTACTGCCAATCAAAAAGTGACTCCCGACCCTGTCCAAAATGAGGGTAAATTTGTCAAATTCTCAAAATAATTAAATTTCTGGTCTGGGTCGTTACACTGTTATTGAAGGAATTTGATATTGCATAAGGTATGGCTGCCTCTAGATTTAGTTCTTAGAGATTGAGCTAGGTTTTATCATGTATTGAATATTAAACTTAGTGGATTGCCTGGTCAGCAGATCGACCCTCAGTTTTCAACTTGAAGAAGGTTTCTGGTATCAAGCTTTGAGTGTTCTTTTTATTTTTGCTGTGTTGGCTTATGATGCTTTGAATATGTTCTAAGTGCTTTGTGTGTCTGTATCATGTTGTTCATATATTGCATAATTCATCTGATATGAAATGATAGAGAATGCTTATTGTTTTTGCACACACCAGCTCACTTAGAACTAGCACAGGGTTGCCTACATTGATGGAGCTTCTGAGTGCATAGGGTGTCACTGCTGTGAAGTATTTTTGCAGGGAGCGTGTGTGATTGTGTTGAATGTGTGTGCACTGCTTGTGTTTGCTTGCTATTTCTCAGCGTGACTAGTCGCAATCTTCAACTCTGCAACTGTTGATTGTGAGAGTGACGCATATGTGCATGTAGGCCTGATATACAACTTTCACCCTCCATCGTCCTTCTTTTTTTTTCTTCACAAGTACTACATTGGCTAGCCATTCAGAGTGCGGGGCTTCTTTAATGGTGCCGGTAGTGAGTAACTTATCAATTTCCACCTGGATGGTGGCAACCTTTTCGAGAGAGAAATTGCGTCTCTTCTGCTTGACCGGTTTATGTTTTGGATTGACATACAGCTTATGACAAGTAATGGCAGGATCAATTCCAGGCATATTGGATGGCGACCAAGCAAAATTGTCTTTATGCTCACACAGAAATGCGGTGAGTTCTTCTTTCTCCTCGTTACTTAGGTGTGTGCTGATGTGGGCATGCCTTTCTGAGATTTGTGGGTCAAGTTATATGAGGATCACATCTTCTTCCAATTGCCAACCCTCGGGTTTAGGGGGTTCTTCGAAGACTTCAGGATCCTGGCCCATAATTAGTTGCTATTTAGGAAGCGAAACGGGGGTTTTCCCCACCAATGGCGTCGGTTGGGGGGATAAATTCTTCTTGTTTGACTTCCCTCAGCCCTTCAGTGAGGCATCGTCGGGCCATGGCTTGATCTCCTATTATTTCTCAAACTCCTCCTTCAGGGATCGGGAATCGGATTTTCTGATAAAGGCTAGAAGAGTTAGCCAAAATTTTATGCATCCATGGTCGTCCCAAAATGTCGTTGTAGGGCGAGTATTCGTCCACTACATAGAATGTTTGAGACGAGACGATGGGTGGCGAATGGACATCAAGTTGGAGATTTCCGATGGTCATGCTGGTGGAGACGTTGAAACCCCGCAATGGGATTGCCTTCTTCGTAATGAAGTTTTCCAACCCCATTTTGAGCACCGTTTTGAGGCTGAGGAGATTTGCAGTGCTTCCTTCCTCCACATGAATTTGATCGACGTGTGCCTGGGCGATTTGGATCTAAATGACGAGTGCATCGTCATGGGGCTAGTCGAGGCTGGCTTTTTCCGTGAGGGAGAACCTGATGGAGATGTCGTTGGTGACCCCAGAGGTGGAGGCTGCGTGGGAGACTTGGGCAAGGGTCAAAGCGTCCCGAACTTTCCTCTTCTTCTACTTGAAGTGGTTCCTAGCAGCTTCGATTCGACAATGATCATGTTGATGTGAATCGTCTTAGAGGGTGCCTCCCTAGGGCTCTTGTCCCGAACGCGTTATGCAGCCTTCTCGTGACGTACTCGGTGCAATGTCCCTCCTTAATGAGATTTAGGAGGTATTTTTTGAAGGTTTTACAAGTGTTGATGGTATGATCATAACAATCATGGTAGAAACACCATTTTGTATTGTCGTCCTTCTCCTGATCGCCTTTGACGGGCCCTAGTCTTTTGGACTAGGGTTCGTCTTTGATCTCGTTGTAGATTTGGCTGACGGGCATGCCAAAGTGTGAATTCGGCCTTCTAGTGGATGGGGCTTCGAAAGATCAATTAGCTTTTCGCTTGTTGGACTTTCCAGAGTGTGTTTTGGAAGCGGCATTACCCTTGTGTGGCGCCGTGCCCTTGGTGGGATTTTCGCTCGTCTTGGCATTCTCCATGGCACGCATCGATATTTTTTCATCTTCCCAAGAGGTGTGGCATTCCGCCAGGGAAATCATTTTGCTAAGGGTATGGGCGTTGTTCATCACAATGTCGTCGTAGAGTTGGCTATCCAAGGGTAGCCCTTGTTTGAAAGACATTACAGCGATAAGGTCACTGCAACCTACGATGCGAGACTTCTCCTCCCCGAACCTTTGGATGTACTGGCGAAGGGACTCCTTGGATCTTTTTCTCCCAGAGAAGAGATGATCGTCTTTTACTTCGACAGTGCGAAGTTGTGAATACTCCTTCACAAATGCGAGCGCAGTTCCTCGAATAAGGCAATGGATCTTCAAGGGAGATGGTTAAACCAAGTCATTGCCTACCCTTGAAGCGAACCTTGAAACACCTTACACATGAGCGCCTCGTATTGCTGATATGGCACCATAACCCCACGATAGTAGTCGATGTGTTTTATAGGATTCGTCGTTCCCTTGAACTGCATGAAGTTTGGAGTGGCGAATCGTTATGGGAACGGCGCATTCTCGATTCTTGGGGTGAATGGAGATGTTGAAGAAGGTATGAGTTGGCAACCTAGATCTTCCTCCAAGTTTCCATCGTGTTGGACCCCCTGAAGTCATTGGTCCAACATTCTCCTCAAGTCGTTTGCGTGAAGTTGATCTCGGTAAGAGGGAAGAGCTCGACTACCACGGTGGCACTGACTCCCCTGCATTGTGGAGTCCGAGGCGGAGCGTGCCGGGGTTTACATCCTATCCTCGTTACTTTGGTATGTGGATCCTCTGGAGTTAGCATTAATTCGCCCGTTCGAACAATTTTGTGTACTCCGGGAGGTTGCTCGTCCGGAAAAGTTTTGATGGGGGATTCTAACTTGCAAACAAACCCCAACTCGCCCTCCCAATCGGTTGTGAACCGATTGCCTCTAATGGTGGCGATAATTTTCACCGGGAGACTAACTTTCGTCAGTGGAATCACCAAATGTGACGCCCCGCGACACAGAATGGCTTTGGACAGGGTCCTTGCCGTGTCTATGGGGGTATTGCCTTGAGGATTTCGTGAATTGGCTTGTCTCTCCGCCGTTCGCTAAGTGCTCCCTTCGCCCAAGTATTCCTGTAGAATTTCCACCTGAACTTGGACTTCGTTGCTGAGACGGGCCACCTGCCGCAATAAACTAGCGCGTGAAGGCGATCTCTGCGAAGTGTGACGAGTGATGTGGTACGACTCCCTTTCTTCACGGTTATTTTGATTTCTGGTGGCACGAAGCTCGTCCATAATCAATCTCAAGTCTTCGTTGGCATAGCGAGATGCCTTTCCCATAAATCGGCAGTTAGTACACTGAAATTGAGCGTGAACTTTGGTTTCCAAAGTTAGCGCGCCAAATCCAGACATAGCCAAAGACGGATGTCCTTGAGTGTCAAGTTGTGTCTATGACACACCTTGGGTCGTGGGCCCTGTGAAGAATGATTGCCCAACAAGTGGGCCGGCCGGATTAGATGTTTGTCCAAGGGCGGCAAAGGCATGGAGACCACCAGGCGGAGCGGAGGCTTGACTGGCAGCAACTTGCGCATCCTCGGCTCCTCCGGTGATGGCACGGTGTGGCAAGGTCCCATCGACTCCTTCGATGACAGCGCAACGCGACATGGGGTCCCCGGCTCCTCCGTGGGCTGCGGCAAGACTATCGTGTGATACGGCGTGCGGGAGAGCAACGCTAGTGGGGTCCCGGCTGGATATGGCATCCTACGACGCAGCCAGCCCCACGCCTTGGGGTCCGTTGTGGTCTCCGTGTGGAGCATGCGGCGGCATGCTCCCTTCCGTGTAGCTGGCGGCTTGTCCTACCCCTTGGGAAGGGTTCGTCTCGCGGGATCTTTTGTTTTGCCTTGTTTTTGCCATTATTCGAAGATTTTCGAAGAATGAAAAACGAAAACAAATATTTTGATGGAAAAGTAAGAACTTTTGGATCGAAGAGCAAGCTTTGAGAATTTCTCAAATCGGCTCTTAATGAAAGCACCAGATGTTGATGCAGAAATCGTCCAGGTAGGAATTGACCGTTGAGTTTCTATACACAGGAAACACCTGAGATTATGGTTGAATCCCGAGTTAGGGGGGTTCAACCAAGAATGCTTCGATGCTTAAGTCAACTTAATCGTATAGAGAAAACTAAAAAGCTAATTATGATAATAATTATGAGGTACTTGAGTTAAGAGGAGATGTCCTATTTTTATAGTGGAAACCTGGGGGTCTTCGGAGTTTATGATTGGTTAAAGAAGTTTGCAATAAATAAGTAATCCTAGTTAGGAAAGACTTAGGATTGACTTTTAATAATAAATAATTCGTAAGGAATTTATTTATTATAAGTAGGAAAATGAGTTCTAATTAAATAAGTAATCCTTTTTGAAAATGAAGTTTACTTATTAATTGAATTCTCATTGAATACGGATTTCAAGAATATGTCTTATTATGATTATATAAGTACCTATTAATTAATATATTCAGTTGGTAAATATATTTAATTAATGCGTAGTAATTATATCCCAATAATGACTTCAACATGGACAAAATTATCATTATATAAATTATGGATTATACTCACCGAAATAAATAAACATTATGACAGTAGCCAACCCTACAAATTGTTGTTTGCTTGGAAAATGAGTGGGTGGCTCTAATCAGATAATTGGAAAGCCCAATGTAAACGGACCTTTGTTCTTTCATTTGCCAAGCCAGCCCTAACCCTTAGGGCTTGCTTGATGGCGTAGGCTTTAATGGGGGACAAAGTCAAATGCAAGCATAATAGGAGGTCATAAAAACTTGGGCTAAATTACAGTTTTCTCAGCTATATAATTTTTGAACGAATTATAGTTCCACAATTGTGAAAGACTCATACGTTCAAAAACATAAATGTTGAATTTTTTAATATTCTTACACGATATTCAGGATTAAGTATTAATTCTTTCAATGATCATAATTATAAATTTTTATTTTTGTATAGAATGCATTATATATAATTACTTTTTACTTGAGAAGAAACCCATAATAATCTAATCTCCAATTATCTCCTCCTCCAAAAGCTTTTGATTTATATGTCTGTATTTAGGATGAATTTGATGATAGAGTGTTGGGAAAGAGATAAAAGCAGGTGTAATGTGATTGCCAGCATTTTCTAGTGTTTGATCATTTATAGACATTTCGCGTCAGCTTGTTCTGTTCCACATGGACACACAGCCACAGATTTACTTTAATGAATGAAAACTCATTCGTAATTTCATAGGTCCTCAGATTAGGCTTACTACACAAAAGAAAAAGATTGAGCTTTCCATCAATCATCTCTCCTACGTGCCTACATGATCTTTATTCTCTTCTTATACAGCCAAAGTGGGACCTCTTGATTCACCCTTCTCTTTTTCTTTGTTTGAGAACATAACATGAACTATGTCCCCGCCGTGTCTACTTTGTCCAACTCCCAAAAGTGAAGAAAATGAGACCCCATCCCAAACCCATGGCTGCCCAACGTATAAAATAGTACCATACCCACCCTCCAAGAACGGAGGGACATAACTTATTGTGTGAAGGATTATGTGATTTTCTTTTATAAGGAAGGATTATGTGTGATTATTTCTCGCTAGTGCTGAGTTTTTAACCCGTTTTCCTACCCCCGGATCTAATGTTGAAATCGACCCCATTCAAACATTATCGACCCGATCATTTCTAACAAGACGATCAGAATTTTGTTCTGACTCTGACTAAAATAGAGGCAAATTCGTGTCTGGGATGCCAATCCGACGGAATCCCTATACTGAGGGACAAAGATGAAGGTGACCTCTACGATGTTGGATCGGGATAACAAAGTTATCGGATTTGGAGGATTTCTAAGTTGTTGAAGAATAGAATCCCAAATCGGGAATTTAGAGAAATAATATGTAACATATAATAAGTGGTTCCACTCCTAATTCCATTGAAGCCTTTTAAGATAAGACCCCACACCTAGTTAGGTGGTTAAGTGAGGACAATATCGGTGTTGTTAGTAGTGGATTATTGGACCGACTCTAAAATCTTAACATGGTTAGAGCGGGTCGATTTGCTCGGCCCAATTGAATCCAAATTGGAATCAATTGAACTCGAAATCCCCCAAATGAATGGGTCCAAATGGATGGGTTTCCTGAATCCCGAATTACAAAAACAACCTACATCACTATAATTATGCAAAATGACAAACCAAGCCACAAAACAAAAAATACCAAAACCCTAATAATACCCATAACCCTAAAAACTACCTCCACTCAAGAAACAGTCACTGTCGTCAAATTCATCACATATGATCTTGAATAATCTGTAGAATATTAGCGGATCTGAGGAAGGTTTTATCTCTAGCTATCAATTGAGAATAAAGACCAAATGTCATAAGCTGACTAGTGACTACAATGAACAAAAATAATGGGAGATATTGCAACAAACTCCTCCAACAACAAGGTACAACAAGATTTAGGGAAAAAAAAAACTTTAGAAAGATTTTGGGTAAGGGGATGGTTTGAAAAAAATGGAAAAATAATAATGATAGGAAACTCAAATTTGAGTATGTCTCAAACCAAACTGTCACTACAAGGGACTCTTATTATTAAACCCAAAAGAAAAAAGAGAAACGGCAGAGGGAGGATGGAAGAAGATGGTCTCCTTCCTCCTCGTCTTGGTGTGCTTTTTCTTCGGGACTCAGAAGACATAAAAACTAAGGAAGCTAGGATTTCTATTATCTTCAATATGTAAATGGTCAAAAATTTCTCAGATGTGCATGGATGCCTATTTTCATTTTATAAGCGGTCAAAATTTGACCTCAAATGCTCGAGCACAAAATAAAACCTATATTTTCATAGCACATTAATTAGTTAATTATATTCATACATAAAAACAATTTAGAAACGTTAACTATGCTAGCTGATAACTGATAATCATATCCCCCGTACATAATGTGATATATAACTAATATAACCTAAAGTCTTAACTGTGCCAAAAATTTTAAAAAAAAATTTCATTCGATTGAAAAATGATTAAATGATCTAAGATGGACATTGGTGTTGATGGAACTTTATGTTAAAAAGTCCTTGCAATGGAAGAAACTCCAACAAGAAAATAGAGTACCACGATCACGATTACAAAACAAAGCTTAGCAATCCTCAAGAAGAATAGGAGTAACCAAGGAAACACCTCCTCAATGGCTCAAACCAAGGAGACTTTATTGCTATCTCTCCCTTTGTTGCCACACAAAAAAAGACTCATGAAGTTGTGAGTTGTGACATCATATGATGCAAAAGGCCTACACATACTGTTATGATCTAGGGACAAGCTTTTGATTTGGTGAAAGATAATAGATATGAAACAACACAACACAAAACAAACCAACTGTTTGAGAGTTGAGACTATGAATTGGCTTAGTCGGCCATTCATTGCGATGGAGCCCCACAACTTCACCTAACCCATCAAACAACCCTCACCTTCCACTTTTCACATCCAATTTAAACTTTTAATTTCCCAGCAACAACAACAACACCATTTTTACCTTTTTGTTCTATCTTCACTTTGAATCTTTTATGACTCAGAAACACACCTCCTAAAGACCCGTTCAAGTTCAAGTTCTCTTATTAATAATAAATAAACCTTTTTTTTTTCTTTACTTCCAAACTTCAAACACTATTACTACATGTTACCTTGTAAGACTAGGCACACACATTCACATATACATTTCATCAAAATCCCAACAATCCAATCTAAACCCACATGAGCATTTACTTCCTCATGTCTCCACATTCCCCCATTCTTTGCACCTCACAATCCAAATCACATTCTTTCCTCACAAATAAACCTCTTGGAACACATAATCTCGAGTTCACAGGTAAATACTCTTAGTCGCTTTATTTAAAATTGAAACCATTTGTTCATTATATATATAATCTATTTTTTGTAGTTTGTGCCATCCATTATTAACCTCACTCATTCATCAACTTTTTCAGGCTTGACAAAACAAAACCCCCCCATCTCTCTTTCTTTTTTCTCGATTTTGCTCCTTCCTTCTTGCTTTGTATAATAAGGCTTAATTTCTTCTTAGTTTGCTTGTTTGGTGAAATGGGCAAAAAGCATGATGTTTTAGCAGTAGTGCTGGGTTTGGTGTTGGTGCTCATCTTTGTGGTCGGCCATACTCAGAGCTCAAGGGTTCTTCTTCAGAGTAGTCAAGTTTTCAAGGTGATGAAGCCAAGCTCTGGTCAGAATCTAAATGAGGGTAGCTTTTTTGCATTGTTACCAAAAGCAACCCCAATCCCACCTTCTGGTCCTTCAAAAGAGCACAATGGTGTAGGCTTACAAAGCTCATCACATCTCTCACCTTGAAAATTTTTACCTATATATTTATATATACTTCAATTATTTCTACAGACGAATTAAGTTAGATCAATGTAGCTGCTTGCTCATATTTTGTTCATCCACTCATAGAACCGATATTGATCATCATTCATCATCATGGGTAATGTACATGAGGGTTCATGGATATATGCATATATTCATAATTTTGTTTTTGTTTTTGCAGCTTAATTTCATGAGAAGCTATAGCATAAATAGCTTTGCAAGTTAATGTTAATTATATATGGAGAAAGTGTAATATATATTTTTTAAAGTTTAAAAATGAGAAAAAATAGTTCTTGAATGAATACAGCTGTTGTTTGTTTTCTGCACGTACATGAGCAGATTTTCATAATGAAGTGACTCAAAAAGAAATCATATCGAAGCCATTGTTTCACCATCTAAGTTGGACGATAATTGTGTAGTACATCAGTCCATTGAATTCTGTGGGGATAATATAATTCGAAGATTTATCGTATACAGAAAAAGTAAGCAGTATAGATGTGTGTGAGAGATGTACTTATAATAATGATGAACCCTAGCTAGCTAGGTAGGGTACTGTACCAAAAGATTGAGTGCGAGCAAGCTCAAAATCTGTTGACAAGATTATCCACCTGCTCATAAATATCCATACCTCACTTGTCATCGTCCAATTTTATTTCATATACACTTGGTGACTTGATTTATGATTTATGATTTATGATTTATGATTTATGATTTATGTATTTTATTTCATATACTGCATTTTCCATCTTACCCACCTATACCTATTCTCTTTCTCTCTTTTTTTTTCTTGATTATTTCCTTTGTTGCTAGTTTTAAAAAAAATATATGATAAACTACATAACTGTATCCAAACTATAGGGGTAATTTCAAGTTCATATCCTAACTATGAAAATTTTCATCTAGTTACCCAAACTATCAAAACACAACATCTAAGTATTCACCGTTAATTAATCTGTTAGTCAAACCGTTAAATACTTAAGTGGCATTGTTAAGTCAGAATTATATCCTAAGTTGGACTACACATAAGCTTTAAAAATAATATAAAAATAAAAATAAATAAATAAAACATTAAAAAGTTTTAAATTTACAAAATTGACTAAAAAACAACAAAAACAAAACAAAAATGAAGAAAAAAACCAATCATCTTTTTCCCCGATAACCCTCCCCTCCCCTCCTTGCATCATCTCCTTCCCCTACTAGGCAGCACTACATCAACACCATCATCCACACCCAGGTAACAGAAAGCAACAAATCAAACCAAACCCTTGAGGTAACAAAAACAAAATAATAAGAGATTAACCAGGAAAATCAATCAATTAATTAGTAAAAGTAAAAAACTCCAGCACAGAAGAACATGAATTCCCTAGAAAGCCCAATATAAAAAAATACAAAATAAAAAATGAAAATGTGAAAAATGGAAAATTCCATAAACAAGAATAAGAAACCAAAGTGCATGAACCAGAAATAAACCCAGAAACCAATAAAAGAGACAACTTTACTACTTTCACATCTTCAGCAACAACAAGTAAAATCAAAATGATCCCAATAAACCTACATGCAATCAGTAAATAGCAAATAGAAACATGTTGTCCAAAAACACACAAACAAAACCTGGGTATGAAGATCAAAGCCACCGGACGGAGATAACGAAGAGTGTCAAAAGCTGCAGCCTTTTCAGGTAATACTGCAGGTGAAGACATCTTCGCCAACACGACGGTGATGACAATGAGGATGACGAAGAAGAATATGAAGATTTCTTTCGCATTTTTATTTAATTTCGAAAAAAAATAGAAAACTCGGAAGAACATTTGAGGGAGAAATGAGAATGAGGCAAAAATATTTACAATTCAAAGAGGAGATAGACAAAATTATAAAATAATTAAAACACAAATTTGGTGGAGGCGTATCGGACGAGTTCGTCTCCACTCGGAAATCCGGGTTCATCCGTGGTTTCTCGTAATCTCCAGCATGCTCAAGCGAATTGAACTCCTCGACAACTTCGTTATCGCCAAGAGCGTTTCTAAATCCGCCAAGGACTCCATGAAGCAGACCATTTCTACTATGATGGGCTGGCTCCCATCTGATTAGTTCTCCATCACCGTTAGGGTTTGCAAAGCCCCTCTTGATTGCCTCCTCGCCTCTTCCATAATCACCAAGTAATTCACATTTCTGTTCCCTTTTTCCACATTTGAATCAAGACCCCCAATTTCCAATTCAATCACGAACGAGTCTGAACCCATACCCGTAACGATAACGAAGTCGTTTTTGGGCTGGTCCGAGCTGCGACAGTCGAAGAGATCGATGATGAGGCAGCTAACATCGTGGTCCGAATCGGAGGCGGCGTCTGAGAGCCAGTCCCTATCAGTGCTTTGGGTCGGGTTCATTTGGTTGTGGTTCGCGGGTCAGGTTCATTTGGTTGTGGTTCGCGGGGTAGGTTAGTGGTGGCGGAAAGCACCAATGGGTGAGGGGATCGATTTTTCTATTACAAGGAAGGTCTAGGAGGAATTATATATTAAGGGGTGAGAAATATTTGGAAGGGAGAGAGGGAGAATTTCTGGGTGTTTTGCTCTTGAAATTATAGAATTTGTGTGGGTTTGAGAGAGAGAGAGAGAGAGAGAGAGATAGAGAGAGAGAGAGAGAGAGGGAGATGGAAAGGAAGGGAGAGAGGGATGGGTATTAAGGAATTTGGGGGCAATTTCATCGTTGTCAGTGAGGGGTGGGCAATTCATCGTTAATGGTGTTGGGGGTGGGCAATTTCATCCTTCTCGGTGAGGAGGAAGGGTAGGTAGTTCCTGATATTGATTTAGGTTTTTTTGGTTTTATTATTATTATTTTTTATTTTAATATTTTATTAATTGTTTTAAATATATTTATTTATATTTTTATCTACATAGCGTCCATGTCAGCATAAAAAAGGACCCCACAAGTGTCACTTGTGCATTTAACAGATTTTTTTAAGCGATTGCTAACGGTGGGTACCTAGATGTTGTGTTTTGATAGTTTTGATACCTAGACGAAAATTTTCATAATTAAGATATGAACTTGAAATAACCCCTATAATTTAAATATTTTTATATAATTTATCCAAAAAAATAAATAAAAGACCGTTGTTATTAGCGGAAGAAATATAAATATATCTAGAACGAAGAGATATCCAGTGTTTCGTATGCATCGTTGAAAGAGGAAATCTAAGGTTGTGTGTTGTTGGGTGGGGTAGGACATTTCTTATTTCATTATTTGCAATATTTTTCAAACACAAGGGGAGACTTATCCACTTTAATTTGACTTTTGAGTTTGGGTTTTGTTTTGAATGCATTAAGAAATAATAACCGAAAGTAGACCAAACCACGGAAAAAAGTCTTGTTAATTATATGAATCCACCACATCCATGGAGATGGAGATGTATTAAAGTCCAACATGGACTGCGTCTTTGGAGGGGGGTACGTTCATGTTAGATTGTTAGGCCACACATGTGTTTACTAGCTTATTATTTCTATATTTTAAATTTATGAAAGTAGGTATGATCAGTTGTTTGATTCCTCGGTTGTTATGCGAGTTTCTAGTTTACCTTCTCTTATCTTGCATGGTTTAAGCACGAGTTTCTAATTTACCTCTCTTGTTTTGTGAGGCGTAAGCACGAGACGAAATTTTTATGCTCAAGACACATCTAACATTATGCTTAACTATATTTCCCTGGTTAACAAAAAAATTTCATCAAAGAGTAGCATATGCATAGTAGAACTGGTGATTGTCAAAGAAAGTGGAGGTCAAAGGTGGGTTGATTGGTTAAAAATTAAGTAAATAGGGCCGTCGTCCTTGCAGTTGCTGGGTTTTCACTTTTCACTGCTGTTACAATATTTTATGTAAATTTCAGTGTCGGTAGGTAATGTAATCAAAATGATCACTTTAGCGTTTACATATTGAAGCAAGGAAGACTGACCTGCAATAAGCAGTCCTACTTTTATAAACACTTACCCAGGTAGTCATGCAAAAGCCTGTAATTCACTTACCCGCCCTTAGATTAGTCTATACTCTATTGGTTAGGACAAATTTATGTCTGTGTGCTCTATACATTGGGGATTCAAATTCTACTAAAATCAAACTTAAATTTAAGAAACTGTAGCAATGAGTCACTACCCTAGTCTTCCGGGTTGCGGAAATTCGATTGCTCCGGAGACCTTACCGAAGTTTAAGTAGGTAGTGTAACAACGGGTTACGACACTTATATTTCCAAAATTTTACCTTGACACGGATAAATGCAATGTAACTTCACTTTGAAAAGATTCCTACTTAACTGAATAAAAAGAGAAAACAGGCTGTAATTACATCACAACGTGACGTGACGGTATAACAGTCACCTTACAAAGACTCTTCTTAGGAGCTCTACTCTGCCTAAGTATTAGTAGCAGGTTAAAGAAAATGCCAACTTCATCCAATGGAATTGTTAGTGAGCACTGAGCAGGTGTGTGAACGGAGTGTTTTGATATTATGCAAAAGCTATATGCATATATAGAAGAAAGAAAGAAACTTTCTTTTACTCGGATCGTCTTATAAATGAAGATTTTATATACACTACAATACAACAGGTGTATAAAAGGGTAGATACCCATAAAATTAAATGGAAGACAAAAAAATAAATTGAACCGACGAAGAAGAAGAAAAGTTGGGCCGAGTGTGGGAACTGGAAAGACTAAGAAAGTGAAGTGATACAAAAAAGGTAAAAGAGCCTCCTAACTTGGTTGCTTCGCCTCAACAACTGCACAGTAATTGACACAAAATGAGTTAATATGTTGGACTTCCCTCCTGCACTCCTTCCTAAGGTTGTTGGGATGCAGGCGAGAGAGCTCCGTCTGATCTACGCGCAGCTGACCCAGAAACTGAAGACTTGTCTGCTCCCCGGACATTGTACTTCTCGTACACTTTCTCACGATTCTCCGACCACCAAATCTCTGCCTGATGCTCTCCAAATCTTCTTCGGCTGCAAATCAATGTGCATATATTTATCAGATTTTAATGCCACAATTATTCGTTGGACATTATTCCATTGATGATGAGAGATGGTTCAGGTTCAATTTCAACCCATATTATGGCCAGGTTCAATTTCAACCCATATTATGGCCAATATAAACTAAACACACAGGTGAACTATCTTTTTATCCAACAAAATTAGGGTGCTGCTATTGGCACTCCAAAAAAGTCACTATGCCACTCCCTTTGGGAAAAAGAAAAATAGAGGAAGGAGTTCATCATGAATTTTTTGGAGAGCTAACAATTAGCCAAGATTGAATCCAACAATCCAATCAAGAGATACTTATTGCATTAGGAAATAGCATAACCAAGAATACCTGAAGCGCACTCGTTTAAGATCTCTAGTTCCATCCCGCAGAGCCACAAGAGTAATATAAACACCCGGCTCATATTGTTCAATCCATTCGGCCTCAACTGTATTACCATTAGCAGCCAATGGAGAATTCCTGGATCTCGTACCATTCTCCCCATCTTGGAAAGACCCTGATTCCTTGCCATCACCAGTTTCTGACACGCTACTAGTAATTGACTGAAATGATCCACTGCCATTTAGTAGTTTATCTGGGGGGTTTACCGTTCCATTGGAGGCCAGAAGCTCCCGACTGTGTTTCAGGTTAGTATCATTCGTTGAAAGCAGATCCTTGGGCAAATGAATTGGGCCCTGACTTGCATTTGTTGTAGCAGAGTCAATTCCCAAGGAGGAAATCAAGTAAGAACTGCTGATCGAATTCGATCTTGAATGCTGATCTCCATTAACATCTGGATAGTAAATGCCATTTGGCTCCAAACCATTAGGCTGGCATGCTTGTTTAATGCTTTCTGTATCATAAATCCCAGGTGGCAGCCTTTCCGCTAAATCTTTGAGCTGAAATTATTTGTTAACAATGATGATCACTATGGCAGTTCACCAGGAAATAAAAATTCAACCAAAAAAATAAGAGGTAGTCAACTACACAACTCAATCGTAAAGAAGACCTTTTAAATCATTTCAAGTCCCACAGAGTTGGAAGATTTACAAACTGGCAAAAAAGGTATCAAAAACTCCTACCAATTGGCCCTTAACTGGTACAGACTACAGGTTCATTCACAGATGGAAATTTTAAGATCAACTATGGGTACATCATTTATGTACTATTCTAGTCTCAATGAAGTTTATTTTATAAAATCCAATATTATAACAGAGCAGCTCAATGTAAGGTTTACTAAAAGCAGACACTAAAGCTGAAGATCATGAAAGCATATAGCGGAAGAAATTACCTGTGCAGTTAGTGACTTTATAACATCTTTTGCAGCTTTAGATTTAGCAGATTCCTCTGCAGCCAACGTCATAGCTTCTTGTACTTTCTTTGAAGAATTCTGAAGCTCTAATTCTTGAAGCTCACATCGCTGTCTAAGGCTCTCAACCTGTAAAACACATTAAAATATGATATAACAAATACTTAAAAATGAAAGCCGCCACCCTTCTCACCAAGTATATAAACAATAGCAATAGAGTTCAGAGAAGGATGAACTATGTACCTGTGAACGTAACTTTAACACTTCCTGATTCAGAAGTTCATTTGTTTTCTTCAAACTATCAGCAATACTTTTGGAGAAGGAAAGTCCTGATGTTGTAGGAACAGGAGTAGCAAAACGAGGAGGGCTTGGTCTCCTCGAGAAAGGTGAAACAGACCTCGAACTTACTCCAGATGGTGTAAGAACTGGTTTGGGAACTGTTCGTCGCAGATCAGCAGCAGTTGACATAACGACATCCTTTAATTGCAACAAGGAAGGTGCTTGAGCAGAGCGGACGAGGGAAAATGTCTCAGCTTTCTTTCCTTGCTTGGCTGCTTTAGTATCTAATTGCTTTATCAAATCCATGTTAGAAGGTACAGAAGACTTGTATAATCTAATGTCAGCCTTGTCCAGCCTGTCCTTGTTCTCACCCGACAAACGAGGTATAACATTCCTTCTGTTGTTACTACCAGTTTCTGACACCTTATTCAATTTCACATAACAAGGATCACACACTCGATATGGTTTTCCAGGATTTGGAGCCAGTGCTGCTCTTATTGCTTTTCTTGAACTGCATGAGTGGCAGTGCACAAGTCCACAATTGTAGCAATTGTGCCTCTTCCTGGTGAATCCAAAAGCCTGTCTACAAGCAGAGCACTGTGACTGCTCAGCACCAGATACCCATTTGTGAAGACAAATAGCTGCTGTATAGTTTGAACCACAACCAATATATTTTACATGTCTATCCTTTAAAGCTTCCACCAATGTTGGTGTTTTCCTATCTTCAACATCCCCATGGCCCAACCTCCCATTAGCTCCCTTTCCCCATGTATAAACTTCATTCCTAGATGTTAAAACTGCTACATGATAAGAACCACAAGCAATTTCTTCAATACAATCGCCAGAAAGCTTGTCTTCTACCAAGCAAGGTAACTTTCCATCAGAATTGGGATTTCCAAGCTGACCATAAACAGTACTGCCCATGGTAAACACATGTCCTGATGTTGTCAACCCAACCGTTAAACTGTGTCCGCAAGCAATTTTGTGAAAATTGTAATCAATAAGGGCTGGAACACATGTCGGTTTAAGCCGGGCTTCCTTGTCTCCATGTCCAAGCCGATTTTTATCTCCATCACCCCAAGTAAACAACTTTCCTGATGAAATGCTCGCACTAGATTGTGTTGCAATAACCTCCACCACAGCAGCAGTGTGCCATACCCCACATGCAACAGAAATTGTCCTCAACCCTGATAAGGATTCTACTTCTCTTGGATATGTAACATTTTCTCTGTCTCCATGGCCTAAAACACCAAATGTGCCATCACCAAATGTGAAGAGTTTCCCCGTTGATGTAACCAAGGCCGTATGCCATGGACCACAAGTTACAGAAGCTACTTGAAGTCCCTCAAGAGGACCCGAAATTCTCTTTGGTATCCAATGACTGACATCAGTTCCATGACCAAGAAGCCCAGCATTATGTGTACCATCACCCCATGTATAAAGTTCCCCAGCCATTGTAACAGCGCAAGTATGAAATTCTCCACATGATGCAAAATCAACACTAGTAGCTGCCAGAGACTCAACTAGACGAGGTTGAACAACGTCCTTCCCAGCACCATGCCCAAGTCGTCCTCCAGATTCTTCACCCCATGTAAACACTTCACCTTGTCTCGTCACCAAGGCTGCATGCCTGACCCCACATGCTATATGATTTACATCCAAAACGACATTCGACTCTAACGGCCTAGGGACAAGTACATCTGATCTTGGGCTCAAATAATTGGCACTTTTATCAGCCCCAACGTTAACAACGCTATCACAAATAACCTCACCCCATATGTATACATCACCTAGAGCTTCACAATCCTCGGGTGCAGAACCATGACTTGAAGTGCTGGGAGCACTAGACACACTAACTCGAAATGCATCTGAACCAGATCCTTTTACTTGCATATTTGTCTGGTCTGAT
Organism: Oemleria cerasiformis; assembly: GCA_037349345.1. Taxonomy (NCBI): domain Eukaryota; kingdom Viridiplantae; phylum Streptophyta; class Magnoliopsida; order Rosales; family Rosaceae; genus Oemleria; species Oemleria cerasiformis. Next base: position 5,713,306 of record JAZGTL010000016.1, read on the forward strand.
GCAGCATGTGACCTCTCAGAAACCGGAGAATTTTCAGGAGGAAAACTCTTTGGTGAAGTATTTGTTTTGAAACTCACAGAAATCTCTGGAGAGCCACTGTCTCGTGCACCACTAACAGAACTATCACTAGCGCTATTTGATGTCAAGTCCCTGCCATCCTGAAATTAAGTTACCCAAAGACTAGATAAGCAAGCAGCCGTTCAACGGAACACTTCAATTTAAGAGAAATTTCAACCAATTTATGTATGCAAGTGTGTGGGGGTGTTGATTCATTTCTGCATATTCTACAATAATACCGTATGAACTAAACCATCAAGAGAGTTGGATGACTCATTAGCCATACACAAAAACATTAAACTTGAAGGCCACACCAAAAATTTCAAAGGAAAACAAATATTATATATATATATATATATGCATACACAGTTGAACACTATAAATTTACGTCAGAAGTTTAATTAGTTCCAAAAATATATATATAAACATTAAAAAGGCATAATGTTTCAGCATTCAACTTTAGCTAAAAAGCTTCCAGTACGCACACTGATGCATATATAAAACAGGTATCAGCAAGACAATACAAAATATAAAATTAAAAGAAAAGGGTTTGCAAGTAGGTATATTTACATCAAGGTAGAGGCCTCCATCACTCCACCCATCAATCTTGGAACGGCCACCTCTACCAGATGAAATTAGAGCTTTGAGGCCTGCAATCCACACTTCTGCCTCAACTTTGTCCTTGCAAATCTAGAAGGCAACAACAGAATATTAATAATGTTATTATCATTATTTAGTAAGAATTGGAAGCAATGTAAGAATGGATAGAATTTAAACTTCAACCACTAACCAGATCAAGAGTCCGCTTTCCGTTATTGTATATAAGAGAAAAGGATAAATAGTCCTTTTCAGGACGCAGATATCGTTGAAAGACAGCCTGTAGCAAGTATGGGGGCCAGAAGCAATAAGAGTAAGTACAGCTAGAATACTAAACGTTAAACAACATTGTACTTCTACATTAGTCATGTAAAATACGGGAATAGCATAATAAAGGATCAACTGATATAAAACAAAATATATATAAAAGAATCTCACAGTTCTTTGTCCAGGAACAATTCTTGAGACGGAAGCTAATTTCAAATTTCTTTCACCACTACTTGAAATCCAGATCAAAGATGATTCATCCTGCAATTATTAAATGCAGTGATAAGCAGAAAATAAAAGCCATTTAAGAAGCATACATATTTATGAATCAAAATAACACAGTGATAACCACAATCCGAGCCAATAAAAAGCATTCTTGTAAGCAGAATTTTACATTCCATATGTTTAAACATGTCCAAGACCTACAAGGTGCAAAGCTTTTAGTCCACCAAGCATTTATGAAACCATTAAAGATACTAACCCTTAGCACTATAGTCCACATTTTGCCTTGACTGCCCTCAGGCTACACTACTAATTGGTTCCCAAACATCTAATCAACCTAAAATAAGCCATCCTATGGCAAACTACACACAATACCCCTTTAATTCCAATCTTCTAAATGGTTGGGAATCTAGATCAACTCCAATTCCCCTTTGAGTTCTGAATTTGATAAGTGGAAGGGAAACTTGATCACCCATATATTTCCCATAATCCACTAAAGGGCACTTGTATACTTTTGGGAGAAGCATTGGGAGAAGAAACAACAAATCATAATCGATCAGCAAACTTGCCTAAGAACATTTTAGAAAAGTCCATGCTAACTAAACCAATAAAGGTTCTCCTGGAACTCATATTCACCCATCCAGATCTGCCCATGTTAACAAGGAGCAGCAGGTACTGTGTTTCTGGTCACTTCTGTACTATGAAATGCGATTTGATCCAGCCAACATGGGAATGCAAATGCTGTCTACACTTTACATCTAGATAAAATTATTAACCTTGATTTGCCTTTAAATGGCAGTCCATCAAACCAATTTAAACAAGAGTGTACATAGCACAGAGCAGCAGCTATATCTTTAAAAAGAATATATTCACCAGAGAGCTGTAAGGTGAGTCCGTACAAGGAGAATAAGTTTGATTTCTTAAAAACTGGTTACTGCAGTACAATATGATTCTGCAAAAGAACCTTGATGTAATTTTCTTAAGAATTTGCAAAGCTTTGCAACACAAAACTTAATATTATAAAAGATATAATGGATTCTGTACAAATTTCCATCAAACCCCGCTATACTTCTGATTACTCAATGAAAAAAGTCCTTATAGAAAGAATAACACAAAAAATGAACCCACAAATATTATCATTTTGTTATACAAACAGAGTCTATGACTAACAATGTGCAGTACATAAACCTTAATCTAAACATAGATGTCAAAACTTCCAGAGACTGTAGATTATTGAGAAATGCCATCAGAGACAGAGTACCAATGTCAAGAAAATGCAAGCTGTGAATTTTTAAAAGATATAGTCACCTACTTGGCTCTACCTTACCACTTCTAAGCAAGAAACTGAATTAAAATGTGTATTGTGAAATTTTTACTTCACCTTTATTTAAGTACAATATATCGTGCTTTTCTGTCCGTCCACATAGGAAATGTGGAATAAATTTTTTATTACAAACTTATAATTGAGCACACCGTGCTTTATTTCTTATATGCAGGGGACAAAGCACCAATACCCTAAATTTTTAAAAAATAAAGTCCTAATAGTGATGCTTTAGATACAAACTTACAGTAGAAAGTCTAAATGGACAAAACTTAGGCTTTCCCTTCCGACCATACTTCAGTATTTGGGCACCCTTCTTCAAAGCAATTATTGCCTGCATATCATTTAAGGATCATTGCAAACCATGAGAACGATACTAACAGCAGATAAAATCTGTGCAATAAACATAGGACCACAAAAACCCACATAAAAGAGTATGTCATTTATGCTGCATCAAAGAATTCTTCTCATAACCAAAATCAATTTCTACTCTAATCATAATGTTACAAACTCAGAGCCAATACCACATATAGTAATTACTTTGTGACTTTCAACTCAGAAAGCACACAATTTAGTTCTCCCAGTTACAACCTTCCAGGATATATTCTATTAATGTACTGCTTCCCATCTGGTGACTTAGAGAACCAATCTCCAAATTGAAACTTCTAAATGTTCCAGAGCTGTATGCATCCGATAAAATAACCATCTATTTTGTTCCAATTGAACAGCAGGTTTTACACCAAAGTGAAATGTGGTTACAGGCAATGCCATTGCCGTTAGATCACTCTGTGGCAATAGTCACTAGAAACTGATCATTTGAAGCTGTCAGTACTGTACACTTGTCCTTGAACCAACCCAGGTGTCAATGACTCAAATGTGAAGGTATGGACTACAAATGTGGATGAGAATTTTACAGAAATGTAAATAAAAAGTTTGAATCTTAGGGCCCGTTTGGTCCTGTAGAACCATCTATTATTGTATCCATTAAGCAAGGCGTGATGAAACCAGAAGTGAACCTCAAATCGAAAAGCCCTACAAGATATGTTCCCCAGAATTTTTCCAAAAAGGTGTTCTCTCAGTATGAAATAAAAACCCCCTCAAATTTTCACATAGCTGTGACCACAGAAAAAAAATATTTTAAAGGAATTGGCCACACAAATTCCCTTTTTTACATGTAAAAGAAGAGGAAAAAACAAATCTTCTGGTTTTCTAAGAAATAAAATGACAAAAAATTACTAAGGATCTTTTAATTTTATTTGTAGTTCACAACATTTGTAGGCTCCTTACGATTGAAGACGTACCAACCAAAATTTGAAGAATACAGATTTATAGAGAAAAGGGACCTGATCGATGTCACGGTTGGCATTCCCGTAGCTAACAAGATCTGCCATTCCATGTGAGAGAAATCACCGTAAGGCCACCACCCTCTCCGATCCCTCGCCGGAGCTCCGTTCATCATCTACCTTCCAACTCTCTCTGGTTCTGGCTCTCGCTCTCGCGCGTCTGAACAATACCATCAACGGCCACGTCACCACCACCACCAACTCTGCTCAGGTCTCTCTGCCTCTACACTAAGCCTCGTAGATCTACCGAAACCCGAAGACCTCAATTTATGAGCTTTGACTCTAAGCAAAGAACAAGCTGAGCTCGAAGCCGTGGACTGTGAGGACAGAGCTGGCTGTGTCGAAACCGAGGGCGAAAGAAGGCGGCTTTGAAGAGCAGAGAGCTTGAGGGAGAGTAATTTAGAGGTTGTGAAGAGAGGAGACGAAACGGCGTTGGAGAAACGGACGGGAAGCGAAGCGGACGGAGGAGGGAACAGAGGAGAGAGAAAAATCCCTGGAAAGAGAAAGAATTTAGAGGGGTGGGGTGTCCGAGTCTGTAAAAAGTACAACTGGTCAAAGCTGTGGAAAATTTAATACCGATCAAATATCAAAATTCCCAAATTCTTTTCTTTATTTTTTTCTTTTTATCTTTTCTTTTCATAAATTCATAGTATCTAGAATTTTTCTCAAGTTTTATTTTGTTCCATTTTTCAATGCAAACACAATCACAGTCTTCAATTTTCAATTTTCAATCTTCATTCTTCAAATGTTGAATTTTACCAACTAGTTGATATAAAAACAAAGCTGGTAAGTCTACCAAGTTTGTCTCTTTTATCAAAATTCAACTATAAAAGAAATCGTGGTTTATAATATAAGTGAATTATGATTAGGTATTCAAAAAAATAAATGTCTTTCTTTTTTTAATACAAAAAGAAAACTACTTGAATTTAATTTCATATAAAGGGAATATAGTTCGTATATGTAAAATGAAGTGATTTGTTAATTGATATAGCAAATTTATTTCAACAGGTGTTAATCAAATGAAATTTAATTTAGGAAGAGTTTAGAATTTAGGGGTCTAACTTAGTTGGTAAAAATCTTAACATGCAAATCGGTGATTTCAAGTTTGAATCCTGATGACATTAGGTGCATGGAAATTCTGACAGGACACTTCCCGAAGTTCCCTCAAAACCAGGGAAGAACCCTGCTCCCGTCTGACAATCTAAATAAATTCTCATAATATCCCCAAGTGCTTGCCATTTAAAAAATGAGAATTCTGCCAAAAATTCGGCAGAATCTCCCCTTAAGAACTGGCTAACCGTCTTCCACCTGTCAGACTAAGGATCAGATAACACTTCAAATTCCAATAAGGTCAACCATCTAACGATGTAACCACAAATTTACAACAGTCCAAAAGACTTATCAGAACATCTAAGTAGGATAAATAAATACATAATGAAATATCCTACTCGAGAGTCTAGGTAAACGCACAGCTGAAAAACTAATGTCTCCGCATCTGGATATGTCAACGTCAACACAACAGCCTAAAGGAAATTTAAAACACGAAAATTGTGAGTGGACAAAATAATCATTTAAAAATCATTTCCGAAGAAAACATACATTTCCCCATCCACGAGTAAAACTGTGCATGCATAACATAAAATCCCTTTGTATATAAATATAATATATAGATAATCCGAAAACTCACTGGAAAATCCATCTTTTGTTAAAACACTTGGTGGGACCCACGAAAACCCGAATAATGAAAACATTTCGTGGTCCACAATCATGCTTTGAAAACCCTCCTCGAAGGAGTTTAAAATCATGTAAACATACCTGGACACAAAATATACATCACAACATATCCCACTGCTTCCCGAATAAAATCCTGAGTTGTAGCTCAACACCTTCCACACACCCGATATACCTTGAGTTGTGCAGAAACATGTACTACGCGTAGACAGCCTCAGCGACCTAATGGAGAAAATACCCCTAGACATCAGCGTCGGAGAACCCTCAACGATCTGGCGGAGAAAGACCCTCGACCCCAGTCGGAGAAAAACTTGACCATCGGGGACAAAAATCTAGTGAAAACCAAAATCCATGTTTTGAAATCCTTGTTTCTTGGCCTAAGCCAAATTCATTTAAAAACCGGGATTAAACTCAAAAACGGGGACTCGACCAAAATCCCAAAATCAATCAAGTCAGACCATATAAAACCCGAAACCATAAAGTCCGGCCATAGCCCAAAATGTCATTTTCAAATAATTATTATAAGCCTGTGTTCAATAATAATTTCTTAATTCCGAAAATTTGCCAAAAGCAATATATAACAGAATTCAAATCAAATATACCTTTATGCATGCATTATAATTTATAAACTAAAGTCTGCTCACCACACATCCAAATAAGCTCAATCCCGAGTCGTACGCTCCTTCGAAGTTCTCGGAGCAGTATCGCCTGTGCTGGCCAAAAAATCGATCGAAAGGTTTCAATTTTCCTTTCCTCGGTTCGATGTCTCTCGCGATTGCCTCATTCGATGGTTGGTACGTCTGTGATCGTGGGAATGAGGAGAATCCAATTAATGGAACTATAGTGGATGATCTTGCCTTGAATCGAAGTTCTAATTTTTGGTTTCTGAGTTTTGGTCGCACGGGTTCGGGGTGAGTCTGGAGAGAGAGAGAGAGAGAGAAAGTGAAAAATGAGGAAGAGCTGATCTGATTGGGTTACAATATCTACCCGAGCCCAAATTACCAAAATGCCCCTGAATAATCTAGACCCACAACTCTCTCACACGAACTCCGTTTTCCGCGTACCGCCTGTCTACGAACTCTTGAGTTCGAGACCAACGCAACGGTCCCCGAAACATAACCAAAAGTGTCTCGAAACAAAAATTAACTTTCAAGCCCCTTAACAACCAAGGGTAATTTCGTCCTTTTGCAAAATAATTTACGAAAATTAAATAATTAAATTTTCGGGTCGTTACAATTTACCCCCCTTAAAGAAATTTCGTCCTTGAAATTCATACCTGTCACTGGAACAAATGTGGATGATGCGCCCACATCAGTGCCTCGGTTTCCCATGTGGCCTCTTCCACGTTATGATTCCTCCACATAACTTTAACCAGAGGAATAGTCTTTCTATGCAGTAGTTTTTCCTTCCAAACTAAAAGTTGCACTGGTTGCTTCTCAAAAGTCAAATCATCTCTCAGCTCAATTGGTTGCGCCTCCAATACATGAGATTCTTCGAATAGGTACTTCCGGAGCATGGATACATGGAAAACATCGTGAACCCTTGACATTTCCAGGGGTAAAGCAAGTCTGTAAGCCATTGGCCCTATCCTCTCAATAATCTCATAAGGCCCAATGTAGCGAGGACTCAGCTTTCCTCGTCTACCAAAACGTACTACTCCTTAAGAGTAAGAATTTCTCTTTTCAACTCTAGATCAGTACGTACGCACAACCGGTCATCCTTAACCAAGGCTCCATAATCCCTAATCACACAATCCTGCCTATTCCCAACCTCCAACTCCATCCTAATAACACACAAAGTATGATCCTGGAGCTGAGCTTCAATGATTCGATCAATCAAGACAGGTCTCACAAGGAAACTAGCCAACAGAGCCCCCTAGCTATCCATTTCAAGTATAATTCTCACTCTTCGGAATTCCACCAGCAACGGTAGGTAAACAGTATGCAAATGGGTCCAGGAACCAATGGACTTCATGTTCAAGGCATCCGCCACTAAATTGGCTTTTCTTGGGTGATATTCTATGGTACAGTCATAATCCTTTATCAGCTCAAGCCACCTTCTCTGTCTCAAATTCAGATTTTCTGGGTGAAGAAGTATTTCAAACTCTGATGGTCAGTAAATATCTGACACGTTTCCCCATACAAATAATGTCTCCAAATCTTCAGTGCATGCACCACTGCGGCTAACTCCAAATCATGTGTGGGGTAATTCAACTTATGGGGTTTAAGTTGCTTGGAAGCATAAGCTATCACTTTCCCATGCTGCATCAATACGCAACTTGTACCCTATAAAGATGCATCACTGTACACCTCAAATCCTCCGTCATCATCTGGAAGGGTTAATACTGTGGCAAAAGTCAACCTCCTCTTTAGCTCCTGAAAGCTCTGTTCACACCCATCATCCTAATCAAACTTGACTCATTTCCTAGTCAAACTTGACTCCTTTCCTAGTCAACCGAGTTAACGGGGCAGCTATCGTAGAGAATCCTTCTACGAATCGCTGATAATATCCCGCTAAACCCAAAAAACTTCTCATCTCTAACATTGTCTTCGGTTGTTTCCAATTTGCCACTGCCTCAACTTTTTGGGGATCCACGCTGATACCCTTAGCATAAATCACATGACCTAAGAATCCCACACTAGTCAACCAAAACTGACATTTACTGAACTTGGCGGACAATTACCTTTTCCTCAACATATTCAGCACCAACCTCAAGTGCTTCTCATGTGCCTTAGCACTCTTCGAATATACTAGGATATCATCAATGAACACATTCACAAACTAACCCAAATACTTTTGGAACACCCTGTTCATCAAATCCATAAATGATGTCGGTGCATTAGTTAACCCGAAGGGCATCACCAGGAACTCATAATGCTCATAGTGTCTCCTAAACGCCGTTTTGGGAACATCCCCTTCCCTGATCCTTCTTTGATGGTACCCAGATCGAAGGTCAATTTTTGAGAAATACTTTGCCCCTTTCAATTGGTCAAACAAATCATCAATTCATGGCAAAGGATACTTATTTCGCACCATAACCCTATTTAACTGCCGGTAGTCGATACAGAGCCTCAAACCACCATCTTTCTTCCTTACAAATAATACCGGTGCACCCTAAGGTGATACACTTGGTCGAATAAATCCCATATCCACCAAGTCCTGCAATTGAGTCTTCAATTCCCTTAATTTTGCGGGTGCCATTTTGTACGGTGCCTGTGATATAGGTTGGGTACCCGGAAGAAGCTCTATGGTGAACTCAATCTCCCAATGAGGTGGCAACCTCAGAAGATCCTCTGGAAATACATCAGGAGACTCATTCACCACAGGAATATCCTCTGCACTCACCAGAGTATCCCGAGAATCAATCACGTGAGCTAAATAGCCCTCACAACTTTTTCTCAATAATTTCTCAGCCACTAAAGCCGATATCACTTCCTAGGGAAGTACCCTACGATTACCCTGAAATGTAAGTTCCGGCAAGCCTGGACTCCAGAAAACTGCCCTCTTTTCGAAATAATATATGGAGGCATTGTGCATGGTTAACCAATCCATCCCCAGAATTACATCAAAATCATAAATGTCCAAGGGGATTAGATCTGCCTCTAACTCATGACCTCCCACTATTACCGGACAACTACATATCACGAGGTTCGGCACTAACATATCTCCAATAGGAGTGCTAATACCCATGTCCCAACCAATCACGGACAACTCTTTATCAACAAAAACTGTAAAAACCCCGAGTAATAAAAGAATGTGTAGTCCCAGGATCTATCAAAATACGAGCATCATGATTAAAAATAGACAACGTACCAGTAACCACCTCTGGTGCTACTCGAGCCTCCTGCTAAGTCATAGCAAAAACTCAGGCATGTGTACCCGAAGACCGACCACGACCCCATATCTCTCTCTGGCCCTGCTAGCCCCACTAGCCCTGTTGGCCCCATTGGCCCTGCTAGCCCCATTGGCCCTGCTGGCCCCACTAGCTTGGGTTTGGCTCCCTGATGCAGTACCAGATGTCTGCCCTGCTCTCTGACCCGGTTCAGCAGCATCTCGGCCCAAGGAACTACTGGTCGGACGACGATGTTGACAGTCCCTCTTGAAATGACCAGTCTCCCCACAGAAGTAGCAACCAGTCTCACCCGGTCTACCACTCTGTCTCTCGGTCAACTACACTGAATCCCCACTAGACTGAGTGGATGATTGATGTCCCTGACCGGCTTTGCTACCGCCTGATCCATATCTCGCATCCCCAGAAGATCTAGAACTAAAACTACCTCTCTTGGATGGTCCTTGACTAGAGGCTCCGAAATTTTAGCGATCCCGGCGTCGCCTGGAACCACTGAACTACTGCTGAGCTGGCAAACTCAACTCAACCCTGGCAGCAACAACAGAAAAAGCTCTCAAAGAAGTATGAGCCATAGCAATTACTGCTACTCGAACCTCATTCCTCAGTCCATACTCAAATTGTCGGCACTTATCCATCTCAGTTGCAACCAGAGCCGGTACAAAGCATGAAAACTCAAGAAATTTCATTTCATACTGGGCCACTGTCATGTCCCCTTGCTGTAGCTGTAAGAACTCAGCCTCTCTAGCATCATGGTACGAGCGAGGATAAAACTGCCCAAGGAAGCGCTCCTAGAAAACTTCCCAAGTAAAGGTATGGACATCCCAGCCTGATAGCTGCAAGGCATGCCACCAGCAGTATGCATAGCCACCCAGAAGAAATGTGCCTAACAGCACCCTATCCTCCGGATGGCACCTCATAACCGAAAACACTCATTCCAAACGAGTAATCCACTCATCCGCATCATCTGGGCCTAACTCGCCCGTAAAAACTGTCGCCCCAACCTCTAGGCTCGCTCAATGTCAGACACCTCAATAGTAGCCCTACCTTGAAGCACATTAGTCAAAGCCCGAGCCAATTGATCCAAGGTCTGCCTCAAATCAGGCACTACTACTGGTTCATGTGTATCCTCATCGTTTCCAGACTGCTGACGGGGCTCGCGTCTCGGAGGCATTACGCTAAAAAGAACCATAAATTATCAATACCACAATTAGTTGTACACTAGGTGTACGGTCTACATGAATTTAACCTAGTGCTTTGATACCAAGTCTACAGGACTCTTCCCGAAGTTCCCCTCGAAACCAGGGAAGAACACTGCTCCCGTCTGACAATCTAAAGAAATTCCCAGAATACCCCAAGTCCTTGCCATTTGAAAATGAGAATTCTACCAAAAATCTGGCAAAATCACCCGTTAAGGACTGACTAACCGTCTTCCATCCGTTAGACTAAGGATCATATAACACTCCAAATTCCAATAAGGTCAACCATCCAACGATGTGACCATAAATTTACAACAGTCTAAAAGACTTATCAAAGCATCTAAGTAGGATAAATAAATACATAATGAAATATCTTACTCGAGAGTCTAGGTAAACGCGCAGCTGAAAACCTAATGTCTCCGCCTCTGGATATGCCCACGTCAACACAACAACCTAAAGGGGATTTAAAACACGAAAGTTGTGAGTTGACAAAATAATCATTTAAAAATCATTTCCGAGGAAAACATACATTTCCCCCCTCCACGAGTAAAACCATGCATGCATAACATAAAATCCCTTTGTATATAAATATAATATATAGATAATCCGAAAACCCACCGGAAAATCCATCTTTTGTTAAAACACTTGGTAGGACCCACGAAAATCCGTGGTCCATAACCCTGCTTTGAAAACCCTCATCAAAGGAGTTTAAAATTATGTAAACATACCTCGACACAAATTATACATCAAAATATATCCCACTGCTTCCCGAATAAAATTCCGAGTTGTAGCTCAATACCCTCCACACACCCGATATACCTCGAGTTGTGTAGAAACTTGTACTACGCGTAGACAACCTCAACAACCTGATGGAGAAAATACCCCTTGACACCAGCGTCGGAGAACCCTCAACGATCTGGCGGAGAAAGACCATCGACGCCAGTCGGAGAAAACCGTGACCATCGGGGACAAAAATTCAGTGAAAACTAAAATCCATGTTTTGAAATCCTTGTTTCTTGGCCTAAGCCAAATTCATTGAAAAATCGGGTTTACACTCAAAATCGGGGACTCGACTGAAATCCCAAAATCAATCAAGTCAAACCATATAAAACCCGAAACCATAAAGCCAGGCCATAGCCCAAAATGTCATTTCCAAATAATTATTGAAAGCCCGTGTCTAGTAATAATTTCTCAATTCCGGAAATTTGCCAAAAGCAATACATAACATAATTCAAATCAAATATACCTTTATGCATGCATTATAATTTATAAACCAAAGTCCACTCCTCACACGTCCAAATCAGCTCAATCCCGAGTCGTACGTTCCTCCGAAGTTCCCAGAGCAGTATCGCCTGTGTTGGCGGGAAAATCGATCGAAAGGTTTCGGTTTTCCTTTCCTCGGTTCGGTGTCTCCCGCGGTTGCCTCCTTCGATGGTTGGTACGTCTGTGATCGTGGGAATGAGGAGAATTCGATTAGTGGAACTATAGTGGATGATCTTGCCTTGAATCGAAGTTCTAATTTGTGGGTTTTTGGGTTTTGGTCGCACGAGTTAGGGGTGAGTCCGGAGAGAAAGAGTGAAAAATGAGGAACATCTGATCTAATTGGGTTAAATATCTACCCAATCCCAATTTACCAAAATGCCCCTGAACAATCTAGACCCACAAACTCTCTCACACGAACTCTGTTTTGTGCGTGCCGTCTATCTACGAATTCATGAGTTTAAGACCTACGCAATGGTTCCCGAAACACAGTCTAAAGTGTCTTGAAACAAAAATTGACTTTCAAGCCCCTTAACAACCAAGGATAATTTCGTCCTTTTGCAAAATAATTTACGAAATCTAAATAATTAAATTTCCGGGTCGTTATAAATTCCCCCTCCCCTTAGATTATTCCTTAAATAGAATATTTTTGTAAAAAAAAAAGTGGGTTGTGCTCTAGCCTTAATTAGAAAATTCTAAGTATAATACACATATTTTATGTGACCCCCTTAGATTATTCATAGAATAAAATATTTTTGTTAAAAAAAATAATGGAGATGTGCTCTAACCCTAATTTGAAAATTCCTATGTGTACGTACATATTTAAAAATATTTGTGTTTCTCGAACATTTTTAAAAAATTCACAACAATGCCCTTTGAAAATCAAGCATGTTGCATATGTATTTATGTATTATTCACGTTAACTTAATACACATAATTTTCATTACAATTTTAAATAATACACATAAATTTGCATATTATATATGTATTTTAACATATTATTGAAGAAAAATATTATATATTTAATAAATAAATAAAATTATATGATGGGAAATTTTTTTACCATATAAATTAAAGAAATTACCAAATAATATATGTTCCTGACTTTCGCCTATTATACTCGTTCCCTATTTTACTAACTATAGCTTTATAAAACAATGCGCAAATCATGTATCAATTCTTGCTTGTGAGATTATATATATTATTGTTCTAATGGATTCTTGAAGCTTCAAGTTATACACGACAATTTATGGGTCGTTCGATAATCATTTAATTTTAGTTTTTCATTTTGATTTTTTGTACATAAGATAAATGGAAAAAATGGGAAGAAGAATGGAGAGAAAATGGTAAGGGAGATGTTGAAGAAATGTAAAATGAAAGGTATACAAAATGAAACCAAGAAACCCAAAACCTAAATACATTTTAAATTGTCTTCACTTTCGAAATTTTGCTTTCATTCTTTCTTTTGTATTACTTCCCTGCTTCCCTACCACCATTATTCTTCATCCTTCATTTCTTCCATTTATTTTCTCTATATATTAAAGCACATAAAATGAAAACTAAATCAAATGGTTATCAAACAAGCCCTTATTATTACAAACAATAAGGTTCATAATTGTTACAAAGTAATATTAGAATTGTGAAAAAAAAATCCAAATTCCAACATTTATAGACAATCATAACAATTATTTTTATTTTGCATTCTACATGGTATCTGAACGACTTAACCTAACTCGTGTCTATACTTATTTATACTTTTTTAGATCATGCAAAACCTGAAATACAAAACCACGAAATCCAAATTAAACCCTCGAAATTTTCCCATATATTCTCAAATCTATAGACTATGATATTCTATAATGGCAATTTGTTCCCCAAAATCTTTGCTAAGGGGACCTCCGGGCATCCCTAACTCAAACCTGAAACCAAATTAAGAGCAAAATTTCGATTAGATGAGTGGTTATCTAAAGTCAGATTCTACTCGAATCAAAGTTTCTATCACTACGATTTTTCATAACCTCAACCTCAATTTCTAATTGTAATCGTACTTAGATTAGTGATTCCGGTATTTGGTCCGAGAGTTTGAGATGCAAAAGAACTAAGGTCATTGAAGTATTTCCTTAGAATCGAAGTTGCCCAATTTAAGCAAGGGATTTTCCTATTCTAAAGAAAGTATTGCACTTGATGTATTAAAGGAAAACTAGAATGTCTGATTTAAAAGTCCATTGATACTCCTTTGGAGATGAATCATAAAGTGGGTATTGAGCCAAATTAGGTATCATGTAACAAGAGCTGTTGTATCTTGGGCATACCAAACTAGATCTTGCATATGCCATAGCGTAGTTAGACAATTTATGCATGCTTCAAGTGAACACCACATGAACATTGTGACACACAAGTTAAGGTACTTGAAGTCAGTACTGCAAAAGGTTTCATATATGTTTACTGAGACTGGCAATTTTAACGTTCAATGATACACATATGCATATTTGGATGGATCAACAGAAAATAAAAGGTAAACCTCCAACTATTCACATTGGTGGGTAGAAAACCTAATTACTTGGTGAAATAAGTAACAAAATGTTGTAGCTAGGTCTAATGTTGAAGTTGAATATAGATGGATGGCCATGGAGCACGTGAGTTGGTGTCATTGCCCACCGGCCAGTTTAACATGATCATACGAAGCAAGTTAGACATTTCATCGAGGAAAAGGTAGAAGGAAAATTTATTGAAGTTCCTCTTGTCAAACCGGAGGATTTGTTTTTGATGATGTGTTAACCAAGCCAAGGTAGTATATAGCTAGTCATGTGTTTCACAACTATCTTGAAAAATTGAGCATGAGAGACATCTATGGACCAACTTAAAAGAGAGTACGTACGTACTAAAGAAAAAAATGTTTGATCAATAATCTTTACTAAATTCACATAGCCAAAGAGAAGTTTGTTTCCTTTTTCTTGGGGAATATCAATTATTTTCATTAAGAACTCGTTTGGTGAGCGGGATTGGAGTGGATTAGATAACTCATCAAAATTAATGTAGTTTAAATATGAAATGTATTGTTTTTATGGTATTGTAAGGAGCTAGATTAGAGGGAGTAGAGATACAAGAAAACTTATCTAATCCAATATATCCCCTTAAAATAGTAAGATTAGAAACGGTAAGTTTTAATATATGTCTAAGCATATCTAATCGCCTGACAATGAAATCGTATATCTTTTTACATTTAAAATAAACTATATTTGAGAAATCCTCCAATTCAATTCAATTTTACTCACCAAACATGCCCTAAATTCGCGGGGCTATATATGAGATTTGGGATCAAATACTAGCCCTAATAAGTATTGAAGCAGAAATCAAACACGCTTAAAAAAATCTCCACGATCTTTACAAACAGCAAACAAAAAACAATCGAGGTTAAGGTTGGTGCCCCAGGGGGGTTGTTCAACTAATAACGCACCAATACTTAAGTTAGCTTTGAGAGTGAAATCAAAAATAACTTTAGAAGCGAGGAACGAAATCACCTTGAAAGTTAAATGAGCTTTGCTATTTGTAGGGAAAGCTGGTAGGTCTCGGAGCATTCTGATTTATCGATGGAATTTGTAATTAATAAATAATTTTTTTAATAAAAGATGTTATTTATTAATTGAATATTAATAATAATAATTTATTCTTAAATGAATAATGACAATTAATTCTCAATGAGAATATTATTATTATTAAGGCCTTAATCTGATTAAATAATACATTTATGTGGTAAGTATATTATTTAATGTGTGAGTATTTATAAGCCGATAATGTCATTAACGGAAATAATTTGAACATTATATGAATTATGAGCTACGTTGCAGCTCCATAATTTTCGGATGATTTTGAATTCCACAAATTGCATATAAAATAATAATAACAAACAGAACTTACGAACAATATATGAATGAATCCTGCGGCTTACTAGAAACTCATTGGATGAAACTTGAAAAAGAAAAGGTTAATTGGTTTTAAGCGGTGATGATTTTTTAATTGTTTTGGTCCAAGTGGTGATTGATTAGCCATAAAACGAACCCTGCTGCTTACTAGTAGCTTGATATACAAGGGAACACAAGAAATTAACACAAAAAGGGACAAAACCTGTGGATCCATCATGATTTTATTTTGGGGTCATGTCAAAGAGCTTTTCAGAAATTTAGGAAATAACTTTTCAGACAACATATAATTATTATGACTACCTACTTTAATTAATTGAAGATTACGGAAGGTAATTAATTATGTATATTTATTTTTCTTTTTTTAATTTGTTTATTTTCGTTAAATTTCTTATAAATTATTATTAATGGGGTTAATTTTTTTTGTACTCACATTTCCAAATATTTGTTTAAATTTATCATATTTCAAGAAAAAAAAGTAATATTATAAAAGAAAAAACTATTAAAGAATATTTTAAAACTTCATGTTACGACCCGTCCTGGAAAAATAAAATATAATTTATGAATTACGGGAATTTCCGATGAATTGTTGGGTCGAACTAAATTGGTATTGGGCCTCTACTGAAGGTCCAACATTAGTCGGGCCGTGAAGTAAAAGTTGGATTTACAAATTGATCATTTTACCACTGAATTTCTCGAAGGCCCGAAAGTCGCTTTTTCGATCGAGTACTCTTTTGGGAATTTGTTTTTGCACCATAAGATCTCGAGTTTACAAGTACGTAGACATGTGGTAAGCAGAAATCGAAGTTCGAATGAAAAAGTTACAGTTCTAAAACGATCGGGACGTATCGGTAATTTTAGAAAAGTTTAAATTATAAAAAAAGGCACTCTCTCTCCTCTCCCCATTGGTCCGTGTCTCCCTCTCTCTTTTCTCTATCTTCCTCCTGCGACTTCTCGCGGAAGCCACAAACCCAGCCACCCTTTAACGACGACCTAGGGACCACCACCACCACCATCCTCTTCGTCTTCCCCTGGCGAGCACAACTGTATCATCGAGGGAGGTCATCGACCCATGTACGCAGTGCAGCAAGCGGCGGAAGAAAATGGGTCACCGAGCCTTTCGAGGTTCCGGCCGCCATAGGTATGGGTTCTCGATTTGGACCATGGTTTTGAATTCCTGGGATTGAGTAGATAGTTTTAGGCTATTAGAACGTAAGATTTGGTGAAGAAATGAAGGCTTTGGAAAAACTCCAAAACCAGCCAACAATGGTCGTTTCCGACCGACGCCGACGAGAAGGTCTGTAGGAGGTAGAGGCGACTGAACCCCACAGTCACACCCCCTTTGGACCCCAGGGCGCGTGGGGGCTCGTGAGGGCGCATAGGCCCCACCCTCGAGTCCCGGTGACTTGTATTTTATATAATTCAACGTTCCGTAGCCTTTGGCGTAGGTTTCGGGGTCCATCGGTGTTTGTTTGGGTGCTGTTTGGGATGGTTTTAGTCACTTTAAATGTGTTTTCGGGAGCGAGTGAACTCCCAGAAAATAGGGAGTTTATATTAATGGTCCCAGGATTAATTATTAATTTTAATCACCTTGTTTGTGAGGCGATATGATGTTGGAGAGTTCGCATAGTCATATGGATCAAGACTCGGCTCGTGGAGACTCCGGGAATGAATGTCTCTAAGTACATGCATTAGTGGATCCGGTCGGGTGAGCTCTCCCCGATGTATTGTGAGTGAAATTCTTCCCTAAATCATACTTATATGATTGTATCTGCTTGCATATGTGGTGATTGGCATGTGGATTGAATAGTTATGAATTGAATGGCGTTGAATGTTTGGTTGACTAAATATATGATTAGAGAACTTGGGGAATTATAGTAGGTCATATATGATTGAATGTGACATACTTCAGGATGATTAGAATCATGGAAATGAGGTTGGTGATGAATGTCTTGGTTGTGATGCTTGAGAATGTTTGAATTTAATTATTAGGTTAGGATGATGTTAGAAATCTTAGACGATGCCACGAGCTAGATTTATAGCCTGGCATGTGATTAATATTCTTACTTGATGATAGTAACCCCTATGGAAATTGTGTTGTTAATAGGAAATAAATATAGAAAATGCCGGGGGTGACTTTAAGTCCTGGCATTATATGATTATGTTATTAAGGATAGTGAACCCTAAAATGGTAAATACTCCGAAATGAGTATAAACTACTATTATAGGGAATATCTAGAGGCTTTGATAATGAGATAACCGTTACGATATTCGAACCACGAGTAAGGGTGGATATTGATATGAAATGATGAATACGATAATGATGTTAATCGAGAAAGAAAAGAAATATGATTGTGATAACTAAGGTCGAGGAATATGCCGACTTAGCTTGAGAGTCAGTACCGAGATGCTATTATCGAGGAGTCATGCCGGCTTAGCACATAAGTTGATGTTGAGATACTAAGGCCGAGGCATGCCGGCCTAGTACATGTGTCATGAGTCTGAGTCATGAGTCATGTCGAGTCATGTTGGGTCGTATGTCAGTGATGAGTCATGGTATTCCTATATGGTGGTCGATGGTGTCGTACCTGTCTGTAGGCCACAGACCAGTCTTCCACGTGATCGTCCACCTACGCTCGCTCTATACTAGTTAAACAGCACCAGTCCTGTTCCTGAGCTCTTATGAGTCTATATGGTCCCAGAGCTCCTAGGGGGACTCGTGGTGATGGTGCTTGCACCCAATCCTTCATATGGTGGTGGTACGAGCGAAGACACCCAGTCATGTCACGTGCGCATGACTCGTGCGACTATAGTGCCATTGGGATGCTTAAGATGATGATTGAGTCATGATATGAGAGCCGAGGTAACATGCTGGCTTATATGATATGATAGATGAGGTAACATGCCGGCTTATGTGATGATAGCCGAGGTAACATGCTGGATTTTGTGATATGATAGCCCAAGTAACATGCCGACTTATGTGATGATAGTCGAGGTAACATGTCGGCTTATGTGATATGATAGCCGAGGTAACATGCCGGCTTATGTGATATGATAGCTGAGGTAACATGCCGGCTTATGCGATATGATAGCCAAGGTAATATGCTGGCTGATACGATTATGATAACCGAGGGTTATACCGGCTTATATGTGATATTGTGATAGCCGAAGGATAAGCCAGTTTATACACTATACGATGATAGCCGAGGATTTACTGGCTGATGCGATATGATATAAGAGTTGATGCAATACTAGAGCCGAGGGACTTGCCGGCTTATACGATATGATGACGGTTGTCAAGACTAGTGATCAGAGTCCATGTATTAGTGAGGGTATTTTTCGTTATTGAGGTCAGTGGGTATGGTGTGGGCGGTGACCCCGATTGACGAGATTGCGTTGTGTGTATGTTGTGACAGGTGAGATGACTGATATAGGTCGTGGAGAGACGATGATATCAAGATAGTACTATTCATGTTATCCATGAGTAATGGATGGGTCATCTTCAACGTGTGAAGATTTAACTATGAATGTTAGTTAGTAAATCATTTTGTGTTTGAGTTGTGCATGATTGTGCTGAATGGTTGCTAACCCTACGGGGTTATTTCATTGTTATATGATTCATTTATATTGATGTGTTCCTTGTTGACGGGCTAGCATATGTCTTATGGAAGGTTCACTCACTTTGTTTGTTTGTACCCCTCGGCTTTCAGGAGAACATTTGTGATGACGAGGTAGGTGTCACGTGGTGACAGCTCTGACACCACCCGTGAAAGGTGTAATTAGGTAACAGTCAGTTTAAGCATTGATGCTTTAATTATGATCATCAATCAGTTTAATTATGCTCTAGGTTGTTCGCTGTCGTGGTGATACGGTAATTTAGTGTTTACTATTTTACCTTTCTCTAGACTTCCTAAAATGCATCGTTTTAGTTAGGCTTTCATCACCTGGACTCAGCGTCCAGGTGTCGGCCAGCACCCAGTATTTCCGGTATCCGGTTGTATATTCGGAACGAGGTGTAACACTTCTTGTGATTTTTTTGGACTTAAAAATTAGATGTAATGTACGTAAATATATTCATAATAAGGGGGGAGATTATTAAGGCTATGCAAGTTCAGATTGCCAATTAACAAATTACTTTTTCTTTTACCAATTTTTTGACGAAATTACCTCTTAATTTAACGATATTTAGGTAAAATAGATGAATTATTTGGTTAGTTTTAAGAATTGAGTGACAAAAATTACGATTTATGCAGTAAATTGAGATCCATGTTTGTGGACTACCATGTTTGTTTTTTGGTTATTTGGTTATTTGGTGGGTGGACTACCATGCTTGTTTTTTGATGTTTGCAATGATCATGGTGTTGGATCCCACAATCAAGATCCAGCGTGATGATCTTTATCAGACTTTTCTTTGATTCAATCCAAAAATGTGAAGAAAAATAATTGTGAAAATAGATACTTCTTTTGAGGTACATATTCCACCAAGGTGGCTCTTCTATTTTATACAATTTTTGTAATTGCCACCATTTTTGACTGTTTTGCAGAATTAAAGACTTTGCACTTGATGGATTTTGATCATAGAATCAGTCAATGGTGGAGGTTTATATATATCTAAAGTTAAGTTCTTTCTAATTGTTTTGTGCAGATAAAGGGTGGGGATTTTTTTTTTTGATAAAATGATATGAGAGAGTGAAATTATATAATATACATTGGGTACCGATTTTGTCCTTTATGAGAATTAAACTCGAGACTTCCCACATCACATATATAGAAGAATATCACTAGATCATAATATTGAGTGGTAAGGTAGGAACTTTAGTACTTGGATAATTCTATAATTGAATCTATATATGTTGTTCTGATTGCACATTCTTATTCTTATATCTATTATTATAAAGTTAGGAGGGTCATAAGGTTTCACTAAAATTTTGTTACAAAAATACCCATTCATTAATAACTTTACATTTAATAAAGAAGTATATAATAGTAAACATTTTATTGGAGGAGTGGGTAGTTACTCAAACACTCAATTTTTTTTGGGAATTTAATTTTTCATTTCTCCTTATTTCTTAAAAATTATAAAAAATAAATAATTAATATACACACGTACGCGAGTGCATGAGTCTAATTTTTGTTAATGCCGATATATTATTAGGAAAACATACAATTAACATACGTTAGTTTTTGGATCACATTTATATTATTATTATTATTATATATATATACATATATTTTTGAATTGAGATGAAACCCAATTGATGAATAGGAAGAGAGGCCAAATCACATCGCTTCATATATTAATAAAATGATAAACTACATAAAAGTATCCAAATTATAGGGGTCATTTCAAGTTCATACCCGAACTATGAAAATTTTCATCTAGGTATCCAAACTATCAAAACACAACATCTAGGTACCAACCGTTAGCAATCTGTTAAGTGTCCAAGTGGCAATTATAAGACCATTTTTTTATGCTGACATGGACTTAAAATAAGTATTTTACTTTTATTTTTATTATTCTTTTTAATTTTATTTTTTACTTTCTCTCCTACCTAGCCCCTCTCTCCCCGACTCCCTCTCTCTGCGACAACGACGACAACCATCACCACCGCCCTCGATTCCAACCATGACCAGCCTCAAAACCACTCCTAAAGGCCTCCCCTCGTCGAGACGAACCCATCCCTGTCACCCATCACCGTCGAAGCTCGCCGAAGAAGACGAATCGCAACCATACCTCCAATTTCCATGGCGGAAACCACACTTCCATCTTTCCTGCATCTCCAACCCAGAAACACCAAAGAGAAAATCAAAGACACACCCAAACTGACTTGTACCCATTTTCAATTGAAAATCCAAATCCAATCTAACCAGTTTGGGATCGACCAAAAATATCAATTGAGCAAGTCCTGGACTTTTTAATGTGCAGATCTGGCCACAGTTACTTAAAAAGCCACAGATGAGTTAACTCAGCCAATGTTATTATGTTAAGATCTCTGTCTATAACCATATATGAAACAATTCATGGGTTCCTCCTACTCTACTTGAATATGTTCTTACTAAAAATCACTTTTTTGGGCGAAAGGGTCTTAAATTTTGATGCATGCATCGTATGAACTATGAAGCCTTGAAGAACGATGGTGAATTTTGAAAGCAAAAATCTTGAGGACTGGGGAACTGAAGAATACCCAAGGTGATGGAGAGCTCCTCTTCTCGTCTTTGGCTGCTTCACTAATCCAATTTGTCGGGTTGTCGACAGATTGCAGGAGACCAAATGCCCCCACCAGAGTTTCTAGAACAACTTGCCCAGTAGCTCCTCGAAGATTTCTGCAGGTGGGGTCGATCTGATTCGGATCCTCCTCAACCAAACTACTTGAACCGTAGCGCCAAAGATCCGATTCTCACTGCAAGTGATCGGGTCGACGTCCAATTGAAGAACTCTAGGTTGGGTGTGTCTTTGATTTTTTCTTTGGTGTTTCTGGGATGGAGATGCAGGAACGATGGAAGGGATGGAAATTGGAGGTGTGGTTTCCGCCATGAAAATTGGAGGTGTAGTTAACGGAGAGAATTGGTGGTGGGGATGGTGTTTGTCGCATTGGATAGGTGTTGAGAACTTTTTTCTTTTTAATTTTTGTTTTATATATTTTTTTTGTCAATTTTGTAAAAAAAAATTTCATCTGAATTATTTATTTATTTTTATATTATTTATTTGCTTGTGTGGAGTCCATGTCAGCATAAAAAAGGACCCCACAAGGCACTTAACATATATTTTTTAACATATTACTAACGGTGAGTACCTGAATGTTGTGTTTTGATAGTTTGGGTACCTATATGAAAATTTTCATAGTTGAGGTATGAACTTGAAACGACTCCTATAATTGGGGCACTTTTATGTAGTTTATCCTTAATAAAACGAACAACAATAGTATTATAATTTTACTAAAATTCTTTATGTCCAACCAACATTTGTGAGCATGTGGTTGGAAAGCAATCCCCCAATTTTTAATCCATTAGAAACCTAATCAAGGAAATTAGGGTTTCACCTCAAAACTAATTAGCAATGGGGGAAAATCTCTAATTTTTTATAAGTCCTTGTTTGGTTGTGCAATTTTCCAATGTGGAACTTTTGTCCCTTCACATTCTCACACGCCTCCTCACATATGGCGGACTTTCAAGCCTAACACGTGGACAACTCATATTGGGTGACGTGGAGCATTGTGGAGGTTAAGCCTTAAACGTGAGATAATCTGCTTTAATACCATGAAAAAAGTTGAGATTTCACCCTAAAACTAATTAGCAATGAGGGAGATGCCTAATTTCTTATAAACCCTTGCAAAGTTGTGCAATTTTCTAATGTGAAATTTTTGTACTTCCACAATCTCACAATGACCAGCAAACAAGAACCACATTGATTAGGGAACAAATGGAACCCAACAATCCCTCAATGTACGGGGAAAAGCAGTTCAACTTGGGAATGATGTGCTAACTAACCACAACCGACAATACCTTAAAGCTAGTGGTTAGGGAACTCGAGAGGTCCAGCACGATGACTTTCTCCCTAAACACGCATGTCCAAAAATACCTCAAAGACATGTGGCTGAAAACCCAATTGAAGCCAATACCTCGACGAGCGCATAACAGAAAGTACCTACTTGCAAAAGTTAGCCCAACTCATCCCAGAGTCATCCAATCTGAGCATAACATTCTAAGTAAAATTAATATAATTGGGTCTTAGATAGTGATATTTGTATTTGCATTACATTTTTACTTATGGTTCTTGTTGTAATTTTTTTTTTCTTTCTATTAAGCTTTTATTATGTATCTCCCTAATTAAGTGTATTTTCTTATGCTTATTAATGATATTCACTTGTGTCGTCTAATTTCTTTTCTATTTTAGCATGTAAGTTAAACTCACTCAAGATTTGTACTCAGGAACAACCACTCGGTGATATATTGCTTACTATATATGTTAGTAAAACTAACTTTTATAGTGGTACTTTGAAATGAAAAGTCTCAATTTTAATTTTGAAAATTATGTACATTTACGTTGCATTTTATATCTAATATAATGGTGGACACAAAACCCCTTCCATGACCATAACTATGGTAGCACCCCACCAAATCTTAGTCCAACCACTATTGAGAAGACGCAAAGACTGCAATTTGTAAACAGTTGAGTACTCACAACTTTGTAAATGGCCTTTTACAATAGGCCGAAAAAATTGAGTTTGATTCTTATTTACAGATTTTTATTTGTAGATTCACATATAAGAATCAAACTCACTTGAATGGTTGTGGAATGTCAAGTGGACTTCATCTATGAACGTAAACTTAAAATAAAAGTTATTAGGCTTAGTTTGATACGTCGTATTGTACTGATCATTTCAATCAGATAGACTAATATATTAGTTGATCGGAAATATGTATGTAAAATTTTTAAGATCATAAATATCAATGATGCAATATTATTATTATAATATATATTATTCTCATTATGACTATTATTATTATTATCATTATTACTTTTATTTTTATTATTTCTATTATTATTATGATTATTATTTGTTATTATTATTATTATTATTATTATTATTATTATTGTTATTATTGTTGTTATTTTTGGGAGTATTCATTGTTCGACTATTTGATACGGACAATTTTAGGGGTTTTATTTAAGTGAGTGTTGATCGTATAAAAACAGTCAACCGTATTAATTTATCAAGTTTCTAAATAATACGAATGATATCAAACACTGGTTTCATATTATATTATACTAGCCAGTGTATTATACAGCGCACCAAACATAACCTTTGTAAATTTTGCCTAAATCATAATTAAAATGGCAATTTCACAAGGAAAGAAAAATAATTAAACTGAAGTGCAAGAAAACAAACACATTATCCTAACAGTGATTTTTAGGATCCCTAATTCGCTTTTGTTGTTAATCCCAAAATTAAGTTACATATATGTTGGGACAGTATATAATATATAATGAATATTGAAATGAGTAGTAAGTGTATATGGGTAAGGAGTATTATATAATAGGAAGATGATAATTGATAACCGGCCTGAAAGTGAAAGCCGCCTATTTGGTATTTGGTATTTGGTTCGTGTGGCAAATTATAATTGTGACATTGATTAAAGTAAGGAAGTGGCTGGGTAAGTACAGCAAACTCCATCCCCTATTTTTATTCTTAGTAATGATAATGATTTAATGATATGATTAAAGGGAGGAGGAGGAGGTGGTGAAGAAAAGAAGGCTTCCGAAGGCTTGCTTTGCGGACAAGAAGCCAAAATTCTAAAGCTTTGAGGTCCTAGTTTTGATTTGACACAACCATAAAAACCTACTTGCCATGGTCGGCCTCTTGCTTTACATTTGGGGACCGCTTGCTCTATATATTTAGTGTGTAATGTGGTACCACTACTACTGCCTACTAAAACAGTCGTATTTCTTGTTATTTGTCCATGTCTTCATTTATCTAGCCAACAAAGTAACAAAAAAAAAACAAAACTATTCAGTTAAAGGATCGAGTCCATGAATCTTGCTAGACTATTTAGTTCAAATGGTTTGAAGATTATACAATGAAGCACGTGATTGCTTCGGTAAATTTGCGTTATTAATATCGGTGCAATTTTCAATTTTGGAATGAAGATTATTGTATTGATTGTAGTTGTTAGAATGCATGGTTCCCATCCATCCCATGGGTTGTGTGACTTGTGTGGTTATCAATAATGAATATGACAATCAGCTTAAATCGTTAGGACGCATAGATGCCAAGTTGGTGTATTGGTTGCCAAATTATTTCGTACCTTTCCCCGGCCCCTTCTCTAACCATTTTGGTTGCCGAATTCAACACTTAAAAGTTTTCCATTTTTTTTTTTTAAAATCAGCCGCGCTCTTGAGAGTCTCAATTTGATTTATTTTATTATTTTAAATGAAGAAAAAAAATTCAAAAGATTAAAAATATAAGAAAAAGAATAAGAATGGAATAACTACATTTTTTTTAGTTAGAATTGTTCTTTTGATTTGATTTTACATTTAAAATATGATTTTTTTATTTCGTCCTTATATATATTTTTGAGTTTTAAATTATATGAATTGTTTATGTGATTTGGCATGATCATGATACATGCACAACTCAAATTTTATTTCCTCACAAATAAAAATATATATTTTTTATTAGATACGAATTAACAGTAGAACAAAATGTGATTAATTAGAAACATGCCCCGCACAAAATGCGCTTTGTTTGCTTTATTATTTTCCTTTTTCCTTTTTCACTTTTCAGTACTCATGATTCATGAATGCCTCTGTTCTCTTTTATAACGAAAGCTACAAGTAACAAGGTCAGTAGGAGCAGCGCATAGGCCATAGCTAGGGATCCACAATTACAACGTGTAAAAATTAAAATCCATAAGCCCTTGCATGCTTCCTGCGCAAATTTTATTTCCATATGCACTTATTTAGCAATCATATCCAAAACTTTAGTACTATGCATTATTGGGACATGCTTGAAGAGTAAATCCAAAAAACTACAAAGATAAAGTGTAGTGTTAGGGAAACTAGGTATATTTGTAGATCATATTATACATGTTTCTTTTATCTTATTGTCCTCTAAAATCGAACATATATTTCATTTAACCTCCTTAAACTCATTTCGTTAATATATTCAATTTTAGGCCAAATGTCATCTCACTTTGCCCTTACATTCAACTCCATCAAGAAATTCTGTTAAAATTGCTAATGTGTCATATAAGGAACAATCTATTTGCTACCACGTAAGAAAAGAAAATAAAAAAAATATATTAATATGTTTAAATCAGTTAAATTAAATATAAAAATTAATTTGAATATGGAAAAAATATTTTCTTCAAAATAAAAATAAAAAACCTATAGATACCACCTCCAATGATCAGGTACAACAATCGCCAAATCGATCTGTAGGGAATTACGCACAATTTATTCAATGTGAAATCTCTCTACACCATATAAGCCATGGGTCATAACAATCCTACAAAGGGGCCCAATAGCCCTATGGAGGGAACACCTAACAAAACCAACCCAAAAGAGTTGTTAGACAAAAAGACAAAACAAAGCAATAAATCCAACCCAACACACCCTACAACCTAGATCCCGCATCATAGAATATGCAAAACCGCCACTAGAGCTGGGCATGATCGAGTTGAGTCAGGTTACCAACCCAAGGTATTCGGATTTCCAATTATTCAAACCTAAATCGAACCACATCAAGGTAAAACCATCTGGATCGATTCGGTTATATAACCAATTTATTTATTTATAACTATGTAATCACCATTTATCAATCAATCCTAGTGAAATTGAAATTCTTAGTAAAAAATATAAATAATTGTAAACCATCAATATGATCATAGAAACTAAAAAATTAATAGGAATTTAACAAATACCAATCTTAGAGTTACAAGTTCGTTCAAATGTCCAAAAATCTTCAAATGTCCGAATGTCTCAAAGATTCATACATTAACAATTTTATAATTAAAAAAAAAAGTAATAGTAAGAGTTTTTTATTTATTATTTATTTATTTTTTTTATCAAAAAGCAGTAATAAGAGTTCAAGTTGATGATTTTATACTTAGTTATTGCTTTAAAAATCTTTACATATATATTTCAAGAAACAAAAGGACTAAACAAATGTAATCATAAATGATTAAATGGTCAGGTTGCTTTTAATTTAGCCTTATAGGTCTCAAGTTTGAAACTTTATATAGTTATGTATTTCTAAATATTTAATAGTATGTTTATGTTACGTATTATTAATAAATAATAATCAGTAAACATAATAAAATAAATAAATTTATAAATATTTTTATATATAATCGGATCAAGTCGGATTTTAACAGGTTCTATCTTTACAAACCACAAACCAACCCTAATAATTTGGATTGGTTCGATTTTTTTAACTTGATTGACAAAAAGAAACAAAAATTCATATCGAATCGAGTTGGTTCGGATTTGCGGATTCAGTTGCTCACCCCTAGCCTCCACAGCTCTATCCATAGCCTCCACAGCTCCGTCCATAGCCATAGCCAAACAACTACTACCCGCATGTCTTACTTAAGCCCATCTGGACCACCCAACCACGACCAAAACCTATGGACACCAGATTTGAACAAATCATACCAAAACGGGACAAGGCCATTCCGATGCCACATGAGGCCTAAGATATATTTTACATCCGAGGTCTTCTTAACTTTATATTTAAATATAAATTTTTTTTTTGACTTCAAATAGAGCAGCACAAGATTCATAAATAAAACAACTAAACAATAACTCTCATCTACAAAAATATAAATGCAGGCCAAATATCATAATCTAACACCCACAATGTCACATCAAAGGCTAAAAATTTTAAAAACTCCAGAAAATAAAAAAGTTCAATTTAACAGTTAATACTAACATAAGACAACCTTGTTAAGATAATAAGACAAATAAAGTAACAGCAGTAAACACATTAAAGCATACAACCAAAGTAACAGCAGGCGTTGTTGCATCATCCTCGTCTGGTAGCGACTGATCCAACTCAGGCCACATCAACTCTCACCTAGAAGAGCATCAGTGAATGAAATAATTTATGAGATTTTACTATAAAACTCAAAAAGGGTTATGCTCTGATTTATATCAAGTCAAAATGGCTATCAAACTTCTCAATACCATGCAGTGACGTCATCCTCAATGCATTGATCATCATCTCCAAGGCCCACTGTAACTAGTTACGTTGCATCGCACCTGAAAATGATAACAGTAAATGATCGAGTAAACAATAACACTGAACCAAATCTGTCTCTGACGCTAAGCAAGAGTGCAAAAACCAACAACTCCGATGAGGGATAAAGTAACAACACAGCAATGAAAATGAGAACAAAAATGAAGAAGGCATTACCCTGCGCAGTGAGGATCTCATCCACAACCAAGGCAACCTGATTAACAACAAAAAAAATACAAATTAAACATGATGCAGCAGAAAACCAAAGCTCTTATAAGTACAATTCAAGTCCGGCCGGAAGCTTGAGTGACACAAATCTAGAAGTTACTCAAACTAAATTTCAGTTCAAACCTTATTGAAATGCTCATACTGCCTGTTTCTGAGGCCATACACTCCATAGTGAAGATTCTTAAAACAGTCCCCTCTCTCTTTAATTACCCTACACTTATCAGTACCAACTGCAATCTGTGCATACGCATTTCTTGCTTTTCTTGCAATCTGTAGACATCATCAGTACCAACAGCACTTTCTTTATTGAAAAATCAATCTTCTTGCATTTTCTGTGTTTATCTCTTTATTTATAATAACAAACTTATCAAGAGCTCCTTTTTGAGATTGAATTAATTTTTCTATTTTTCTGAAGTTTTGCATATCCAGATTCAAATTTCCTAGTAGACATAATTATAAAATCAGAGAAGATATAAAGTATGAAACAAAAATTGATAAAACCAGGCTTATCAATTAAAAGAGAATCTTCGTATCCAACTTCCGTTCCAAGCGGCAAGCTTTTAGCCTTTAAAATTGTTCAAAACTTCAAATGAATTACCTGCAAATTTTTTAAGAAGAAAAATTGAAATATCAGTTATTCAGTATGAGACAATAAGAAAAAGATAATTATCTGAAAAGAAAAAAAAGTTTGAAAGAGTTTTAATTCAGAATTTCAGAGGAGAAGACCTTACCAATCTGAAACTTTAAAATCCAAATCCAATAAACACTTAAATCAGTGATATGCAATTGCCAATCTAAACTTACAGCAGAAGGCCAAAAGGGTTATGCAAGAGAGAAGATCAATTATTTAGGGTGAGGCAACAATATTATTGGGGGAAAACCAACAAAGAAGTCTGAAGTAGAAGAAGAAAGGTTTTCTTCTACTTTCGGTCTGAAGCTACCCATCTCTCTGTAATTTTCTTCAAATAGGTGTGGGCAATGGCTGACAGGACCTCCTAACTTTCCCCTCGAAACTCGTGAGAAGTCCTGCTCCAGTCTGACAACCCTGAGAAAACCTAAAACCTCAAAAGAATTCCCCAAAATACCCTCACTACACGAGCAAAGACCCTACGAGAATTCTACCGAAAACTCAGCAGAGTCTCCCTTGTAATTGGGTCAAACGTCTTCCACCTGTCAGACGAAGGATACAAATAACAAATTTCCTAACTCCAACAGTCCAGATAAGCTGAGTCCACAATATAAAACAATCTGAGCTCAACCTACCAAGCCATCGAAATAATTACAAATAACCCAAAGTGGAATCACAGCAAACTAAGTTAATCTTAAATTTACAAAACTAACGAAAGCCCTACAGCCTGGAGGGCACAAAACCACAACAACTGTGAGTGGATAATAGAACTATACCGAAGCGTAAACACGTTAACAAAGTAATGATAACAATAATAATGATAACCATGACAATCCACCTCTTAGTAAATAATAATATATATATACATGTAAAACTTACTGAAGTACCAATCCATTACCTAGGTAGGACCCACGTCACATCCAATTGTACCTATCATCATAGTAACCCGGCTAAAGTCGATATCCACGGGCCATAACGGCCATCCCCGAGTCGTAGCTTGATAACCCGACCATAGACGTCATCCTCAAGCCGTAGCTTGATAATCTAGAAATATCCGTCATCCTGAGTCGTAGCTCGATATCCCAGCCGTAGTTGTCATCCTCAAGTCAAAGCTCGATTACCCGGTCATAGCAGTAATCCTAATCCGTAACTCAATATCTCGACCATAGCCGTCATCTCGAGCCGTAGCTCTATAACTTGGCCATAGCCATTATCCCGAGTCATAGCTCGATCTTCCGATTGTAGCCGTCATCCCTAGCCGTAGCTTGATAATCTGACCGTAGCAGTCATCCTGAGCTATAGCTCGATAACCCGGTCGTAGATGTCATCCTGAGCTGTAGCTCGATATCCCGGCCGTAGCCATCATGCAAGAGTCGTAGCTCAATATCCCGGCCGTAGCCGTCATCCAAGAGTCGTAGCTCGATATCCCGGTCGTAGCCGTCATCCCGAGCCGTAGCTTGATAACCCAGCTGTAGCTCGATAACTCGATCATAGCCGTCATCTCAAGTTGGAACTCAATAACCCGACCGTAGTCTTCATCCCGAGCTGTAGCTCAATATCCCGGCTGTAGCCATCATCTAGAGCCGTAGCTCGATAACCCGGCTATAGCCATCATCCCGAGTCGTAGCTCGATAACTCGACTGTAGTCGTCATCCCTAGTCGTAGCTCGATAACCCGGCTATAGTAGTCATCCTAAATCGTAGCTTGATAACCCAGTCGTAGCCGTCATCCCGAGCCGAGCATATGATGGAATCCTCCATACCATAGCTCATACCATACCGAGTGTATAAGGAAATCCTCCCTACCTTACCTCCTATCCTACTGAGCATATGAGGGAATCCTCCTTGCCATACCTCACCGAGCGTATGAGGGAATCCTCTCTGCCATACCTCACTGAGCGTATGAGGAAATCCTCCCTTCCATACCTCAACGAGCGTATAAGGGAATTCTCCCTGCCATACCTCATTGAGCGTATGAGGGAATCCTCCCTGCCATACCTCCTATCAATAACAATTTTCCATGTGCTAGCTAGATGTTTGACTTGGCAGGATTCTCGAATAGTATGTATAGTATGATTCCAAAACTTCTTACACAACCTCACTAACTCCCACTGAACCATCTCACTAGGGCTAAAGCCCACATACTTAACCCGGATTAAAGCCTGACCCACAATCCTGGCCCGAAGCCCCAACTCACATAACCGGGCCTAAGCCACCTCTCGTATGCTCGAACGAAGCCAAAATCCATGAATCTAAAATCCATAACCGAAATCCATGATACCGAGCTGTAGCCCAAAACCTCATAACCGGGTCTGAGACTCGAGATCTCATAATCGGCCTACAACCCAAAATTATTTCCATATCGTTATTGAAATCCCTAACTAAGAATAAACCCACCAATAGTGAAAAATCATGTAAATCATTATCCTTAGGTCCCGAGTCTTGGAAGGGAAGTAAAAGCTTATAATAATTGTTCTTAACTCCTAAGACTCATGAAAATACTAAATAATCCTTTCATTTACTTCTTGAAATTCGCAATTGAATATAAAATACTTAAAACATAACAATATGCATGCATTTCCATTTAGAAAGTAAAATACACTCACCTCGAGGTCCAAACGAGTCTGATTTCAAGCTATTCGGTCCTTCGTGGCCTTCGGAGCCAGCACGCATGCCAAAAGCATCACTTGGCATTACTAAACGGCATTTCAAAACTCACAATTCGTTCCCCTAAACTCCGGAAGTACTCACGCGCCCTAAACGCATTTAAAGTAACCTAAAAACGTCCTAAACAGCCCCTAAACGAACTCCGATTGACTCGAAACCTGCGCCAATAGCTTCGGAACGTCGAAAACATGAAAACACAAGTTGCTGGAGCCCAAGGAAGAGTTCCATACGCCACCACGCGTCGGTGGTTTCCCCTATATGCAGAATGCGTGTTTCAGTCGCCTTCAACCTCCATTGCAGGAGCGCCACTGGCTGCCGGCCGAAAATCGCCATTGTTGGCCGATTTATAATCTTTTCGAAAAGCTTCAATTCTCAACCAAATTTGATGTTCTAATAATGGAAATTTATCTACTCGAGGCAAGGAATCCAAATAGGAAGTCCAAACGAAAACCCTTACCCGTGGTGGCTAGAAATTGGTCGGGAAGCTCAAAAACTTCTTCTCCTCTATTCTCGAGTTACAGTGGCCGTCGTTCCTTAAGGTTTGTATGGTGAGGATCGCCTTGTAGAAAGGGTGATGATGGTGGTCACGGCGTGGGCTGGTTTGGATGGGAAGAAAAACGAAGTGGGGAGGGTGCTCTCGGTCGTTGGGAGAAGGAGAAATATCGGGGGGAGAGGGAGAGAGAAAAATGAAAGAAAAATCTAGAAACATGGGTGTTGTAACAATCATATTAGAAATTGACGTAATTTGAGAATTTAATTAGGGAAAAGACGATTTTACCCCCGGTTTTAAAGGGGTTCGAAAGTCACTTTTCACCAGAGATACTTTTGGAAACTTTTCTTGAACGGTTGTGTAGGGCTCGAACTCATGAGTTCGTAGACAAGCGGCACACGAAAAATGGAGCCCAGATGTGGGAGATACGGGTCTATAACTTTGAGGGGCATTTTCGTAATTTTGGAAGGTAGATATTTTGGGAAGATTTTATCTTCCTTTTCTCCAGATTTTTCTGATCACTCTCTCTCCTCTCTCCTGAAAATTCTTTTCCCCTTCTCCTGTGAGAAACAAAGAACCCCAAAAATTTGGGATTTTGATTTTGGCCTTTTTGACCAAAACTAAACACACCATAACCTTCTTCTCAACCTCATGAACTCATCCATATCCTCCTTGAGCCATGAGGATCACTGTGGAGGACAGGGTGGAGCTTTGAACATGGGCCGAAACTTCCTGTCCATTTTCCAGCCACCACAGGTGAGGTTTCTCAATTTGGACTTCATGTTTAACTTCCTTGGATCGAGTAGATGAATTTTCATTATTAGAACGTTGAATTTCGTTGAGAATTGAGAGAGTTATGGAGCTTTGAATTTCGGGTGGTTATGGAGGATTTCTGCATAGTGAACAATAACTCGGGAGTGAGGTTGAGGGCAAGTACAAGGTGCAGTCGCGCCTGTTGGGGCGTGGGGGTGAGGGTTCCCGGCCGTCCATCGGAGAGTGGAGCTCCTCCTCGAGCTCCAACAAACACGAGATTTGAAGTTCTCGATGTTTCGGACTTGTTGGCGCAGGTTTCGAGTCAATCAGAGTTCGTTTAGGGATAGTTTTTGGCGTCCGAAGTGGCAGCGTTTCTAGTTAGAACGCGTGCATACCTCCTGGGGTTTCAGGGGTTGGATTTTAGGTTTATAATTACAATTTAATAATGCCATGTATCGTTTTGACAAGCGTGGTGGCTCCGAAGGTCATGAGGATCCAATTAGCTGGAAATTAGGCTCGTTTGGGCCTCGAGGTGAGGGGACTTTACTTCCTATATGGAAATGCATGCATATTATTATGTATTTAGTATTTTATATTTACTTACGAATTTCGAGAATTAAGTGGAAGGACTATTTAGTATTCTGATGAGCCGGCATATTGAGCTAAGCTCGGAATGAGACGGGATACCGAGTTACGACTCGGGATAAGCTGAGATATTGAGCTACGACTGGGGATGAGCTAGGATATCGAGTTACGGCTCGGGATGAGCCGGGATATTGAGCTACGACTGGGGATGAGTCGAGATATTGAGCTACGGCTAGGGATGAGCCAGGTTATTGAGTTACGACTCGGGTTGAGCTGGGATATTGAGCTACGGCTGGGGATGAGCCGGGATATCGAGTTACTACTCGGGATGAGCTGGGATATTGAGCTACAGCTGGGAAGGAGCCATGATATTGAGTTATAGCTCGGGATTAGCTGAGATATTGAGCTATGGCTAGGGATGAGCTGGGATATCGAGTTACGACTCAAGATGAGTCGGGATATTAAGCTATGGTTGGGGATAAGCTGAGACTTCGGGCTATGGCTCGGGATGACAACTACGATCGAGATATCGAGGTACGACTTGGGATTACGTTTACGGTTGGTATATCAAGCTATGGCTCAGGATGATGGCTTCGGTCGGGTTACTGATATTGCGGGCACATGAAAAGATAGCGTGGGTTCCACCGAGGTATTGTATTCACTTATATCTGTGGATATTTATGCATGTGAGGTTTGATAAAGAGGTGGAATACAATAGCCGAGAGTTAAGCCGGCTGATAGGAGTTGACGACGACTTTCACGATCTTTGATAGGTGATCGATGCACTTGTGAGCGAATACTTGTTACCGTGGTCAGTGGGATGGTGTGGGCGGTGACCCGATTGATGAGTTGTGATTAGTTTGCACGAGTATGATATTTCAGTTATTTAATACCGTCTTGAGAGACGAGGTTACAATTGCGGATATACGAGACTGAGTGTCACACTGTTTGCTTTATTTTTATTTTATATCCTTCGTCTAATAGGTGGATGATGGTTCAACCAAGTATAGGGGAGATTCTGTCGGATTTTCGGTAGAATACTCACAAAGTGTTTCTAAGATAGTAAGGGTATTTTAGGAATTATTTTGGGTTGTGAGACGGAAGAAAGGTTTTTCTCGAATTTCGAGGGGAATTCGGGAAGGGTCTTGTCAATTTGGTATCAGAGCTCTAGGTTTAACTTCCTGCGAACTGCACAATTTTGTGCAGATTATTTTAGTGGTTTTTGTTAGCAAGATGCCTCCGAGATGTTTGTTTCATCAGCGACCTAGTACTGAGGGAGGCGGAGAGTGCATAATGGATATGAGGTGCCAGGATTCCGTGGTTGAGCTTATTTGGGCGTACCTTGGATTCGTTAAGCGTGGTGGCTCTGAAGGTCATATGGAACCGATTAGCTGGAAATTAGGCTCGTTTGGGCCTCGAAGTGAGGGGACTTTACTTCCTATATGGAAATGCAAGCATATTGTTATGTTTTTAGTATTTATATTTACTACCGAATTTTTGGAATTAAGTGGAAGGACTATTTAGTATTATGATGAGCAGGGATATTGAGTTACACCTCGGGATCAGCCGGGATATTGGGCTACGGCTGGGGATGAGCCGGGATATCAAGTTACGGCTTAGGATGAATCGGGATATTGAGCTAAGGATGTGGATGAGTCGGGATATCTAGTTACGGCTCAGAATGAGCTGGGATATTGAGCTACGGCTGGGGATAAGCCAGGATATTGAGCTACAGCTAGGGATGAGCTGGGATATTGAGCTACGGTTGAGGATGAGCTAGGATATCGAGTTACGGCTAGGGATGAGCTGAGATATTGAGCTATGACTGCGGATGAATCGGGATGTCGAGCTACGACTCGGGATGAACCGAGATATTGAGCTACGGCTGGGGATGAACTAGGATATCGAGTTACG
Source organism: Oemleria cerasiformis (assembly GCA_037349345.1). NCBI lineage: Eukaryota > Viridiplantae > Streptophyta > Magnoliopsida > Rosales > Rosaceae > Oemleria > Oemleria cerasiformis. Next base: position 5,749,074 of record JAZGTL010000016.1, read on the forward strand.
ACTCGAGATGAGCCGGGATATTAAGCTACGGCTGGGGATGAGTTGGAATATCGAGTTACGGCTTGGGATGAGCTGGGATATTGAGCTATGGCTAAGGATGAGCCGAGACATCAGGTTACAGCTCGAGATTACGGGTACGACCGAGATATCGAGGTAAGGCTTGAGATTACCTTTACGGTCGGGATATCAAGCTATGGCTCGGGATGATGGCTTTGGCCGGGTTTCTGATATTACGGGCACATGTAAAGATAGTGTGGGTTCCACCGAGGTATTTTATTTACCTATATATGCGGATATTGATGCATGTAAGGTTTGATAAAGAGGTGGATTACATTAGCTGAGAGTTAAGCCGGTTGATAGGAGTTGACGACGACTTTCACGGGATTTGATAGGTGATCGATGCACCTGTGAAAGAATGCTTGTTACTGTGGTCAGTGGGTTTGTGTGGGCGGTGACCCGGATTGACGAGTTTTTATTAGTTCGCACGAGTATGACATTTCAGTTATTTAATACCGTCTTGAGAGATGAGGTTACAATTGCGGATATACGAGACTGAGTGTCACACTGTTTGCTTTATTTTTATTTTATATCCTTCGTCTAACAGGTGGATGACGGTTCAACCAAAGTATAGGGGAGATTCTACCAGATTTTCGGTAGAATGCTCGTAAAGTGTTTTTAAGACAATAAGGGTATTTTAAGAATTATTTTTGGTTGTCAAATGGGAGCAGGGCTTTTCTCGGATTTCGAGGGGAATTCGGGAAGGGTTCTGTCAATTTGGTATCAGAGCTCTAGGTTTTTATCTTCCTGTGGACCTCACACTTGTGTGTAGATTATTTTAGTGGTTTTTGTCAGCAAGATGCCTCCGAGACGTTTGTTTCATCAGCGACCTAGTACTGAGGGATACAGAGAGTGCATAGTCGATTTGAGGTGCCAGGATTCCGTGTATGAGCTAATTTGGGCATACTCTGGATCTGTTAAGCGTGGTGGCTCCGAAGGTAATAAGGAACCGATTAGCTGGAAATTACGCTCATTTGGGCCTTGAAGTGAGGGGACTTTACTTCCTATATGGAAATGCATGCATATTATTATGTTTTTAGTATTTTATATTTACTTAAGAATTTCGGGAATTAAGTGGAAGGACTATTTAGTATTCTGATGAGCTGGGATATTGAGCTACAGCTCGGGATGAGTTGGGATATTGAGCTACGGCTGGGGATGAGCCGGTATATCGAGTTTCGGCTTAGGATGAATCGGGATATTGAGCTAAGGCTGTGGATGAGCCGGGATATCGAGTTATGGCTCGGAATTAGCGGGATATGGAGCTACGGTTGGGGATGAGCCGGGATATTGAGCTACGGCTAAGGATGAGCTAGGAAATTGAGCTACGGTTCGTGATGAGCCAGGATATAGAGTTACGGCTCGGGATGAGCTGAGATATTGAGCTACGGCTACGAATGAGCTGGGATATCGAGGTACGATTCGGGATGAACTGGGATATTGAGCTACGACTCGGGATGAGCTAGGATATCGAGTTACGGCTTGGAATGAGCCGGGATATTAACCTACGGCTGGGGTTGAGTTGGAATATGGAGTTACGGCTCAGATGAGCTGGGATATTAAGCTATGGCTGGGGATGAGCCGAGACATCAGGCTATAGCTCGAGATTACGGCTACGATCGAGATATCGAGGTAAGGCTTGGGATGACGTTTACGATCGGGATATCAAGCTATGGCTCGGGATGAGGGCTTCGGCCGGGTTATTGATATTACGGGCACATGTAAAGATAGTGTGGGTTCCACCGAGGTATTTTATTTACTTATATATGCGGATATTGATGCATGTAAGGTTTGATAAAGGGGTGGATTACAATAGCCGAGAGTTAAGCCGGTTGATAGGAGTTGACGACCATTTTTACGGTTTTTGATAGGTGATCGATGCACCTGTGAGCGAATTCTTGTTACTGTGGTCAGTGGGTTGGTGTGGGCGGTGACCTGGATTGACTAGTTATGATTAGTTCGCACGAGTATGACATTTCAATTATTTAATACCGTCTTGAGAGACGAGGTTACAATTGTGGATATACGAGACTGAGTGTCACACTGTTTGCATTATTTTTATTTTATATCCTTCGTCTGACAAGTGGATGACGGTTCAACCAAAGTATAGGGGAGATTCTACTGGATTTTCGATAGAATGCTTGTAAAGTGTTACTAAGACATTAATGGTATTTTAAGAATTATTTTGGGTTGTCAGACGGGAGCAGGGCTTTTCTCGGATTTCGAGGGGAATTCGGGAGGGGTCCTGTCAATTTGGTATAAGAGCTCTAGGTTTAACTTCCTGCGGACCACACACTTGTGTGTAGATTATTTTAGCGGTTCTTGTCAGCAAGATGCCTCCGAGACGTTTGTTTCGTCAGCGACCTAGTACTGAGGGAGGAGGAGAGTGCATAGTGGATATCAGGTGCCAAGATTCCGTTGTTGAGCTAATTTGGGCATACCCTGGATCTGTTAAGCGTGGTGGCTCTGAAGGTCATAAGGAAGCGATTAGCTGGAAATTAGGCTCGTTTGGGCCTCGAAATGAGGGGACTTTACTTCATATATGCATGCATATTATTATGTTTTTAGTATTTTATATTTACTTACGAATTTCGTGAATTAAGTGGAAGGACTATTTAATATTCTGATGAGCTGGGATATTGAGCTACGACTCGGGATGAGCTGGGATATTGAGCTACGGCTGGGGATGAGCCTGGATATCGAGTTATGGCTCGGGATGAACCGGAATATTGAGCTAAGGCTGGGGATGAGTCGGGATATCGAGTTACGGCTCGGGATGAGTCGGGATATTGAGCTCCGACTAGGGATGAGCCAGGATATTGAGCTACAGCTGGGGATGAGTTGGGATATTGAGCTACGGTTGGGGATGAGCTAGGATATCGAGTTAGGCGCGAGATGAGCTGAGATATTGAGCTACGACTGCGGATGAGCCGGGATATCAAGTCACGACTCGGGATGAACCGGGATATTGAGCTACGGCTAGGAATGAGTTAAGATATCGAGTTACGGCTCGAGATGAGCTGGGATATTAAGCTACGGCTGGGGATGAGTCGAAATATCGAGTTACGGCTCAGGATGAGCTGAGATATTGAGCTACGGCTAGGGATGAGCCGAGACATCAAGCTACAGCTCGAGCTTACGGCTTTGACTGAGATATCGAAGTAAGGCTTGGGATTACGTTTACGATCAGGATATCAAGCTTTGGCTAGGCATGATGGCTTCGACCGGGTTATTGATATTGCAGGCACAGGTTAAGATAGCGTGGGTTCCACTGAGGTATTGTATATACTTATATATGCGGATATTGATGCTTGTAAGGTTTGATAAAGAGGTGGAATACAATAGTCGAGAGTTAAGTCGGCTAATAGGAGTTGACGACGACTTTCATTGGCTTTGATAGGTGATCGATGCACCTGTGAGCGAATGCTCGTTAATATGGTCAGTGGGTTGGTGTGGGCGGTGACCCGGATTGACGAGTTGTGATTGGTTCGCACGAGTATGACATTTCAATTATTTAATACCGCCTTGAGAGACGAGGTTACAGTTGCGGATATACGAAGCTGAGTGTCACACTGTTTGCTTTATTTTTATTTTATATCCTTCGTCTGACAGATGGATGACAGTTCAACCAAAGTATAGGGGAGATTCTGCTGAAATTTCGGTAGAATGCTCGTAAAGTGTTTCTAAGACAATAAGGGTATTTTAGGAATTATTTTGGGTTGTCAGACGGGAGCATAATTTTTCTCTGATTCCGAGAGGAATTCGGGAAGGGTCCTGTTAAGTATAAAAATATCTAAACACTAAAATTACCAAACTGCCCCTAAAACTTCTAGACTCATAACTCTATCAAATGAACTCCAATTTCACGTGCTGTCTGTCTACGAACTCGTGAAATTGAGACCTACGCTTCATATGCATTAACTTCTGTACGTTATCCATTCATTTCCAAAGCATGACACAGCCTTCAAGTAGCAGTATACATTTTTCAAAAATGACAGAGAGAACATGTCATTACCAAACAAAGTAAGGATCTTTGCAAAAAGCGACAGAAAATATACACAATGAAAGAAAAAGAAAATTATTAGCAACCTGGAGCTTCTCCAATTCCGATTTCGCCCGCGACTCAATTAACTCAGAGGGTTGCCCATCATCATCAAACTGCATCCAGAATATAAACAGATGAGGCATGCATTTTGATACTTGAGAAAGGTATCAAGTCAAATTGATGCTGTTAGTAGGCATTCCTCATCACCATCCATCACTGATGCCTTGATAAAGTCAATTTGGTCCTCAAATACAAACCTAAACATCAGATAATTTGAGAGAAAAAACTTAGCATGCTCAGGCTAGCATAACAATCTTCTTCAAATAATTTGGTTAACTTTTTAAACATGCAACTTCAGATGGAGAACATAAGCAGGTAACACAGAAGAAAGAGAATGAAACTTCATAAACATACTGATACTCGTCAGATATTTTCTTTTTGTTTTTTGAACCCAATTTCAATGTTGCCATTCCTGAAAGATGATGGCCTCAGGATGAAATTTTCCGAAATTTATCTAAAATTGTATTTGAAGGAGGACTTGAGAGAATGCTAAAACTTCACAAAGAACTCACCAATTTGGTGATCCTCCCAAGCTTCCTGTTCTGCAAATGGGTTCATTTTATTCCCAACACTCGAGTCCCTACACAACAATATAGGTGTTAAAAAAAAAGTTAAAGAAGACTGAACTAGATCAGTATTAGGATTACAGGTTCATTTAAGCTCACCCCTAATCCCCGAGCCCCATCCAAAATAACACCGGATCCATAATAACTGATGGGACTCTTCATGAGCCTGTGATGGCATAAACCGACGGCTATTGCTACGCACATGTTATCAGGTGTGGGAATTCCAGGATTGATGTAGTTTAATATAAAACATGGAAAAATTCTCAAAATGAAAGTTCCAACAGCTAAATATGAAACAAGAGCAGTCAACAAACAAAGGTTGCAAACAATTTGAACACACTTTGAATGCAATTAGTTATAAGCATCTCTAGATTCAGAAAATGCTGTCCTATGTACTACAAGAGTTCATCTGAATGAAACCCCAACAAAACCTTGTCCCATCAGTTTAGAATCAACCATGTAACTCCCAATTAACACTACGAGTCCATAAGAGTAATGAAACAAAGGCGGACACAATGTACCACTACCACGCCTCCAAAAATAGGCATCTTAACTGATAAAAGTAGCAGGTCCGCTGGCTACAGGGCGATATTAGGTATTTGCAAATTTACTTTTAGTTCAATCCCGTAGAAATGATAGAGATGGCAACGAATTGTTGCAACCCATGTGAATTCCTTACTTTGAGGATCCTATGCATACAATTGATCATAAAATTCAACCAGAATACATGAAAAGTAATATAAGATGAGCTAACAGATCGATATAATATAAATAATAACCTGTAGAACCGATTCGCCCATGGCTGCTTACATCTTCAATTTCTTTGTCTTTCTAAGCCCTGCTTCAGTATTCTTGCTGCTACACTAACCTGTAGAACATGAATGAACTCCACTTTCCATATGTATTATATATGCACTGCAATTTTGAAAAAAATAATAATTAAGAGGATAGATTTTAAAGCATTCCAAGAGCACATGCTGATTTACAATCATCCAAGTATCTCTCCATTACAGAAGGTCAAATTAATATATAAACTATACAATTACAACGAATGCAAGAATACAAAAACTTCCACATCCCAAAATGGTTAACCAAAAGAGGATGGGTATAACCTACTAAAGTCAATAACCCAAAGAGACTCAGATGAAATTCTGTCAAGGAGAAAAATAATAATAATATATCATTCAAAAAGCCAAGCAAAAGAGAGGAAGAAGAAGATGAACATGTGTCAAAAAATTCCAGAAAACGAGCCCAATAACCTAAATCATGAATTAACTAAAATCTAAAACCTTACTCTGCATATTTCCCCAAACCTCCACTTTGTTAGCTAAAAGCTCACACTTTCTCCTCTCAGTTGCACCTATCTCAGGATTACTTCTGCCTTGGAATTTCTTAAAGCTTGACTCAATCTGAAAAAATTAGTATCAATCACAATTAGACATTTTTGTCTGTAAGTACTCAATCCCTAAAGTTAAATATGTCAAATTCGAAGAGATGACTTGATTTTGACCTCATTGATGCCCTGCTTCAAATTGAATTAGCATTTGGCATTCAAAAGCAAAAATTTCCACATTTTGCTTAAATTCCTTGATTTGAGAGCCCTTCAACTCATAAAACCTGTTCTTCTCCTTCTCCAGCCCCTCAAGCTCCTCCACGTCATTCTTCAAAACCCTAATTCCATCCCCAATTCCAATGGTGAAATTAAAATCGAGTTCAACCTAATTAACGGATCAATTGAAAATTTAATAATACCTGAATTGATGCGAATCGATTTAATATTTGTGGTCGAGGTGATCGACCTCGGACCTCAGAGCCCAGATCTTGAAGGTTTGCGATGCAATATTGTGATCCAGCGCCAAGCAACTATGCTCTGTTGCCCTCATGCTTGCCAGCTTCAACGCCAATGCCTGAGACCTGTTCGTTTGCACTCTCTCTCTCTCTCGCTCTCTCTCGCTCTCGCTGTCTCTCGCTTCGCCGAAAGCTTTTGACTGCAGGAGTAGATGGAGCTGAGGATCGACCTGAGACTTGGGTGGAAGACTTAATATTTCAAGTTGACTGCTCTTCCCTGATGATATTAGAAATCTGACATTTATTATTTCTATTAGGCATGGGCATTTTCGGCATAATTGAAAAATTCACTATTTACCGTCCTTCGGGCTTTATATATATTGAGGTATTAGGGGTATCGTCTAACATGCCTATTCCTATTTAAGGAAAAACATTTCAAAGTTGCTATTTTTTTAAAGAATCAAACTAAGTCAAATACTACTTCTACATATTTATAAAAATGGCCCAATTTTATATACTAAGGGCAAAAAACTTATCCCCATGTAGTCTCATCGTTTCATTTGTTCAAAAAAACCAAATTTAAATTCTGGAGCTCACGACCCAAACGGCAAAACCCATATAAGCCTTTAGCTATCTAGCTCACGAGCAAAACCCAAACTAGCCGACACGGCAAAACCCACACAACCCCTTCGCGATATAGGTCACGAACAAAACCCAAATCAGCCTTCGCCTTGGGTTTTCTGTGAAGGAAAAAAGGGTGAAATCGAGTTAGGTTCTCTGCGAAGGAAAAAAGGGTGTATGAGACCTCTCACAACCCAAGTTATACACCTTCAAATTATTGATTTCAGACCCATCTCCCTCATAGATTATTGATTATATACAAAGTTGATGTATGTGCGATGAGGAAGGAATGGTCACCAAGCACACATAGTGTAACGACCCGGACCAGGAATTAAAGTAATTTGAGAATTTAATTAAGAAAAAGACGATTTTACCCTCGATTTCGGAAGGGTTCGGAAGTCACTTTTTGTCTGGAAGTACTTTTAGAATTTTTCTTGGGTCGTTGCGTAGGTCTCGAACTCAAGAGTTCGTGGACAGGCGGCACGCGAAAAACGGAGACCCGATGAGAAAGTTGTGGGTCTAGAAGGTTCAAGGGTAATTTGGTAATTGTTACATGGGAGATATTTTGGGAAGAGTATTTCTTCCTTTTTCCAGACATTTTCAGGGAGTCTTTACGAACCATCTCCCTCTCCTCTCCCCATGAACACACCAAAACCCCAAGATCGAGTGAGCCCGTGGAGGCTATTTCGAGCCAATCCGAGGCCGAGGATCGACTTCCCCCATCTCCACGAGCCTAGTGATGGTGAACTCGAGGCTAGAACACCCCCATATATGAGGAATCGAAGGGATGAATTTGGGCCGAGCCTTCTCGTTGGATTTTCGACCAAGGGAGGTAAGTTTTTCCATTTTTGAGCTTAGAATCGATATCCTAGAGGTGAGTAGATGAATTTAGGTATAAAAACTGATGAAGAAAGGACGAGTTCGAAGCTCGCCGAAAATGGCGATTTCCAGCGAGAATTTCCAGATTCTGACCACCGAAGAAGTGGCGGCAGCCCGATCATCGTCCCCGACGAACTCCGATGACTGGTTCGAACTGCTGTTGCTGATGTGGCATGCCACCTGACAGCCACATGGTGCCACGTGGTGATCAGTCAGTAGCTGACTCAGCTGCCACGTGGTGCCACGTGGCAACACAGTCAGCGGTCCAGTCAATAGTTAGTTGACCGTTGGGTCAACTGACGCCGTCAAGGTTTGACGGAATATGCTGACGACGTTAGCATATTCCATCAAAAGGTAACAATGTTATAACGGAACCCTATCAACGTTAGTTTGAACGGAACCCTAATGCCGTTAGTTTGGACCGAAGATTCCGATTCCGTCAGGATATTCAGTTAGAGCGACGAAATATTTCGCCGTAACAGTACAGAAGTGCATGGGGGTGCGTGGCGACACGTGGGGGAGCGTGGTAGCATGTGGGGGCATATGGCCGCCGCATGGCCGGTGGTCTGGTCTTCAACCGGCTCGTGGCGGCACGTGGTGCTGTTTCCCGGCCCACGGCGACGCGTGCCTAGGGTTTTGGACCATTTCAGATCTGGTTTTAGCAGTTTTGAGGCCGTTGGAGTCTGTTTAGAGCCCTGTTTGAGCGATCCCAGCTGTAATAAATGACAACGGGGCGGGTTTTAGCTCGGGGGTTAGGGCTCATTGAGTTGGCACTTTGGATGTACGGTGAACGGACTAGGTTCCGGGATTGCAAGGCATGAGCATTTCTATGTATTAAGTCATACCATGGATTGTGAGTGGTGGGAATATATATTAGTAGCCTTTCGAGGCTCGGAAATTAAGGTTAAGGTTTAAAGGGATTTATCGAATGTCTTATCACTACTCATCTCTCGAGGCTTATGAATTTATTTTAGGGTTTTAGTCTGGGATTATTATTTGGGTTTTTATCTAGATGAATGATCTGAGGTATGCTATGGAAGATTCCATCATACTCTCGGGATGAGCCGAGTTATAGAGTTACGGCTCGGGATAAGCCGGGATATTGAGCTACGACTCGAGTTGAGTCGGGATATCGGGTACGGCTCGGAATGAGCTGGGTTAGTGGGTGAGACTCAATTCAACCAAGTCTTGAATATTGAATAGCAAAGAACCTTTCAGTATATGTACGATGCTTACGGTCACGAAGTGTGACTAATGCCTGAATTGGGGCAAGGGTACTTTCGTCATCAGGGTCAGTGGGTGGTGTGGGCGGTGACCTAGATTGACGAGTTGTTGATGGTTCACACGAGGGTGACACGTCAGTTGTCTTGTTTGATTGCGGAGGAGGTCCTCTGAGTTAGTTTGTGAACTATTGGTCTATGGTTCGTCTGACAAGTAGGTGAAGGTAAATCAGGTACAGAGGAGGTTCTGTTGGAACCCCTGTAAAGTTCATTTGATGTTTCCAAAGATTAAGGGTATTTCAGGTATTAAATTTTGTGGTTAAAGGCTGTCAGACGGGAGCAGGGTTTTTCGCAGATTTCGAGACGAAATTTGGGAAGGGTCCTGTCACACAGCGTGACTCCATCGTGTGTTCTAGCGTCGGAGAATTACGGATAAGGTTTGAAATCAATAATTTGTATTAGTTTTGAAAAAACCCAGATTTGGCAGCTTTAATTAGTTAAAATTGAAAAAAAATCGAAAGAACCCAAGTTATATACCTTCAAATTGAGTTGTTTTAAGGAATTAATGTCAATTGGTGGTTTGGAGTTGGAATTTTGTTTGGGGTCGACGTAACCTGAGTGAATTCTATTTTGCAGGTGAGAAGAACAATGGATATCTTTTAGTTTCTGCTCAAGTTGAAATTACTGAGACTCAAGTTGTCAAAGATAAAGGTATGGTACTCTTCTTCTCTAGGATTCCATTTGGTTTGTGATTTGCAGTGGGGAATGGAGTTTCGATCATTTTGTTAAGCAAAGGTTCATATCTGGGATGATTACGGATTCTGAGGACAGTTGTGATTTGCAATGCCGCCTCTTCTCTCTATCCTTCACAAAATTCTCATATGGCCAAACTGTTCTCTTCTCTTGAACAAAGTCCAATTTTTTTCCCAAACTTCTCACCTTTGAGGGCATCCAACTATTGGAGTTGTGAATTTCAATCTTAAAGGACTTTGTCTTGCATTCTGGATCATATTTTGTTAAGTATAGGTTCATAATAAGTATAGGTTCTATCTATAGTTCTATACTATTGTCAAGTTCATTAAGATTGAAATTCATTATTTTTTTATATGAAAATTTTAGACTGATTGAGATGATTACAGGGAAGGCAAAGTTTGAGAAGACATCCTCTGACTTAAAAGTCAAATATAGGAGGCTTGACTCGATCCGTTCTTTGGAAACACATTTATTTCGAAGTAGATATTTGTATTTAATTTCACCATAAATTCTTTAAGATGTATATTGGCTTCTAAATTTTCTATCTGCACTTGGAAAAAAATCGTGCAGAACAATTGGAAAAGTTCTATCCCAACCTTATATGCACTCGGAGTTTAGGGCATGTAAGGCATATTTTTACTCCTTTAGTTTAGATATTTCTTTGTGTTTTAGTAATGAATTGAAGTTATAATAGCTGTGTGATATCAGAAGAAGTGACAATTACTATGTTTTTGCTTTGAACTATTTCACTAGATTACGCAAAGAATAGGACTGCTTATTTCAAAACACAGATGGTTGCGGAATATAAGATATTGTGGATGAGTATAATGTTTCTTGGTTGGAATTGCAAAAGTTGAAGCTTAGTTAGTGAATTGTGTTGTTTGGAAACATATCGTATTTTTGGGTTGGTGAAATAATGGTACACTGTTTATTTTTGGGACACTTTGAAAACATATCTGTTTTGTAGAGGAATATACTTGGCCTTTGGGTCTGATGGATGTCATTGGGTAATTTATTGGAAGTAGGGCTTAGAGTTTGGTTGAGATGAGCTCACATATTTTCTTTTGGTCTGAGAGATAAGCTCCATACGTAACTCAACATATATCTTTACTTTTCAATCCCAAAGTTCAAACAAATTTCAACTAGTTTTTAGAACTAGAGCCGGAAATTCACAAGTAGTGATGACGACGAAAAACGTTTCTTTACAATCTATGTGATTCCATCGTTGTTCTAAAATCCAGATTGAATGATATTCGAACATACTGGTAGTTTGTTCCAAATTGATTTGTATTCTTTTCCTATTCGTGCTTTGCTTTTTAATCACTCACTTGGTGTAGTAGCGAGTGATGTTGCAAGCCTCTGCTTTATTGTCCACTTATGCATTCACTGCTCAGAGCCAGCAGAAAGTTCTCTCCTCCTCCCTCCTTTCTTTTCTTACCATTTTGTAACTTCTGGAACATATTTCTTGCTTCTCTCAGTTAGATTCTAAGGCAGACTTCCTTTTTTTTTTTTATGATGAATTTAGGATACTAGCTTGTGATACACATGGTGTAATCAATGTTTAGTTAAAGGTTTAGTTATCATTATAGACGGAAGGAAAAGTGAGAGGATCTTGAGAAGGGAGATGATATATGTGAGGGAATGAGGAAAAGATGTGTACAAACTTATTCATAAACTAAAATAATTTTCTTTATTTTAGATTTGATTTTACCTATTGTCTCTCATCTCTCACCCTTTTCTTTCTTAAATCTCTCATCTTTCATAATCTCCCCTCTCTAATATCCTTGTTAAAAAAAGACCTGAAAACTAAAACAAACAAAATTAATGAAACAGGCTCTTATTAATAGTTTTTACACTTATTTATTCGTTAAATGCTCCGTATGATCCATATTTGTTCAACACTCCTACCGTTTTAACCTTATGGTTTCATGGTGCAGGCTAAAAGAGGGTGTTGGATCTGTGCATGAAGATATTTTGGCAATGACTTGGTTTTTCTTTGATATGGGAAGTCCAAACTGACATCATGCAGTATTTTAGTTATAGATTTGCAGTGGTCATGGAAAAACATTGTAGATTCTAGTTGTAGATTCTGTAGTGGTCATGGACCTATGTACATAGCTGGGTATTACATCATAATGTGGTGTCATTAGTAATTTTGGTTTGTTATGATAATATAACTTTGATTCTCTATTAAGATTCAAGGGATATGATGGGGATATGCATGGGTATAGGAAAGTAATATGGAGGGGATATCTTGGTGGAATGGGGATATGATGGGGGATATAAAGGGAATATGCTTGAGATTTACAAGTAATGGAATATGATAATGTAGGGATGTTGGATAAGAGTTGATAAAATAATTTCTCGATTAAAGGTTGCTTTTAACACACTCATTTAATCTGCTCCCTCTCCTAAACATAGAATCAAGAGGATGGGATTTTGGATAAAGACGAGTAATCCTTAAGAACGAGTCTTTTCTAAAACAAAAAACTTTGTGAAAGATCATTTTTATTTAATATTACAGCCCATGCAAACATATAAGACTTATTTTTTGATCAAACATATCAGACTTACAAACATAAACAACACAAAGAAGATGTCATGCTTCGCATGCACGTGATACCAATCTTTTACAGAAAGAAAGATACTAAAATGTTGCAACTATGTCCATGCCAACAACTAGGTGGACATTAATGCAGCACCAACTCCACCTTTTACAAAGCATCAAAGGTGAAAGCCTTAACAAAAACCATCCAACAACTTAGATGACAAAATAAAGCAAAAATATTCATACTGAACTTCGACGGCGCCCACCGGTCATGAATCGACCGATCTTAACTGTTCACATTTATTGTACACACTCATAGATCTCCTACGCCAAAAATTAGCCAATTTTGAAATCCCGGGACTAGGTAACTTTGCGACACAATTTGACGGCTACAAAACGTTTTTAACGATAAGACGGTTTTCACTCCTCAAAACCTCATGATTTTTTACGTGCAAGGTCTAAGCACGTAAAACCACAAAGTGTACAGTCCCGATCTTGAAAATTCGATCGTCTGAATTTCTGTTGAACCAAAACTTCAAAAAATGTATTGAAATGTACTTTAAGTGTTTAAATTGTTTGCTGAATAAGATGATTTTACGATTTTAAATAATTTTTGAAATCAATCGACTGATCTAATTGTCCACATTTATTGTACGTACTCATAGATTTCCTACACAAAAAATTACCCAATTTGGAATTCCCGGGACTAGGTAACGGTGCGACACGATTCGACGGTCACATAACATTTTTTGACGATCGGACGACTTTAACTCCTCAAAACCTCACGATTTTCGACTGGCGAGGTCTAGGGACGTAAAACCACAACTGAACGGTCAATATCTTCAAATTCGATCGTTTGGATATCAGTTGAACCAGAACTTCGAAAAACACAATGAAATATACTTAAAAGTGTTTGATGAATAAGATGATTTTATTATTTTAAATAATTTTCAAAATCAATCGACCGATCTAATCGTCCATATTTATTGCACGTACTCATAGATCACCTATGCCAAAAATGACCTAATTTGGAATTCCCGGGACTAGGTAACGGTGCGATACTATTCGACGGTTACAAAACGTTTTTTGATGATCAGACGACTTTAACTTCTCAAAACCTCATGATTTTCAACGGGTGAGGTCAAGGGACGTAAAACCACAAACTGAACGGTCAGTATCTTCAAATTCGACCTTTTGGATATCAGTTGAACTAGAAACATGTCATGGCAGCAAGGAAGAAAGATGAGATGTAAGGGTGTAATAGTCAATTGAATTTTCATCTACGTTTCCTAAGTATTGTAATATTCGTGTTTCCCTTGTTTTCGGTGATTTTCAATTTTCAATCCCTTGTTTTCGGTGATTTTCAATTTTCAATCCCTTGTTTTCGGTGATTTTCAATTTTCAATCCTAAGTATGATATTGAAACTTCAGGGACCAATGTTTTGTTTCAATGCCAATCTTAATGTAATGAAAATCTTTTATCGGTGATTTTCAATTTTCTATGCTTCAAACATAGTCCTATCATATTCCTGTAGTCCTATCATATTCCTGTCATATTCCTGTAGTCCTATCATATTCATGTAGTCCTATCATATTCCTGTAGTCCTATCATATTCCTATAATCAAAGAGGAAACTAGTTCAGTAACCAAAAAACTATGTAAGGTAGGTAAACTAACAAATTTCATCCAAACGAGTGGTTTTATATCAAAATAGGTGCACAATAGAATCACAAAATAAGGACAAGCACTTCAAATGGAAAGCTAGAAACAAGACTCAGACTGGAGTGGAAAGCTAGCAAGCTAGTCTTACAAGACTCAGACAACTATATGTAATTACAAGTTTTGAACTTAAGAAGAGAAACAACATTCTATACAAAGCCATGGAAATGAACACTTGTGTGTATACACAGAATTGAATAACTAAAACACTAACAAGATGGATGGATCACTTGTAAGCTTCTTCTTAATCAACCCAAATGTACGCTTCAGGTTACACACATGTTGTACTTTTGTACTCAATAACTTGTTTGGATCAACCACTAACTTGTACTTTGTTTCCATGACCATTGTAGGAAAATATAAAACCAATTCAAGATAATTGTTAGTTTCAAATCTGATTTTATCAAAATTACATAAACTATAATGTAAGAGAGCTAGTCAATTCAATGTCACTGTAATGCAGGCTATCCCCAAGCCATCCTAATTCAACTGGACTTCTTTACGAAGATCATAGTCATGCAGGCTATCTTCACCTACTTTAGCTTCTATATTTGGCACAGAAAGTGACCAAATTGTTGGATATGATACTCACTAATGCATACCAGAGTTATCATAACTAATCCTAGATGGAATTAAACTTTGGGGATACTTTTTATCTTTTTCCTGATCTATTAAAAAAGTAATGGACTTTACTAATTACTGTAATTGAATAAACGATCAAATATGTACAAGCATTCCTCTATCAGATTTCTAGATCCTCATGACAGTTTATGAGAAACTCACCACCAACAAATATAGGATCTTAACAGGCCAGTTTTTAAGTTTCAGATGTCAAACACCTATTAAAAAAGGAAATATCTAACTAAACATTTCACAATTTAGAAAACCATATCTTTATCAAAATGGCACAATTTCAAAGATCATATGAGTTCATTGTCATAACAAGAAAAAAAAATCTGAATCTTCATATGGCTACTGCTATGATCCCCTCATTAGGAATACCAATTTCAGTGACTAATCCAAACAACTAACCCTAGCACTAAAACATCAAGAAAATATATCTAACTAGATTAACTACCTTAATGCAACAAGTTTATTTTTACGAAATCTCAACAACAAAAGAAATGCAGTAAGGCTGAATAAGTGCAACTCACATTTAAACAAGAAAACAATTATAATAACAAAAAGGCACTCAAGCTATAAAAGAAGAATGTTATGCTTTATCCTAACCAGCACCACAAGGAAAATCTTTAAAATAAACAGAGAAATGCATGCCAATGTCTCACACTTTATTTTTTGGTTACATTGGAGGGAATTAAACTCGGGACCCATCTTAATCTTAACCCAATACCCCACTCCCTCACCACTTGGGTTAACCCCACTTCATGTATTGTGTGTTACGAAAATAGAGAAATACCTCATCTATGATTGAAATTATTATAAACAGATATCCGTAAATGGAAAATTCATTGAAATTTTTAAAACATTTGACTAATGAATCAATGCTGATTTTACTTATTTGGAAAAGTACTCGCCAATATAAGTATATCTGAGACCAGACATGAGCACATTTAAATCTCAAGAAAATGCAAGAAAACAGAATTGAGAATTTGTCCACCAACAAGAGGGAATGCAAGAATGGACCTGGGGCAATCTTATTTTCTGTTCCTTTTTCTTTCTAGATAACCACACAATTTGACAGTCAATGTGAACCATATACATTAGATACTAACTTTCTTCAGCTAATTAAGCCACTCATATCTGGGTAATCCTTATGGGCCAGTTTGGATTCTTAGAAACAAAATAGCAATTATGCATACTTATAAATCATTCAAATAATCGCAATTCAACTTCTAACGGCATAATAAACAAATTTTTCTCAGTTCTTCGCCTTTCTGACAGTAATAGAAAACAAAAATTGAAATTATCCTTCACTTGTTTTTCGAATTCAAATCCAAAACAAAAATTGTCCATTTTCTGAAACAAAAACACTGTTCTTTTCAAAGCCAAGAATTGCATAAATCTCAAGTTAACAAAAATCCCCTAACCTAACCAAATCATTATAGTTCTAAGAAATGAAGCAATTCCATTATCCAAAAATCGGAGGGACTAAGGTACTGGAAATTTGTATCCCCAAATTTAGAAAACCTAAATATCCCCAAATTTAAAAAACCTAAATATCCCCAAATTGTTTTACCACAAAATTTCAACAACAAAACCTCAAATTTTAACAAGCTCTAGCAACTAATAGAAAAAGATCACCTGGAGAAGTAGAGAACCAAATTAGAAGAGCTTGAATTCAAGAGAGGAAGAGGGTATGCTTGCAGCTTGCTTCTTGGCTTCTTGTCTCTCTTTACAGTCGCAGTCGATGTTGCTCACTCTCAGGAAGGCTGGTTGTGTGGGTTTTGTTCGTGAGCTAGATGGCGAAAGTTGGTTGTTTGGGTTTTGGTCGTGAGCTAGATAACGAAGGCTGGTGTTTGGGTTTTGTTCGTGAGCAGATCGCGAAGGGTTTGGGTGGGTTTTTGCCGTTTTGGTTGTGAAAGGCGAAGAAAGGCAATTTTCTCAGTGCTCCAAAATTCTACTTAGGTTTTTTTTTTTGCACAAATGAAACGATGGGCTATAAGGGTGCTGAGTTTTTTGCCTTTGGTATATAAAGTAGAGCCATTTTTATAAATATATAGAAGTAGTGTTTGACTTAGGTTAATTTTTTAGAAAAATGGCAACTTTAAAATATTTTTCCCAAAACAGGGCATGTTAGGCAATTTCTGTATTTTTTGTTTCATTCTTATCAGCTTTTAAGTAACATGCATAGATCAGAGGATGCCAAAACTATCGACTATTACAAGAAAAAGTACTGCCCGATGGAGAAATGGTCTCTCTTCCACAGCTGCTGCATTTACTTTATCCGATCATTTCATTCCTTGTAAGATCTGTTCGTTATATTAACCTTACTCACGACACGGATTATATTAAGCTTTCCTCTTTTCTTTTGTCCTTCATATTGTCTCGATTACATTAGGCTTTCTTTTCTCTTTCATATCCTACACTTTGTATTAATTGATTTCTAATTAAACTTTGCGTAAAGGAAACCGGATTTGGAATTCCTCTTAGGGCTCACACTGAGAAGGTTGAAGAATGAAGTTCTCATGGGTGGTGGCCGAGTCACCGACAGTATTGCTCATGCGACTCATTTGGTAGTCTTCTCAGTGCAGGGGATTGATGTGGGTTTTGAAAATTTATAGCGAAGGCAACCTATGTTCCATTATGCGGTGACTTACGTCAATAATTAGGTGAAATCACGTATGAATGTATTCATATGCCGGCAACATCGTATGTAGAATGTCTGAAAATAAATTGTTCTAGAAAGTCAAAAAACCATATGCTTCAACGAGATCAAAAGTAAAGCACAAACTACCAAAAGCCAATTCTCAAAATCTACTAAGCTTATCCAGTAATGAATCATTGCTAGAAATAATCACAAGTCTCAAGATATTATACAGAATAAATGAAATTTTGAATCAAAATTTATATCTACCTTCGTATTTTTGAGATCCTGAGATATTCAAGCTTAGGCTTGTGCAAAACTTAAGAAGGGTTAGCGTGGACTTACTCCGTACTCTATGACGGAATTACTTCTTATCCAGAGCTTTGTTTGACTTGTTCAACCAAATTAATAATTGTTATTAGAATACGCGGAGTGAAAACGAAAAAGGGTGACAGTGACAAAGTAACAAAAACAAGAACCGCAAAGCAAGTAAACAATCAAATGAAAGAGAAATGAACTTAATAGACTCAGCCTCACCTTTCCATACATACTCATTTCGTTGCCGGATGAACAAGAGGCCTATGATGAGGCTTTGGAGCTGAAAGAAACCGAACACAATTACTTAAAACCATGAATAAAAACGTAAATACTTCAATTAGAAAATAAATATATTATAAGCAAACAATTAATTAACAAAGGTAGTGAGTGAATTTGGGAAGAATTCGTGTGCATTTAAACATGTATGATCACTTTGAATCCATCAATGACAAAAGGAGTTCACAAGCTGAAACAAATTAAAAATTCCCTAATAATGAATGATGTCCAAAAAACATAAATTAGAAATACACTAGATACCATTAGGGTTTCCCTGCTAGTAAAAACTGCAAAAAAGAGAGACCGCTTCTGATGCCAATTATCCCTCCATTGAATTTGAAACTCAAGGATTCCTGCATTTTGTCAATCAGGGACTATCTTGGAAAGTCACATACAAGGAAACAATTTGTAAACCTTCCAAAGAGAAATGATTAAGGAAGACACCAGAAAAATTGAGCTTGCTTGTAATGTTAGGTTAGAAATAAACCTACTGAGGCCCTCGGAGCTACTGGAGTGCAACGACAATATTGATCCACACCCACCAAATTTATTGTTTGCACAACCATAAAATGCTTCCTTTATTCCTAAACAAGAAAGGAACAGTACTCACCTATAAACATATCAAAGTGACACTAGGAAAGGGAAAAAAAAAGTGTCACCCATTTATTTGCAGATTATAAAGAGTATACCCACAAATGATAAAGCTACTGCGCGCACACATTATGCAAGGCTCACATGTAACATAGAGTTTACAGTTTGAAAACTTTTCAGAAACTTCTGACTTTGAAAGTCTCTTTTCTCTCCACTGCTCAATTAGGGTATCAATGGCTTCCATTTCTGCATGCCTTGTCGCCTGCGCTTTTATAGCAAGTTAACATTAAACATAATAGAAACTTGAAACTCACAGTTTCTAATTTCTAAAGCCTACATATGAAGCAGACTTCATGGACATAAAAAGCAAAGATGTGCCAAACAGATATCTTATAAATCATAACAAGGTGTAGTGATATATTTTGAAACATTTGATCTGAGAAAAATGCATTGTGTCATCTTTTAGAAGAAAAAATTGTTGTGATTTCGTATAAGAATGAGAAAGACAAACAAACTTTGGAAATCAAAGAAAAATAAGCAAGAAGATAAACAATACCAATAATTAACGTTGTTTGGCTATGTGCCTACGTTCACGGGGCAGCTACAACAAACTTCCACTATATCAATAATTAATGAGTACAACGAACTATCTTACGAAGCTTCTAGAATTAAGGCTTGATAAACAACTAGAAAGACCAAGAAACATAAACAGAAACAAAATACTCTTATCTTTTTTCTTCTCTCCCTTACAAATTTTGCCCTATCAATATTCTCTCACTCTTAACACCTTGAATTGTATAACATCTTTCTTTCTTGCTAGCTGATTAGACACCTCCAAACTAGCGCAGCGCGTAGCCCCTTTTTATAGCCACAATAACGGCCTCCAATTAGGAATCTTAATCCTAATTAATTGAATTCCAACTTTCTATCCAATTGGGGAAAAAACTCCTATTAGGAATAAGATTTTTATCCTCTAAGACTATTATTCCTAATTGACTTAGGAACCTCATCATGGGCTGGAAAATACAACAAAAATAACCTAGAAGTACGTGAATCATAGAACTCGATTTAGGGTCAAAGTAGAAGGCCGGTAAAAATGAGAGACGTGAAGTAAGAAGTAACCAAGATCAACTGTGCATCCACCCTCCCCTCATCAAATGGGAAGGAGACGGAAGATGCAAGCATATGCGCGCAAACATTTAACATATATATACTCAGACATGAAAACGAGCAAACAAAAAGACTGATAAGAACAATCTAAATGGTAAAAAATAATTAAATCATCTAAGTACAAGATGGAATTACCTAGTTCATACTTGGTCCTTTGACTTATTAGTACTTGACTAATAAAATAAGTTCTATTTTGCATGTTTATTAAAAATAATTGCAGACTCAGACATGGCAGGAACCTATAGTACCGATAAAGAAAAGGAAAAAAAAAACTTTCAGAACCATGTAAGCAATGGAATCATATCATCTACCTAATAACGAGGTTCTTACAAATGCCATGAGTTCTCTATTGATATCAGGGATGAATTATAGCTCACTTCCGGTTAATTGAGGTATATGAGAAAATACATTAACTAAGCCCTATCTTTTCTTTGTGGTTCGACGGTAAACTGTCTCTATGAGTAAGATGCAATTGAAATGTGAGAAATCATCTTTATGCAGCAAAGAAAACAAGAGAAATATGACAATGTATGGAATTTTTGTTAAATGACCTCAGAAAATAAATACAAACAGACCCAGATAAACCTTCAAAGGTTAAAATCAGTCAATATAAAATACCATGAGAAAGAAAAGGAGGAATAACTGGTAAACTTACATTTCGTGTCTCAGTAGTTCGATTTCTTCCACATGCTATGGCCTTCCCATCTTCAACAATCACACAGCTAATTATCAAATTTATAGATTAGAACAAATACACCAATATAATCACACCCTTGAATTTTAACAAAAGAAGCAAATTTCGTGCATACAGTGTTAAATTTCAAAGTTGCGATCAACAAGATCAATATACTAGGTAGGCATATGATACGTTAAATTCTGAACTCGGCTCTAAAATCTTAATTAAGTGAAAAAGCTGTGTTACCGGTACATTCTTGCCATAAAAAAGAGAACAGCCATGCTCTCAAAAATCAAAGAGAATAATAGTTTATGTGCACACTATGATGAAAGAAAAGGCCAAAAAGGTGAGTAATTAACCCAAATAATAAACAATTAAAATCGGGGAAAATCATTTTTATAATTAACAGAAAGCTTACCCAACTGGAACTTCGAGGCTGTCCATAGCCTCCTTTGCCTACGAATAAGAAAGCAGGGCCAAATATAGAAGTTATATACTGGCAAGGGTAGCAATTTAAGCACACAAAGAATAACCAAAAAAAATGTAAAGACATGTGTTGGTAGATTTAAAGAGCAAGAAATATGCAATTCAATTCTAACAGTTATAAAATCCTTACAAGTGCACAAATCGATAAGTATAGTATAGTAGCACAGCAAGAGTCGATCCCTCGAGGACTTGTATCAACGTTATGACCAATTTAGTTCAGATTTGTTAACTTAAATAAAAACACACACACACAGGGGGGGGGGGGGGGGGGGGGGGGGGGGTGTTTATGATGTGATAACTGAAATTTAAAGACAAGTAAATCAAAGTGCAGAAAATAACAATGCAAGAATGAAAGGTTGTTAACTAAGGCGAATTAAGGCTTACTATCCACTCTAACCAATTATAGCTCTTAACCAAATTTCCTTGACGTAATTACTATGCATTTTCTGAATTAGGTGCCCGTGCCTAGGACCTGGCGTTGGTTCACTAGACACATCTTATTCCCTCTTACTTAGCATGTTCTAAACAGGGCATATGCCTAGAACGTCTATCACCTACCTTTTAAGATGATGCATGAAGTTTAAAGAGAATTTAATGACACCACATTAGCCTAGCAAAGTGGCATGCAATCCTAGGTCGTCATGAGTTAAGATTACAAGTACGAATACTTTCGATGCTCCAAATCACAAGATGATATGACGGTCACTCAAGCAATTACATCTATAATTATATGCAAACAAGGTAGCTAATCTTATAGGCATAAATTAAGTTCATTAAGCATAGTAATCCAACTTATTCAGCATGCATAGCAATCATAATCAAGAGCCAGAAATCCAATCAACAAGCTAACATGGCTAGGGCTTCAAGCAGCTCTAATCCTAATGACTACTCACGCATAACTGAAATAAACACAAGTATAATTGAATTCATAAGTAAATTGCAATAATGAAAATAAGGGTACAGAAGAGATTGTTAAGAACAGGTGCAGCAGAAGACACGGCAGAGCCTTCTTCTCCAAGCTCCACGTCCAATAATCTATGTGAAAGATTATCTCCCAAAATATGGTCCCTAATTCTCTAGAAAACCAAAATGGAACTCTCTGTGGCTCAGGTCTCTGTTTTCACATAAACAAAAACGCCTCTAGCTAATTATCTCCCCCCTAAAACACTGAACAAAGGCTCCCTTTTATAGACAAAGGGAAAACCTTGTTCTATAAGGATTGGTCAAACTTATGTCCTATAAGGATTGGTATAACCTTGTTCTATAAGGATTGGTATAACCTTGTTCTATACAGATTGGTAAAACCATGTCCTATAGGAATAGGGAATGTTATTTTACTTTTAATTAATTACAAAGTCTTTAAAATCTATTCGAACCAATCAGAGCACGGCCGGGAGTGTGAATGCAGGCTGGCAAGTGGGAACGCAAGCTGGCCAAACTTGGATTTTTGACTGTCTTCGTAATCAGGATCTGGGACCGTGCTTTTGAAGTACGTTAGGAGTATAATAGAAGCGCATCGTCATTCAGGCTTGGCGTAAATGTTGTCAGGCTTAGCGCAGAGGGAGAACCTCTGATCCACCGCTGGCGGAACAGGGACCCCGGGCTTAGGCGCACATCTGGGCTCGGATGGGAGTTCTTGGGACATGTCCTCGACCTGCCTTGGCGCGACCTTGGCACTTCTAGGACTTGACCTTGATGTCATGAAACACAGGTTTGAGACCCGGAGGGCCTGATATGAGGTACTTGGCCAGTGGCCCAAAATAGGCGCACTGGCGCACTCAGGACTCCGTTCAGGACCTGATATTGAAATGAGGACATCTCCTTCATCTGGACTCCGATTTGAGTCATTCTTTTTGCGTTCTTTCCAGATTTTACCTATCTTTCTAACTCTGCACAAGTCTCACAAGATTGATCATTTTCTACTATTGATGGCATGAAATCATTCAAAAGACATGTAAGAGAGGCATATAAAGACATCAAAATGATGCATAAATAACGACTGATCAAATACCCCCAAACCTATCTTTTGCTAGTCCCTGAGCATAACAAATGCTAACAAAATGAAAAGACTCGATTTTAGTTAAGATAGAACATTTATACCCCTAGGTTCACCTAGTAGGAGGAGTTTTGTCTCCTGAGGGTTATAACAGTACGATACCCACAAACGTTTTACTTTAAACAAAAAGATGCTAGATATAGTACTCTTAACAAGCTAATAAGAATCAAAGTAAGTAGACATGCTTTGCAGAACTAAAAGGAATGCCATAGCCGTGAGTGTCATGTGAAGGTGTACGTGTATAAATGCCAATATTTTCAGGTGATCAAGTTTGAAAACAACTTCATCTAAGTGCCCTAGAAAGATTTTGCCTCGACTCTAATCCTCACTAGGCAACTCTCAATTCGCACAAGAATCCTAGGCTTACACTCTTTTCAAGCATATGTGATGAGTTTATGTTATGAAATTCAAATTTAATCACATATGAGTAACAATGAAGAATAGCACTTTATGGAAATAAAGATCTCATGAAAGGAATTGAACTTTAAGAACATAGATACGTACCTTAATCCTCAGCATGATTGTCCATAAGATCAGTTAGGTCTTCCTTTTTAGGTTGTATTGGGGCTAAGCTTTGGGGTTTAGCAAGGAAGGATGGGATTCAAAAAACCTGAGTTGTGCCACGGCATGAGAAGTAATGAATTGAACTTGGAATTTCTGAACTGAATCCTTTCTTAAGGCCCACGACATTGTGCTTTCCTGATGACTTATTTTGTGGCTCTTGTGGCTTATTTTGAGGCTCTTGGCTCACTTGGCTCAATTCACTTTGTTTTTCACTTATTTTTTTCCTTCTTTTTCTCAACGTTTCTTTCTTTCTTTTGATTTGAACGTTTTTTTGTTTCTGTTCGTCTTTGAATTGAATTGAACCAAGATCATGCAATGATTTCCTCAAATTTTCATGCAGCTTGCAACTTGTAAAACTTTTCTTTACTTTTGAACTTTCAATTGACGCCAATGTCCTTTGAATTGGGCATCATCTTCTTTCACCTCTCATTCTCACCGTGAATCTCATTTGTGGCAACCTTAGCACAAACTGAGGTTATAGGGTATGGCTGTGATGAATGGCTAAGTATTTTGGGTTAGGTTATACTTTGGGTGATGAAAGAAAAGGCTGAGTGTTTGGCTTCAAAATTGGCTTAGGGAGCATGCAATAGGGTAGGGTCAAGCCTTTAGAGGTTAAAGCATACATAGCCTACATCACTTCTTATGGAAAACCACACATTAAATCAAGAGTATCTAAATGATGTTAGTTCTTTAAAATTCAATGCAAATATGATGTAATGAGATCAACAATTAAGAACAAAAGTGACGAGTGTTTAAGAGTAGAAACAAGTATATCCCTCAGAAAGAATGGCAATTAGGCTCAAAGATCTCACAGGGTAGTCTCCACTAATTTTCTAAGGTTCACTCAAATTCAGTTATTTCGTTCACTTAATCACTTAAAACATGGCATTGTGAAGTGCAAATTATGAACTACTTGACCATGGCATGACTCTTAGTAAAGAAAAGATAGTTAACTTAGCATATACATTCCTATTAACAAGTTATCATACTAATCACAAGCAGAAATTTAAATGTCTTGGCCGTGTATCACCCCCAAACCTACTTGTTTCTATATGCAAAATTATAAATCCACACCCCCAAACCTAAACTGAACATTGTCCTCAATGTGATAAGCAGTAAGCATGACAATAGTAGAACGGTTTGAGAGATATAACGGGCAGAAATAGAAAAGGAAGTGAGAAATACAAACCAGGGCTAGGCTGCCTCCTAGGAGCGCTTTATTTAACGTCTAGGCAAGACGGGGTTGTCATTCTAGGAGCTGGGCGCATGCGGAGTTGAAGGGTTGACTGCGCTTGGATTAGATAGGTCCTTGAAGTAGTGTTTGAGGCGGTGGCCATTTACTTTGAACGGATCCTGCCGTTCCGGGTGCTGGATTTCAACTGCACCATGAGGAAAAATGTTAGTAATAATAAATGGTCCAGTCCATCTTGAACGCAACTTACCTGGCATTAGTCTGAGCCGGGAGTCAAAGAGGAGGACTTCCTGTCTGATGTGAAAGTCCTTGGGCTGAATGCGCTTGTCGTGGAAAGCTTTGCTCTTTTCCTTGTAGATACGAGCACTGTCAAAGGCCTCATTTCGCAACTCCTCTAATTCACTTAGCTGAAGCTTCCTATGTATTCCAGCATCATCGAAGTTCAGGTTCATCTGCTTAATAGCCCAGAATGCTTTATGCTCCAATTCCACTGGTAGGTGGCAGCCTTTTCCAAAAACAAGCCGGAAGGGAGACATGCCAATCGGGGTCTTGTATGCAGTCCGATAGGCCCACAGCGCATCATTCAATTTGCTGGACCAATCTTTGCGGTTAGGATTTACCGTTTTTTCCAATATGGCCTTTACTTCCCGATTGGACACTTCCGCTTGGCCACTCGTTTGAGGGTGATACGGTGTTGAGACCTTGTGGGTGACGCCATACTTCTTCATTAGGACTGAAAACGAATGATTGCAGAAGTGTGCCCCCCCATCACTGATGATTGCCCTAGGTGCGCCGAATCTGGCTAAGATGTGACTCTGTAAAAAATGCACCACTACTTTGGCGTCGTTAGTTTTGGTGGGAATTGCTTCCACCCATTTGGAGACATAATCAACTGCAAGCAGAATATAAAGATTGCCAAAGGAATTCGGAAAAGGCCCCATAAAATCAATGCCCCATACGTCGAAGATTTCGACCACAAGAATAGGGTGTAATGGCATTTGATTGCGAGGGCCGATGTTACCTAGGCGTTGGCAGCGGTCACAGGTGAGTACAAATTCGTGTGCATCCTTGAAAAGTGTGGGCCAGTAGAGTCCACTTTGTAGTACCTTGAGGGCTGTCTTCTTAGCTCCAAAATGGCCCCCACATGCCAAACTATGGCAAAATGTCAAGACGGATTTCATCTCGTCTTCTGGGATGCAGCGCTGAATGATTTGGTCTGGACAATGCTTCCATAGGTACGGCTCATCCCATATGAAGTACTTAGCTTGTTTAGCCAGCTTGTCCTTTTGGTACCTGTTTAAAGATGAAGGAATTTTCTTAGTGACAAGGTAATTAATGAGATCGGCATACCATGGATCAATAGCTTGGATTGCGAAGAGCTGTTCGTCAGGAAAGGTCTCGAGGAGGGGCAACTGATCGGCCTCTTCATTGGAACTGTGAAGCAATCAGCTCATATGGTCAGCGAACACGTTTTCGCTGCCCTTCTTGTCTCTGATTTCAAGGTCAAATTCCTAGAGTAGTAGCATCCAACGTAGCAACCTTGGCTTGGCGTCCTTTTTAGTGAGCAGATACTTCAAGGCAGCATGATCCGTGTATACTATGACCTTGGTTTGAATTAGATATGAACGGAACTTCTCCAGGGCAAAGATAACAGCAAGGAGCTCCTTCTCGGTGGTGGAGTAGTTCAGCTGGGCATCATTCAGGGTTCGACTTGCGTAGTAAATGACATGAGGGAGCTTGTCAACACGCTGTCCCAAAACCGCTCCTATGGCGAAGTCTGAGGCATCACACATTAGTTCGAATGGTAAGTCCCAATTCGGTGGCATGATGATGGGTGATGCCGTGAGCTTTGCCTTGAGTGTGTTGAATGCCTCACGGCATCCCTTAGTGAACTCAAATGTGGCGTCCTTGGCTAGAAGATCACACAAAGGTCTTGTGATTTTCGAGAAATCTTTGATGAATCTGCGGTAAAAGCCAGCATGCCCTAAGAACGATCGAACCTCTTTGACTGTAGTGGGGTACGGCAGCCTCTCTACTATGTCTAATTTACTTTGTCCACTTCAATGCCTCGGCTAGAGATCACATGACCCAAGACAATTCCCTGTTGTACCATGAAATGGCACTTTTCCCAGTTCAGCACTAAGTTGCTTTCTCTGCACCGTTCCAGTACTCGGGTTAGGTTAACTAAGCACAGTTCGAATGAATGTCCAAACACTGAGAAGTCGTCCATGAATACTTCAATTATATCTTCCACCATCTCGGAGAAGATGCTCATCATGCAACGCTGAAAGGTAGCTGGGGCATTGCACAATCCAAACGGCATTCTTCTGTATGCAAAGGTGCCATATGGGCATGTGAATGTTGTTTTTTCTTGATCTTCGGGTGCAATAGCAATCTGATTGTATCCTGAGTAGCCGTCCAAGAAGCAATAGTGGGAGTGTCCAGCCAGGCGCTCGAGCATTTGATCAATGAAGGGCAAAGGAAAGTGGTCCTTGTGTGTGGTTATATTTAGCTTTCGATAGTCAATGCACACTCTCCATCCTGTTTGAATCTGTTGAGGTACAAGCTCATCCTGCTCATTTTTAACCACTGTGATCCCACTTTTCTTTGGCACGACCTGGACTGGGCTCACCCACTTGGAGTCACTAATTGGATAGATGATTCCAACGTCCAAAAGCTTTAGGACTTCTTTCTTCACGACCTCCTTCATAGGTGGATGCAATCGCCTATGCGCCTCCCGTGATGGTTTGGAGTCTTCCTCCAGCAGTATCCGATGCATGCATTTTGTGGGACTTATGCCTTTGATGTCAGCTATTGTCCATCCAATTGCCGTTTGATTGACCTTAAGGACGTGAACCAATGCCTTTTCCTCTTTCGTACTTAGGGTAGATGCAATGATGACTGGAAGGGTTTGATTGTCGCCCAAATATGCATACTTTAAGTGCTCGGGCAAGGGCTTCAGCTCGAGTTCAGGAGCCTTTATGATGGACGGCAGGGTTTTCTGACTTGTGAATGGTAACGCTTCGAAGGGAGGCCTGTGGAGTGGGAGGGCTGGCATGATGTCAAGGGCTCGTACCTCTTCGATCACGCTATATGTAAGTGAATCCACAGTGGGTGGGTTACTTGTAACGGCCTTCTCAAGGTCATCCGTCATGCAAGACTGAGCAATTGTCTCCCGTAGCAGTAAGTCCATTGTGTTTAACGGAAAATCTACAATAGGCTCGGCAGGGTACTGAATGGTGTCATGGATGGAGAATGTCCGAAGCTGGTCTAGGACCTTGATGGAGACCTGGCCCTTTCTGACATCGATGAGGCACTCGGCTGTGGCTAGTAAGGGCCTTCCGAAGATGAGGGGAGGTTCCTCACTTTTGTCAATTTTGTCCATTCTTAGTACGTAGAAGTCTGCAGGGATGCATGTATCTCCGATTTGTACCAGTACGTCCTCAAGAACCCCCATTAGGTTGGTTATAGAAGCGTTAGCCAACCTGACACATAGGTGCGTGGGTTTGAGTGCGCCTAGGTTGAGTGACCTGTAAATGTGGAATGGCATGATGTTCACTGATGCTCCCGTGTCGTAAAGGCAATGTTCGAATCTTTTTGACTGAATGACACATGGAAGGGATGGCGGCCCAAGATCATTGGCCTTAAGGGGCATGCGCAAATGGGCAGCCGAGCAGGCCTTAGGGATGTCAATGGTGTCCGTGGAGCTAAAACCACGCTTTCCTGCAACTAAGTCTTTGATCAGCTTTGCAAAGATAGGCATGTGCTTGACAATTTTATGGAAAGGCAGTGTGATCTGAAGTTTTTGCAACATGCTGATGATCTCTTCCTCAAAGTCCTCCCTTTGCTTATTCCTATTTTGGAACCTGCGAGGAAATGGATAATCAACATTATTAGCTAACTCAAAAGTGACTTTTTTAGAATTGGAATTCTGAGGTTTAGAGTTAGAAGTATTCGAGTGCTGCGACTTGGGCTTAGGAGCAGGTTGCATGCCAGCCGTGGCCGAAATAGGCGCAGTGTCAGGTCCTCCTTGCGGTAGGGCACTTGGTGACTCATTGGACTGGTTATGCGCCAGAGGTGTTGGCCGTGGCATGTTTTGCGGCACGCCCTGGTCGGTGATCCTTGGCAGATTAGGTTGAGGCTCGGTTTCAGGTCCTGCGAGGGTGGCATATGTGGGGTCTTGAAGTGGTGTTTCCTTCTCCAGCGTGATGGCATTAGCCGTAGGATTGTGAAATCCTTTCGGATTTACCAGGACTTGACTCGGTAGCTTGCCCTGCTCCTGCTGATTTAGTTGGTTCGCCACCTGTCCCATTTGACGCTCCAAGTTTGCAATTGCATTTTTGAAGTCTCCCGTCTGACTCTGGCTATCGTGCATGAATTTTATGAGTTGAGCCTGCTGTTGAGTCAGGATATGGATGGAGTCCTCAACAGACTTGCTTCCGCCATTCTGGTTTGAGGAAGGACCGTGGTAGTTCCCCTGAGGGCCTGCGGCTTGCTGCTCAAATCCAGGGGGTGGCAAGGGATTCGCGGCTGCTTGATTGTTGCTCCAACGGAAATTAGGATGATTTCTCCACCCCGGATTGTAAGTGTTGGAATATGGGTCATTCCGGGGTCGAGAATTGCTATTGAACCCTCCAGCAAAGTTGGCCTTTTCCACAACTGGGCAGTCCTGGGATGTGTGGCCCTGAATTGAACATACCTCGCAGATGTGAACTCCTTTGGCTTTCTCGCTACACAATTGTTTCACCATTGCCGTGAGCTGAGCAATGGCGTCATCTTTGTATTTGGCGGATGCATCACCTGTAGCTCTAGAGGAGGGACCCCTGTAGCTGAACTGTTTTTCCCTTTGAGCAATGTTCTCAAAGGCGGTCCTTGCTTCCTCGGCTGTGCCTTCTAGAATCCCTTGGGATTGAGAATCCACCATTGTCCGATCGCTAGTTTTCAAGCCTCCATAGAAGTATAGCATAAGATGATGGGCATCAATATGGTGGTGGGGGCACGCCCGTAACATCTGATTGAACCGCTCCCAAAACTCATAGAAAGACTCCTCCATGTCTTGCCGTGGGTTCATGATCTTGGACTTTAACTCATTTGTCTTTTCCACGGGAAAGTACTGTGTTAAGAATTTGGACGTCAAGTCCCTCCAAGAGTGAATGGAAGCCGGCGCCAATGAATGAAACCATGTCTTGGCGCGATCCTTGAGACTGAAGTGAAAGAGCCGCAGGCGGATTTCAGATTCTGTCATACCATTGATGCGCAGTGTTGAACAAACCTCAACAAATTCCTTGATATGAAAGTGCGGGTCCTCGCCAGCAAGGCCGTGGAATGTAGGCAGCATGTGAATTGTCCCCGACTTTAATTCGAAGTTTGCCACTGTTGACTCGGGAAAAACAATTGGAAATTGATCCTCCGAGACATGGGGCATGGCAAAATCCTTAAGGCGCCATGGGGCTTGCGGTACTAGGCCACGTTCCAGGCCCTGCTCTTCTCTGTGGTCCGCCATCCTCCCTGGGCTTGGTGGCGGGGAGCCGTGGACTGAAGATGCTTGCGATGATGGTCCACTTGATGACCCGTGCACTGAGCCTTGGAATGACATACGCGGGTACCTAACAAAAAGAAAAACTAAGTTACAAATCTAAACTTGAATGGGCACCGTTGAGGGACAAGTCCCCGGCAACGGCGCCAAAAACTTGTTGGTAGATTTAAAGAGCAAGAAATATGCAATTCAATTCTAACAGTTATAAAATCCTTGCAAGTGCACAAATCGATAAGTATAGTATAGTAGCACAGCAAGAGTCGATCCCTCGAGGACTTGTATCAACGTTATGACCAATTTAGTTCAGATTTGTTAACTTAAATAAAAACACACACACACACACACAGGGGGGGGGGGGGGGGGGGGGGGGGGGGGGGGGGCGGGTTTATGATGTGATAACTGAAATTTAAAGACAAGTAAATCAAAGTGCAGAAAATAACAATGCAAGAATGAAAGGTTGTTAACTAAGGCGAATTAAGGCTTACTATCCACTCTAACCAATTATAGCTCTTAACCAAATTTCCTTGACCTAATTACTATGCATTTTCTGAATTAGGTGCCCATGCCTAGGACTTGGCGTTGGTTCACTAGACACATCTTATTCCCTCTTACTTAGCATGTTCTAAACAGGGCATATGCCTAGAACGTCTATCACCTACCTTTTAAGATGATGCATGAAGTTTAAAGAGAATTTAATGACACCACATTAGCCTAGCAAAGTGGCATGCAATCCTAGGTCGTCATGAGTTAAGATTACAAGTACGAATACTTTCGATGCTCCAAATCACAAGATGATATGACGGTCACTCAAGCAATTACATCTATAATTATATGCAAACAAGGTAGCTAATCTTATAGGCATAAATTAAGTTCATTAAGCATAGTAATCCAACTTATTCAGCATGCATAGCAATCATAATCAAGAGCCAGAAATCCAATCAACAAGCTAACATGGCTAGGGCTTCAAGCAGCCCTAATCCTAATGACTACTCACGCATAACTGAAATAAACACAAGTATAATTGAATTCATAAGTAAATTGCAATAATGAAAATAAGGGTACAGAAGAGATTGTTAAGAATAGGTGCAGCAGAAGACACGGCAGAGCCTTCTTCTCCAAGCTCCACGTCCAATAATCTATGTGAAAGATTATCTCCCAAAATATGGTCCCTAATTCTCTAGAAAACCAAAACGGAACTCTCTGTGGCTCAGGTCTCTGTTTTCCCATAAACAAAAACGCCTCTAGCTAATTATCTCCCCCCTAAAACACTGAACAAAGGCTCCCTTTTATAGACAAAGGGAAAACCTTGTTCTATAAGGATTGGTCAAACCTATGTCCTATAAGGATTGGTATAACCTTGTTCTATAAGGATTGGTATAACCTTGTTCTATACAGATTGGTAAAACCATGTCCTATAGGAATAGGGAAAGTTATTTTACTTTTAATTAATTACAAAGTCTTTAAAATCTATTCGAACCAATCAGAGCACGGCCGGGAGTGTGAATGCAGGCTGGCAAGTGGGAACGCAAGCTGGCCAAACTTGGATTTTTGACTGTCTTCGTAATCTGGATTTGGGACCACGCTTTTGAAGTACGTTAGGAGTATAATAGAAGCGCATCGTCGTTCAGGCTTGGCGCAAATGTTGTCAGGCTTAGCGCAGAGGGAGAACCTCTGATCCACCGCTGGCGGAACAGGGACCCCGGGCTTAGGCGCACATCTGGGCTCGGATGGGAGTTCTTGGGACATGTCCTCGACCTGCCTTGGCACTTCTAGGACTTGACCTTGATGTCATGAAACACAGGTTTGAGACCCGGAGGGCCTGATATGAGGTACTTGGCCAGTGGCCCAAAATAGGCGCACTGGCGCACTCAGGACTCCGTTCAGGACCTGATATTGAAATGAGGACATCTCCTTCATCTGGACTCCGATTTGAGTCATTCTTTTTGCGTTCTTTCCAGATTTTACCTATCTTTCTAACTCTGCACAAGTCTCACAAGATTGATCATTTTCTACTATTGATGGCATGAAATCATTCAAAAGACATGTAAGAGAGGCATATAAAGACATCAAAATGATGCATAAATAACGACTGCTCAACATGTACAAGAATTGAATCAACATGACACATAGAGTTACTGTCCACTGAAACAAAAATTTCTGTTATATGATTTTTTTTCAAAAGTTTATAAAGAGAAAAACTACAAACACCAGACTCAACCCTTCCATAAAATGAAAAACAATGAAAAAACAGAGTTGGCAATGATGTTGTCCAATAAGGTTACATTTGGTATGCCGTATAATTAAGGAACCGGATAGGATAATATAGTACGAAACTGGTGTTTGGTACCACTCGTGAGTCTTTCCGGCCCCCGGCACAGATTAATCTTTGTTGAAAGCTTTGGTATACTGCATGTCACTGGCAAAAAAAAAGAGTGGGCTTAAGAGACCTCTTGCATGGGCACTAAACCAAGACATAAACATGATAATTGAACTTTGCAAACTAAATTGGAAACCGTTGTGGTTAGGTGTGGATAGAGACTGCCTTAACTTGTTCTTGTAAATTTTTAAAACCCTTTGCTTATTTACTGTTTTCTTGTATTACAAGTTTCTTTAATTCAAAGCATCTTTCAACTTAAAAACCCCCCTTTGTCCGTGTCTTATACTTAGAGTCTCTGTGTTCTTGTTTTGAGTCTTTATTGTCTCTTGTTTAGTTAAAGTGTCAAAGCATATCTAATTAGTGTGTGTCTTTTATTTTCTGTTTAAAGAGTCTAAGTCCTTTAATTGTGATAACTTGAGTTACAAGAAGCCTAATCAATTGGAACTTCATCATTGAGTCAAGTCTTCGTGGAATCGACCCTTGCTTGTACTGCTATTCTATCTATTGATTAGTGCACTTGCTAGGTTATAATTGTTAAGATTTGTATTACATTTATTATTGTACTTTTCTTCCAACTTTAAGCAAGGATTCAAATCAGAAAATACAAGTTCAAGCCGTGACTTTTCATGCCTCTGCACAACTCAGGTTCTTTGAATCCTATTCTTTCTTCCTTAAGCCATTGAGCCTAGCCCCATTGCAACCTAATGTGAAGACCTAACTGATCTTATGGCCAGTCATGCTGAGGATTGAGGTAAATATCTGTGTTCTTAAAGTTCAGTTCTATTCATGAGATCTTAATTCCAGAAAGTGCTGCTTCAAAGTGCGGTTGCATCACCTTAATGTCATGTGTCAGGGACTTTCAAGTAAAAAAAAAATTGGTTAAGGTCTTTATTTATTGAATAAAAAGCACATGCAAGCTTCTGATGAAAGCTAGCGGCCGGTAAGGGGTAGGTAGTAATTTTTCCTTTTTTCTTTTGTCAATCGCTCAAGCATAAGCTAGAGGCAAGATTTCAACACTTGTGGGGGTCAAGATTAATCATTCAAAGGAAGGTTCAAGGGTTGATGGGGTCAATTGGACCCCTTTGCCCCTCAATGGATCCGCCCCTGCATATGCCCATATGCAATTGCAATCGTCCACACAAACATGTACTATCCCTGGTGTCTCTCTCCGTGTAGCGCATGTGTGCTGGGAAAAGTGGAGCCGCACGGCTATGATCATCACCACATGATCATCATCATGCCATGAACATCACCACATGATCATCATCATGCCATGAACATCACCACATGATGATGATGATGATGATCATCAATATCAATATTATCATGATCCATGAAAAACCTCAATCCAATTATCAATCCAACGCCAATCCAATTATCATGTCCATCATCCAAACATAATCATTATCATTCAAATATCAACCAGAGAAGCCAACCATGAACTAACAATTATCAAAATCATATGCACCGTGAATTCATCATCAATTATCAAACATCATCAATTATTAAAGGTACGGCCATGATCCAAATAATTCAATAATTCACTTTAGTCATATAATTCAATCTAAACATATAATCCTAGGATTCATGTTTTTAGGGTTTGAACAATAATAAAAAAATATCATGAACATGCAATTTAATTTGGAATCCGAAAACCTCGTTTGTTTGGAGGCTATCAGAATAAAATGGAATAGAATAATAATAATATATAATACTGCAAAAACCTTATATATGCTAAGATTTTAGGGATATATGACAAATGATCAATCTATCCTTACATGAAATAGCCACATAATGTAATTATTTACAACAACATGACTGTTGAATGTGGACACAAGTTTAGGATTCAGAGGTCACAATGAGGTTATCCCGTTAGTTAAAGTTGTGTATGCCTACATGACCAAATGATACATATACAAGTATTTGATGATATAAGGCATGACACCACCCAGACCAAGAAGGGTTCTAATACAATTCCAACATATCGAGCCTGGTTAAAGGCAACTATTTTGATTGTACTTATGCTGTGCCTTCTATTGGCCAGTCTGGAGGACTTCTATTGTGTTGGAACTCTACTACTATTTCCCTTAATATTCTATGTGATCACCCTCGGTTTATTCATTATTGTTGCTCTTCTTTAAATAGACCTGGTAATTGGGGGGTGATTTTGAGTTTAAAGATGCTATGGAATAAGATAACTTGTAATGCAAGAAAAGAGTAAATAAACAAAGGGTGTAAACAACTTTAAAGGCATGTTAAGGCATTCACTATCCATACTTAACCATAACGATTTCCAACTTGGTTTGCAAGGTTCAATTATCTTGTTTGCTTCTTGGTCTAGTGTCCATGCAAGGGGTCTCTTAAGCTCACCTTTACACATTTTATATTTTCTTACTTAGTATGCCATAGGCCTCACGGGCACCTAAGGCGTTTATCAAATTATGCTCAACTTAGTCACACGGTTTCCAAATTAAACACAAAGAGAAGCATTAAGTTCTCAAGAGTTTTGATGACACTACACTAACCCTAGGGATTACACAGTAACCCTAGGAATGTCATGGATCTTTTCACATATTACGTTTGTTATAATCCTTGATGCAAATCTATCTTTAAGTTATGCAAATAAAGTGATCAGTTTTAAGAACACAAAATAGCCTCAATAAAAATAATGAATCAATCTACCAAGGTAAACAGTAACCAAACCAAAAGCGCCAAAACCAAGTTAAGAAGTTGCAATGACTAGGGCTTCAAGATCAACCCTAACCTAGAAGAAACTACTCACTACGCATAATGAAAAATATAAGCATGAATTGTATTGAATAAAGAAGTGAAAGATTAAACCAAAATAATACTCCTAAGGACGACTTCAAGCACGGCTTCAAGCAATCCTCCAAGAACACAATTTGGACTTCGTGAACAGGCCTCACGAACAAAGCTCAAAATAGTAATTAAAAGTATGTAAAAGTGTATAAGAATGCGTCTTAGATGGTGTGTCTAAAACAGTGGACAAGGCCCCGTTTTTATAGAACAAAGCCAAGCCTTGTCCTATAAGGAATAGAAGTGTGTTTCCAAGTCAAACTTGGAAACCTTTCCTAATATGAACCAAAAAGTATTTCCTAAATAGTTAAGGACTAGAATTACATTTAATTAATTAAAACATATCCTAAAAACAAGGAAAAAGGGCCGAGTGCAAGCTGGCAAGTGTGAACACAAAATGACGTTGGGCAACTAGGCTGGAATCTGGGCAGGTTCCCCGGTCAGGCGCATGTAAGTCCTTGGCGGGTCCTAGACATGTCTTTCAAGGACCTGGGCAGGCCAAACCTTGTCTTTGGCTTCAATTTGATGTATAATGTCTGAAAAAAAAACCTTTGGTCCGCTCGGATGTCTTTAAGATGGATGATGTCCTGTTTTGGTTTAATTGGGACACGTCCTAAGACATGTCCTGGCATGTCTGTCTGTCGATATATCGACATCGTTTTAGGCGCAGTTGAGGCCCCAATTTGGGCGCATCAGGAACTTGTCTGGGGTGCCTTGGCATCAAGAAGGCACTTGAGGGCACGCCTTGGCGAGGCTCTGGGCACAATTTGCATGTATCTGGGACGTGTCAAGGACACGTCCTGGGCTAACTTTCAGACATGTCAATGACATGTCTTGAGCTAGGTACTTGGTATGACAAAGGCATCCCATGGAATTGATTTGCCAGTCCTCAGACACAGTTCTGGGACCCGGATGGCTTGATTCGAGGTACTTGACCTTGGCCCAAAATGAGGCATCTAGACATGTCCTTAGACATGTCAGCACCCAGTTTTGATTTGAGGACATCTCTCCTTCATCGTGGCTCCAAATTGAGGCATACTTTTTCCATTATCCTTAGAATTATGTTATCTTTCTAAATCTCCACATGTCTCCGAAAATGCATCAGTTTCTACTATGGATGGCATGAATTTAAGAAAAAGACAAGTAAAAGGGTCAAATATGACATGAAATAAGTGTAGAAATTATGACCTAACAAATACCCCCAAACCTAGCTTTTGCTCATCCTCGAGCAAAACAAAGAATAGAAACTAAACAAAAACTAAAGACTCAATCTTAATTAAGGATAGAACATTTAAACCCCTAGGTTCACCTAGTAGGAGGAGTTTTGTCTCCTTTTACTTAACAACTAAAACACTTAACAAATTAATAAGGAACAATGCAAATAGCTCATGTTATGCCAAACTAAAACTATGCCAATTTTCAAGTAAGTACCATGTGTTAAGTGTGAATGTTCTTTACTTCCAGATTTAAAGCTTAAGACAACAAGTTCAAATGCCTTAGAAATATTTCGCCTCGACTCTAACCTCACTAGGCAACTCTCCATTTCCCTCATGAATCCTAAGGTTTTCTCTTTGCAAGCATATGTGATGAGTTTATGTAAAGGAATCAAGTATAATCACATATGAAATAGTATGAAAGAAAGGCAATTTCTGAAAATGGATCTCATGAAGGAATTGAACTTTAAGAACGTAGAGACATAACTTAACTCCAAGAAAGACTTCCCATAAGATGAGCTTGGACTTCATTCAAGGGTTATAATGGGGCAAGGCTTAAAGTGTTTAGAAGAAAAGGATTGGATTTCAAAAACCTAAGTTGAGACAAGGCATGAAGTAGCATGAATTGAAACTTGATTTTCTTCTTGAAACCCCATGGCTAGACTTGGTGCTTTCTCCAATGGCTTCATGATTTGAAACTTGATTTCTTTGAATGATGATGATCTGTGACTTTTATTCTCATTGGATCACTTTCCTTAGCTCATTGTTTTTTTTTTTCTTTCTTTCTTTTATTTTCACATTTTTTTCAAACTAAGCCAAGATCATGCAATGACTTACAACATTGTGTTTTCTATCCAAGGTAGGACTTTGGTCACTTAGGATGCCTAAGACATTCCCCTTGACTTCAATTTCACAATTTGGCCTCTTTGGCCTTGACATTGTCTTGAGCTGCCCTCATGACTTGCTTCTGACTTTGAACACTTGGTGCACTTCTTTCCTTTCCTTGTCATGAACTTCATTTGATGCTGCCTTATCACAACTGAGACGATGGGGTATGGTGAAGATTGAGGGCTTCCTATCTAGGGCTTTGGTTATGATTTAGGTGATGAAAGAAAGGTTGAAGTGTTTGGCTTCAAAGTGGGTTAAGGGAGCATGCAAAGGGGCATATATGGCTTTTAGAGGGCTCAAACATGCATAGCCTACATTACTTCTTATGGTTCATCAAGCTTAGAACCAAGAGCCTCTACATAAGGTGTTAGTTCTTTAAAAATTCAATGCAACCTGATAATAATGAGATCAAGCAATATAGAACAAATTGAATAGTGTTTAAGAGTAGAACAAAGTGAATCTCTCCAAAAGAAAGGCATCAGGCTCAAAATCTCACATAGGGTAGTCACCACTAATTTTCTAAAGTTCACTTGAACAAAGTCATATTTTAGCTCAATTTTTTGAAGTTAGGAATTAAGTGAAGAGATATGGTACAAACTTAAGCATGGCATGACTTTAGTAAGACATTAATGATTAATTCAACATATGTAACTTATTAATAAGTAAGCATTAAGTTCCTAGTCGTGTACCCCCAAACCTAAATGTTGCAAAATTTTAATCCATACCCCCAAACCTAAACTAAACATTGTCCTCAATGTTAACAAGTTAAACCACTAAGGTCAAAAGGTAAACTAGAAAAAAGAGGGAAGGAAACACAAACCAAGGCTAGGTTGCCTCGTAGGAGCGCTTGATTTAACATCTAGGCAAGATGTGCCTTTCAAGTCAAGCAAGGGGAGGCATGGCAAGGTGGTACACATGCTCAGGTTCTTCTTGATAGGCTTCAAAGTATGGTTTCAAATGGTGACCATTCACCTTCAATTCAAGGTATGACTTAGCATGCTTGATCTCCACGGCACCGTGGAGTAAGGCCTTGAGAACAATGTAGGGCCCTGCCCAACGAGAACTTAGTTTTCCAGGGAAGAGCCTCAATCTTGAGTTGAACAAAAGGACCTTCTACCATACTTGGAAGGTCTTGTGTACCAAGTGCTTGTCATGATAGGCCTTAGACTAATCCTTGTAGATCCTTGAGCTTTCATAGGCCTCATTCCTTAGCTCTTCAAGCTCTTGCAATTGCAACTTACGGTGATACCCTGCCTCATCATGATCCATGTTGACAAGTTTGATGGTCCAAAAGACCTTGTGCTCTAATTCCACGGGTAGATGGCAGCCCTTGCCAAAGACAAGCCTAAATGGGGACATGTCAATTGGTGTCTTGAAAGCAGTCCTATATGCCCAAAGGGCATCATTGAGCCTATTGGATCAATCCTTCCTAGTAGGGCCTACGGGTTTCTCAAGGATGGTTGTGACTTAACGGTTTGAGATCTTGGCTTGTCCATTAGTTTGATGATGATATGGAGTTGAGATCCTATGAGTGACTCCATATTTCCTCGTGAGAGCTGCAAAAGACTTGCTGCAAAAGTGTGAGCCACCATCACTAATGATAGCCCGTGGTGTACCAAACCTTGACAAGATGTTAGATTGAATGAAGCTACACACCATTTTTGAATCATTAGTCTTGGTTTGAATTACTTCCACCCATTTAGAAACATAATCAACAGCAAGTAGAATGTAAAGAAAACCAAAAGAGCTAGGGAAAGGGCCCATAAAGCCAATGCCCCATGCATTAATGATTTCAACAACTAGAATAGGGTTTAAGGGCATTTGATCTCTAGGGCCAATGCTTCCTTGTCTTTGACACTTGTCACACGTGATGACATGCTCATGGGCATCCTTGAAAATAGTGAGCCAAATAGAATCCACATCGGAGGACCTTAAGTGTTGTCTTTTTGGCACCAAAGTGGCCTCCACATGCCTTGTTGTGGCAGAAGTCCAAGATGGACTTGACCTCGGTTTCTGAGATGCACCTCCTTATGAGTTGATCAGTGCAACGCTTCCAAAGATATGGCTCATCCCATATGTAATACTTAGCTTGCTTGACAAGCTTGTCCTTTTGGAACCTAGACAAATGAGAAGGAATCATATTAGTAGCAAGGTAATTAATAATGTCTGCATACCATTGGTCAAAAGCTTTGAGATGGAAGAGCTGTTTATTAGGAAAGCACTCTTGGAGAGGGAGTTGGTCCACTTGTTCATTGGACCCGTGTATGATCCTACTCAAGTAGTCAGCCACTACATTCTCACTTCCATTCTTGTCTTTAATCACAAGATCAAACTCTTGAAGCAATAACATCCATCTAATGAGCCTTGGCTTGGCATCCTTCTTGTTGAGAAGGTACTTGAGAGCTTCATGGTCAGTATAAATAATTACCTTGGTTCGAAGTAAGTAAGACCTAAACTTTTCTAAGGCAAATATCACAGATAAGAGTTCATTTTCAGTAGTAGAATAGTTAAGTTGAGCATCATTTAAAAGTTCTACTTGCATAATAAATAACATGAGGCAACTTATCTATTCTTTGGCCCAAAACTGCCCCAATGGCATAGTTTGAGGCATCACACATGAGCTCAAAAGGCAAGTCCCACCTTGGTGGCATGATGATAGGGGCAGCCGTGAGCTTACCCTTGAGGGCCTCAAAGGACTCACAACTTGCATTGTTGAAGGCAAAGGGTGCATCATTGGCAAGAAGGTTGCACAATGGCCTTGTGATCTTGGAGAAGTCCTTGATAAATCTCCTATAGAACCCAGCATGTCCTAAGAAGGATCTGACCTCCTTGACTAAAGTGGGGTAGGGCAGGCTACTTATGACATCAATCTTGTCCTTGTCCATTTCAATGCCACGACTTGAGATGACATGGCCTAGTACAATAACTTGGACCATGAAGTGGCACTTTTCCCAATTTAAGATTAAATTGGATTCCCTGCATCTTTCAAACACTCTAGACAAATTGGTTAGACATAAATCAAATGAATTTTCAAAAACAGCAAAGTCATCCATGAAAACCTCAATAATGCCTTCCACCATGTCTGAAAATATGGTCATCATACACCTTTGAAAAGTGGCAGGGGCATTGAAAAGGCCAAAGGTCATCCTTCTATAGGCAAAAGTACCATAGGGGCATATGAAGGTTGTCTTCTCTTGGTCCT
Organism: Oemleria cerasiformis; assembly: GCA_037349345.1. Lineage (NCBI taxonomy): Eukaryota > Viridiplantae > Streptophyta > Magnoliopsida > Rosales > Rosaceae > Oemleria > Oemleria cerasiformis. The sequence continues at coordinate 5,789,958 of JAZGTL010000016.1, forward strand.
CTGGTACTATGGCAATTTGATTGTATCCTGAAAAACCATCTAAGAAGCAAAAGTGCGATGTCCTGCAAATCTTTCAAGTATTTGGTCAATAAAGGGTAATGGAAAGTGATCTTTGCAAGTAGTAGAACTAAGCTTCCTATAATCTATGCAAACTCTCCAACCCGCTTGCACCCTTTGAGGGACAAGCGCATCTTGGTCATTCTTGATGACTGTGATGCCACACTTCTTAGGGACCACTTGGACTGGACTCACCCACTTGGAATCTGAGGTAGGGTACGTAGATGATTCCCATGTACAAAATCTTGAGGACTTCCTTCTTGACCACTTCCTTCATAGGAGGATTGAGACATCTTTGTGCCTCCCTAGTTGGTTTGGCCTTTTCCTCAAGTATGATCCTATGCATGCACTTTGAAGGGTTTATCCCCTTGATATCATCAATGCTCCATCCAATGGCTTGCATATTATCTTTAAGAACCTCCACTAATTGACTTTCTTGCAAATAGGTGAGATTAGAAGCAATAATTATAGGGAGTGTGTGATCTTGGCCTAAGAATGCATACTTCAAATGCTCAGGCAACGGCTTGAGCTCAAGCTTGGGAGCTTCAATGATAGAAGGAAGAGTCTTTTCTTCCTTCATAGACGAGGACTCATACATGAGTGGTCTTTGGTATGTGTGTTGAGGCACGGCATCGAACATGTTAAGTTCCTCAATGGCATGGCCATCAAGGCCATAGTCACTTTGAGAAGGCAAAGTGAGTGACTTCTCAATAGGGTCATTTATGCAAGCATTCATAATAGCTTGATGCAATAAAGATTCTATAGTGTTCAAGGGAAAATCAATGATAGGCTCTTGGGGATATTGCATAGTATCATGAATAGAAAAGGTCCTAGTTTTGTCGAACACTTTGATGGATATTTGGCCTTGCTTTAAATTAATCTCACAGTTTATGGTGACCAAGAGAGGTCTCCCAAAGATCAAGGGAGGGTCCTCACTATCAATAGTCTTTTCCATTTTCAAGATATAAAAATTAGCAAGTATGCATGTATCTCCTATTTGAACTATCACATCCTCAATCATGCCCACAAGTTGTGTCACAGAAGAATTAGCAAGTCTAACAAAAAGTTGAGTAGGTTTTGATTCTCCAAAAGCAAGTGAATTGTAAACATGAAAGGGCATAATACTTAAAGAGGCTCCTGCATCACAAAGACAATGCTCAAACCTGTTGGATTGGATGACACATGGAAGGGTAGGAGGGCCTGGATCATTTGCCTTGCATGGCAAGCCTTGAAATTCATTGAGGGTTGCTGCACTAATGTCTAGGACATTGTTAGTGTCAAAGCCACGTTTCCCAGCCACTTGATCCTTAAGCAACTTGGCAAAGATGGGCATGGTCCTCACAAGCTTTGCAAATGGCAAAGTGATTTGAATCTTGTGAAGCATACTTGTGAGCTCTTGCTCAAATTGAGCATTCTTGCCCTTCTTTTGGAACCTACAAGGAAAAGATAATTCAATGTCATTAGTAACTAATGGATCATTGAATTTAACTTTCAATTTGAAATTTAAAGACAGAGAGGGTTTAAAAAGCTCATTATGAGATTTTGTTGTGTCCTGGTCAGGTTTGTCCTAAGTTGTCTCTGCTTGGCCAGAATATGAGGATGAGACATGTCCTGAGACATATCCTGTGACAGGTTAACAGGCACCGAGATAGGAACTTGGAAATGTCCTGAGACAGGGGATGTGACATGGTTTTCAGATTCTACCAAGGTACTTTGGGCCTGGTTTGGACTTTGAAGCTCTTTTCCACTCCTGAGCTGAATGGCATTTGCAGTGGCCTTGTGGTAGGTGTTTTTGGGGGTTGATTTGGACTTGTCTAGGGAGTTGGGGTCTAGGGTCCAATCTGTTGAGCTGGCTTGCCATTTTCCCTAATTGGTTCTCAATGGTAGTAATGGCATGATCATTTTGAACCAAATGGTTCCTTGTTTCTTGTTGAAAGGCAGTTGTGCTCTGGATTAGGGATTGCATCATGTTCTGAGTGGATTGCACCAATTACTCAAGTGACTTTCCTCCTAGGGCATGGTTTGCTTGAGGTGGAGGTGGAACTTGTGGGGCCACGGCATGCCCTTGGAATCCAGGGGGTGCGTTGGGGTTTTGCACATTCTGATTGTTACTCCATTTGAAGTTTGGATGGTTCTTCCATCCAGGATTGTAAGTGTTGGAGTAAGGGTCATTATGTGGCCTCATGCCCTCATTGTACTTCCCAATGTAATTGGCATCTTCTATCATAGGATAAGTTTGGGAATCATGTCGTTGAACTGAGCAAACATCACAAGTCATTGTGACCTTGGCCTTACTATCACATAGCTGCTTCACTATGGTCGTGAGTTGGGCTATGGTGTCATCCTTATCCCTACTCACTCCACTAAGAGTTATTGACTGTTGACCTCTATAGCTAAATTGCTTTTCCCTTTGAGCAATGTTCTCAAAGGTTGCCCTAGCCTCCTCAGCTGTACTATCCAAGACTCCCTTAGATTGAGAGTTCACCATCACTGGATCACTAGTCTTTAATCCACCATAGAAGTATAGCACTAAGTGGCAATCATCAATGTTGTGATGAGGGCATTGTTGGATCATTTGATTGAACCTTTCCCAAAACTCATAGAAAGGTTCACCCTCTGCTTGTTGGGGTGCCATGATCTGTGTCTTGAGCTTATTGGTCTTGGCCACGGGGTAGTACTGGGTGAGAAACTTGGAGGACAAGTCTCTCCAAGATGTTATAGATGCAGGAGCAAGTGAGTGGAACCATGCCTTGGCCTTGTCTTTAAGACTGAAATGGAACAGCCTCAATCTGATTTTAGGTTCAGTCATTCCATTGATTCTTAAAGTGGAACACGCTTCCACAAACTCCTTGATGTGCAAATAGGGGTCCTCACCCGAGAGGCCATGGAACTTAGTGAGCATGTGGATTGTCCTTGACTTGAGCTTAAAGTTTTCCACCGTGGAAAACTTGGGGACTGGCATTCTCCTTGACCAGCTGTGGGGCTGGATTGGCAAGGACACATTGCTCAACCATTCTTCGAGGTGATGGAGGTGGGTTTGGATAAGGGGAACCTTGGACAGATGATGAGGCAGATGGTGGAGTTGAAGAGCCGTGTGCAAAGCCTTTGGTAGAACCTCGTGCTGACATAAACGTAAGTACCTAAAACACAAAAAAGAACTAAGTTAAAACAATCTAAGCAATGGACACCGTTGAAGGACAAGTCCCGGGCAACAACGCCAAAAACTTGTGGAAAGAAAAGTACAACAATAAATGCAATACCAATCTTTAACAATTATAACCTAGCAAGTGCACTAATCAATAGGTAGAATAGCAGTACAAGCAAGGGTCGAATCCCACAAGGACTTGACTCAACAATGTACTCAATGAAATAGATTGCTTAGCTCACAAGTTAGGTACTCAAAACAGAAATTAAAGACACTAAGTATATATGCTTGACACAAACAAAGACACTAACCAAAGACACTAAACAAAACACGGAAAAAGGGGGAAGGGGGGTTTGAGTTTAAAGATGCTATGAAATAAGATAACTTGTAATGCAAGAAAAGAGTAAATAAACAAAGGGTGTAAAAAACTTTAATGTAAAGTTAGGGCATTCACAATCCACACCTAACCACAACGATTTCCAACTTGGTTTGCAAGGTTCAATTATCATGTTTGCTTCTTGGTCTAGTGTCCATGCAAGGGGTATCTTAAGCTCACCCTTACACATTTTATCTCTTCTTACTTAGTATGTCATAGGCCTCACGGGCACCTAAGGCGTTTATCAAATTATGTTCAACTTAGTCACACGGTTTCCAAATTAAACACAAAGAGAAGCATTAAGTTCTAAAGGGATTTGATGACACTACACTAACCCTAGAGATTACACAGTAACCCTAGGAATGTCATGGATCTTTTCACAGATTACGTTTGTTATAATCCTTGATGCAAATTCATCTTTAATTTATGCAAATAAAGTGATCAGTTTTAAGAATACAAAATAGTCTCAATAAAAACAGTGAATCAATCTACCAAGGAAAACACAGTAACCAAACCAAGCGCCAAAGCCTAGTTAAGAAGTTTCCATGGCTAGGGCTTCAAGATCAGCCATAACTTAAAAGAAACTACTCACTACGCATAATGAAAAATATATGCATAAATTGTACTGAATAAATAAGTGATAGATTAAACCCAAATAATAGTCCTAAGGACAACTTCAAGAATGGCTTCAACCATTCCTCCAAGAACACAATTTGGACTTCGTGAATAGGCCTCACGAACAAAGCTCAAAATAGTAAGTAAAAGTATGTAAAAGTGTCTAAGAATGCGTCTTAGATGGTATATCTAAAACAGTGGACAAAGACCCTTTTTTATAAAGCAAAGCCAAGCCTTGTCCTACAATGAATAGAAGTGTGTTTCTAGGTCCAACTTGGAAACCTTTCCTAATCTGAACCAAAAAGTATTTCCTAAATACTTAAGGACTAGAATTACATTCAATTAATTACAACATATCCTAAAAGCAAGGAAAAAGGGCCGAGTGAAAGCTAGCAAGTGTGAACAAAAACTGGTGTTGGGCAGCCAGGCTGGAATCTGTGCAGGTTCCCCGATCAGGTGCAGGTAAGTCCTTGGCGCGTCCTAGACTTGTCTTTCAAGGACCAGGGCAGGCCAAACCTTGTCTTTGGCTTCAATTTGATGCATAATGTTTAAAAATAACCTTTGGTCTGCTCGGATGTCTTTAAGATGGCTGATGGCCTGTTTTGGCTAAATTGGGACACGTCCTAAGACATGTCCTGGCTTGTTTGTCTGTCGATATATCGACACCGTTTTAGGCATAGTCATGACCCCAATTTGGGCGCATCAGGAACTTGTGTGGGGGGCCTTGGCATCATGAAGGCACTCGAGGGCACTCCTTGGCGAGGCTCTGGCCTCGGTTTGCATGTCTATGGGACGTGTCAAAGACATGTCCTGGGCTAACTTCGAGACATATCAAGCACATGTCTTGAACTCGGTACTTGGCATGACAAAGGCATGTCATGGAATTGATCTGCTAGTCCTCAGACACAGTTCTGTGACCCAAATGGATTGATTCGAGGTACTTGACCTTTGCCCAAAATGAGGCACCTAGACATGTCCTTAGACATGTCAGGACCCAGTTTTGATTTGAGGACATCGTTTTCATAGTGGCTCCAAATTGAGCCTTTCATTTTCCATTATCCTTAGAATTTTGCTATCTTCCTAAATATGCACATGTCTCACAATATGCATCACTTTCTACTATGGATGACATGAATTTAAGTAAAAGACATGTAAAGGGGCCAAATATGACATGAAATAAGTGTAGAAAGTATGACCTAACAATCATGCCCCCATTGTTCTTACGGTTTACCCTAATTCTGTTAAGAAGGTTCTTTCATTTAAACTGGAAGCTATGTGGATGAGTCATGGTGATTTTAATAATCTAGTTCTTTCCAATTGGCATGGAAGTAACTTTTCTGGCTCACCTATCCAGAATTTATTGACTTTAATTAATAAGTTTCAGTTTGTTTTAAAGAATTGGAATAGGCATACTTTTGGCAATTTTTACTCAATTAAAGGAAGCTAATGAATCTCTTTTGCAGGTTCAATCCCTTCTTCTGGAGAGACCTACTGATCCTGATTTACTTAATCAGGAAAAGCAACTTATTTGCCAACTCCAACAATTGTATACTGCGGAGGAAATTTATTGGTCCCAACGTGCTAGAGCTGATTGGTTAAAGCTTGGTGACATCAATACCAAGTTTTTCCAAACCCAGGCGGTTATTAGGAAGAAAAAAACACGTATTCATAATGTTCAGAATGAGATTGACATTTGGTTAACTGACCCCCGTGATATTGGACTTGAATTTGTGAGACATTTCCATAATCGTTTTAGAGCTATTTATGCTCCTAATGATATTGATTTGAATACTTTTCTAGGTAGCCTTTCTGCCACGATTTCTTATCAAGATAATCAATCCCTGATGCTCCTGTGTCTCCTTTAGAAATTGAAAAAGCTATGTTTGGTATTGGTAGTTGAAAGGACCCAGGTACTGATGGTTTTCAAGCTATATATCTTTTACCAGAAGTTCTGGTCTCAAACTAAAGATTTCATTATCCCCATGGTTCAAGATTTTTTTGTAAATGATACTTCTCTTAATCTTATTTATCCTACTAATATTGCTCTTATACCTAAGATTGATTCTCCTTCCCTTGTAAACCATTTTAGACCTATCAATTTGTGTAATGTCTCCTACGAGATTATTGCTAAAGTTATGGTTAACAGGCTTCGGCCCCTTCTTCATCAATTAATCTCTCCTAACCAAGGAGCCTTTGCTCCTGGAAAATCTATAGTTGATAATATTCTTATTGCTCATGAACTCTTTCCTGGCTTTGGCAGGAAAAAAGGCAAAATGATAATAATGGCTCTTAAACTGGATTTAGAGAAAGCGTATGATATGTTGGATTGGAACTTTGTTCAGGCAACTCTCAATAAGGTTGTTATTCGTGCTGGCTTTTTGGAAGTCATTGTTGAGGGTGATTCAAAGCTTGTTATCGATTGCATTACTAGTAGATGCTCTGTTTCATGGAGACTCTTCACTATCACCTCTGATATTAGATTGCTCGCTGCCCAGTTTCAATCCATCACTTTCAACCACATCTATAGAGAAGTTAATTTTGCTGCTGATGCCTTGGCTGCGAATGGTCATCTCCAACAGTCGACTCATGTTGGGTCCAATCAGCTCCTCTTCGTCTTTCCAAAGCCCTGAGTTTTGATCATATTGGTGTTGGTCGTATGCGAGGTTTTTGTCTTTAATTTCTTTCTCGTGTCTAAAAAAAAAAAAACAGGGCATAGAGGCCAAACCCAATCTGAGTCTGCAAATGGATCGGTAATTTCGTCTTCCATTAGATGACATTGGGCTTTTCACAGGAAGAAATAATAATATTTATCTTGAGCCTTACGTGGAGTCGAATCTTAAATGAACATCCTTGACATATTGGCTTGTGAGTCTTGCTGTCATAGCTTGATTTTGATAGTATAGTTGTATCATTTATTTATGATATATAATAATATATTTCTTGATAAAAAAATAGAATGCCTATACATTTACAATAGCAAGTCCAGTAAGCAAATCTGATAAAGTGATTGGGCTTTAGCCCAAACTACAACTCACTTCCAGTTCCCACACGCGCAACCTACTACTCACTACACAAACCGACATCCTTCCTACTCTCATTTTCCATGGTGCTCACTCTCTGAATTGGTAATAAAAAAGCTCACATCCAATTCAGTGAGCCACAGCCATGGAGGGCAGACTCTCAGCTTCTCTAGGCCTTCCCTCATCGAATCAAAACCACCATTCTCACACCTCCAATGACTTCCACAACCTCTTCACCCATTTCACCACTCCAAATCCCGAAACTACCCTCTCCCCAACCCAAAACCACATCCCATTTTTTGCCTCCACCACCACAACCATCACAACCGCCTCCTCCTCCCCAAATTGGGCCTCCAAGACCCGGCCCAAGACCCAAATTCTACTGAAGAACCTGACCGTGTTCGAGCGTGCCCTCATCGGCGCAGGTGGCGGAGGCATAGCTGGGGCCTTCACCTACTTCTGCCTCCACCCTCTCGACACCATCAAGACGAAACTCCAGACCAAAGGCGCCTCAGACATTTACGCAAACACCTTCGATGCAGTCCTCAAGACCTTCCAGACCAAGGGCATATCTGGGTTTTACAGCGGCATCTCAGCCGTCATCGTTGGCTCCACCGCCTCCTCCGCCATCTACTTCGGCACCTGCGAGCTGGGTAAGTCGGTTCTCTCCAAATTACCCAACTACCCTCCTGTTCTCATCCCTCCCACGGCCGGAGCCATGGGCAATATAGTGTCTTCAGCGATAATGGTGCCGAAGGAGCTCATCACGCAGAGAATGCAAGCCGGGGCCAAAGGGAGATCGTGGCAGGTGCTGTTGAAGATTCTGGAAAACGACGGCGTATTGGGTCTGTACGCAGGGTACTCTGCAACATTGCTGAGGAACTTACCCGCTGGTGTGTTGAGCTATTCTTCGTTCGAGTACTTGAAAGCAGCGGTTCTGAGCAAGACAAAGCAAACCCATTTGGAGCCGATACAGAGCGTGGTGTGTGGGGCATTGGCCGGTGCAATATCAGCCTCCATTACGACGCCGCTTGATGTGGTGAAGACGAGGCTGATGACCGGTGCTGCGAAGACCGGAGTTTCTGGTACGGTGAAGCAGATTTTAATGGAAGAAGGGTGGGTGGGATTGACGAGAGGAGTGGGGCCCAGAGTTCTTCACAGTGCTTGCTTTTCAGCTTTGGGCTACTTTGCTTTTGAGACTGCCAGGCTTGCCATTTTGGATCAATATATTAAGAAGAAGGAGTTTCAGATGCAAGAATTGGGCGTTGATGTTGGTGTTGCTTCTACTTGATTTCATGTAAAACCTTCTCTAATTCTCTTCCTCCTCCGTATCTGTTTTCAATTTTTGGAACTTTTAGGGTTTGTATAATTCAATTGTGTAAGGGTATTGGTTACAACACAAAGAGAAGTAGAACCATTTCACATTTCAATACCTCACTAAATTTCAGTTGAGTCAAGTATACATATGTTCATATTTTTTTAACCCAGTGGGTATTCCGATTGATATGATTGCAGAAATTACTTTGTATCTTCATTCATATGCAGATTTTTGGTCACACAAGTAAGAAGTTATAATTTGCTGTCTTCATATCTCCCAATTGAGTCAGGAGAATGGTCTGTGTGCTGCTAGGACTAGGATTGATGGCGAAATTAGGATTGTGTTTAATACAGGAATATGATTCCAAGGTACAATTCCATCATCCTCAGTGAAAATGGAGGTAAAATTAGCTGTGTTTTGCTTGCTAACCCTTGTATGCTCAATCACTCATAGTAGCTCGATTCTTGATGGCACTGGTAGGTTGTATCTTCAATTGCTGATGCAAGGAAAAAAAGGAGCTATGAATTTTGTAGGACTTTTATCTGCAATTCTAAGTGTTTAATGCTGCAATGCAAGTTGAGGTGATTTTAATTGGTCTAGAGAAACTCTGCTCACTGTTGGAGACTTGGGAGTGCAACATTTTGCCCCATAAACAGTCTATTATGAAATGCCTACTGTTAATATGATTATTGCTCTTTCATCCTACTCATTTCTGCATGAGAATTGGAGCAGTATTCACTTCATTTTTCTTTGGTTCCTGTATCTCAGCTTAGATACGCAATTGAACTTGTCTATTTCAGTCCTTGGTTATCTTAATTTTCTGAGAAATGTGTTCTCTTGCAGGTGGATAAAAGGTTTCATCTTATTCGTTGATGAAATTCTATTAGCTAGTTTAAATTTGCAATTGTCGACGCACTAAAAAACTATCTGCAACTTCGAGATGAAAGATGTTAGTGAAACACATTTTGTCTGGGCATAGAGTTTGTCTGATATAGAATGGCAGACTATTGGGCTTGCCACAAAGCAACTATTGAGAGACTTAAAAGATTCAACATGGAAAGATGTGCTACAGGAGATTTGCTAATCAACAAAGGAGATAAGCTTTATAAGGAATTAAGGATCAATGCCCTCAAGCATACCTAGAAAAGGAAAAGTTCAAAAATAAACCTCATGCTTCCCTAGTGGGCAGCCTTTGGTATGCACAAGTATGCACTAGGTCATATATGACATTTGTTCAACAAGAAAGTCATGAAATGTTAGTAAGGAACCAAATGGTTCAAGAAGGCTTATGGTGTTGTATTTACCAACCCATGATGAGGTTTCTAAGTATATTAGGAATAGGTTGTAAGTTCTAATGAACCATCTCCACCCAACTCTCTGTTGTCTCTACTAACCCACGCGAAAACACATCCAGCAAACCCTAGCCGCTGGCCCCTTGTGGGGGTCGGTGGCAGCCCCTCTCTCCACCCTTTCTTTCCTCTCCTCACTTCTCCTCTTCTCTTCTTTCCCTCTTCTCTTCTTTCCCTATTCCCCTCCATCTCTTCTTCTCCATCTTTTCCGTTTTCTCCATCTTCTATGTTTTCTCTACTTGCTGCTCTGCCCTCAGTGTTGTACTTTCGGCTCAATCCTTTGTGGTGGCTTTTTGCTTCACTTCTTTTGGTGACTCATGGTGTTTCTCCATATATGAGTTCCCATCCTCATCTCAAAATTCATCCACCAGTCCTCAATTCTCACCTTGCCCTTCACCTTATGTCATCAGACGCGATTCGCCTTAGACCCTCAGCCACCAGGTTCCACCCTCGACCCAGCGGTTGCTTCCATCACCGATCTTCATCGGTAGCCCATGGTGGTTTTGGATTGCATTTAAAGTGCATGTTGCATTTATTGAATGGATTATGGGAGTGCCTTGTGCGCGGGTTGCTTGCTCACTCCCATTTTCCAGTTGGTTTTTCGGTTTCACTTTTAGTTTTCTCCTCTTTGGTGGTTGTGTCTTTGTGGCACTGCGGTGGCTATGGCTAGGTGGGGTGGCTTTAGGAGATGTCGAGGTTTCCCTAATTTCAGATATATATGGTTTCCATTAGGTTTTTTAATTTTTGATATTTTAGGTTTATTTTATGTTTATGGATTATGGGAGTGCCTTGTGCGCGGGTTGCTTGCTCACTCCCATTTTCCAATTGGTTTTTCGGTTTCATTTTTAGTTTTCTCCTTTTTGGTGGCTGTGTCTTTGTGGTACTGCGGTGGCTATGGCTAGGTGGGGTGGCTTCAGGAGATGTCGAGGTTTCCCTAATTTCAGATATATGGTTTCCATTAGGTTTTTTAATTTTTGATATTTTAGGTTTATTTTATGGTTATGGACCTTGTTGGTTTTAGCCATTTGCATTTTATTTGTCTTTTTTGGTTGTTGGTGTTTTTGGGCCTTTAATACCTTGTATTTGTTTGCTCCTAGTAATGAATATGCTGCCGATAAAAAAAAGTATATTAGGAATAGTAGTCGTAGAGGATAGAAATCCTATTCCTAATTGGAAAGATAGTTAGAATCCAATTAGGATTGGTATTCCAAATTGAAGGCCATTATTCTGGCTTTGAAAAAAGGGCTATTGTGTTAGTTTGAAGGGGCTCTAATCAGCTGTCAAGAAAATAAGATCGTCTTATACCGCTCAAGGTGTTAGAGTGAAAGAATATAGATAGGGTGAAGTGTGTAAGAGAGAGAGGAAAAGTAATAAGAGTGCTTTGTTTATGTTTATTGCTCTTTCTAGTTGTTTATCAAGTCTTGATTCTAGAGGCTTGGCAAGATAATCCGTTGCACCAATTATTGATAGTGGAAGTCTTGTTGTTGCTACCCAGTGGACGTAGGCATATAGCCGAACCACGTTAATTATTGTTCTTGTTTATCTTCTTGCTTGTTTTCTTCAGTTTGCAAAGTTTGTTTGTCTATCCCATTCATAAACGAAATCACAACAATCGGTAGCAGAGCAATAAAGTTGTTGATTACTGCTTAGAATGGAGGGAACAAATAACAACATGATTAAATTGACTGGTGCTAACCGGGTAACGTGGAAATCAAGAATGAAGGACATACTTTATTTCAAAGATCTTCATGAGCCAATTGAAGGTGTTGTAAGCAAGCCGACAAGTATGTCAGAAGCTAATTGGACCAAAATGAATCGGAAAACTATGGGTACGATTAGATAATGGATTGATGATAGCGTTTATCACCATATGTCTAAAGAGACTGATTCTCAACCCCTTTGGAAGAATTTGGAATCCCTATTTGAGAAGAAGACCGATGTCAAGAAAGCAGTCCTTATCAAAGAGATTGTCAACATGAAGTATGCGAGAAGTTGTTAGTGTGACTAAGCATTTGAACATATTTCAAACATAACATTCAGTTATCCACTATGGTATTCACAATTGAAGATGAGATGCTAGCATTATTGTTACTAGGATCCTTGCTAAATAATTGGGATACCTTCGTCATAATTGTATGCAATTCCTATGCTAATAGTGTCTTAACAATAGACATTGTAAAGGATAATTTGTTTCATGAAGAAACAAGGAGAAAATCTTCAAGTATTGACTTTAGAAAACTCTTATTCACGGAGATCAAAGACAGGGACTCTAGTGAGTCAAGATTTAGTGGTAACTGCAACTTTTGACAGAAGAAAGGTCACGTGAAGAAACATTGTCGTAGATGAAAAAAAAGTACAAACGGAATGAGACAATATTTATGGTGTTGTGACTTGGGATCATGGAGAGCTTCTTTAACACCATACCAGTGATGGCTTATGGCAAAGAAGTCTGAAATTGCCTTTGCCAAAGAAGATAAGGAGTCTAGTCAAGGGAGCCTGATCAAGAGAAGTGCAATTAGGTGGAGTATAGTCATGAGAAGAGCGATTAGGTGGAGCCTAGTCATGAGAAGTGCGATTAGTGAGAGCTTAGTTATGAGAAGTGCGATTAGTGAGAGCTTAGTTCTGAGAAGTGCGATTAGGTGGAGCCTAATCAAGAGAAGTATGATTAGGAGGAGCATAATCATGAGAAGTGCAATTAGGGAGATTCTAATCATGAGAATTTAGGTAAAAGGAGTTGGTTGAGAAATCCTACATTAGTATACCTCCCTAATGGTTTGGAGGGAGAGATTGTTGTATTTTCCAGCCCATGATGAGGTTCCAAAGTCTAGGAATAGTAATCTTAGTGAATAGAAATCAGATTCCCAATATGAGTTTGTTTTCCAATTGGAAAGATAGTCAGAATCCAACTAGGATTAGTATTCCTAATTGAAGGTCATTATTGTGGCTATAAACTAGGTGCTATTGCGCTAGTTTGAAGGGGGTCTGATATGCTAGCAAGAAATGAAGATTGTGTTATACTGCTCAAGGTGTTAGAGTTAGAGAATATTGATAGGACAAAGTGTGTAAGAGAGAGAAGAAAAGAGATAAGAGTGTTTTATTTATGTTTCTTGTTCGTTCTAGTTGTTCATCAAGCCTTGATTTTAGAGGCTTGGTAAGATAGTTCGTTGTACCCATTATTGATATAGTGGAAGTTTTGTTGTTACTGCTCCGTGGACGTTGACACATAGCTGAACCACGTTAATTATTGTTGATTATCTTCTTGCTTATTTTTCTTCGTTTTCCAAAGTTTGTTTGTCTTTCCCATTCTTAACGAAATCACAACATATGTGAGTGTTAATGATCTAGAGATAATAGCTTACTCAGGTACAGACGTGAGATGGTTACATATTTATGTTAGGAATTGATTTTCACACTCCATTTTTTACTTGCTACACTCCGCTTCTAAAGCTTTTTTTTTTCTTTTTAAAAATCTTTTTAAGTAGTGGAGTGCAGAAAAAAAAAATTGGAGTGTAGAAATCATCTCCCTTTATGTTAACATGAGGTGTAGTTTCATGGAAATCAGCAAAACAGACTGTTATGGCTCCATCTTCGAATTACGATGCATGTGGATTGCAGTATATGAAGCCAGTAAATAGGCACTCTACCCTCGAAAATTCTTGCAAATGCTGAATGTAATTGATTATGTGCACATACCTTTGAGACTTTACTATGATAATTCTTGAACTATCCATTGATGAGTCATTGACAACATCAATATTTATTCAAAACTCCCCTAACTATTTTTTTGAAACTTTTCAATCCCTAACCACCATAATAATTACTCAAACAACATTTAAAGTTTTTAATCCCTATTTAGTAGTTTTTTTTTTCTTTCTATTTTATGAAAACATTAATCTCACTTATAATCTTTTTTTTTTCATTTGTTCTGTTTAAGGAGTAATGTAAGTACAATACAACTTAAAACAAGATAATTGAGAGCAAGAATTCTTCAAAAATACTTTTAAACTTCAAATTTGAAATATCTTTATTATCCTAAGTCATAAGCTCTTCCACCACCACCCCTACCTAAACACCCCCCACCCCCTCCCTAAAACTTTCTATACCCTACGGTTAAACCCCAAACAACACGGATTTCATTATCGGTTTTAAAAAAAAAAGTAATTGTAATATATAATTTTAATTATAAGAGTGTTTTAAGTTTAATTATAAAATAGAGGTTAGAATCCTAATCATGTATTATACAAGAAGATGACAATAAAATGCATGCCTAAAAAATAGTGGAAGGACCTAAGAATAAAGAATTGTCATATTTCAACTTTTAAGTAAAATACAATATTGTCAAGGATTAGTTAGTAGTTTATCCATAATTCTTCTAGTGTATTTTGCTCAAAAACAACAAAAGAACTTCTACTTCGTGGGGGGTGAAAGTGAAGTATTTACTAGTTTAAGAGACTGTAAAAGGTAATGTAATAGAAGTTATTCATCCAGATACCAAGTTGATCCACTTTTGATTGTGGAAGCATTTCAAGTTCATTTATCCAACATAGGACTCGTGGATTCTTTTGAATCACTCAATTGCTGGAGTAAGATAAGTGAAGTTCTGTTAAATTCTTAGAAGAAGTTTGCTTTAGTATTGTTGAGATTTAATTAAAGCAAATCAACAACTAGCTTTTGTGTCTAATGTTCTTTATGTTTCAAATTAATTTCGTTTCTTATGATACAATTATATGGGGGAAAAGAGATTACATTATACATATTGGATATCGACTTTGTTTTTTAGGAGAGGCAAACCCAAGACCTTTCATCCAAAAAAATTTCAATACCTAAGACATTTTTTTAAAAAAAGATTTGGGCAAACATCACTTCACTATTAAATCTACAATTCAGTGATAATGTGACATGATTGAAATTCAGTTCCATTAAGGGTGTTGACACCATATTGAACTAGACTCAGTGGGCCACACAAACCAAGCCCAAGCCTAACAAACAGGGCCAAATACTAAGAGGAACTAAGCCCACAAGACAAATGAGCCCAGTAAAAACCAACAGTTCACTGACACGTGGACACATATCTATCATCCATCTGGATGCCACGTTTCAGCACCACAGCAGAAGTGTATTTATCCCACATTAAAATTATTCATCAAGCCTCCCTCAACCACCAATACAAAAAGGAGGCACATTTCTAAAAAAGGTAACTAAGATTCACTATTCACCATTACTCTATTAAAATTACTATTTACTACATACCTCTTACGTACACAGACCACTATACTGACTTAGACGTCGAAGACCCTTTGGGCTGACACCCAAGGATGAAAATATCGATATCAACAGTCAAATTTACGGATATATCGATGGATATATCGATATCGATATCCTTTATGCTTAACTAAAATGGTGAAAATTTAGTCCAAAAATTGGAAATTTTTAATGAAACTTTTGGAAAGGCTTAAGAATCTAATAATAGTTATATAAGACTAATAAAAATTATAAAATGACTTTGATATAATAAATATATGATACAATATGATCTGATGATGACTAATAATGTAAAACCTTAAACATAAACAGAAATTAAAATATAATTTTATTGATAATTTCACATCAATGATACTTTACTCGTTGAATTTCACTAAAAACAAGTAAAGTGTTTACCGGATTCGAACACATATTCTTTTTTTGGTCAAATTAATAGAGCACATATTAATTGATAATAAATTAACAATATATTTAAGATGATTGACAATAAAATTATATTTGTAAGGTATTTGACAAGAAACATAAATTATTTTAATAATAATAATATGTATTTATTTATAATTAGAAGTCTTTCTTAATATGCCATTTAGTCAAAAAAGGAGTTGAGACTTGAGTGACCGTGAGAGTTGAGAGTTGATGTTACATTCCGTCTACGAATTTCAAAATAGGAATTATTAAATGACCGAATTACTCTTATATGTCAATCATCGAATTTCTGAGAAACTTACTAAGTTAGCAAAATGAGTTAATTCGAGAGTTAGACTCCGAATTTCTTATTTAATTTGAAATTTGGTAGAATATTCCCAAGACGGAATTCGATTTGAGGTAACCGAATTCTTTAGAATTTCTAGGAAGTAATTTATTTTAGGAGAAATTAGAAATTCATTTATCTATTTGTTTTATTTTAATTAATTTATTGTTTTATTCCTAAAATATCTTCTCCACCAATCAATAAGACAATAACCTCTCATTTTGTTTACTATCTCCCTCATTCTTTTCTCTCTCCCCGACAACCTCACCTCCCACCTTCTCTGCAATCTTTACGCCGCCAGCCACTCTCACACCCAGTCACGGTTGAGATCGACCTCGCCACCGCCCTCATATTACTCCCCTCACCCAGACGTGTGCCTCTCTGCCCTTTTCACCCTCGAGTTCCACCAGAGAACCAACCAGAGCCGAGAGGAAACCAGGAACCCTCACCGACTCCGACGCTCTTCTCAGTCAAATCAGGTCGCGAGACCTACTCCAACCCCTTCGTCTGGGCAAGACGAAGCCCTTCATCTCCTTCTCCACGATCATCGAAGACCATAGTTCGAGAATCGAAGATTTGAAGCCATAGGTGTTCGAAGCTTCCCAGTCGGATTCTGAGAAATCCAGGTAAGGTTTCATGAATCCAAGCCCAGATTCATGATCCTGGGCTGTTGTAGATGCTTCTAGGTGGTTGGATTGGAGTTTTTGGTGAAGTTTGGTGTCGGTGGACATCGACAGATTTCGGTAAATTTCGGCCGATATTGGGCTATAACATGGATATTGGGGGGAAAAAATTTCGTCCCCCTGTTTTGATGCCGACATCCCTATTCACCGATATTTCCATTGATATATCAGCAAAAGTGCGGATATTTTCATCAATGCCGACACCACACACTGGTGCTTATTCCCAATAGACGACTAATTACCCTTTTTTTTACAGATCTTTCGAAGAGTACGTACGTATTAATTAGAAAGAATACTACATTTAAGTTGGTATATTTTGTGCATCAACAATTTAGTGCCGTTTGTGAAAATTGAACTCAAGACCACATGAGAATCAACAAAGGGTATTTTTGGCATTAAATAACAATAAAAAAAAATTGTATTTATACTTAAATTTAAACTCTTTTTAACCCAGCAAACTTTATATGCCCAACAAAATTGAAAATTTTGATCATTTACTCCTAAGATCTACCCATCAATCATCAGAAAGTGCCCAAATATACCTAATTTTTTTTATATTACCATCTTTCATTTCACCCAACAAAAATTGGAGGAAAAAAAAAATTCAGACAAAAATAAATATTATGACCGAAGAAATCTAATTTCTCATAACATATGATATCTTCATGCTAAGAAGTTCATATTCTACAAGCAATTTTCAAGATTATAACGCTTTCAAGCCAAATTGATAACCAAACCAAGAAAGCCAATATTTAAATTGAGGGCAAGCTATTACTGTCTGCAAATTCATCTAATTGAAATTATTTTAGATCTTTTAGTCACATCTCATTTCACAAATTTGATCGAATTTTTTTTTATTGTTCTTTAATATCAAAAATGCACTTAGTAGAAATGGATCTCAATTATATAACATCATCATTTAACTAAATGATTTAATAGTGAAAGTGACCCCTATAGATTAAATTTATTAGACCTCAGAAACACATGGAGTAAAATGATAAAATTGAAATTTCGTAGTCCATTATGAGAATGACCCCAAACCTTAAGTGTAAAATGATGTTTGCCCAAAAGATTTTCTACCCTCCTCCATACCTAGCAAATCTTTCTTACCTATATTTTTTAAAATAATTAAGACAAATGAAAGCAAAAAAAAAAAAAACACTCAAAACCTAGCCCGGTACCTTATTTTTCTTAATCACCGAACACATTAGTTAAACCTACAAATCAAGCCTTTTTCTTCTTCGAACAAACTCAACCAATATGCTTACATTGTTTTTTTGCTAAAAGCTGAAGTGGGTTCCCACCCGGTACATAGGATGAGATTAATTTATAACAAAACTCGGAAAGATTAAAGGAGTTTTCATATCCACTCCGAACTTATATGCATATATAAGTTAGAAACTTACAACAGTTTGATCGCAAGGGATATTGCCACAGTAACCTCCAACCCGTTAAAACCAGCAATGTAGAATTTAGATGAGAAAGTTTTCAAACATGAAAATTTTCTTATATTTGTGATAATGGGTTTCTCTATTATTTATATATTTTTTTAAAATTTTCGTCTACTGTGAAATAACTACTTCATCTAATTTGTTGAGTAAAGAAATTAATAATTATACATGAATAAAAACTCTCTAGTTAATATATTAAAAATAATATGAATAATATATATATATATATATATATATATATATATTGACGTTGGGTGCTTTCTTTCTTTTAACTTTTCAAGTCAAGAGAAAAATGGTTGGGGTCAAAGGCTTCACAAAAACAAAATTGGATAGAAAAAAAATCCTGAAATAAAAAAAATATAACTCACACTAAATATATATTTAATAACTTCCAAGGGTGTTTAAGAAAATTGGTAACTAAATGCAACATTGAAAAAGGGAAAAAAAAAAGAATAGGTACAGATCGTTTGAATCCCACAAATGTAACAAAAATAAATATAAAACACATTCTACTTAACTCCTAGCCCACTTATTTTCATCACAGTACTTCATATTTTTTATCCATTATTTTAAAATAAAAATACATGAAATAATTTAAGATACAAAACAATTTTCTTTAGGCCCAACATAAAGGAAATAAAAACGCCTTGCTTAAAAAAAATGTCACAAACACAGCGCACATGCTTAAAAAAATGTCACAAGTGCATAGTGAAAATTAAAAAAAATGTCACAAGCGCACCGCGCATGTAAGAAGTATATATATATATTATAATGCTAAGAGGGTCAAAATGCATCACCAAATTTTTCTGACAAGAACAACCATCGATTAATAATCTTTACATTTAATACATAAGGATATTCTAATAAAATTAAATATTTAAATTAAAAAAAATAAAAAAAGATAAACATTTTAGTGGAGATGTGGATAGTTACTCCAACACTCATTCTTTTTTATTTATTTTATTTTAATTTCTCCTTATTTCTTAAAATTTATAAACAATAAATTCAAAATAAAAACAATTAAAAGACTTAAATTGCAAGAAACACTGAAAACAAGAATTTAAAGATAATGAGATTGATTGATGAATTAAAGCTAATTAAGGCTAACTATCCACCACTAACCAATTAAGTTCCTAACCCAATTTCTAAGATCTCATTATTATGAATTATCTGAATATGGTGCCCATGCAAAGTTCCGATTAAAGCTCACTCCACACAATTCATTCTCTCTTACCTAACATGTCCTAGTCGTTTCCTCAACTTAGAACGTCTATCAATCCTAGAGAAGGGTTAATAATCTAAGATAATGCATGAAGTACGAAGAGAATTTAATGACACCACACTACCCCTTGAAAAGGATTTGTAATCTAGGTTGTCATGAATTTAGATTACAAGTATAGTTAAAGCCCTATACGGTTGATGCTAAAAATCACAAGAAGATGACCAGTCTAACAAGCAATTATTTATTGATAGATCATGCAAACAAGCAGGTCAAACTCATAAACACAAACTAAGCTCATGATGCACAGTAATCTAAATTATATTCAAGATTCATAATAATGTAAACCAAGGGCCAAATTAAGGAACTACATGGCTAGGGCTTCAAGTTGCCCTAATTCTTAAAAAAACTACTTGCACATTGTATTGAAATAAACGAAGAAATAATTCATGATTACAAATTAAAGGTTAAAGAGAAGATGAGAAAACACTGAGATCAATGTTGAACCAAGGCCACGCCAAACACTCTCCAATCTCTCTGCGTTGAACTTCTCTCCAAAACCACGAATAAAAGCTCAAAACTCTGATTATAAAATTCTATGCGGAAAAAACAAAAGGTGGAACCCTAAACTTGCATTAAAGCCAAGCTTAAATAGCCTTTAGGGTTCCCATAAAATATAGGAACGAAAACTGACTTACAAAGACCAAAATAATCTTAATGAAAACCTAAAACACTTATCCTATCTCGGTAAGGACACGAGCTAGGCCGCGGGCTGGACTGTGGGATTGTGATGCAAGAAAAGATCTTGATAGGCGGCAAGTGATCTCCAAAAAACCCAAGGAATTCTGATGCGCCAAGAACCATTCTGGAACCTTCTGAGACGTTCTTGGACAGCAAATCACAGCTGGCACATTTCTTGGATCATCTTGACACAGCTGGCCCTCATTCTTGGCTCACGGCATTATTGGCCTTGTTAAGAACTTAGCAAGCCATTGACCAGTGCAGCTGGGACACGCCACTCATCTCACTCCCGTATGATGTATCTACTACAGTTCTGGGCTTTGTCCTGCTCAAAAGCTCGTAGAAAGCTCAGCGGTCTAATTTGTCTCAATTTAGGGCCCAACTGAGATCTTTTAGGGCGCAACACATCATTGGAAATTCTGGGTGAGACATGTGATTTCATTAGCTTAGATGGGTGTCTGGAAGTGCACTTCTGGGTGGTGTCTCACTTGGTTCCATCGGGTTCCAAGTCATGTCTCATTTTGGTCTTCACGGACATGTACAAGGTCTTGTCTTCTAGCGGACCAGGCTCTGCAGCTGGCTTGATCTCTGGCACTTCTGAGGAACATGCCAGGGACCTGGACCTTGAGGTGTGTAAGGAGACACGAGTTGAACTTGGTTGAGAGCTCTGAAGGCGTGCCATGGCTCGTCTGGGCTAGTCTTGGATTAGGGTGCAGATGAAGTGTCCTTGAGACATGTCAGGGACACGCCTTGGCATGCACCTTGGCTCATCAAGGGCTTGATCTGCTGGTACTCAGACATGGATTTATGACCCTCATGGCTTAATTCGAGGTTCTTGGTTCTGCGCCCTAAATAGGGCGCAAAGATGCTCTAGGGCCCTCCTTAGGACCCGATAATGAATTGAGGACATCTCCTTCATTTGAACTCCGATTCGAGTAATTCTTTTTCTTGTATTCTATGAATTAAGATATCTTTCTAAAGCCTACACATGTCTCACAAAAGCATCATTTTATACTATGGTTAACACGAAATTAAGCAAAAGACATGAAAAAGGGCCTATAGTGACATCTAACAGATGTATAAATAATGACTGAACAAATACCCCCAAACCTATATTTTGCTAGTACCTCAGCAAAATAGAGAAGGATAAGACTGAACAAATTCAAAAACTCAACCTAGACAAGAGGCTTGCATCATACATTATGTCAGGTCTTGTTGCTGTCAAATAGAGTAGGCTTCCCACTATCTTTCTATAAAGTTGCTCATCAGCAGCTTCACTTCTAGCTTCTTTCATTAGCTTATCTCCAGGAACCAAAGGTGTGCTCATAGGTTTACAATCCTTGAGACCAAACTTCTCAAGAAGTGTAGTTGCATACGTTCTTTGATGTATAAAGATACTTTTGTCAGATTGTATCACTCCCATTCCTAGGAAGTGATTAAGTAGACCCAAATATGTCATCTCATACTTACTCATCATCACATGCTTGAATTATGCCATCCACATAGATAGACACAATTAGAACTTCACCAACTTCATCAAACTTTATGTATAGTGTAGCCTCACTGGCACTCCTTTTAAACTCACAGCTCAATAGATAGGAGTCAATCTCTCCATACCAGGCTCTTGGGGCTTGCTTGAGTCCATACAGAGCCTTCTTAAGTTTGTAGACTTTTCCGTCTTCTTCTTGAACCTCAAAACCCTCTGGCTGATCAATATACACTTCTTCTTCTAGTACTCCATTCAGAAATGCAGATTTCACATCCAACTGGTATAGTTTCCAGTTCTTCTGAGCTCCTAGAGCAATGAGAGATCTAATGGTATCTAACCTTGCTACTAGAGCAAAGGTTTCATTGAAGTCCACACCAGGCTTTTGTGCATACCCCTTAGCTACTAGTCTAGCCTTGTGCTTCTGTATAGAACCATCTAGGTTTAACTTGGTCTTGTAAACCCATTTAACCCCAATGAAAGGTTTATTCATAGGTCTGTTCATTAGCTCTCATGTCTCATTCTTCTGAATCATGTCAATTTCAGCCTCCAATGCTTTCTTTCAAGCTAGATCTTTAGCTGTTTCTTGATAGGATTCTAGTTCAGTGATGCACATGTGACATCGTGCATACACATCATGAATACTTCTGAACTTGACAGGTATTCCAGTAATGGATTCCTCTGCAATTTGCACTTCACTTATCTGGATTTCATTATGAGGTTCAGATTCTTGCACATCTCCAGCTGCATGTTCTTAAGGGACCTCAATTGTATTCTTAGCATGTTCAAAACCATATTTCAGTATAAGAGTGCCACTAGCCTCAGCCTTCGTAGCATTCCAGTCCCATTCTGCATTCTCATAAAAAACCACACTCCTAGATATCACAATCTTGTTGGTTTGAAGCTTATACAACCTGTAGCCTTTTTCACAATGTCCATATCCCATGAATACACACTTTGCTCCGTTTTCATCTAGTTTCTGCCTCAACTGATCAGGAATATGAGAATAGCAAATAGAGCCAAAAATTCTTAGGTGTTTGACCCCTAGCCTTCTTCCACTAAACTGCTCAAATGGTGTTTTACCATTCAAAGCCTTTGTTGGACATCTGTTCTGCATATACACCGCAGTATTCACAGATTCACCCCAGAATTTGTAGGGTACTCCCTTTCCATGCATCATGGCTTTAGCCATTTCAACAATGGTTCTATTTTTCCTTTCAGCAACACCATTTTGCTGAGGAGAATAAGCCACTGTCAACTGTCTTGTTATCCCTGCCTTATCACAAAACACTTCAAACTCATTTGAGAGGTATTCCCCACCTCTATTACTTCTGAGTCTCTTGATTTTATAACCACTTTGTAACTCAATCATGCTTTTTAACTTCTTAAACACATTTAGAACACCAGAGTTATGTTTAAGAAAATATAACCAGCACATTCTAGTGAAGTCATCAATAAAAGTCAGGAAGTACTTGTTACCTCCAATGGTTTCTACTTGCATTGGACCACACACATCTGAGTGTATGAGTTCAAGAGGCAAAGTTGCCGTCCAAGCAGGTCCCTTGTCAAACTGCTCCATATGCTGCTTTCCAGCTACACAGCTTGCACAAACATCTGCACTCCCTTGTAGTTTAGGTATACCAACAACCATCTCCTTCTGCTGTAAACACTTCAAGCTAGTGTAATTCAGATGACCATATCTCTTGTGCCATAAGTCTGAATCTTCAGCAATAGTTGCCCTCATAACAATAGGATTTACACACCCATATGTCATAGGAAAACATCTGTTATGTGTCATAGGGATTTTAGCTACTCTGTGACATAGCTCCTTGTCTTCATAGATGTCCACAGCCTGTTCTCCAAATACTAGAAAGTAGCCATGTTGAGTCATTTGTCCAACACTCAGCAGATTTTCCTCCAATCCAGGTAAGAGCATTACATCTCTTATGTATCTTTTACCCTGCTTAGTTTGAATGACAAGGGTCCCTTTTCCTTCTGCTTGAACTAACACACCATTTCCCATCTTCACCTTTGCTTTAATACTTCTGTCAATGCCCACAAGTAGTGACTCTTGTGCAATCATGTGATTACTACATGCACTGTCCACATACCATACATTTGCATCCTTCACAGCAGCAGTGTTACACGCATAGAATAAGTTCCCAGAAGTTTCAGTCACTTCTCTAGCCATATTCACAGTCTTCCCATTGCAATCTTTAGCATAATGACCAAACTTATTGCAATTGTAGCATTTAGGCTTTCCCTTGAACCAACACTCACCATAGTGTAATTTGTCACACACTTTGCATTTTGTTCCACTGCTCTCTGCCTTATTAGAACCTGCATTATGGTGGTAACTGGATTTACCAGTGGCATTGGACTTTTGATTCCAATTTTTGTTGTTCTTGTAGAACTTCTTAAACTTGCCTTGAGAGTTGCCCTGTTGCCCTGTTGCCCCTTAGAATTCATAGACAAACTAGAAAAAGCTTTATCAACATTCCCTTCACTATGCATTTCTATCCTTTGATCAAAGGCCCTAATTGAAGCAATGACACTTTCAACATTCACGGATTTCATATCTCTGGCTTCTTCTATGATAGAAACAATAGGATCATAGGGTTTAGTCAAACTAATTAGGATATTTTGAGCTAATCTCTTTTCTGAAATGTCTTCTCCATAGGTTCTCATTTGGTTTCCAACTCCATACAATCTAGACATGTACACAGACAAAGATTCATCTTCTTTCATTCTTGTATATTCAAAATCACGTCTAAGAGATTGTAGTTCGACTCCTCTAACCTTTGAGTCACCTCTGTATTCTCTTTTCAGCACATTCTAGGCAGCTTTTGCACTTTCTTCATTCTGGATCCTGGGAAAAATGTCATCAGCAACAGCATTCTGAAGCATGCTCAGTGTCTTAGCATCTCTCACTAGATCAGTATGAGAAGGCTGGTTTAGAACAGCTCCAGCTTCTCCTTCTACGGCTATTGCTTCAGGTAATCCCATATCTACATACTTCCATAGATCATAGCCCTTCAGTACAGTCATCATTTTGATACTCCACACATCATAGTTAGAACCTGTGAAGATCGGAGTCCTTAGCTCACCTCCACCGTGTGTTTCTGTCATTGCAGATCACACAACTTCTTGATGCTTATATTCTTGCACTGCACATATCTACGCCCATATGATGATGATCAGAGACAAAGCTCTGATACCATGTTGAGAATGAGGTTCTGCTGAATAGCTCAGATGAAGGGATCGTGAGGACTTGGTGCATAGTTGCAATTGCAGCAATCAGGTATTGTCTCTAATTGAAACTCCTAGCTGAATCCGATTGAATCAAGACTAGCCTATGAAGTTCTTTATATGAATTCTGTTCTTCTTTTCTATTTATGGATTGAATTTCTAGATTGAAATGAGTGATGATCACTATAATGATCAATGCACTCCAAGTGTTTGTGAAAATGCCTTAGACGTTTTCTGAATGCTTCTTCTCTGCTATGACAGAGATTCTCAATTGTATTTATTAAAATGAGTAAATTGAATGCATACATACACACACTCTCACTCATTCAGTTAGTCTTGGATGCTATGACATCACTAGAGCCTATTACATTTTGACACCTAGTCTAGTCTGTTCTAACAGACTTCCTTGCAGCCCACACAAGTCTCACACACTTTAGGCACTGTATCTAGTCTATTACAGATTCTCTCTAGTCTATTACAGATTCTCTCTAGTCTATTACAGCTTCACCCGCACCCTTTAGTCTTCAATTAACCCTTAGTTGCCTTGTAGAACGCTAGCTGGTAGCTTAGTCAGCAACAATATACTCATGACTCGTGATGGGCCATTGAACCGGTGCCCATCACGGTTTTTCCCATTCGACGAGACGATCTTCTTGTACTTGCTGGTTTTCCTTTTGAAGACAACAAGGATCGCGGAAAGCAGGGTTACAAGGATGGAGAGCGTCCCAGTTTGACTGGTGAGCATACCTTGAAACCTTAGCTCTGCCCCAATCCATTTTTTGGTTGAGCTGAGTTTACATCTGCAGTCACTGTCGCCTACGCACCTTGCCTCTCCAAAGTCTGAGCCACGAGAGAATTTCGTTCCTCCACCGTAACCATAGGTCCTTCATCGCTGGTAACCCCCTGGACCAGCGCTCCCACTATAGGATTCATCCTTATGGATGGACTAGGGTTTTCCTCGCCCTCATGGTAACCTTCCCCCTATCAATTCACAGGACCCCAGCAGAGATTCCTACGTTTGGTCCCTTGGCCACATGCAAGTTCAGCCATGATTTCATCCTTCTCTACGCCGTCCCCTTGGGTCCCGAACGCTTCTTCATGGGACTGTGTCAAACCACCACAGCTCTTGTTAGTTTCTCTATTCATCCAAACATCCCTCGCCAGCGGACCCAAACCAAAGACTTTGCCCCTTAGCTTATTCACCTCCCCTACACTATAAATGTCCTTAACCGCCGTCTTCCATCTACCATAAACTTCCTTTGGATTAGTCTCCCCCCTACAGTAAGAACACTCACCATTGGCGTGGTCCTACCATCCACAAAATAGACAGGACATTGGCAAGCGTTCATATTCCACCTAGAAAACTGCCCATACAGTCCCCGTTCTGTCCCTTATCGTCCCCCACGAAACCTCGCAGATGGTTCCCAATCTTTCTTTCCATGGCCTCCGATAAAAATAAAGGTGGAATACATTGAACCCTAACCCAGAAGTCCTGAGTCTACAGCAGTACTAGGCTGGGATCAGTCATCCCGATTGTGGAAGCTAGAGCCAGGAGAGCCCTATTGAACGTCCACGGTGAACCCCGCATCACCCTTCGCCTATCAAACTCTGATTTGAAAGAAAAAAGAATTATGCTAGACCCCTCCAGATGAGTGATCGACAACTCATCTCTCAAATGCCATATGTTTCTCATCGTTGCAGAGAACGCCTCACGGTTGTTAGGCTTGGATGTGAGCAGCGAGCCCACCAAGAAAAACCTTGCTGCCGTAAGCAACTCCTCCTCTTCAACGCCTGCAATCTCACAATTTTCCGCTTCTGAGATTGCAAGAGAAGCCACCAAGGTGGAATTCATCACATCCACACTAGCCATCTTCGACCACACCCACAGACAGAGATGCCGCCAACAATCGCAGAGACCCCAAGCAAGGGATAGTCACCACATATACCCATGGATGAAAATATCGGCAATATCCACGATAATTTCGTTGATATATCCGTATTTAAGGGTCTCGACATAAAAATAGGGGGACCCATATTTAAGGGTCTTTGCATAAAAATAAGGGGGAAGAAAACTATCCCCTCAATTTCCATGATATATGTATTAGTCTTATATAAATATTATTGGGTGCTTAAGTTTTTCCCAAAATTTCATTCAAAATTTTCAAGTTTTGGACTAAATTTCCAACATTTTTTCGTTGAGCATAAGCGATATTGATATCGATATTTCCATAAATTTAACTGTCAATATTTCTGTGAAAAACAATATTTTCATCCTTGCATATACCATAGCCGTGCATTGCACACAAAGATTGGCTACTTTGAAAAAATTCAAAACCTAAAACCCTGTTAATAAAAATTTTAAAAATAGATAATTAAATAAATTTGGACAAAATGGTAAAATTGGATATTTTTAATTGAAAATAAAAGAAACTATTTTTTTGAGTAGATGAGTAGTTTTTTTTATAGGATAGTTATTTCACCCTTCCTATATACTAGACTTCTTACACGCGCGTTGCACTTGTGATATTATTTTTTAAGTTCGGAATTTATAAATTCCTTTATATCAAGTCTAGAAAATTATTCTATTTTTAAGTTTTTGTATTTTTAATAAATAATAAATAAAGAAAATAAAACATGAATTAGTGGGAAGTGAGGGTTAACCACCAAAACGTGAGATTACTATTGTACCCTCATTATTTATATTGTTAAGTGAATAGCATATATGGAAAGAAAAAAGCTTCACCAAATCTTCCTCTTCCTTTTAATGCTAGAGATCCCAAAAAAAACATCAAAATGAGTCCCAAATGATGTGGCATCATACCAAAACTAATCTTCATTAATCAAAACTCTTCATGTAAACCCTATTCGATCAAATTGCTCCTCCAATCAAACAGTATTCTCATCGACGCCAGAGCTTACTGCCGCACGACCATTTTTGCTCAACCGCCATTGTTGTAATTCTCATCTACAGGGCATGTTGCCGCACGACCATTTTTGCTCCACCGCCATTGTTGTAATTCTCATCTACAGGGCATGTTGCTCCCCGACCGTTGATGTCCACCGCCTCTGCTACGACCTCTATATTGAATTTTGAGCCCTCAATGTTGTTTGATTGTCATATTCTTCAAATGGCCGACTTCTTCATCTAAACATTATAATGGGGTTATGTTAGCTAAGATTACTTTGTTTAGATTATAAATTCTTGCTTGTTTATAAAATTTGGTTATTAAAAAATTATAAACCGTGAAAATAATTGTTGGTGATTTGGAGAAAAAGTGGTTCAGGCCTTCTTGGGGTGATTAAATTTCTGCACCCAAGAAATGATCCGATGGAAAAAATCAACTTCTTATCTTCTTCGATGGGTATAATAAAATAAAATCAATTAATCTTCTTGTTAGCATTCAGACGAAGATTTAGCTTCAAATTTTATTTCAGAGTTCAGTGCAGTGGTAGAAATAAGGAGTAAGAACGGCAATGAAGCAGTAAGCATTGTTAATGGTGGTGTGGCGGCGTGAAATAAGATGCAGCAATGGTAGGGAAGCAGTAAGCTTCGGCGGCGTTGATGAGAATTTTGTGTGATTGGAGGAGCAATTTGATCTATTAGGTATTAATTAGGGTTTACATGAAGAGTTGTGATTAATGAACTTTTTATTTTTTAAATTTGTTTATTTATTTATTTATTTTTAATTACCTTCCTAAAAGAAATTAAAAAACTATAATCCTAAGTGGAAATTTATTTGTATAAAAAAAAAAGAAGTGGAAATTTATTAATTAAAAGACAATGATGCCACATCATTTGGGACTCATTTTTGGCTTATTTTTTTGGAATCTCTAACATTACTCTTTATAATAATAGATATTTTCATTTACTTTATATTGTTAAAAAATATATTAAAGTAAATAAAAATGATAAAAAAATAAATAAACACGTGTGCGAGTGGTGCATGCTAGTATAGTTTTAGGCCTAAGCCCACTTCTAGAATAGACTAGAAACCACTATTCGTTTTCAACCCATTTGCTTTCGCAATAAACCTAAATTTTAATAAACAAATAAAAGAAGATCGCTGAATGAAAAATAAATTATAACATTCTTACGAGTAGAGTGTAATTTATAGCAACTAATTAAAAATTAAAAATAATGTATAGCTCACCGTGTTCTGACGTGCTCGCCGCTCACATCACAAATCGCATTTGATTAGTTTATAATCTTTGTTTTCCATCTCTCAGTGTCTCACCCTATAAGGCCCCGTTTGGATGCTTGGAATGTAAGAGGGAGGAAAGGAATTACATCTATTTCCTTTCTTATTCCAACAAGGAAAAGATTTAAGAATTTCATTCTAGCGTTTGGAACGAGTTAGAATAATCGTAAGCTTTCAAGCATTACATTCCTTTATTGCGTTTGGCAAATCATGTAATGAAACAAAAATAATAATTATTTTTACTATAACACTTTTTTGTAAAACATCATCTGACTATAAACTAATAAATAAAATCAATCCTTCAATATGAACTTAAATATCATGTTCTCCAATATCAAAACATATATTATTCAAATTTATTAAAATTCTTGAATCCAACAAAGAAAAATAATCAAAATATGTCCAAACAAATAGAAAGCCTTAATTTATTCAAAAAACAACAATCAAAATTGTCTTCATTAAACTAAAAAACAAAAATACTTAACCAACTAGGCTCCTGCTCGACACCAACAAACAGCAAAATGAAGTGAACTTTTAAACTTGATTTAGAAGGTCCTGCACCCAATCGGTTTTTACTTCATTTGGAAGACTTAAAAGCAAGTTTACTTTTATCGGGTCTTTCATGATAATCTCGCTTGCCTTCAATTTTGCAGAAGAACTTATTGACCCAATTTTTGCTACCTCATCATAAACCTTGCGCATTGGATCACCTTCTGCAATACACACTACAAGCTTAAGCTTATCCATGGCTTCAGCAGTCTTGGTCATTGCACTAACCATCTGTGTCATTCCTAATTCATAAGCATCTGTTTTCCGCTTTCTCTTCCTACCTGATCGATTCGAGGCTTCAGCTATAGATGGTGGGGATATAGGTAGCTCATTTATTCCTTCATCAATATCATCCAAGCCATCATTGTTTGGGAGCTCATTTTGATCCAGATCATCCACAAATCAGTAGCACCTGCAGCTTGTTTTCCAGTAGCACGATCCTTCCCAAAAACAGGTCCAAGAATTTCAAAATGTGGAAAAGATTTAAGCCACAATCCTTGAGCAGTTGGGTGACTCTGCATACATGGGAAGAAATATAAAGGTTAGATCGATACAATTACAAAAATATACATCCAAATACAAAAATAAAGAAAATTATTACCTTGACCCAACCATCATACAAATCCTTTTCACAAATAATCATTTTCTTATGGTCATCCCATGCGAAGCCACTGTTGGAGATAAGCATATCTGATAGAGCATTATATTGTTTTTTCAAAGTCTTAACTCGGGACTCAATATGTGGACTTGCCTTGATTCCACTACCAGGTAGTTTCTCCAACAATATTTTTTCTAATTGAGCAAATGTTCCTGGTTTGAAACCATTATCACATTTCATTTTTCCAGAAACACATAACTCTGCCATAGCTTCCACCAATTTTTCATCCTGTGCTGCAGTCCACACATGTTTGTTTTTTCCTCTTCTTCTCCGTTGATCAATTGATTGGGAATCCATCCTTCACATAAAAGAAATCATGTTTTTCATGAATATATATTAATCTTCTTACATTACCAGACATCACACGAATAAAAAAAATCACATAACAGACCAATTCCATCTTTGTTTGTTGTTACTGCGTGGATACACAACAACGGAGAATCCTGCGGAGAAAAAAATTTCCACACGGTTTTGTGTGTGTGTTTAAGGCAGAAGCCGTATGCAATCTTGACACACAACAACAGAGAATCCTCATATAGCACAAACCACCAAGTATCAACCCAAAACCAAGAGTTCTCATATCTAAAATATCAATGAACTCATGAATATATATTTAAAATCATAAATAAAATATTAAAACTTATTGTACTAATTCTATAAACACAAGCAAAGGCAGGTCCATCCCAACAAATCAAAGTAAGAAAACAACAACTAACAATCAGAACAAGAGCTCCACACACTTTTGCATAACCACCATGCCTATTAGCTATCCACTCATTGAACATTTCCATTGCTAAATTTTCCCTCCAAGCACTCCATTGATTAGATAGTTCAACAATGGTGATTGGATCACCCGGCACTTGATGCACATGCTCCTCCAATGTATGCTCTAGTGGGTCTGAAGGCATCTCCTTCCTTATAAGATTATGGAGAAGACAACAAGCAACAACGATTTTACAATGTGTTTTTAGTGGGTAAAAAGCAAGGACTTCTTAGGATAGCCCAACGTAACTTGACTAAGCCAAAACACCTCTCTATAACATCTCTAGCTGCAGAGTGCTTCATGTTAAAAAATTCATGAGGAGTTGCTGGCATGTGTCCTTCTCTCCACTCGTTTAAATGATAGCGTTGCCCTCTATACGGGGCAAGAAATCCATTGCCATTTGTGTACCCAGCATCCACAAGATAGTAATAACCTAAATAAATGATTTTCAAATTCGTTTAAACATCTCAATTAATTATAAATAGGGTAAAATTATCATTTTTGTAGGTGTAGCTTACCCTGTGGAACTCGTAAAGTATTTCTCCTAGTAACAGCATCTCGAAGTATTCTAGAATCAGCCGCGGAGCCCTCCCAACCCGGAAAAACATAAATAAACTGCATGTCTTGGGACCACACTCCTAATACATTTGTTGCAATTGCATTTTTCCTAGTTCGATAACTAGGCTTGTCTGTCTCGGGAACATTCACCCTAATCTATGTACCATCTAATGCTCCTAAACAATTCTATAAAAAAAATTAATAAAGTAAATTAATATTAGAATAAGTGCAAATTCAAGTATTTAAAAAATTAAAAGCAAATCATTTACAAAATATTATGTACCTTAAACCATTTCCATCTCTCATCTGTACAGTTCTCAAGGACTGGTTATGGTGATTTAAGTAAATTTCCATGTAACCGAAGAACCGCATTTTGCACCGCATTGAAATGCCTAGTAATAGTCTCGCCGGATCTCACAAAACGATTTTTTATGACTCAGTTCTTTTGATGATGGGCAAGAACATGTAAAAACATTGCAACCATCTCATGCACACTGAGATACTTCGAATCTTTTAATCTTCCCGTTGTACTAAGCATTGAACATAATTTTTTGAAAGTATACCTATCCATTCTAAGGTTCTGAACACATGTAAAGTCATTCTTATAAATAAGTTGACGAAGATAAATATTTCGAATGTTTTCTCTATTGTCCTTAGGTTTCTCTCTCAATAAATTTCTTTTATAATGCCTTTCAATGACAAAATACATCATACACATCATATTAAATAAATTCATCATTATCGACAATAAAATTCTAAGTTTTTTCTTCTGTCCATAATTCTACGAGTCATGTATGCAAAACACCAATATCAATATCACATACATTTTCATGTCCATTATTTTAACATATAAAAATGTCAAAATAATAATATAATGAACTCAATAAAACAATTAATATAGTATATTAAAATAAAACAACAAACACAGTAGCAATACTGAAAGCAAACAATTTCACTTGCTACGTTGCTGGGTTTGTTAGTTTTGGTTGTCTATGGTATCTGTTGCTTTTTCTCGGTGCTCTGATTGGCCCTGTTTTTTCCTTTGGCGCAGAGTTGGTCCTCTGTTTTCTTGTGGCCTCTTTTTGCCTCCTTTTAATATAATTTGTTTTTCAAAAAACAAGAAAGCAAGCAATAACCCCGAACAATGTCACTTTTCTATTTGCCCTACCTTTTAGAGATCAAAAGCTACAATTCAACGTACTCATCCATCACATCCAACCAAAACTCATCCATCACATCCAACACAAAACTCATCCATCACATCCAACACAAAACTCATCCATCACTAATTACTTCAATAAACCAACAAAGCAGAACGAAGCAACAAAAACAAAATCAACATTAATTCAACACAGCAAATCAGCAAAACTGTCAGAAACTTAATTGACTATCTTCTCTTCGTAAAATCTGGGCGGAGGTTCTCACTGAAAGTATCTCTGTATTTTTTTTTTATCTAAAGTATCTCTATACTTTTTATGTGTAGTTTACTAGTGATAATTATAGTTATATTAAGTAATATTTACATTCCTTAATTATTAGAGAAATAGAATACCACCCTATTGTAGGTAATTAGATGGAATTGATTCAAATCAAATTCCTGATCTGTTTTCGTTTCCAGTGTCTTAAATAGTGTCAAATAACAAGAACATATGGAATCTGGAAATAAATTCTTATTCCTACTCTATATTCCTACCTAACAAACGGAGCCTAAATGAACTTGCATTCTAGCTACCAGATGAGGCACAAAGTTGTGTTTGGAAAAAGAGATTTTTATTTTTGAGTTACATTCCGTTGTCTAGAGGGAGGTGTAGAATACGTCTTATATATATATTCCATTTTCTAATATTTGTTAGCATGAGCCATGTATATCCTTATTAATATAGCAATTCTAAATTAATTGTAATTATTTTCCTATTTGGTCTAGTTGACCTTTGTATATTGTAACATTATAAATACCTCATAGAGAGAAGAATAAGAATTATTCAGCCCTACTTAAACCCGAGCCATCACTTTGACATTCTCTTTGACATGGTATCAGAGCAGTAACGCTCTTGAGACCCAAATCCGCTGCATGTGCCCTCGGAGATTACCCCCGTCGGATACCTGTGTTTTTACCCTCGGAGATTACCCCGCCGGTTACTTGTTTTTTGCCCTCGGAGATTACCCGTCGGCTGCCTGTGTTTTTACACTTATGTCTATTATTTTGTGCGACTAGTCATATCCCGTGCGACTAGTCACGATTGCTATGATGAGTTCTATATCTAACTTCGAAGCTGCTCCAACCCTTGTCCAATCCGTGAGTTTTACACTAGAACCCATGGAAATTCCTATTGACGAGAAGCTTAATGGAGCGAATTATTCACTTTGGTCACAAGTTGTCGAGACCTTTATTGCGGGTCGAGGCAAATTGGGTTATTTAACCGGAGAAATTGAAAAACCCTCTTCGGATGATGTTTCGTTTGTCACATGGAGCATGGAGAATGCTCTTGTTAAAAGTTGGCTCATCGGTGCCATGGAACCTAATGTAATGATATATTTTGTTCGTTTACTCACGGCCAAAAATATATGGGATGCTGTATCTCGAACCTATTGTGAAGGAGCTGATAGGTCTGTTACTTATGCGTCTAGTCACAAAACCGATGAGACTAGTCATCCTTCAGGCAATATTGGTTTCGGTTTTGCCCTTGTTACCCCTTCTTCTGCTAAAGACACTCACTAGATTATTGATTCAGGTGCCATTGATCACATGACCTTTGATCAACCGCTCCTACAGACTACCACTACACCGCATCGGTCACATGTCTCTAATGCTAATGGAGTGTCCTCTCCTATGACTAGTGCGGGCACAGTGGTGTTAACACCCTCTTTGTCTTTGGAATATACTCTACTTGTTCCCTCACTCTCTAATAATCTCTTTTCTGTGCCTCAAGTAATTGAAAAATTGAATTGTCTAGTATTAATGTATCTCGTTTTTGCCTTCTTCAGGACCTCAACAGCAAGGAGATTATTGGGGGTGGTACTAAAAGAGGGGGGTTGTATTATGTGGATGATATGTGCTCTGGTAGTGTCTTGACTAGTCATGGTTCTTCTTGTGCTCTAAAGCATCAGATTTGGATGTGGCATCATAGGTTTGGTCATGCTTCATTTGGTTATATTAAATATTTATTCCCTTCTTTGTTTCAGAAGTGTGACCCGTCGGATTTTCATTGTGATGTTTGTGTTTTGGTAAAGAGTCATCGTACTACTAATCCTTTGGGTTCTAATAAGAGCAGTGATCTTTAATTCATGCTGATGTGTGTGGTCCATCTCCTATCTCTACCTTATATGGCTATCATTAGTTTGTGATTTTTGTTGATGATTGTAGTCATATGACTTGGCTTTATTTGCTGAAAAATAAGAGTGGGGTGTCTAATTGCTTCCGTGTATTTCATACCATGATACAGACTCAATTTTCGGCTAAATTGAAAATTCTTAGGTATGATAATAGTGGTGAATTTATTAATCAAATATTACAGTCTTATTTTTAAGATCACGGCATCATTCATGAGACAACATGTCCTTATACACCTCAACAGAACGGTGTTGCCGAACGGAAAAATCGGCATATTCTTGAAATTACTCGTGCTTATTTGATTGGTGCCCACATGCAACCTGCTTCTTGGGGCGATGCTATTTTGTACGATGTTTATCTTCTGAACTGTGTGCCTAGTAGCGTTCTTAACACTAAAACACCTTTAGATGAAGTTTCTACTCATGTTGGTATCCCCTCCCACTTAAAATTAGCACTGCGAGTTTTTGGATGTGTTATTTTTACTCACCTTCCTAAACATCAATGTACGAATCTCGATCTGTGTGCCTTAAAGTGTGTGTTTGTTGGGTACGTACCTCACCAAAAAGGCTACATGTGTTGTCATCCTCCTACTCGTCGCTTCTATGTGACTATGGATGTCACTTTTTTCTGAAACTGAACCCTTTTTTTCTCCGCCAGTAGTCACTTCTCCTCTTCCTGGGGAGAAGATTGTTGAAGAGCCAAATTGGATAGATATGTTTCTTGATCCTAGTGTAGTTTATGCTGCAGACTTGACTAGTCACGACGGTTCTGATACTGGTATGACTAGTCCTGAAGGTTTTGATGGTTATGATATTTATATTGGTATGACTAGTCCCGAAGGTTATGATGGTCTGGATATTAATATTGGTATGAATAGTCATGATCAGTCTGATGTGGATTTGACTAGTCATGCGACTCTGAATGATTCAATGTCTACAAGCCCCCCTTCTACACTAACTATACCAACCAATGATCCCCCTGCTGCTAATGATTCTGAGGTATGTAATAATTCTGAGGTTAATACTAACAATGTAATTAATGATCACATGCCAGTTGTATCTAGTGATGGTGACATGTATTACCTACCTCCTCGGAGTACTCGGGGCAAGCCACCAGAGAGATATTCACCTGACAATTCAAAGACGGTGAAG
This sequence comes from Oemleria cerasiformis, assembly GCA_037349345.1. NCBI lineage: Eukaryota > Viridiplantae > Streptophyta > Magnoliopsida > Rosales > Rosaceae > Oemleria > Oemleria cerasiformis. The sequence continues at coordinate 5,825,889 of JAZGTL010000016.1, forward strand.
AATCCTATTGCAAATTATGTCTCTACAGGGCACTTGCCATGTGCTATTCAAACCTTTGTGAATCAAATGTCAATTGTGACAATTCCTACAAGAGTACAAGAAGCACTCAATGATAAAAATTGGGCAGAAGCTATGAATGAGGATATGAGAGCAATGGAAAGGAAACAAACATGGGACATTAAGGCCTTACCAGAAGGGAAGAAACATGTTGACTGTAAATGGGTGTTTACTGTGAAACATAAGCCAGATGGTACGATTGACCAATACAAAGCAAGGTTAGTTTCCCGTAGTTTTACTCAAACTTATGGAATTGATTACCAGGAGACTTTTGCACCTGTTGCAAAGTTAAATATTATTCGGGTTTTATTGTCTATTGCTGCAAATTTTGACTGGCCATTACAACAGTATGATGTTAAAAATATTTTTAGAATGGAGATCTATCTGAAGAGATTTATATGAGTATGCCACCTGGGTATAGTGCTTCTGGTGATTCAAGCTTGGTATGTAAGTTGAAGAAGGCGTTGTATGGTTTGAAACAATCACCAAGAGTATGGTTTGAAACAATCACCAAGAGCATGGTTTGGAAGGTTTCGGTTAGCCATGAATAAATATGGCTACGAGTAGAGCAATGCAGACCATACGTTGTTCCTGAAGAAACAAAATGGTAAGATAACTGCTCTTATCATTTATGTTGATGACATGATTGTTACTGGTGATGATATAGATGAGATGAGTAAGTTGAAGTCTAACTTGGCATCTGAGTTTGATATGAAATTAAGATCTTGGTGGCTTAAAGTATTTTTTGGGCATTGAAGTTATCCGGTCTAAGAAAGAAATATGTTTGTCACAACGAAAATACGTTCATGACTTATTGAAGGAAACAGGTGTGCTTGGTTGTCAGCCTATTGATACACCTATTGAGCAAAATCATGGCCTAGAAAAACTTCCAAATCAAGTTCCTGCTAATAAGGGGAGATATCAAAGGCTAATTGGTCATTTGATTTACTTATTACACACTCGTCCTGATATTGCTTATGCGGTTAGTGTGGTAAGTTGTTTTATGCACAATCCTAGTTAAGTCCATATGAATGCAGTTGTGCGAATTTTGCGGTATTTGAAGTCAGCACCAGGAAAATGTCTTATATTCTCCAACATAATCACACAGATGTTACAGGTTACTGTAATTCTGATTAGGGTGGTATAGGAGACAGACGGCGTTTAACTACTGGGTACTTCACCTTTGTTGGAGGTAACTTGGTAACTTGGAAGAGTAAAAATAAAAGGTTGTGTCATTATTTAGGGATACAAGAACTATTGTGGTTGAAACGGCTTATGGGGGGGCTTGGTTTTCTATCTAATGGTGCTATGAAGTTATATTGTGATAATCAGTCAACTATCAAGATTGTTGAAAACCCCATACAACATGACCAAACTAAACATGTGGAGATTGATCGTAATTTTATATATGAGAAGTTTAAAGAGAAAATTGTTTCCATATGTAAAGACGACAGAACAACTGGCTGATGTTCTTACCAATGTCGTGTCCAAACAGGTCTTCAATGACTCACTTGTCAAGTTGGGCATGTTTGATGTCCATGCTCCACCTTGAGGGGAAGTGTTACAAGGAATTGTAAATTAATTGTAATTATTTTTCTATTTGGTCTAGTTGACCTTTGTATATTGTAACATTATAAATACCTCATAGAGAGAAGAATAAGAATTATTCAGCCCTAATTAAACCCTAGCCATCACTTTGGCATTCTTTTTGACAATATCCATGTAGGAATTGAAGAATGAAGATATAGCCCAAAAAATGTACGTCACACCAACTAATTTGTCCCTCACATATGTTTCCTTCAATTATTAATTAAAACTCTTTTCGAAATACATATATACATATAAAGTTTATTTGAATTGATTGTCGTATATAAATTTGGAGAACGCAGATACCGGCAGCGAGGAAGTACGACGTGTTTTTGAGTTTCAGTAGAGACACCCGCAAGCACAGAGTTTATCTGAAAAGTTGGAGACCGAAAAATTCAAAACGTTGAGGGATATTATTCCAGAAAATCCTGAAAGCGCGATACGAAAATCACGGTGTGCCATCATTGTTCTGTCCCCAAGCTTTACTTCTTCCAGGCGGTGCCTTGATCAACTCTTAATGCTTCTTCGTTGCATGGAAGATAAGAAAACAATTTTTCCAGTATTTTATATGGTGGATCCATCACATGTAAGATATCAGAGTGGGCCTTTCCTGGAAGCCTTCAAAAAGCATGATGAAGAAGCATCTGAGGAAGATTTAGAAAAGGTCCAACGTTGGAGAGCTGCTTTCAACAAAGTGCCAAAATATTGATGCTCATGCTCCCATGAGGTTAAAGGATTTCAGGTATGCTGAATCAAAGGGTTTAATTAATTTATTATATATATATATATATATATATATATATATATATTAGTAGAAAATTAAGTACTACAAAAAATGATTTTTCATGGTTGCATCCTAAAACATAAATAATATTAATTGACCTGCGCTTATGGTAAACAATTTTACCTATATTTGTGAATAAGCCCTAATAAGAGTCTGTCGAAACCTTAGGACTCAACTCTAAGTCATATATAAAGGATTAACTTAATGTTTTGGGTCTAGACTATTGTTCGGATTTAAAATTTAGTGGTTTAAAGGTAACTTTGGTTGCTTGTTAGACTTTTTGTTCTTGATTATCAAATTTTAAGTTTGATTATTATTTTCCTTAGACAATGACATTGAGGCGTTGAGATTTATATATATATATATATATATATATATATATATATATATATATATATATATATATATATAAGACGCCAGCTGTATAATAGTGTCCTTTCGCTTCTACTTTCGGATCTTGTTTGTTCCCCCAAAAACGTTTTCAAAGCTAAAAAGCTTATGTCTGATAGGCAGCAGGGTGCTATTGAACTTTCTCGTTCAACCCCTGAATCTTCCTCTTCTTTATTGGCTGAAAAACTCAAGTCTTTACTCGAATCCAGCCCATCTTGTTCGAAGAAAGATCTGAAAGATAAAGTTTTAAAAATCCTTGATCTTGACGGGCTCGATGACGAAGAAATGAAGTCGGAAGATGCGTCTTCTCAACATAATATGGAAATTTCTTTCTGGATTACCTCCGTTATTCGCTGAAAAGGTGCGAAGTAGGATACGAGGAAAGTTTGGAAATTGGATTTGGATTTTGGGAAGACGAAGGAGAACTTTGATGGATCGAGGAAGAGCCTCTTCCAGCAAGAGCTAGATTTTTTTCAGTATGATGGAAGATCAATTGTTGAATGGAACATTGATGGACAAACGGATTATCAAGTTCTCAATACTATGAGACACATGATGGTGTTCTCATCCGCTAGTAAACTACAAGGAAATTCGGATCACGCCATTGCTCATGCTATTGTAGCAGGATTTATAGGACAACTTCGTGGATGGTGGGATTTTCATCTAAGCGAAGAAGCAAAAGGAGAAATTCTTGTTGTCAAAAAAGTCGGAGAAGTAAATGGGCAAATAGTAGCCCAAGAAGATGCGGTGAATACCCTGATCTATACCATTACTCTACACTTTGTTGGATCTACTGAGCTCTAAAAAGATAGATCTAAAGAACTCCTGATGAACTTAAAATGTCCGACTTGATCTCATTTTAGGTGGTATAAAGACGTTTTTTATGCCGAGGTTTTCCTTAGATCCGATTGCTATGCTGATTTCTAGAAAGAGAAATTTCTTTCTGGAATACCTCCGTTATTCGCTGAAAAGGTGCGAAGTAGGATACGAGGAAAGTTTGGAGGAATTATACCTTATGATAGGTATACATATGGGGAACTCACCTATGAAATATGTGCTGAAGGGTCAGCACTTTGTAATGATATGAAGCTAAAAAGACAGCTTCATAAGCAAAAGACTTTAGGGTCGAAAGAACTGGGAGATTTTTGTGAACAATTTGGATTCGAACCAAAAGGTCATTCATCCTTAAAGAAATCCTTTAGGAAAACAAGGAAACTTCCCAAGAAATACTCGGAAGATAAGCCACATAGGTCCTCTAAACCTTATAGGTCATTCCGTAAAAACAAAGTCCAGCCTCATAAACAAAAAGCGGCGAGAATAAACCTCTTGTTTGTTATAAGTGTGGAAAAGTTGGACTTATGAGACCTCAATGCCGAATGAAAGAGAAAATTAACAATCTCAATATAGATGAAGGACTGGAACCGAAATTAGAAGCGAAAGGACACTATTATACAGTTGGCGTCTATCAGATAACATCTTATCTTATCTTAGTAGGTAAAGGACAATATTATACAGCTAAGTCATTTTTTAATGAATTCTCTATCCTAGTTGCTTGTTGTCCTAAAGATTGAAGAAATAAATTTGTATAATTATTTTGCTGTATCACAACACCCTGCTGCCTATCAGGCATAAGCTTTTTAGCTTTGAAAACGTTTGGCTTGAGATGATCTAACTGAAATTTATCCCACCAACGAATAAAAATTTGCCTTTCTAGCTGAGGGACAAAATCCTAGGCGTCATTTTCATCATCCACAAAGCCATAGTCCCATTTCAGGATCCATGGTAGTTCATAGGAAATCAAAATACATTTTAATAATGATAGGTTAACTAGGCTAAGTCTAGGTCGAAGAAGTGTTGATTTCCTAAAGCCACGTGTCGCACGAGCATTGGAACATCAAAAAGCAGCCTGCAATAATGAGCGGCATCTTCACTTTTTGCAATGTCTGACAAGGCATCACATGGGTTGGGGGAACAAACTGAAAGTGTGTCGCACGAGCATTGGAACATCAAAAAGCAGCCTACAATAATGAGCGGCATCTTCACTTTTTGCAATGTCTGACAAGGCATCACATGGGTTGGGGGAACAAACTGAAAGTGTTTTGCCTTAGGGAATCAACATTTCTTCGACCTAGACTTAGCCTGGTTAACCTATCATTATTAAAATGTATTACCACCGAATCATCTTAGGTACCACAGTATGTGCTTTTCCCAAATTAGCTTGGAACAAGATAGTTTGTCACTTACTATCCATAATTTTGGCTCGGGGTACAATGGTATTCATAACCTTGTATGAAATTCGATAAATCACAGCGAGATTCTGTGATCCAGGGTCCATATCATACCCTTGGGTATCCACACTTAAAGTTAAGGTCTTTAGGACTCCAGGGTCGGATAACGACACTGAAAAGTTTGGGTAACAATTAAAATAAATTGGCCCCTCACTTAAAGAAGATTATACTAATCCCAACATGGAATTAACAAAGTTCCTATGGCGCTTATCCCGTAGACAAAGTAGAATTGAGGTGTCTAACCCTGTTTTGGTTAATGGTTTTACCGCAACCTGTATTAACCAATATGCAAATAGTTATGACCCTTTTGCATATGTTGATCTATTTGTTGTTGAGAGAGCAACTGAAAATCTGCACTAGCATCAGTGACAGAAATGGTTTTTTCAACCGTCTTAATTGAGTAATCTGACTTAAATTCAAATGTTCCCTTTTGATAAATATCACAAGTTGGGACCTTAGGCGCCATAGGAACTTTGTTAATTCCATGTTGGGATTAGTAGAGTCTTCTTTAAGTGAGGGGCCAATTTATTTTAATTGTTACCCGAACTTTTCAGTGTCGTTATCCGACCCTGGAGTCCTAAAGACCTTAACTTTAAGTGTGGATACCCAAGCGTATGATATTGACCCTGGATCACAGAATCTCGTTGTGATTTATCGGATTTCATACAATGTTATGAATACCATTGTACCCCGAGCCAAAATTATGGATAGTAAGGGACAAACTATCTTGTTCCAAGCTAATTTGGGAAAAACACATACTGTGGTGATTCAGTATAAGGTGTCGGATGCCGCGGTGGTTCAAGATGAGGTTTGTTTCGAAACTTCTTTCGTTATGGTTAAAGGACTAAGCCATGCTGTGATTTTAGGAACTCCCTTTCTTATCATGCTTTACCCGTTCAAAGTTTCAAAAGAAGGAATTGAAACTGAAGTTGAAGGAACAAAGGTAAAGTTCACATTTTCTAGAGAACCTCAAATGCAGTATGTAAATGTCATACAATAGAAAAGTCAACATAAAGAATTTTTTTTTTGTTCTCTGAAAGAAGAAATACATTTACAAAGGACTAAAGAGCAACTCACTACAAAAGTAGTAAAAGAAAGAGTTAAGTCTATACAAAAGGAATTTGAAAATCAGGTTTGTGCTGATATTTCAAGCGCCTTTTGTGATTGTAAGAGGCATATTGTTGAGCTACCCTATGAGCCTGATTTTGATGAAAGGAAAATTCCCACTAAAGCTCGACCCATCCAGATGAATAGCAGACTGATGGAGATCTGCAAAAAAGAAATCAATGAACTTCTTGAAAAGAACTTAATCCGAAAGAGCTACTCTCCGTGGAGCTGTTCAGCATTTTATGTTGTAAACACTGCTGAACTTGAAAGAGGAGCACCCAGGTTAGTTATTAATTATAAACCCTTGAACAAAGCTCTTAGATGGATCATATATCCTATTCCAAATAAGAAGAATTTGTTAGAAAGGCTGAACCAAGCTATAATATTTTCTAAATTCGATATGAAGTCTGGATATTGGCAGATTCAAATTGCTGAGAAGGACAGGTACAAGATTGCTTTCAATGTACCATTCGGGCACTACGAATGGAACGTTATGCCGTTTGGCCTAAAGAATGCTCCTTCTGAATTTCAAAATATAATGAATGATATCTTTAATCCTTACTCCACTTTTACTATAGTTTATATTGATGATGTCTTAGTCTATTCTAATTCTTTAGAATAGCACTTTAAACATTTTCTTAAAAGTGGTGAAGAATGCAGGATTAGTGGACTCAGCTCAGAAGATGAAACTCTTCCAAACCAAGGTTCGATTTCTAGGGCATAATATTCATAAAGGTATTATTTTTCCTATTGATAGAGCTATTGCTTTTGCTGATAAATTTCCGGATGAAATTCTAGATAAGAAACAATTGCAAAGATTCTTGGGTAGCCTGAATTATGTAGGTGATTTTTACAAAGACTTAGCCAAGGATAGCAAGCCGCTCTATCAAAGGTTAAAGAAGAATCATGTTCCTTGGACAGAAGAACAAACTAAGGCAGTGCGACTTTTGAAAAGAAAAGTCAAAGAACTTCCATGCTTAGCATTCGCCAATCCAGAAGCATTCAAGATAGTGGAAACCGACGCTTCTGATGTAGGCTATGGAGGAGTCTTGAAGCAGAAAATAGAAGATGGCACGGAATCTTTAGTTCGCTTCACATCTGGCGTCTTGAAATCAGCCCAGAAAAACTATTCTACTATTAAGAAATAACTTTTATCCATAGTTCATGTTGTTACTAAATTTGAAAGTGATCTTCTTAACAAATGGTTCTTAATAAGGGTAGATTGCAAGGCTGCTAAAGATATATTGTTGAAATATGTTAAAAACTTAGCATCAAAACAATTTTTTGCTAGATGGTAGGGGATATTGTCAGCATTTGATTTTGATATTGAACATGTTAAGGGTGAAACTAACTCGTTGCCTGATTTTTTGATCCGAGAATTTTTGCAGGGCACAACAAAGGAAGGAAAAAAAATCTAGCTCTTGCTAGAAGAGGCTCTTCCTAGATCCAGCAAAGTTCTCCTTCGTCTTTCCAATATCCAAATCCAATTACATCTGCTCTCCCTTATAACAAAGGCTAGGAGAAAGATGTAGCTGACAATCCATTCATATGGACCATGTCGATTCCTCTGATGAATATAAAGGATTCTGATTTGCTATTATCCCCAAGACAGGTTGGTGAAAAATACCACAGAGATCATATTTGTCCATTTCTCAAGCCAAGATATTGGTATGAAAGACTTCTGATAGAAACCGACTTTGTTGACATCATTCACCGTTAAGGAGTGAAACGAATAACATGATTGCATTTTTAAAAATAATGATTTTGAAAGTAATCTCTTTAGAAGAATGGGGAAATAGCCCCTATCATTTGCGTTATTTCTCTAGCCCTGATATGAGACCAAAAGGGTATAATTTCTAGGATTACCAGAAGGCGTGGGATGTAGTTTTATGTTTCCAAAACATCTGCTTTTCCCACACTTGGTTCATCCAGTTTTGCCTTAGATCTCTGAAAGAGATTTCAAAGTGGTTTAGAACATGGTTTATTGTTTGGGGTCCAAATTCAGATTATTTGCCCCGTGAAATTCTTAACTTTTTTCTCGATAATTTTAAAAATGAAATTTCTGATTATCCTGAAGAAAGGAAGCTTTTTCTCTGGTTCATGATTTTCTATGAACTACCATGGATCCTGAAATAGGACTATGGCTTTGTGGATGATGAAAATGGTGCCTGGGATTTTGTCCCTCAGCTAGAAATGCAAATTTTTATTCGTTGGTGGGATAAATTCCAACCAAACGTTTTCAAAGCTAAAAAGCTTATGCCTGATAGGCAACAGGGTGCCCCTGAATCTTCCTCTTCTTTAAAGGCTGAAAAACTCAAGTCTTCACTCAAATCCAGCCCATCTTGTTCAAAGAAAGATCTGAAAGATAAAGTTTTAAAAATCCTTGATCTTGACGAGCTCGACGACGAAGAAATGAAGTCGGAAGCTGCGTCTTCTCAACATGATATGGATGAAGACTTTGCCAACGACAATGAGGAAGACTGCTTTGGAATCCTTCCTCCCATCAGTCCAAAGAAATAAAAGCATGAAATTCTTTTCTTAAGGAAATTTCCTCCGAACAAATAAAGCATGAAATGCTTGAAGATAAGATGTTGTCTGATAGACGCCAGCTGTATAATATTGTCATTTACCTACTAAGATAAGATAAGATGTTGTCTGATAGACGCCAGCTATATAAAAGTGTCCTTTCGGTTCTTGTTTGTTCCCCCAACCCATGTGATGCTCTGTCAGACATTGCAAAACATGAAGATGCCGCTCATTATTGTAGGCTGCTTTTTGATGTTCCACTGCTCGTGCGACACGTGGCTTTAGGATTGCTTTTAGTTTTCTATTTAAGGAGCCTTTGAGCTCAATTGTAAAAATGAAAAAAATCTAGACGGAGTGATTGAAAACCAAAGTTTGTAACTCTTGCAACTCATTTGAAGATCAATAAATAAATGTGAGTTTGTTTTTAATCCTATGCCTATTTTATCATATTTTATTTCCGTGTTCGCTTATCCCTTATTGCATCTCTGTTTATTTCAATTTATTATAATTCTACTACTATATGTATATGTATATTTCTTGCATGTTCATAATAGGCTTGTAACGAGCCAAATAGGCTTGTTTAAAATGATGAGTTTAAATTAATTTGATTTGATTATTTAAGAATTATCTACTTTAAGAATTAATTAGATATTAGTCCAGTTTTAATAGCCAACATTTCAAATAGTCAATTTATTGATGATTCAAATTTCACGTCAGCATATAATTTTTTTATTATTTAATATTATTTTATTTTTTCTAGATTACCCTTTAATTTATCTTCCTTTTTTTCCTCCAAAAATTTATATTATCTTAACTAACATTTTTTAGCAAAAAAAAAAACTAATATGTTTTTAAAGAATCTATTTTTGAAGTGTTTGAATTTAAAAAGTATTCTTCATCCCTTTAGTTACCTGCAAATAGAAAACATATAATTGTACAAAAAAAATTGAAAACATACCAGAGTACGTACAAAATATAAAATACCTAAAGAAAAGGTTTATAGAATGAGTCTACCTATGAATTAGGTAGAAAAAAATCAAATGTGAGTTATATTGATTGAGTCTGTTATAAAATTAAAAAAATCTAATAAAAATCCAAACGAAAATATACATTTGAGATAGAAAAATTAACACATTATCTGCCAATTACATAGGAAGACATAATTAATCTGACCTGTGATAAAGGTATATAAAAATCAAATAAAAAACCACATCAATGCAAGCCAAAAACAAAAGAAATCGAAATTTACATAATGAAATTATCCAAAAGTAAGCAATAAATTATTTCTCCAAATTGGATATATAAACATATACCTGAGGATAGGTATAAACACTGAAAAAACTCAGTTGAAGGAGATTGCATGTTGAAGATGAGATTTTAGGTTGCATCTGCTTATAGGTTTTTGAAAATTTAGGGCTTTTACCAAGAGGATAAATAGGAAAATTTAGTGTTTCCTATTAGAATGATAAAGAGGCATTTTTTAACAGATAAATAGTTTTTATGTTTTTTTGGATAAGCAGATAATAACTTTTTTATTTTTTGTGGAATATGTTAAAAAATGGCATGATATGTAAATTGTGATTAAAATACGGATAAAAGTTTATTTATTTGGCTGGAGATGATGAGTTAGGACTTTCATTAATAAAGTGGACTACATTAAAAGTTCACCTATCACAACAAGAAAAATCATTTTGCCCTGCGAAACACGTTGGTAGGGCAAGAAGGATAATTCGCTAGGCAAAAGTAAAACCGGAGAAAATCCATCGGGCAAAAGTCGTTGGGCAACCGCGGTCGGGCAAGATGTTGCCCGACCAAAAAATTGAGTTCAACGGGCAAAGTGCAACTTTCCCGACAAAGAACAATGGTCGCGAAAGAGTTGTCGAGCAATCGCAATAAGTCAATTGTCCTTGTCCGATGAATTTTAAGCCTCGATCGGGCACAACTATTACACCTTGCCCGACGAATGTCCATATTCGCCGGGAAAAGTGTAAAAATTACGGTGGCATTTCACCGAATTCAGGTTCTTAAAATCGGCAGCTGCACACCGAATGTGTTGTTATCTTGCCCGGCGAAAGTAGTATTTCGTCGAGCAAACCTACAATTTCAGGGAAAAAAATTAAATTACAACGACCTATATATCTAAATGTTGGGCGGCCGGTCGGGGTTCTGGTCGGAGTGGTCGGGGTCTTGGGAGGCCAACTGGGCAGGCTGCTGGGCCGGGTGCTGAGGCTGTGGCAGAGTAATATCCATCCCACGCACACACATCGCTTTAAGAACCGCATTGAGGGTGGCCTTGACGGTCGCATTTTGGACCATGATGGTCGCATTTTCGGCCCTGACGCTCGCTCACTTGGTCTGGTGGTTCTCGAAGTTTGTCTAGACCTTCATGAACCCGGGATGCTCGTACGCTCCCCAAGAAGAACTCAAAGATCCAATCGTGACATCGTGCACTTACGTAATTAGTGTCAGCCGCCTGGTTGCCTCGGCCAGGATAGACTTGCCCCCAGACATCCACCTCCGCCCACATCGACCCGATGTTTCGTCGGTCCTCCTACTAGTGCACATAGGATCGTGACCCCCCTGTGGTGGTTGAATTTCTTCTTCCCTCGATTTGTTGTCTTGGCGATCGATTTTCGTTGTTCATTAGTAAAAACAATCATTATATATTCAAATGGAAAATTAAATAATTCAATTCGTTTGCAAGTACTAGATATACGGGGTCCTCGAAATGGGTGCACAACCATAGCCACCTTTCCAACCGAAGCCCCACCTCCAACTCAGATAGAGGATTTGCCCGAGCTTCCTATTGGCAAGTCCAACTCTTGTAGTACTTGTGGAGCTCGTACTTCCAGTCCGAGTACCGTTTCTGCCAGTGAAAGGTCAGGTACTCATTGACGTCGGGGTCCTCCAGGTCGAACTCAAAATTGACATGTAATAAAATAATAAAGTTAGTAAAATATTAAAAAAATTGAAAATAATGTTAAAAAATGGATAAACACATATTGATAACTCATACCAACAGTCTGTGATCGCATCCGCATGGAGCTTCTTGAAAGTATCCCCCATCATGCGACACTTGGTGCGAAGAATTGCGCTCATGTCGTGTACCACCAAGCTGTGGAATTTTTGGGTCGGTTTCCATAGACGAGGTACATATTCCACCCGGATCTTTGCCTTCCTTGTCTGGCAAATCCACTGCGATGCGAAACCCCTGTTGATCCCGCGCACATTCACTGAAGTCCCTGCAAATACGACGAAAATTAGTACAAAATCTGAGCAAAAAATAAAATTGATTTTTTAAACAAACACAACAATCAACTTACCCTGGGGGATTACTCCAGCCCCAATCTCCGGCTGGCCGGATATAGCGTCCTGTGCGGGCTGGGGGTTGGCGGCCTGTGAGGGTTGGGGGTCGATACGTGGTTCCCACCGTCTATTACGACGGGCTGATCGCAAGTCGGGTCGCACGGACACCGAGGTGTCGACGGGTCCCTGCGTGGGCTCAGCCGTAGAGGCTACCGTGGTAGGGGCTGCCTCCTTCTCCACACGGTCACCAACGGGCTCAGCTCGGAGCGGGTACTAGATGTGATCAAGGGGCGCTGCGACATCTACAATAAGAAATTCAAAATAATTAATATAAAATTAACATATTTTAAATTTCAATAATAAAGTTTAAAAAATGACACTAAAACCACATAATTTTAAATTTTAAATATAAATTACAAAAAATGAAATTAAACTTCCTATTTTTAATTTTTGAAATTAAACCTAAATTACTAAATCCTAACAATCTTAACCCTAAAATACTAAATCCAAAATTCAAAAAATTCTTAAATTTTCAAAAAAAAAAAATCATAAAATTCACAAAATTCTGAAATTTAAAAAAAAAAATATCATAAAATTCACATATCCAAAATTCATAAAATTCACATTTCCAAATTTCATAAAATTCACGTATCCAAAATTCACTTATCCAAAATTCATAAAATTCACATTTCCAAAATTCACATTTCCAAAATTCACATAAAATTCATAACCAGAATCATACCCAAAATCATATGCAAAATTCATAAAATTCTTAAAATCATGCCCAAAATCATATGCAAAATTCATATCCAAAATTCACATATCAACAAATCAAATCCAAAATTCATATCCAAAATTCTAAATTTCTTAAATTCAATCCTAAATTTACTCCTAAATACATTTCCTAAATTCAATTCCTAAATCCAATCCAAATTTCAATTCCTCTATTCACAAAAATGATAGAGAGAGAGAGAGAGAGAGAGAGAGAGAGAGAGAGAGAGAGAGTTATAGTGGCAGGGAGTGAAAGATAGAAAGGCGGCAGCGGCGACGAGAGATAGGAGACAATAAGAGAGAGGCCCTTCGGCGATGGAAACAGCGGCTGGGTGTTTGGGATTCTTGGGTTTGGGTTTAAGCAGAGAGCAGAGGGACGACGTGAGAGTGAGAGAGGGACGACGTGAGAGTGAGCTTCGAGAGAGGAAGGGAGGGTGTTTGGGATTCTGGTTTTGGGTTTAGGCAGAGAGCAGAGGCGGAGCAAACGAGGAAGAAGGAAGAAGAAGAAAGGACTTCGCGTGGTTATAATTGACTGGAGGGCACACTTTCATGAGTTCGTCAGGTTACTAGAACCGGTGAGATTCGTCATGCAAGTTACCCAAAACCCGTAAGGAAAAATGAGGCGGTAAATTTGATTTCACGCGAAAATTTTAGCGGAAATTTTGATTTTTCGCGAAAATAAATGCAATAGTATTTTTCAGTTTGCCGGATGAAAATTGAATCTTACCTGACGAAAGTTTGAAGCTCTGCCCTACGAAACCAATGAGTTCGTCGGGGAAGTGGTTTTATTTATGAAAATATGGGTAATTCAAAAATCAGGTCCAACGATTGAATTTCTAAGATCGTGACCATTTACTTTGTGGTTTTACGTGTCTAACGCTTCACCATCGAAAAGCGTTATGTTTTAAGGAGTTCATGTGCCTAGACTGTTAACTTTGTGAATTTAAAGGCGTTTTTTGAAGTTTTGGTTCAATTGATATTCAAACGATGGAATTTGAAGAAATTGACCGTTTAATTTGTGCTTTTACGTGCCTAGACCTCGCCAGTCGAAAATCGTGAGGTTTTGAGGTGCTAAAGTCGTCCGATCGTCAAAAAATGCTTTATTACCGTCGAATCGTCGGGCACCGTTACCTAACCCCAAGAACTCCAAATTGGCTAAATTTTCGCTTAGGCGATCTATGAGTACGTGAAATAAATGTGGACGGTTAGATCGGTTGATTTCTTTTTGTTAATTATTGGAAATCGTAAAATAAGCTTATTCATCAACACTTCAAAACATTTCAATGAAACTTCAATATGTTTTTCGAAGTTTTAGTTCAATTGATATTCAAACGATTGAATTTGATCTATTTAACCGTTCAGTTTGTGGTTTTACGTGCCTAGACCTCTCTCGTCGAAAATCGTGAGGTTTTGAGCAGTTAAAGCCGTCAGATCGTCAAAGAACGTTTTGTAACCGTCGAATCATCGCGCACCGTTACCTAATCTTGGGAATTCCAAGTTCGGTAATTTTTCGTGTAGGCAATCTATGAGTACGTGCAATAAATGTGGATGGTTAGATCGGACCATTTCATTTCGTAAATAATTTAAAATCGTTCTTTAATAATTAAATGAAAATGCAATATGGTATATATGGCCCGACGAATATACAGTATGTTCATCAGGCAAAGATGTAAACTTAGTTTTGCCCGGCGAATTTGCATGTATTTCGTCGGGCAAAGCTTCTGACCCATTTTTTTGTCAAAATTCTATACACTATTTATCAAACAAACTAATGTTGCAACCATTCAGATTAGATGATGGATTAATTGAAAGATAGAAACATAAAAACATCAAAACATCAAAACATAATATAAAAGATTGGGTATTACATAATTAAATTGTATGACGCGTGGGATGCAAAGAGTGTAAATGTGTAATAGTGTGTGCAAATGCAAAACATGCTGACTATAATTATAATGAGCCGCTTGGTTTTGGGAATCAGAGTGTATCTTGGATGCCATGCATGGTTACGTGTAATAAAGGGGAAATTGTGCTTCATCTACTCCATAAATAAAAGGACAATAAGCTACCTCTCCACTTCACCTAAAATGGCTTTTCTTCCTCCATTTTCTGCAACAACTCCTCAGTTTCTCAAGCTCATCCTAGATGGCAGTTCTACTATTAAAAAACATGAGTTTGATTACAGGACATTCTTCGTGATGTTGTTATTTGCTATGATGGCACAGTCAGAAATGTTTGCCTCAACTCAGTTCCCCAATTTGAGTATGGAGATAAGACTAGATTACTTGAAACATAGAAACATAAAAACATAACATAATGTATTAATTGAAACATTTAAAACATTAATTTTATTGATTTTAAGATTGATATTACATATGTAACTAAAGTCATTTATTTACAACTTTCATTTAGTGTCGGATATTACATATGTAACTGAAGTCATCTATACACTATTTTATCAAACATCAAAACATAATATAAAAGATTGGATATTACATATTCAAATAAAATCATTTCTTTACAACTTTCATTCAGTCGGATTCTCTCTCCCCCTCCCAATCAATCTCGTCATCTGAACTGTGCCCAATACTTGTTTCCTCATCATCACTTTCAACTATTTGTGGTAAGGGCCCAAGATCAATAAAAATATTATCAATGGCAATTGGTGGGATGATGTCATTGGTCCGTACTCCATCCACATTTAGGGTGGATGCCGATGAATCCACCAGGTAAACATTTTGGTCATCTTCCGTTTCCCCATCTTCTTCATGGTATCATTGATCCAAGTCCCAAATATTTCTATGATTTACAATCTCAGCTACTCTCCAACCGGCACCAGCTTTTGGATCATCTACATAGAAGACTTGTTTCGCCGTACTAGCGAGTATGTAGGGATCACTCTCAAACCACCGGGTGTTTGTGTTGCCATAGGTACATAAATGATCTTTAATGACCCTGCTTGGGATATTTGGGTTCGTATCAAACCAAGTCCCAAATATTTCATGGTATCGGTCATCCAAGTCCCAAATATTTATATGATTTACATTCTCAGCTACTCTCCAACCTGCACCAATTTTTGGATCATCTACATAGAAGACTTGTTTCGCCGTACTAGCAAGGATGTAGGGATCACTCTCAAACCACCGAGTGTTTGTGTTGACAGATGACCCTGCCTAGGATAATTGGGTTCATATCAAACCAATGACACTTGAACAAAATGACTTCCTTGCAGTCTATGTATAACACTTGAACCACACTTAACAATCTATCGTAACACCCCGTATAAGTATTTTCCCCCTCCCCGGCACGAAGGCCCCGCTATTTTGAGTAGACAATTTGTCGTCTCGTTATGTGCACACGAACTTAACTCCGTTAACATGACAACCAGCGTACGTTTCTCCTCGAAAAGGGCCAATGGCCAACTACACTAATTCTTGATTGAACTCTGGCGAGTTGTCATCTTTCAGCTATGCCATCTGGTAAGATACACGAAAAAAAAAAATTGGTAAACTTAAAAACACTTTAAGAAATTTGTAAATAAAATATTTGACTTACATGGTGGGAAACCCAACTTGGAAACAGTTGTTGGTCAATTTCTTCCCAATTCCAAGGATATTGGGCCTTCATCAACGCCTCGTGCTGCTCGTGGAAGGGCAAGACTTCTTCACAGTTGTTCAGTATGAACCAATGAGCCACCTCCATATCACTATTGGTGAACGGTTGTGACACTAGACCAGGGCCGAATGGTCGTGCTGGTAAGGCAAATACATATAGGTTCTCAGGACGTTCACCACTATCGTCTTTGCTCGAGGCCCTATTGAAGGAAGTTTCAACATTCTAAAGGTACATTGCACAAAACTCCAGTGACTCCTTTGCAATGTATGCCTCCGCTATAGAGCTTTCAAGACGTGTCTTGTTGCGGACGTACCGCTTGTACCTACCTAACATTCTGCAAGGAAATATACATTATGATAGTTCACATATATTAACAGCATAGTAAGGAAATAGTATAAAAAAACAATATGAAGTTTACTTCTCGATTGGGTACATCCAACGATAATGCACCGAGCCAGGTAGCTTTGCCTCATCCGGCATATCTATTAGTAGGTGCACCATTATATCAAAGAATGTCGGCGGATATATTTGCTATAGCCAGCACATGATGTAGACAATATCCTCGTTAATTGCTCCAAGGTCCGCCTTTACCAACGATTTGGCGCATAGGATCTGGAAGAACTGAGACAAATAAACTATCGTCTCAACAACACCAGGCTCCAAGTAGGGCAGAATACCAATCGGAAGGAGCTGTTAGAGCAAAACATGATAGTCATTGCTCTTCAAACCAGACATGGTGCCACCGTCTGTGCTAACGTTTCGGGATATATTGTCGGCATACCCATCGGGAAATTTCACACTCTGTAACCTCTTCATGAATTTTTTATTATTCTCTGGCGTAAATGTATAACTTGGATGAGCAATTATGTATTTGCTATTCACGACTTTTGGCCACAAATGAGGCCGAATCCCCATTTCTTGCATACCCAGGCGGGTCTTTTTTGTGTCCTTTGACTTGTCTTCGATGGATAAAGTCGTTTCCACAACATTGTCGGTAACATTCTTCTCTATGTGCAAAGGATCTACGATGTGTCTGATTTTCAATTTCGACCAGTACACCAAACAGAAGAATATGCTCTTCTTCGTCTAATTTTCTCCTTCCACTGGTTTCGGTCCTCGTGTGATGTAATCTTGGATACTATTCAATTTGGACATTATCTCATCATCGGACCTCTACCTTGGTCTTGCCCGTAGCTCTGTTTTTCCATCAAATAAGTCAGACTGCGTACGCCACCGGTGATCTCAGGGCAGAAATCTTCGAGCACCCAAGTAGCATACCTTCGATGCGTACCAAAAGGAATTTGTGTCTGGTCCACATGTCGGGCATGCAAGATAACCCTTAGTCCTCCATCCCGACAACATACCATAAGCAAGAAAATTATTAATTATCCACATTACGTCCGCTCGTAGAGTGAACATTTCTCCATTGTACTTGTCGTATGTTCGGACACCATTTTCCCACAAATCCACGAGCTCATCAATCAACGACCGCAAATAAACATCGATGGAATTACTCGGCGATTTGGGCCCCGGTATCAAAGTACTGAGGCTTGTGAATTCTTTCTCCATGCATCTCCAAGGGGGCAGGTTATACGGAACCATGACCACCGGCCAAGCTATAGGGATTTGGAAAACCCCCAAACGGATTAAAGTCGTCAGTAGCAAGTCCTAATCTAACATTTCTTGGCTCAGCATCAAACTTTGGATACTTCTTATCAAATTCCTTCCAAGCCTCTCCATCGGTTGGATGCCTCAATACATCATCGTCAATGCATTCATCCTTGTGCCACCTCAAATCACGGGCTGTGTGAGTCGACAAGTAGAATCTTTGTAACCTTGGCTTCAGTGGAAAATAACTCCACACCTTGTTCGAAATTTTGTTCTTTCCAAACCTAGGCTCATTGCACAATGGGACACTTGTCAAGATGCTCGAACCCTAAACCCACCTGAAAACAATGCATAATTGTTCTTGCATGCATGGATCTTGACATACCCTAAACCGAGACCCTTCAACAGCTTCTTCGAGCTATAATGATCTTTAGGCAGACGGTTATCTTCAGGGAGCATTCGGATGATGATGTCCATTATGTGATCAAAATGCTTGTTTGTTTGATTATACTCAACTTTCATGTGCATCAACTCCACAACTGCCCCTAGAACCGAGAACGATTTACAACCGGGGTAGAATTAGCGCTGAGCTTCTTTCAAAAATCTCTCGTAATGTTGCTCAGCGTTTTCAGGTTGAAACATGGGCACCTCATCGTTCATATCAACCGATGCGGGAGGAAAAGTATCGGCTAATATGTCAAAGACTTGGTCCTTATTACATCGCCCATCCAAAGCACTTTCATCCTGACGGGTCCTGGGATCCTAAGATGTCGATACTATAAATATTTGCTCACCGTGATAAATCCAATTAGTATAGTTGTGTACGATCCCATTTCATTCCAGATGATTTTGGACCTCATTCAACGTCATCCAACTGCAGTCGTTAAATTTTCGGCACGGACACCTGATACATCTTTCATCACTGCAATGACTATGCGCAAAGGCAATGAAGCTGTCAATCTCATCCAAATACTGATAAAAACATATATCTTCTATTTGCATCTAGCCTCTATCCATTGTGCCTACTTTCACAAAATACAGTCAACATAAGTAATTGAGTTAAAATTGTCCCGTAATTAGAACAAGTTAATATCAAAAGTCACTCATCTCCTTATGCCTCCGATGATTTGGCCATATCCCATTCGAGAGTGTACGTTCTGTGCTGTTTTGCGACCTACAAGGCTAAGTTTCAATCGAGGGAAATTTCAGCATCATCTCCCTACATTTCCCCAAATGCACGATGTATATATTGTAAACAAATATTTAGTATGCATTTGGAGAACATTGGGGGGATACAAACCGAATTTTCCACAATCGAAATCTAGCCTCGTAGACCGCAAACTACACAACACATAGTTGCATACCTCGAAATTGTACGAATAAATGGATAATTCAAGAGTCAGTCAATCAACCTGATTCACTAACTCTCAAACGGGTCTAAGGTTTTCAATTAATTTCATTATACAAAGTTAAGAAACCCGATTAACTTCGAATAAACGGTTATGAAATGTCAACATATTTCACTCCGTCGGAACTACCTAAAGCTTTACAAAAAAAAATAAAAAATAAAGCCACAAATACAAACATATATAAATTCACAAATACAAACAATTTTCTAATTTCCTAACATATTTTCTAATTTCCTAACATATTTTCTATTTTCCTAACATCTTTTCTATTTTCCTAACATCTTTTCTATTTTCCTAATTTTGCTAAAAATTTTCTAATTTCCTAACATATTTTCTATTTTCCTAATTTCCTAGCATAATTTCTATTTTCCTAATTTCCTAACATACATTCTAATTTTCCTAATTTCCTACAAAATCACATAACACATTTTCCACAATTTCTACACAACCTTCCACAAATTATACACAATTTCTACATATTTCAACAATTTCCTAACATAATTATATATCCAAAATTCTTACCAAAATTACATTAAGAGGTAAACATACATACCTCTTTATAAGTATTCCTCCAAATCAAACACAAATTTCCTAAAACACAAACAATAATTAGTTTCCAATCAAAAATAAAAAATACAAAACTAAATAAATTAAATTTCTCAAACCTTCAAACTTGGAATTTGTATGAGTTTGGTGTTTGAGAGAGAAAGAGGGAGAGATTGGTAATGAAAATGGTGATGAGCTGATGGTTGTTGGTGAGCTAGAGAGAGAGAGAGAGAAGCAGTGAGCTGAAGCAAAGAAGGAAAGAAGAAGAAGAGGGGTGGTGTTGTGCACTTAATGTGTATTTAGACCTTTTCCCGACGAAGTATTTCGCGGGGCAAAGTTTAATGACTTTGTCGCCACCTTGTTTGCTAGATATTTTCAAGCGGTCAACGTTGATATTTCGTAGAGTTTGCCCTACGAACTACAAAGTTCATCAAGCCAAGTTATTTTTCACATTGCCCGACGAATTTATACATTCGTCGGGTAAGATGTATAAGGAAAAAAAATTTGTAGGGCAAGCTACCTTTGCGGGGCAAGCTTTTGGGGAAAAACAAAAAAAATTCCCGTTTAATTTTGTTAAGTTTGCCCAACTAATGACTTGGTAGGGCAAGCTTACTCCGCGGGTTAAGGTTTTGGCGCGAAACAAAGAAATTTGCCGCGTAATTTTGTGAACTTTTCCCGACGAAAATCTTGGTAGGGCAGGATTTTTTTGACGGGCAAACTTTTGGCGCGAAAAAAAAATTGGCGCGTAATTCCGAAACCTTTCCCAACAAACATATTCGTCGCTAAAAGCTTAAGTTCGTCGGGCTAGGCTTGCCCGTTGACCAGGTATGGAAATTTGATAAATGACATTTATTTGATATGAAATTAATTTGATTTGATATTGAAATTAATTTTCTTTGGAAATTTGATATGGAATTAATGTAACGAAATTAATTTGGTATGGAAATTTGACATGGAAATTAATTTCGTATCGAAATTTAATATGGAAATTAATTTCATATTGAAATTTGAAATGAAAATTGCCTATATAAAGTGGATGGAATGACCATTCTCAAACCATCCTTCAAGCCTTCTCAAACCATTCTTCAAGCCTTCTCAAATCATTCTTCAAGCATTCTCAAACCATTCTTCAAGCATTCTCATACCATTCTTCAAGCATTCTCAAACTATTCTTCAAGCATTCTCAAATTTTCATACCAAATTAATTTCAATATCAAATTTCCATACAAAATTAATTTCATATCAAATAAATGTCATTTATCAAATTTTCATACCTGGTCAACGGGCAGGCCTAGCCCGACGAACTTAAGCATTTAGCAACGAATATGTTCGTCGGGCAAGGTTTCAGAATTACGCGCCAATATTTTTTTTCCCACCAAAAGTTTGCCCGTCGAAAAAATCCCGCCCTACCAAGATTTTCGTCGAGCAAAGTTCACAAAATTACGCGGCAAATTTCTTTGTTTCGCTCTAAAACCTTACCTCACACAGGAAGCTTGCCCTACCAAGTCATTGGTCGAGCAAAGTTAACAAAATTACGCGGGAATTGTTTTTTGTTTCCCCCCAAAACCTTGCCCCGCGAAGGTAGCTTGCCCTACGAATTGCTTCATCGGGCTAGAATGTACATCATTGTGCCCGTCGAACGGTTTTTTTCGACGAGCAAAGCCCCTTTAGGCGGAAAATTTTGCATCATCAGGCAAAATTTGGCCGGGCAAGATCTTATTTCTTGTATTGTATTACAACTGGACCTATATATATTTACCTTATTATTTAATGAGCCGAGCTCGAGCCAATGTACTGAAGGAAAGTCGATTTCGATGTGAGCTCGAACTGTATGAGCCAATTTCTTTTAAAAAAATTCAATCATATATCGAGTCATTTTATAATTTGGAGGTGACCTGTTTTGATACTAATATCTCAACGTTCCCTTCCTTCAATGATAAATATTATATATTTAAAGAATAATGTTGAAGATACTAATAATAAAGAATTAACCAACAAAATAAATAGACACCCATATCCCCACTGAATTAACTTTCCTTAAACTCTCAATTTTGCCCTTATAAATTAAAAAAAAATTGGAAAAAGAAAATAATTTCAGAAAAACCCAAATCGCTAATAAGGAAGTTGAGATTCTACCCCAACACCAATACAGTTTTGGGGTGGAACTTGAACTTCCTTTATGGTATCAGAGCGAGTTTTCCCACGTATAAGGTTTTACCGCCACACATGCTCCACGTCACCCAATATGAGATGTCCAAGTGTTAAGCTTGAAAATTAGCCACACGTGAGGGGGCGTGTGAGAATGTGAAAGAGCAAAAGTCCCACATTGGAAAGTTACACAACCTTACAAGGGCTTATAAGGAGTTGGGCATCTCCCTCGTTGCCAATTGATTTTGGGGAGCAACCTCAACTTCCTACAAGCACCTCTCCCACCCATCACCCAGAAATTGAAAATATTAATCGTAGCCACCAACCTCTCACTACAATGAGAGCCTCCAAAAAACCAGGTTTCCTAAATGCAAAGCTAAAAAAAGAACTGACCTTTTTGCTCAAACCTGCAAGGCTCTGGGATGTAACATAAATCCTAGGTGCATTGAAGGCCAATGGCTTCAGGAATTCAATGAACCCCTGCGCATGCCCAGCAATGGAATTTATGATTCAACACAAACCTGGTACGCTAACCCTGAAGGAAACACATACAACCTTTACCACACAGACCTACTGTTGAAAGGTCCTTCATATCAGATTGGGTGAGAATTCTCTTGTATTATTAATTCAATAGGAAAGTTTTATATATATATATATATATATATATATACAGAGACTAAGAATGTTATTATGGGCCTAATTAGTGGACTGAGTTTAATTAGGAATATACATCTCATTGACACTCCCCCTCAAGTTGGAGCATGTATGTCGTCAATGCCCAACTTGCTAAGTGAGCTGTGGAATAATCTGCCGGTGACTGCTTTAGTGAGGACATCTGCAAGTTGATCTTCATATTTAACAAATGATACCTCAATGATCTTTGCCTCGAGTTTCTCCTTGATGAAATGTCTATCAACTTCAACATGCTTGATTCTATCATGTTGCACTGGATTATGTGCGATGTCTATTGATGCTTTGTTGTCACAATTCAGTTGCATGGCATGATTGAGTTTTAACCCCAATTCCCCCAACAAATTCCTTATCCAGAGTAGCTCACATACTCCTTGTGCCATACCTCGATATTCTGCTTCAGCACTTGATATTGACACTACTTTCTATTTTTTACTTCACCAAGTCACTAGATTGCCTCCCACAAAGGTAAAGTATCCAAATTTTGATCGCATGTTAGTAACAGAACCCGCCCAGTCTGTATCAGTGTGACCCTCAACATCTAGATGACCATGTCATGAGACCATCAATCCTCTTCCAGGAGCTAACTTCAAGTATCTCAGAATTCGGTTTACCGCATCCATGTGGGCTTCACATGGTGAATGCATGAACTGACTCACCACACTTACGGCATATGCGATATCAGGTCTAGTGTGTCCTAGATAGATCAACTTACCCACCATGCGTTGATATCTTTCTTTGTTGGTGGGTACCTGATCCGGATATTCACCAAGCTGATGATTCAACTCCATTGGCGTATCTGCTGGTTTTCTGGCTAGCATTCCAGTGTCAGTTAAAATGTCAAGGATATATTTCCGTTGTGATAGAAATATTCCTTGGTCTGAGCGAGCCACTTCGATGCCGAAGAAGTATTTCAGAGCACCAAGATCTTTCATTTCAAACTCACTTGCCAAGTGGTGCTGCAACGCTGCCTTTTCCTCTGGGTCATTCCCGGTAACTACCATGTCATCAACATATACAATAAGGGCAGTGACTTTACCTTTCTTATGTTTCAAGAAAAGAGTATGATCTAAGTTACTTTGTTTGTATCCGAAGTCCTTCATTGATTGGCTGAACTTTCCAAACCATGCTCTGGGTGATTGCTTCAATCCATAAAGGGACTTCCTCAGTATACAAACCAAGTTGCCCTTATTGGGCCCCATCTTGCATCCAGGAGGTGAATCCATATAGACTTCTTCTTCTAAGTCGCCATGCAGGAAGGAATTTTTGACATCAAATTGGTGTAATAGCCAGTCTAGGTTTGCTGCTAGAGAAAGAAGTACCCGAATTATGTTGATCTTGGATACAGGGGCAAAGGTCTCCCCATAGTCAATCCCATAAATCTGAGTGTAACCTTTCGCCACCAGTCTTGCTTTGTATCGTTCAATGGTGCCATCTGCCTTGAACTTTACTGTATATATCCATCTACAACCCACTGTTCTCTTCCCTGGCGGAAGGGTAGTCATCTCGCAAGTGGAATTCTTCTGGAGAGCGTCCATGTCATCATTCATCGCTTGTGTCCACTTGGGATCTTTCAGAGCGTCCTGCACATTACTTGGAATAGATACAGTGGATAATTAACACACAAATGATGCACATGACGGAGACAACCTATGTAGGGACACATGATTAGCAATAAGGTATTTAACTTTTGCTTTAGGGTCAGGGTCATACTGTTGTCTAGGAATCCCTCTAGTCGTGCGTGGGGGGTAACTGATAACCTGTGTTTCCTGTATAACTTGACGCAGGTAAGGTTCTTGAGATAGAGTTTGAATGTTCAGTTACATGTGGGGAATCTTCAGGAACTGATTGGATGAGTGGTGAGGGTACTGTAGTAGGAGTTGTAGAGAGGAAATTATCTAAACAATATCAGGAGTATCGAGGGGCTCTTAAGCTTGTTGCACCTCGGACACTGACGGCTCGGATGAATGGTGTTGAATTTGGAGGTCACATCGGTGGTAACGTGCATGGTCTGAGTGGGAGGATGGAAACACTTATAGCCCTTCTGAGTGGCAGAATAACCCACAAAGACACAACGTTGTACACACGGATCAAGCTTGCCATGTTGATGTGGATATACCTGGACATACGCAACACAACCAAAGAGACGTGGTTCGAGATTTGGTGTTGGTGGCATGTTGAGGAGAGTAGTCAATGTCTGAAATGGAGTTTGATATTGAAGAGTGCTGGAAGGTGTTCGATTGATGAGGTAAGCCGCAGAACAAAGAGCCTCCCCCCAAAAATGATGCGGCATGTGGGCCTCAAATACAAACAACCTCCAAGAGATGCTGATTCTTGCGCTCTGCAACACCATTCTATTGTGGTGTATAGGCGCATGTGGTTTGATGAACAATACCATGGTGGCCAAAAAACTGATGTAGGTCATGGTTGATGTACTCACCTCCATTGTCAGATCGAAGGGTCATGATTTTCTAGTCAAACTGAGTAGCAACGTATTGATAAAAGAGCTTGAATTTGGCAGTGATGTCACTTTTCTGGTGTAGGGGAAAGACCCAGGTCATCCAGGTGCAGTCATCAATAAACATCACAAACCACTTAAAACCACTAATCGTGGGAACTCGTGATGGTCCCCAAACATCATAATGGACAATCATGAAGGGCATGGAGCTTTTATGCAATCTTAATGGGTACGAAATACGATGGCTTTTCGCCAAAATGCAAGTTTCACAATGAAAGTCTGATTCATGAAACTGGGAAAACAAATCTAGAAATATAAGTTTCAGATAACCAAAAGAAGCATGCCCTAACCGTCGATGCCATAGCCAAATTTTCTTCATCCAGATGGACTCATCGCCTTTCACATGATGTGCGTGACTCAATCGCTTACTAATGTCGGCTATCAAGTCCAGATAATACAACTTTCCCCTCCTAATACCACATCCAATCACGGCCCTGGTGAGAAGATCCTGAAAGAGACAATATGATGGCCAAAAACACACGGTACAATTAAGGGAATCAATGATCTGAGGAACATATAACAAGTCATAGTCGAGAGAAGGGACAACTAAGACATGATCAAGACTTAAAGAGGGTGTAAGAGATAAGGACCCCTCTCCCATGACTTGGGAGGTGGTTCCATTGGCACTGGTAATCTGTGTTTGGCTTGAGGGTTTGGTAGAGTGCAACCCAGTGAAACTAGATGTCATGTGATCAGTAGTGCCAGTGTCAATAATCCATTATCTATTACAAGTAAGTGAAGATGTGCAAGAGGTACCTGGGGTGGCCAAGGTTGTGGAGTCAGATGTACCTGATGGAGGTTCGGATGAGGTCCCCTGGGATGACTGAGCGGATGCAAATGAGGCTCTGTTCGAATCCGTCTTGCCCCCTTTGTGGACCCATCCTTCCGGATAACCAATTATCTCATAATAGCCCTTAAATGTGTGGTTAACTAAACCACATTTGGTACACTTCATTGGAGGTCGGTGACGAGTAGGCCAGTGACGAGTAGGCTGGTGACAAGGAGACCGGTGATTGTTGTTTGCCGACCCCTCAGCAGTGGTCATGATATTGGCTTACAATTGATGAGAAACAGACAAATCACAAGGTTATTTATTTTATTTTATTTTAACTTCCGACGAGCAAATTGTCGATGACGACCTCTATGAAAAACAACTTCATGCCTCCGAGGGGGAGTCACAGATGAGGAACCCCGAACCCGAACCAAAGATGCGGGCGAGGCGTGGCCAAGGATGCATGGGAGTCGTGGCCAAGGATGCGGGCGAGTCGCAGATGAGGAACTCAAACCCGAACCAAAGATGCGGGTGAGTAGGCGTGGTGGGTCGGTGTCAGTGTGCGACTGTGGTGGGCCGAACGAACGCTGGTGTGTGGACGAGTCGGTGAGGGCGAGTTTGTTGCGGAAGTGAGTTTGTTGCGGAGCAAACGCTCGTATGTGGACGAGTCGGTGGTGGGCTGAACGAACGCTGGTATAAGGTCGGTGAGGTCAGTGAGGTCGGTGAGTTTGAGGCTCAGTCCGGTCGGTGAGTGTGTGATCGGTAAGGTCGGTCAGTTTGGGTCTCAGTTCGGTCTGTGAGTGTGTGGTCTAGGACCGGTGAGTTTGTTGCGGTCGGTAAGATGGTGATGTGGCGCTGTTATGTGGTGTTTGGCTCGGTGATGGTGAGGTGGTGTTGTATTTGGTGTTCGGCTCGGTGCGGCTGCTGTTATGTGCTCTGGGTCAGACTGAGGTGGTGGTGCGGTGATGAGGTTTATGCGGCGGAAGGTAGATGGTTTATGCGGGAAGGTTTATGCAGGAAGGTTTCTTCGGTTTCTAGGGTTTATACGGGAAGGTTTATGCGGCGGAAGGTAGTGGTGCAGCTAGGGCACCGTAATGATTTCTAGGGTTAGTGCAAGAGACAGTCATGATCGACTATTTTGATATCATATCAGATTGGGTGAGAATTCTCTTGTATTATTAATTCAATAGGAAAGTTATATATATATATATATATAGACTAGGAATGTTACTATGGGCCTAATTAGTAGACTAAGTTTAATTAGGAATATACAGCTTTCATTGACACTTCATTGCTGTTTGGTGAAGGAAGTAATGGCCTTTCCCCTGCGTATTATGTCCATAACAGCTGCACAAGGATCTCCAACTCAACACAAAGAAGGATTCCAAAGGTCAGATCCCTAAGACCTATTCCTATTCATCCTCTACTCTGTATCTTCTCTTGGACCTTTCTGTTCCCCAATTCACAACCAAAATGTCCCATCCAATAGCTGATGACCTTGTGATAAAACTCGAGGAATCCCTGGGTTTATCGAACATCGAGAGTGGGCCAAAACTCATTGGGGCGGTCATTGCTGAAAAAACCCCAAATAGGGGTGCCATCAAAAGCATCCTCAAAATTGCGTGGGCTGGCTATGGTGAATCAAACATCACACACATAAAAGGAAACATCTTCACAGCCACTGTACAAGATGAAGCCATGGCGGATTGCATCATTGACAATGGCCCCTGGTCTGTAATGGGGCATTGCTTCTCGGCACAGAGATGGCCTGAATGTTTGGCGGTCGACGAAATTCCTCTGCATCTGGTAACATACTAGATTCAGGCTCATGGAATCCCAATGAACCTCCTAACAACGGCAAATGGCAAGGAGATAGGAGAGAAGCTAGGGTCTGTGATCTCTGTGGAGGATCCCTGGCTGCAAGGCCCTAGAGGATTCCTAAGAATGAGAATCCAAATTGATTCTCGGCAATCCCTCCCTCTGTGATGTTGGCTGCCAAGAGCATCTGGGTCAGATACATGGGTCGAACTAAGAATCGAACGGCTGGCAGAATTCTACTTCAATTGGGGGCGCCTGGGTCACATCCAAAATCTATGCTCCGTCCAGTTCACCTCCTCGGAGAACCCCAACACCGCAGCCTACGACACTTGGCTGAGAACAAGAGCCATCAGAGATAACCACTACCCGGGAATTTTCGCTTGGCCAAGGGGATTCCACTGACGTGCAGGAACGGCGGCGGCGGTGGAACTGAGCTCTTCCTTTAGGCACGTGGCTTCGATGATTGAGGCTGAGAGCGTGGATGGTGATGTATCCAAGGAGGGCCATGGTGGTCAATTTCTGGGAGACAATGTAGACGAGACAAGGAGCAATCAAACAAACCTCCCTCTGACCAACCTCTTTGCCTCCAAACAGCTCTTTCCTTTCCTAGGCACTACCATGAGGGGAGTAGTAGTGGTCCTATGTTTGATGGTACATGAGACCCTACAAATAGCTTACTACCGTATATCAGTCAGGATAACAACGGAAAAAAGAGTGTGATACTGATGGAGGAAACCCAGGGTTCTTCTAGAACCTAGGTCATGGGCCAGAACCACATGGGGCAATTGGGCCTAACCAACCCTGTCTCAACCTTTGGAAACCAGCTTGTCACAAACTGGACTGGACAAGGCCCGTTTAGTGTGGGCTGGGTGGATCATTATTGACAAGATCCCTCCTGAATTTTCCCTCGAAACTCGTGAAAAACCTTATTTCCGTTTGACAACGTTGGAAAAAACTTGAACCCTTCTAGAAATGCCCTTACTAGAATTTTACCGAAAATTCGGCAGAATCTCCCCTATAACAGGATCACTTTGTCTTCCACATGTCAGACGAAGGATGCAAAACAACCACAATCTAAACAGTCCAGATAAAATTAAATCCAACCTTCTCCCATGATATCTCAACAGTGAACCTATAAGACAAACAGAGCAAACTAGGTTAAATTGCATTTACAACCTAACCAAAACCTACACCAACAATGCAACAGAAGGTGATGCCTCCTCCTAATCTCGGCGATTCGTACCTCTACGGCCTGGAGGGCACAAAACCAAAACAACTGTAAGTAAACAATAGAACCAAATACAATAAAAGTGTGGTCTCGCAAATAAAATAATAATACTAATCGATATAATCCCACCTCTTTTATCACACCTTACATGCAATAAGATCTGCATATATGAGTAAATATCACTTACTAGAATCTGTTTGATTTACCTCGGTGGAACCTACGCGACATTTACCTATGCCCGCCATATCAGTAACCCGATGAAGCCATGACCCTTGGCCAAAGCCGATATTCCGACCAAAACCAATGTCTAAGCCGAAGCCATCATCCTTAACCTTAGCTCGATATCCAAGTTATAATAGTCATCCCGAGCCGTAGCTCAATATCCCGTCCGTAGCCATCACCCCGCTCAGCATATGATGGAATCCTTTACAACATAGCCCGATACCTTATCCAACGTATGATGGAATCCCCACATCATCGCTAATACCTAGCCGAGCATATGATGGAATCCTTCACATCATAGCCCAATACCTCATCCAGCGTATGATGGAATCCTCCACATCATAGCCTGATACCTCATCCAGCGTATGATGGAATCCTCCACATCATAGCCCGAAATCTCATCCAGCGTAGGATGGAATCCTCCACATCATCGCTAATACCTCGCTGAGCATATGATGGAATCTTCCATACCATACCTCGTACCTTTCTGAGGCTATTGCGCAATCCTCCATACCATAGCTCATATCTTGCCGAGAGTATGATGGAATCCTCCATACCATACCTCGTACCTTTCCGAGCCTATGATGGAATCCTCCCTACTATAACTCATATCCTGTCGAGAGTAAGATGGAATCCTCCATACCATATCTCGTATCACGCTGAGTGTATGAGGGAATCCTCATTGCCATACTTCCTGTCCGTCCGAGCGTATGAAGGAATCCTCCCTGCCATACCTCACCGAGAAACTCCCACCATCCCTCTCACCAGGGTCAAAGCCTAACCCAACATCATGGGCCGAAACCCTGAAACCATCAAATACCTAGGCCTAAGCCCAAATATATAACCCCGGACCTAAGCCTAAAATCAATAAATTGGAATTCATAAATTCATCCTCCCGGGCCTAAGCCCAAGTCAATACCAAAATCGTTTCCCAAAATCATTATTGAGATCCATAATCCATAGTAAATCCACATCCTTACAAATCAAAATCCATAATACACCTATTCCAACAATCATAATTAGTTTCCCGAGTATTAAAAGATAATACGATATTCTAACCATTAACTTTCGTAATTCATAATCGATAAAAAATCGATAGAAACATATGAATATGCATGCATTTCCATTTAGAAAGCAAGGTCCACTCACGAGGATAATATTATATAATACTAAAATCCCACAGTAATGAATCAAATGAAACAAGAATAGCATTTAATATGGCCACCATCAACACAATTAACGGAAGCTTTTCAATCCCATAACAATTTCATGGCCTCAATTCTTGGAGTAAGTCCTAATTTTTCTCAAATGTCAAATACTATATTATGGACTGGAACCACAAAGTTTTCTCCAAATAGGAATGTAGCAGTTCAAATACGTGGGATCACTAAATGCTTCCTAACAAGAAAAGTACATAATCATCCAAAATAAGTCACTACTCATTTAATCATTTACACTTAGAGAATTTAGATAACATATGTCTGGTCAACACAAACCACACTAGCCAATATGGATATGGAAACCATAATTATGTTCTAAGAAGCTTCAGTAATAAATATAACACCTCTTTAGTTCGGGGAACATTGCCATTCTGCTTTGCGGCACTGAAAAAAATATTGGATGACTCACATCAATCTCTTCATGGCTACATACAAGTTTAGATTAAGAAAGAAAATAGAGCTCCGCGATAAGAAAACTGATAAACCCAATTGGAACGGATCAAGTTAAAAATGTGTGAGAGAGAGAGAGAGAGTGAAGAAGAAGAAGAAGAAGAAACAAGAAACTTTTAGAGGATTAAACAACCACAGAGAAAGAAATCACTCACCTAACATTCAGACCACCACACCAAATGAGAGGCTTATCTGAAGATTGCAGAACAAACTCTAAATCCTTTTATCCCATTTCCTTCTCCTCCTAATGAGTTTTCTTCCCTTTTGCTCCTTTCCCTCATTTTTCCTTCTTCTTCGTCCAGAGAGATCGAGAGAGGAGAGAGAGGATCAGATATTTTGTGGCAGGAGAGAGAAATTTAAAAAGTAAAAATATCTAATTTTCCAAAACTATCAAATGCCATTAAACATTCTAGACCCGTATTTCCCTCACTGGGAAATTCCCCGATTTTCGAGTGCCGTTTATCTACGAATTCGTGAGTTAGAGACATACGCAATTGTCCAAAAAAAGCTTCCAAAATTATTCCCAAACTAAAAGTGGCTTCCAAACCTCCCCTTTAAATCTGAGGATAAAATCGTCATTTTCTAAACTATAAATTTAATTTCTTTTAAGATCCAAATCGTTACACTTATGGCATCAATTTTCAAGGCCCATTACAGCCAATACACAGAAACCCATTTGATTACAACCTAATCTCTTATTACAAACACTCTGACCACGGCTCGGAAGGAGAACAGCCAAGCATGAGTAAACGGGGAGTGGAACTCTCGTGGGCAAATATGATGGAGTCGAGAAGAAAGCCAAAAATTCCAAAAGTAGATGCTGGAACTACACCGCAACACAAGGAGATAAAGGAACGCAGAGCCCCATAGGTCCAAAAAACCTTTCTGAGAAGAGGTTGCAAGAAAGGGGGAGCAGTCGATGTTGTCTTCTCTAAGGAAGGACTTACATAAGTCCAGGTGGAGCTGGCAGGCCAATGAGATTGATGAAACAAGGGGATACTACTAATGATTACAGCGATTACGCTAGAGGTGGCTGGCCGGGGTCAGTTGCCGCATTCAAATGAGAATTCTAAGCTAGAACTGTCAGGATCTTGGGCCTGACTTGACAGTTTCGAATCTCCGCCGGATGATTCAGTGTCACAGCCCTCTTGTTATTTTTCTTATGGAAACTAAGATGGAAACTAGTAATGTTTCTGCTTTGGGTCGTAAGTTAGGTTTCAAATTCTCTTATTGAGTTGCACCAGTCGGGACGACCGGTGGTCTATAATTTACCTTGGAATGAAGGTTGTGATGCTTCTGTTTTTGTTTCGTCAAAATTCCTCATCGATCCCGCAATCTTTGATAATAAAATCTGATGTAATGTTCCAAGCCTCATGGATTTATGGTACACCATATCAAGAAGAGAAAGCAGATTGTTGGAATTGGCTTAACCGCACTCTAATCCCTATGAATATCCCATGGCTCTGTATGGGTGACTTTAACGAATTTTTGTGGGCATGTGATAAAAGTGGGGGACGTCCTGAGATGGGTAATCGTAGAAAATTTTTATGTGAGTTCATAAAGAATGCAAACCTTATTGACTTGGGTTTTCAGGGACAACAATTTACCTGGTATGGAAGAAGAGCCGATCGTTCTGTAATCCAAGAACTGCTAGATAGGGGTCTGGTTAATATGGATTGGCAGCTTAAGTGGCCGGGAACTATAATCACCCATCTACCCGTCTTAGGCTCTAACCATTGCCCTTTGTTATTGGAAACATCTAAAACCCCAGCGAGACAAAGAAGGACCTTCAAATTGGAAGCCTATTGGGCCTTTGAACCTGATTTTAAAACCATAGTGAAGCAGAGGTGGGAGAGCACAAACTGTCCATGGAGCAATAGATTGTGGGTGACAAAACTTGGAGTGTGCAAACGAGATCTAATTGCCTGGAGTAAGGAGAAATTCCCCAATAATAGAGTTGAGATTGATAAGCTTGTAGATGTGATTGAAGGCTTGCAACACGAGTGGGAGTCTAATGAAGTCCGAATCTCACACCTCAAATTAAACTTGAGCAATATTTGGCGGAGGGAGGAGATGTATGGGCACCAACGATCCCGAGTTCGGTGGCTCATGGCTAGAGAGACACATCCTTTTTTCATTAATCCACCATCCAAATGAGGCGCCAAAACACAATAACAAGGCTCAAGTCTGACGACGAGCTCTAGGCTTTAGAAGATGATATCGTGAGGAGCACTGTGGATGACTATTTCAAGCAGATTTTTACAAGTAATGGACCAAGAAATTGGGGAAATATCCTCTCAGCTATTCAGCCACAAATCAATGACCAAATGAATGATGCTCTTCTCCAAATAGCCTCTGATGAGGAAGTTAAGGAAGCAACTTTTCAAATGGGTGCCTTAAAAGTTGCAGGCCCAAAGAGTTTCTCAGCGATTTTCTACCAATCCTACTGGGAAACCATTATGACTGACATGATAGAATAGGTAAACAGGCTCCTTCGTGGTGAACTCCGGCTTGCCAACTTGAATGGCTCAAACAATGCCCTGGTCCCGAAGATCCCCAACCCTGAGGCAGTAACCCAATTCAGGCCTATTGCCCTCTGTAACTTCTCTTACAAAGTCATTTCCAAGGTGCTATCTAATAGATTAAAGATATTGCTTCCTAACTTGATTTCTCCCCAACAAAGTGCTTTTATTGTAGGAAGGAAAATACAATACAATATACTGGTGGCACATGAGGCTTTCCATGCTCTAAAACTCCACAAAACTACCAAAAAATACCATATGGGATTAAAGCTTGACATGAACAAGGCTTATGACCATATTGAATGGGACTTTCTCGAGGTGATTTTGATCAAGCTTGGCTTTTCCAACCTCTGGGTCAACCTCATTTTGGAGTGTGTAAAAATTGTCAGCTTCGCTGTGATCATAAATGGCAAACCTGGAAACTGATTCATGCCTTCAAGGGGGATCTACCACGGTGATCCCATCTCACCATATATTTTCATCATTATCAACGACGTCTTGTCCAAGATGCTCTATCACATCTGTTTTTTGCTGATGACTCTCTCCTTTTCCTAGAAGCCACGGAAGCGAACTGCCAAATTGTGACCAGAATACTTGAGGAGTACTGAACTGCCTCGGGTTAGCTAGTGAACTACAACAAATCCAGCTTGTTCTTTAGTCCCAACACGCCTCTGGATACCCATGAACGGCTTCGTGATATTCTTAGTGTTAGTCTTACTAACAATCCTGGTATGTATCTTGACCTACCAACCTTATGGGGTAGAACAAAGAAAGAAGTGCTGATATTCGTTAAGGAAAGGCTACTCAGGAAAATACATGGATGGAAACAAAACTTACTATCGCCTGCTGGTAGGGAAGTCCTAATAAAAACTGTGGCACATGCAATCCCCACTTATCCTATGTTTGTCTTCCTTTTCCCGAAAGGCCTTTGTTCTGACCTAGACGGGGCAATTGCAAACTTTTGATGGGACCAGGAGGGTGATAACAATAAAATTCACTGGGCAAGCATGGCATTATATCCATGGCCTGATGATTTATGTTTTCTGTTTGTCATAGTTGTGACAGTGGTCTTATCGACAATATTGTGGAAGTAGTGCGTAAGAAGTTGCATCCAAAATTCATATTGTTAGATTGTGGCTATGGAGGACAACCTAGATCATCAGTAGTACTAAAGGAAACAGATGTGGTAATAGCTCCCATAGAAAACGATGTTCGGTTCATCGGAATATTGGGAGGAAGTGGGAAAGGTAAGACAAGCATTGCTGAAGATATTTATACAAAACTTTCCCAAATTTTCAAGTTAAAATCTTCATTCCAAATATTAGAGAGGCTTCTGCAAACAATGAGAATTATACAGAAAATCAGTTGCTTCAACAAATCGCCAATCAATCAGAGTTTATCTATTTTTATCGATCAATTGAACGAAAAACACGTTTATGCAATAAAAAGGTTCTTCTTGTTCTTGACGACGTGGATCAATTAAAGCAATTGGAAAGAGTAGTTGGAAAAAGTGACTGGTACGGTTTAGGGAGCAGAATCATCATTACAAGCAGAGAAGAAAGTTTAGTTGTGGGATATGATTATCATATCGATCCACTCACGGCCAATCATCAGCAGTGGCATCGGCAGTGCCTGGAGCAGCTGTGGCAGCCGCAGTGGCCGTAGCTCCCCGTGTTGACGGAATATTGTGTTAACTGCGGGAGGAGAGTGGAAAGTTATGAGCTAGCAGTGAAGTTCATGGGTGCTGTTTGGCATTTACAATGCCACTTATTCCGCTGCCAAGGTTGCAATTCTCCAATTGTGGATCTTGTGTCTCTTACTTGGGATATTTACATAAGGCCTTACCACGCATTCTGCTATAATCAGCTGCTGCAGAATTTTTCATATAATCGTTTAGGCTCTCAAGAGATACTTTCATTGAACAATAACCAGTGTTTAAATGAACAAGTGTCTTATTCATACTATACAATAATAACCACACAATCCTATTAGAACTTCAGTAGTCTAAGTCAAGTAGGACTAGGAGAATGCATGACGTGATCCGCACGTGGAGGATTCTCAACAACCCCCCGCAAACTCAGCATCGGTGGAGACACGAGTTTGGAAGCAAGCAAATGGAATCTGGGTTTCGACAGTCCTTTGGTAAACAAGTCAGCAAGCTGGGCGACGGATGGCAAAAATTGAACTCGGTGGCTATCGGAAGCAACACGTTCACCTATGAAAGTGATAGTCAAGTTCGATATGCTTGGTGCGAGCATGAAAAACCAGGTTGATAGCAAGATAAGTGGCGCACTGATATTATCATAGTGGAGGAAAATCAGGAGACCAAGGCGCATATGAAGCTCCTGCAGGAGAGAGAGGAGCCACACGGTGTCGGCTCAGGTGTACTGTAAGGACCCTTCCCGAATTTTCCCTCGAAACCTGGAAAGAACCCTTATCCCATCTGACAGCTCTTTTATCTCAAAATTTAAATACCAGAAATACCTTTTTATCCTTAAATACTTTTTAGTAAACCTTACCGGGTTCCCGACAGAACCTCTGTACTTACTGACCACTCCTACCTGTCAGACGCAGGATAGTATACAGGTCAAAGCCAAGACCTCGTAATAGTGGTGGTCCAAATAGGAACACCCTCTGACACTAAATGTCAGTAGGTCAGACACTGCTGACATCTCTACTGGAATACCACAAGACAACTGACTAGTCAGATACTCGTGAACCAAGAATAATTCGTCACTCTGGGTCACCACCCACACCAACCCACAGACCCAGATGACGAAGTATTTTCATAGGTTGATTAATCACATGACAATCATCGTCAAACCATATTAGAGTCGAAAATATCCTCGGCTATCATATCGTATCCTCTGCCGGAATAACATTCGGCTATCATATCACATCAGTCGGCATATCCCTAGCCACCAGGGTATCCCTTGGGGTGTGCTAGTCCTGTATCACAACTCTCTACAAAATCACCTTTTATATTGGAGGTTCACCGAGTTCACCGTCTCAGTGGATCCTAGCCCCGGATCCTGGGCCCCCCCCCCCCCCCCAAATCGGTATTGTTTATTTTGGAGGTTCACTGGGTTCACCGTCTCAGCGGATCCTAGTCCCGGATCATGGCCCCCCCTCAAATCGGTATTGTTTATTTTGGAGGTTCACCAGGTTCACCGTCTTAGCGGATCCTAGCCCCGGATCCTGGCCCCCCCTCAAATCAGTATTGTTTCCAAAATCAAGTATCTTATAATCACAAATACGGTTTCAACTCAAAATCATGGGCTCAATTAATTACCACATCAAAAAAATATCAAAACCGAATCCAACAACCATACCATTTCTGACAATACACTTCTACTGAAATATTGGAAAACAAATGTCCAGCAATCATTTATAAATTCCAGAAATTTAATGCAACAATCCATAACAGTATTTAAATCAAAGATATTTATGCATGCGTTACAATTTATAAACCAAAAGTCTACTCACAAACATCATCCAACCAAAAATTCATGTACGTTCTAGCCCAAGGAACACGT
Organism: Oemleria cerasiformis; assembly: GCA_037349345.1. Classification (NCBI taxonomy): domain Eukaryota; kingdom Viridiplantae; phylum Streptophyta; class Magnoliopsida; order Rosales; family Rosaceae; genus Oemleria; species Oemleria cerasiformis. The sequence continues at coordinate 5,863,007 of JAZGTL010000016.1, forward strand.
GCACAATAATGACCCAACTACCTTGACTTTCCAAGCTCAAAACCTACTCCACGGTCAACCATTACCGCTGTGATTGTCCAATTGAGCCCTAAGCGAACTCCTATGGCCTCGAAACCAACAAAATCTTATCCGAAACATCCCAAAACCCTAGTCACGCGCTTCCGTGACATCGGGAACAGTCCCACGCGCCGCCACGCGCCACCGGAAGGTCAAAACACGTTTTCACGCGCCGCCACGTGCCCTCACGCGCCGGTCACACGCCTGGACCGGTCCAACCCGGCTCGGCTCGACCTGACCCGGTCCAACTCGACCCAATCGGTTCACTCAATCTGATCGGTTCACTCGACCCGACCGGTTCACTCAACCCGATCAGTTCAACTCAACCCGACCGGTTCATTCGACTCGACCGGTTCACTCGATCGGACCCGAACTGACCTGACTCGACCGGTCACCGGTGACTCGCCGGAGAAGACGATTGGCTACCAGCGCCTTCGCCGAAGTCTGGCCGGAAAAGATGACAGGCAGCCGCCGCTGTCTGGTTTCGCCGAAAGCCTCCATTTCCGGCCGAAACTTCAATCTTTCGTAACTTCCTCAAAACTCAACCATTTTTCACAAACACGTACCTGTGCTAGCCGGAAAATCGATCGAAAGATCCAAAACTTCCTATACTCTGTTCGGCTTCCCCCGTGGTCCTCTCCTTCGATGGTTGGTACGGTTGTGATCGTGGGAAGGAGTAGAATACGATTAGTGGATCAAAAATGGAAGTTAAAGCCTTGAATCAAACTTGGAATTTGTGGGTTTTTGGGTATGTTTTTCACACGGGTTCGACTGGTTTTTTGGGAGAAAAAATGGGTGGTTCAGAGAGATAAGGAGGTGAGAATGAAAATGATCTCCTCAGATTAATCTGATTTGGGTGGTTAAAAATATCTCCCCTCTATGGCATTTTACCAAACTGCCCTTACACGTCTAGACCCATAACTTTAGTACACGAACTCCGTTTTCTACGTGCCGCCTATCTACGAACTCGTAAGTTCGAGACCTACGCAACGGTACCCGAAACACCGCCTAATAAGTTTAGAAACAAAACTTGATTTTTTATGCTCTTTACCAACCAAGGGTAAAATCGTCATATTCTCAAAATAATTAAATTTCTGGTCCGGGTCGTTACATGTACGCAAGTGCTCGATACTCAGCCTCTGTGCTAGATCGGGACACCATATGTTGTTTCTTGGCGCTCCATAAGACTAGGTTAGGGCCTAGAAAAACGCAGAACCCAGTGGTGGAGCGACGAGTGTCGGGGCAGCTAGCCCAATATACGTTGGAGAATGCCGTAATGTGGAGATGAAGTGGTGCGCGGCGGATCACAAGACGATGGCCAAGGGTGGCCTTTAAGAATCGAAGGATGCGCTTGACCGTGACAAGATGGACATCGGTGGGGGAGCTTATGAACTGGGCAACATTTTGTACAGCGTAAGAGAGTTCTGGTTGAGTGAGGGTGAGATACTGTAAGGCCTCAACGATGTGGCGGTAGGGGGTCGGGTCGGCAAGTGGAGAGCCAGCAGTTTTGAACAAGGAAACCTTTGCAGCGATGGGTGTGGAGGAAAGTTTACTGAGAAGCATGTCACTACACTTGAGAAGATCAAGAGTGTATTTGTTATGTATGAGAAAAAGACCCTGATGAGTAGAGGTAAATTTGAGGCCAAGAAAGTAGTGAAGGTTGCACAAATCCTTGATTTCAAATTCACATCCCAGTGCTTGCATGAAGGAGTGGAGAACTGTGGGTTGGCTCCCAGTAAGGATAATATTATCAACGTACAACATGAGGAGAAGAATGCATGCACGATGGCGAAACACAAAGAGGGAGGGGTTCGCTCTGTTCTGAGTGAAAACACAATGGAGAATAAATGAACTAAATTGTTCAAACCAGGCTCGGGGAGCTTGTTTTAAACCATAAATAGCTTTGTGCAACTTGCAAACATAATGGGGGCGCATTTTATCGATGAACCCGGGAGGTTGAGTCATGTAAACTTCTTCAGAGAGGTGCCCGTGGAGAAACACATTTTGACATCCAATTGGCGGATGGGCCAACGAAGGGAAACCGCAATGGTGAGAATGGACCAGATGGTACTTGGCTTGACAACAGGACTGAAGGTTTCGGTGTAGTCGAAACCAGGTTGTTAATGATAACCTTTGGAAACCAAGCGAGCCTTGTGGCGTTCGACACTGCCATTGGAGTGACATTTAAGTTTGAACACCCATTTGCACCCAACAGTATTGACATTTTCGGGAGGTAAGACGATTGACCAGGTATGCTGCTTGAGAAGAGCATTAAATTCGTCTATCATAGCTTGGGTCCAATAAGGAGAACGAGAAGCTTGAGTGTAGCCCGTGGGTTCTTGAGGGCTATCAAGTTCAGCGGAAAAGGCTTGAGGCACGGGATGTTTGGTGGCATAGAAAAGTTTGGGATTGGGCTTGACAATCCCAAACTTGCTGCGCGTCTGCATGGGATGGGAGTTCACAGGAGATGTGGGCTGTGGAGGGTCCGAAAGAGCAATGGATCTGGTGGAGGCAGGAGCTTGATCATCGAGTGAGGGAGGTGTGGGGTATGAGGGATGCTCGAAGGGCACAGAGGATGGTTGCAGTGTGGGCTGCAAAAGGGCATGCTCATGGGAGGATGCGAGAGCATCCTGAGACAATGTGGCAGGGGGCACGGGCCGATCATGTGAAGGTGGACCGGCTTGCAGGTGAAGTGGGCTGATCACTTGACAGGGGGCTGGATGGCAGCAGTCCAAGAGTGGGAGCGGCAATGGGGACAAACACTATGTCTGTGGCTGGCACTTGAGATGGTGTCTCATCATGGAAGGGAAAAACAGCTTCATTAAACTGAACATGGCGAGATATGTATAGTCGACCGGTGGAAACATGAAGGCACTTGTAACCTTTGTGGTTGTCACTGTAGCCAAGAAACACACAAGAAACAAAACGAGGTTTCAATTTGGTAGTTACATAATCACCAAGGTAGGGAAAACATACACAACCAAAGGTACAAAGCTCCAAATAGGAGGGAGGTTTCCTGTAGAGCATAGTGTAGGGAGCGACCTATTTGAGAACTGGGGTGGGGAGTCTATTGATGCGATAGACCATAGTACACATGGCATCGACCCATAAGGTGTGTTAGAGTTTAGCAGCCAATAGCAGAGTGCGACCCATTTCCGAGATGTGGCTATGTTTGCGTTCAGCCAGGCCATTCTGTTGAGGAGTGTGAGGATAAGAGAAGTGGTGATGGATCCCCTTTTGTGCACACAGGTCACGAAAAGAAGAGTTAGCAAATTCCCTCCCCCCGTCACTATGAAATTGTTTGATCATGGTGGAGAATTGAGTGGAAACGTACGTGAGAAAATTGGAAAACTGTGTAAAGACCTCAGATTTAAAACGCATGGAAAAAATCCAAGAAAAACAAGTGTAGTCATCAGTGAAAAGAACATAATAACGAAAACCAATCATGAAAGCAACAAGGGACATACAAACATCAGAATGAATAATATCAAATGGCTTTATTGATGAATGTGCTAGGAAAAAGAAAGTCGCGTAGACTTTCCCAAGGCACAATGAGTACAAAAACATTTAGAAGGAATTGAAAAATTAGAACCTAATGCCAAACTAGAAGCTAAGATGCTAAGCACTTTGGTGGAGGGATGGCCAAGGCGATGGTGCTAGAGAGAGGAGGACTTGAGCATGGAGGAAAACGTACGTTTGGAGGAAGGGAGAGCAAGACCAGGTTTGATGGGATACAAGCCCTCTTTACTTGGGCCCTGAAACAAGATCACACCCGAATTTAAGTCACGAATAACAAAACCCCAAGGAAAGAACGTAATACTAACAAGATTGTCTTTAGTGAATTGAGCAACAGAGAGAAGTTTTGCAAATAAAGGGAACATGAAGAACATCAGAGAGACGAAAGCGATAGGAACCCGAACGAAATTTAACGTTACTAGTGTGTGCCATGGGAAGTCCTTCACCGTTGCCCAAAGTTACCATATCAGGAGAGCCATAACCAATAGGAGCCTGCATAGGATGAACATCATTCGTCATGTGGTGAGTAGCACTGGTGTCAGGGTACCACTGAGGGTCGGGAGCTTGGGACACATTAAGCCCGACAAAGGCTTTAGAAAGGGCATCATCAAAGGATGGGGACACTTGAGGGCAATAGGCTGCGATGTGGCCATATTAATGGCAGTTCCAGCACTAAGGGCCATTGGGGGATCGAGAGGCGCCAGGGGTTGGTCCGAGGAGCCCGACGGAGGAAGTGCCACGGTCGGAAGTCCGACGGCCGCCACCGTGACCTGGTTGAGAGCTGCCGTAAAAACCTTGGTCGGAGAAGTTAGAGGAGCGGCCTCCACGCCGCAAGCCTCGGGATGACCGATCACCACGCCCTCGTGAAGAGTAGAAGGCAGTGGCCGTCTGTATAGAGAAGGCATGAAAGTATTACTAAGCTTCGAACCCCAAAAGACGAGCTTTGAGGTTGGGGAAGGAGGGAGGAGGAGGGAATTGAGCATGGCGGTGATAATCATCGCATAATCAGGACCAAGACTGCGAAGAACAGAGGTGACGAGGTCTGTGGAGGACACGGCTCGTTGATGACAGCTAAGGAGTCAGCAAGGGACTTTGCCTGGGAGAGGTACTCCAAGATAGGTTTGTTACCTTTGGTGATGGACATCAGCTGGAAGCGCAGGTTAGTAGCATTGGCAAGCGACTGCTGGGAGAAATTTTGGCTAAGATAGGACCAAATTTCTTGAGAGGTGTTGAGACCAACAACTTGAGAGAGGACCGGCTCGGTGAGAGTAGCCTGAAGCATGCTAACGAGCGTTTGATCGACTTGGAATCATTGGAGGTGTGCGGGATTAGGTGTGGGTTAAGGTGCAGGAGCATTGGCATCGGTGGACGCCGGCGGAGTAACAAGAGCGGGTGGACATGGGTAAGTTCCATCGACAAAGCGCTAGAGGTCGTGGCCACAGAGGAAGGGCTTGACCTAGCTTTCCTAGAGCAGATAATTGGATTCAGTGAGTTTAACTGAAACTAGGTGAGAAATGTTAGGGTTGAAGGAGCCTCAGATAGGGTAGAGGTAGAAGAGGTTAGGGTGAAGGCCATCGAAAAAGAAAAACTGGAGGAAAACAAAGAGGTTGTAGGTGTATCGCTTTGATACCATGTAATTGTTTAGGCTCTCAAGAGATACTTTCATTGAACAATAACCAGTGTTTAAATATACTAGTGTCCTATTCATACTATACAATAATAACCACACAATCCTATTAGAACTTCAGTAGTCTAAGTCAAGTAGGACTAGGAGAATGCATGACGTCATCCGCACATGGAGGATTCTCAACAGTCCAAAATGTGATGTTTGCAAGATACGTTTCACATCAAACTTCATGACTAGGATATATGGTCATCATCAGGGCCACGGTTGGGCTCCAAAGATACAAATTTACTGTGTATCCCATGACTATGATGGGACTCTTAGGTGTCTTGGCTACGGAAAAATGCAAGCAAGGAACACACACCTTTTCGGTCTTCTTAATGGGACTTTATGTCAGGACTACCAGCGCCAAGCCAGCTCTTCCAATTTTACTCGAAACCCACCGCCCGTGCTCCGAATTACAAATAATAATAACCCTAATCAGCAGTGGGTTGAGCGTAGAAGAGAAAATCATGAGCCACCGGTTGAGCGTAGAAAAGTAAATCAGCAGCTGGTTGAGCATAGAAGAGTAGTAGAAACAAGTAGTTGTCCTCATCATCATCCTCATTGCATTTCCAAAACTCCACACGTCATGGGGAGATTATGGAATTCAGCAAAGGAGAAGCTAGAAAACACCATGGAGAAAGGCAAAAGCTGGATTCGTTGTTGAATTTTGTGTTTACACTTACTCGGCTCTTATTTTATCTTTATCTTTTATTTATTGCCGATTGTAGATTGTGGAATTAATATTGGATAATACTTTCATCCCACCCTTTCGATATATAGAATAATTAGTATACATATATATAAGAAATTGGCTGATATGACTTATTTAGGGAAAAACATTTCAAAGTTGTCCTTTTCCTAAAAAACCAACCTAAGTCAAGACAACGGACGTGTTACCCTCGGGTGGAGCATTAACAACTCGCCAATCAGGGTCACCGCCCACACCACCCACTTACCTTGATAACGAAGGTACCCTTGCCACGACTCCTGCATTGGTCCCACTTCGTGGCTATCATACCATCATTACTCTATAGTGATGTCCTGGATATGCCCATCTAGTCAGGCTTCCGTTTCCCATAACCCTTATAGAAGTCTATATATATACCTTACTGATTTGACCCAATTTAATATTCAAGACTTGATTGAATTGAGTCTCACTGACTTACCCCGAGCCGTAACTCACTAACCCGGCTCATCCCGAGCGGTACCCGATATCCCGGTTTAACTCTAACCGTAGCTCAATATCCCGACTCATCCCGAGCTGTAACTCTATAACCCGGCTCATCCTGAGAGTATGGTGGACTCTTCCATAACATACCTCATTTCATTATTCTAGCTCTTTTCGAGCCTCAATCCAATCCTCCCTGCCACACCTCACATCTCCCTGGGCATATGAGGGATTCCTCCCTGCCATATCCCACCGAGTTTATAATCATAACATCTCGGTCTGAAACCCTAAAATAAATTAATAAGCCTCGAGAGATGCGTAGTGATAAGACAATGGATAAATCCCTTTAAACCTTAAGCTTCATTTCCGAGCCTCGAAATGGTGCTAATATATATTCCCACCACGAACAATTCGTGGTATGACTTAATACATAGAACTACGCAAGCCATGCAATCCCGAAAACCCAGTCCGTTCACAGTACATCTATCCAAAGTGCCAACTCAAGGAAGTCTTATCCCCAAGGAACCCTTTGAAATACCAATAACCAAACTCCCCTGACCCCCCGAGCCAAAACCCACCCCGTGGTCATCCATTACAACTGGGATTACTTAAATTGGGCTCTAAATAGACTCTAACGGCCTCAAAACCGGCAAAACCCAATCTGAAATGGTCCAAAACGCTAGACACGCGCTGATGTGGCCTGGAAAACAGCCCCACGCGTTACCACACGTCGGTAGAAGATCGGACTACGCTCCATGCGCCCCCCACGCGCCACCACGCACCCCCCACGATCCCCCACATGCCCCCACGCACGTCTGCACTCTCACGACAGAATATTCCGTCGAACCTGACGTAATCAGAATCTTCCATCCAAACTAACGGTGTTAGGGTTCTGTTATAACACTATTACCTTTTGACGAAATATGCCAACGCCATCAGCATATTTCATCAAACCCTGACGGTGTCAGTTGACCCTACGGTCAACTAACCGCTAATTATGCTGCCACGTGGCAACTGAGTGAGCCGATGAATGGTCGCCACATGGCACCACGTGCTTGCCATATAGAATTCCACGTCAGCAACCGCAGTTTGAACCAGTCATTGGAGTTCATCGGGGACGACGATCGGACCACCGCTGTCGCCGCCGTCGCTGGTGGTCGAAATCTGGGATCACTCGCTGGAACTCGCCATTAACGGTCGAGAGCTTAAGCTTCCCATATCCCTCCAAACTCCCCATTTTTTGTGATCTAGGTGTGTAAACTCATCTACTCCTTCCCAGGAGTCCGAACCTAAGCTTAGAAATGAGAAAACATACCTCATTTGATAGGAAATCCACCAAGAAGGTGCGACCCAAAAATCGGCCCTCGATCTTCCGTCTCTAGTGGTGATCGAGTCTCGAAATGGCCACCAATCAGCTCGTTGGGTCATGGGGATTCCATCCCTAGCCTTCGTTTGGGTCGAGGGGATTCCATCCCTAACCTTCGTTTAGGTCGAATCGACCCCAAAATGGGTCGAAGGTGGTGGAGACGTGCGACGTTCTCATGGGGGGAGAGAGAGAGAGAGTTCGACCAAAGAGAAGAAGATTGTTGAAAATCTGGAAAAAATGGGGCTTATGACATTGTCCACCTACCCAAATTACCAAAATACCCCTAGGATTTTAGACTCGTATCTCTCACATATGGACTCCATTTTTCGCATGCCTCCTGTTTACGAACTTGTGAGTTCGAGACATACGCAACGACCCAAGAAAAACTTCCAAACGTGCTTCCAGATAAAATGTGACTCCCGAACCCTTCTGAAATCGAGGGTAAACTAATCCTTTCCTAAATTAAAATCTCAAATTAAGTTAATTTCTAGTCTGGGTCGTTACACCTATCCCCTCATAGTCCCATAGTTTCATTTGTGCTCTCTTTGAAATTGAATTTGGGAGAGCTCAAGACCAAAACCCACAAACCAGCCTTCGCGATATCAACCAAAACCTAGAACCAGCCATCGCGAAAAACCCAGAACCAGTCTTCTCGAAAAAACCCAGAACCAGCCTTCGCAAAATTGAATTAAGGGCCGTAATCTTTGGAAGGGCGAAAAGAGTTGGGTTCAGCGAGAGCGAGAAGAGCACCGGTTCCGTTGCAGGCAAGTAGGCTCTGTTTCCACTTCTGTTTGGACATTTTCTGGGTTCTCTGCGTCATTTTCTCTCCGCTCCCGCTTCTGTTACACAGAACCAGCCTTCACGAAATTGAATTATGGGCCACGATCTTTGAAAGGGAGAAAAGATTTGGGTTCAGCGAGAGCGAGGAGAGCAGCGTTGGTATCACAATAACTCAAACCGTGGAGCAGGACAACAATGGCAGCTCAGGTATTTCTCTAACCACCTCAATTTATGCAGAGATCATTGGTCATGTAGGAAATTCTCTCTAATCAGTAGTGACAGTCGTGTTAGAGAATGTTGAGCATTAAAATAGCATTCCATTTGTTGATGGTATTTGGTATATATTGCTCTCTAGTAAATTTGTGGGGTTCATAGACGATGGGATCTTTGGAGGAGAATTTATGATTTGTACCTGGGTAATTTCCAAAATCTTTTTCTTTATGTTTTCCTATAGTTTCTATTCCTTATTTTTTTTTATAACTAATGCAGAAACATTCTTGGTTCTGTTCTTCCCGATTTGTTGAATTGATTGATCTGCTACTTGATTTGAGATCTCCTGTCGATATCACATCTCTACGGAGTTGTTTTTCTAGTTTGCAAACTTTGATGATTCATACTTTAAAGGTCAGGAATATCTCTTAAGAATGTCATCCATCTCTGTTAATTAGTAGTACTGTGATGATGCCATTGTTCTTGTTATTATATCAGAAGGTCCTTTGATTTGTTCAAGAGAAGTGCTTTGTTCTATACGTGCATTTTTCTGTCTAACAGCGCAAAATATAGATACATGGATAGAAGAGTGTATGCATGTCTCTAGTTTTTTGCATATTTGTGTATATCACTCTCTCCAACTGCTTTTCTCTCATCCTTATTATGGTTGTTTCATTTAATTAATTCCTAAATCTCTCTTATCCTAATTATTTCGCCAAATATTATTTGATCTCATGTGATATGGGATCACTAAACTATTGCCATTTTCTTTACAGGAAACTTTTAACATCTTGCCTGAGTTTAATTATTGGAAAGATTAAGTGCCGTTATATTCCCATATGATACTGATGAGTGGATTACTCGTTTGGAACGAGTGTTTGCTGTTATGAGGTGTCTTCCGGAGGATAGGGTGCGACTAGCCATATTTCTTCTGAGTGGTTATGCGTACCGTTGGTGGCATGCCTTGCAGGTGACGGGCTGGGACGTCCGTACCCTTACTTAGGAAGCTTTCCGGGAGAGCTTCCTCGAGCAGTTTTATCCTCACTCATACCGAGATGCCAGAGAGGCTGAGTTCTTTCAGTTACAATAGGGGGACATGACGGTGGCACAATATGAGTAGAAATTTCTTGCAATGTTACAATTTGTACCAGCTCTCGTGGCAAATGAGATGGATAAGTGCATAAGGTTTGAGTATGGACTGAGAGATGAGGTTAGAGTAGCAGTAACTACGGTGGCACATACTTCTTTGAGGGCTTTATCAGACGATGCTGCCAAAGTAGAGATGAGTTTGCCAGCTCAGCACCAGCTTAGTGGTTCCAGGCAACGCCGGGATCGCTTGAGTTTCGGGGCTTATAGTTAGGGATCATCTAAGAGAGGAAGTTTCAGTTATGGATCTTCTGGGGGTGCAAGATCCGAATCAGGCAGTGTCAGAGCCAATCAGGGAAATTAGTCATCAGCTCAGTTTAGTGGGGCTTCATTGCAGTCGACCGGGAGACAGAGTGGCAGACCCGCACGGCCTGGTGACACCGGGTGTTAATTTTGTGGGAGATGGGTCATTTTAAGAGAAAATATCCACATCGTCTGGGCAGTAGTTTTTTGGCCGAGATGTTGCTGAATCGAGTCAGAGAGTAGCACAAACATCTGGTACTGCATCAGTGAGCCAGAACCAGTCTAGTGGGGCCAACAAGGCTAGTGGGGCCAACAAGGCTAGTGGGGCCAGCAGGCACAGTGGGGCCAGCAAGGCCAGTGGAGACAGCATAGCCAGTGGGGCCAACAGGGTTAGTGGGAGACAGAGGGGTCATGGTCAATCTTCTAGTAAACATGCCCGAGTTTTTACTATGACTCAGTAGGAAGCTCGAGCAGCACCAGAGGTGGCTACTGGTACTTTGTCTATTTTTGATCATGATGCTCGAGTTTTGATAAATCCCGGGGCTACACATTCTTTTATTTCTCGGGGTTTTACACTTTTTACTAATAGAGAATTGTCACCGATTAGTTGGGACATGGGCATTAGCACCCTTAACGGAGATATGTTAGTGGTGAACCTCATGATACGCAGTTGTCCGGTGGTAGTGGGAGGTCATGAGTTGGAGGTAAATCTAATCCCCTTGGACATTTATGATTTTGATGTGATTCTGGAAATGGATTGGTTAACCATGCATCATGCCTCCATTGATTGTTTCGACAAGAGAATGGTATTCCGGAGACCAGGTTTGCCGGAACTTACTTTTCAGGGAGATCGTAGGGTGCTTCCCTCGTGATTAATATCAGCTTTGACGGTTGAGAAGTTATTGAGGAAAGGTGGTGAGGGCCAATTAACTCACGTGATCGATTCTCAGGATACTTCGATGAGAGTAGAGGATATTCCTGTGGTGAATGAGTTTCCATATGTGTTTCCGGAGGATCTTCCGGGGTTGCCACCTCACCAGGAGATTGAGTTCACCATAGAGCTTCTTCCGGGTACTCAACCCATATCACAGGCACCGTACAGGATGGCACCAGCATAATTGAGGGAATTGAAGACTCAATTGCAGGACTTGGTGGATATGGGATTTATTCGATCGAGTGTATCACCTTGGGGTGCGCCGGTGTTATTTCTAAGGAAGAAAAATGGTGGTTTGAGACTATGTATCGACTACCGGCAGTTAAACAGGGTTATGGTGCGGTAAAAGTATCATTTGCCATGAATTGATGATTTGTTTGACCAATTAAAAGGGACAAGGTATTTTTCTAAAATTGACCTTAGATTTGGGTACCATCAGTTAAGGATCAAGGAAGATGACGTTCCTAAAATGGCTTTCAGGACACGCTATGGGCATTATGAGTTCCTGGTGATGCCCTTTGGTCTAACTAATACACCGGCGGCATTTATGGATTTGATGAATAGGGTGTTCCGATGGTACTTGGATCAATTTGTAATTGTGTTCATTGATGATATCTTAGTGTATTCGAAGAGTGCTAAGGCACATGAGAAGCACTTGAGGTTGGTGCTGAATATGCTGAGGAAAAAGCAACTGTTCGCCAAGTTTAATAAATGTCAATTTGGTTTGCCAGTGTGGGATTCTTAGGTCATGTGATTTCTGCAGAGGGCATCAGTGTGGATCCCCAAAAATTTGAGGCAGTGGCAAATGGTTAGAAACCGGGGACAGTGTTAGAGGTGAGAAGTTTTCTGGGTTTAGCGAGATATTATAGGCGGTTTGTAGAAGGATTTTCTACGATAGTTGCCCCGTTGACTCCATTGGCCAGGAAAGGAGTCAAGTTTGACTGTGATGATGAGTGTGAACAGAGCTTTCAAAAGCTTTAGAGGAGGTTGACTTCTGCCCCAGTGTTAACCCTTCCAGATGATAACGGAGGATTTGAGATGTACAGTGACGCATAATTATGAGGTATAGACTGCGTGCTGATGCAGCATGGGAAGGTGATAGCATATGCTTCCAAGCAACTTAAACCCCATTAGTTGAACTACGCCACACATGATTTAGAGTTAGATGCAGTGATGCATGCATTAAAGATTTGGAGGTACTATTTGTATGGGGAAACGTGCTAGATCTTTACTGACCATTAGAGCCTGAAATACTTGTTTACCCACAAAGATATGAACCTGAGACAGACGAGGTGGCTAGAGTTGATAAAGGATTATAACTGTACCATAGAGCATCACCCAGGAAAAGCCAATGTAGTGGCGGATGCATTGAGCATGAAGTCCATGGGTTCCTTGGCCTATTAGCACATTATTTACTTACCGTTGTTGGTGGAACTCCGCAGAGCAGGAATTATACTTGGCATGGATAGTCAGGGGGCTCTGTTGACTAGTTTCCATGTGAGATCGATCTTGATTGACCGAATTATTAAAGCTCAACTCCAGGATCCTACATTGTGTGTTATTAGGATGGAGTTGGAGGCTGGGAGTATGCAGGATTTTGTGATTAGGGATGATGGGGCCTTGGTTAAGGATGGTCGGTTTTGTGTACGTAATGATATAGAGTTGAAAAGGGAAATTCTTGAGGAAGCTCATGGTTCTTCCTATGCCATGCATCTAGGCAGCACTAAGATGTATCGTACTTTTAAGGAGCACTATTGGTGGACTGGTATGAAAAGGGAAATAGCAGAGTTTGTGAGTAGATGCATGACGTGTCAACAAGTAAAAGCAGAGAGCCAAAAACCATATGGGGCACTACAACCACTACCTATTCTGAAATGGAAGTGGGATCACATTACTATGGATTTTGTTTATAAACTTCCTTGGACTCGGAAAGGACATGATGGAATCTGGGTAATTGTTGATAGACTCACGAAGTCAGTACATTTCTTGCCAGTACGGGAAGATTACAGGATGGACCAGTACGCCAAATTGTTTGTGGATGAGATCATACAGTTGCATGGAACTCCAAAGTCGGTTGTATTAGACAGGGATCCCAGATTTACCTAGAGGTTTTGGCGGAGTTTACAGAAAGCCTTTGGAACTACATTGCATTTTAGTACAGATTTTCGTCCTTATACTGATGGTCAGTCTGAGAGGACAATTCAGATTCTGGAAGAAATGATGAGAGCTTGTGTACTGCAGTTTAAAGGAAACTGGGACTCACACTTGGCCTTGATGGAGTTTGCATACAACAACAGCTATCAGTCTAGTATTGGGATGTCTCCTTTCGAGGCATTGTATGGGAGACAATGCATGACACCGATATGCTGGAATGAGGTATGTGAGAGAAGACTGTTGACACCAGAGATAATTGAAATGACATAGGAAAAGATTAGGATCATCAGGGAAAGGTTGAAGGCAGCTTAGGACCGCCAGAAAAGCTATGCATACCGATGGATCAGAGATCTTGAGTTTGAGGTCAGAGACTTTTCTTGAAATTATCCCCCTGGAAATGAGTTGTACGTTTTGGTAGACGAGGAAAGTTTAGTCCTCGCTATATTGGCCCTTATGAGATGATAGGGCCAGTGGCTTATATACTTGCTTTACCTCCAGAATTGGCAAAGGTGCACAATGTATTCTATGTATCCATGCTCCGGGAGTATCTATTCGATGAATCTCATGTATTGGAGGCAGAACCAATTGAGTTGAGAGATGATTTGACTTTTGAGGAGCAACTAGTGCAAATTCTAAATTGAAAGGAAAAAGTATTGCGCAAAAAGACTTCCTCTGGTTAAAGTTCTGTGGAGGAATCATAACGTGGAGAAGGCCATGTGGGAACCCGAGGCACTGATGCGGGCGCATCATCCACATTTGTTCCAGTGACAGGTATGAATTTCGAGGATGAAATTTCTTTAAGGGGAGTGAGTTGCAACGACCCAGAAATTTAATTAGTGAATTTTAGTAAATTAATTTGGGAAAGAACGAATTTACCCTTGTTTTTATAAGGGGCTCGAAAATCAATTTTGTTTAGAGACACATTTGGAAGTTTTTTGGGGACCGTTGCGTAGGTCTCGAACTCACGAGTTCGTAGACAGGCGGGACGCGAAAAATGGAGTTTTGGAATTTAGAAAATTATTCTAATAAATCATTATTGGACACGGGAATGACGTTTTGGGTTATGGCCTGGTTTTTGGACTCTGCTTTTATGTCGTTTTGACGTGATCGATTTTGGGTTTTCGGTTGAGTCCATGATTTTTGGATTTAGACCCGGATTTTTGGGCATAGACCCCGGTTTTTCACTGAATTTGGCCTAAGCCAAGAAACAAGGATTTCAAAACATGAATTTTGATTTTCACTGAATTATTGTCCCCGAGGGTCATGGTTTTCTCCGACACATGATGAGGGGTATTTCCCATCACGTGTTCGTCGAGGTTTCTCCGACTGGCGTCGAAGGGTATTTCTCCGCCAGATCTTTGAGGGTTCTCCGACGCTGGTGTCGAAGGGTATTTCTCCACCAAGTCGTTGAGGCTGTCTACACGTAATACAGGGTTCTGCACAACTCGAGGTATATCGGGTGTGTGGAGGGTTGGACCCGGGTCAGTCAGCTCGGATATTGAGCTACGGCTCGGGATTCCATTCGGAGAGTGGTGAGACATGTTTATGATATTTTGTGTCCAGGTTTGTTCACATGATTTTTAAACTCCTTTGAGGAGGGTTTTCAAAGTAGGATTGTGGATCACGGGATGTTTTCATTATTCAGATTTTTGTGGGTCCCACCGAGTGTTTAAACTTATAATGGATTTTCCGGTAAGTTTTCGGATTATCTTGATATAGTATTTGTATAAAAGGAATTTCATATTATGCATGCATTGTTTTACTCATGGAGGGGGAAAATGTATGTTTTCCTCGAAAATTGTTTTAAATGATTATTTTGTCCACTCACACTTTTCTGTGTTTTAAATCCCCTCTAGGCCGTTGAGTTGACGATGGTACATCAAGAGGCGGAGGCATTAAATCCCTTGACCTAGACTATCAAGTAGGATTTATAAATTTTCTGTATTTACCTTTCCTAACTAGATGCTTTGATAAGCCTTTTGGACTTATTGTAAATTATAACTACGTCGATGGTTATTTGGTGATGTTGGGATTCGAGAGTGTTATTTTTCGTCTGACAGGTGGAAGGCAGTTAACCATTCTTTAAGGGGAGATTCTGCCGGATTTTTGGCGGAATTCTCGTAACGAATTGCAAGGGCTTAAGGGTATTCTAGGCAATGTATTAAGTTGTCAGACTGGAGTAGAGCTTTTCCCGGGTTTTGAGGGGAAATTCGAGAATGGTCCTATCACCAAGTGTTGTTCGAGGGTTTGTGAATGTAGAACTAAGCAAAATCAAAGACGAAAAATGAAACGAAGACTGGTGCTTGGCTCTCTCTCCCTCTCTCTTAGACAAATTGAACAAGACTGGTGTTTGGTCGTGAGCTAGATCGCGAAGTCTGGTGTTTGGGTTTTGTTCGTGAGCTAAAACGTGAAGGGGTTGTGTGGGTTTTGCCGTTTTGTTCATGAGCTCCCGAATTGGACTTAGGTTTTTCTTGCACAAATGAAACGATGGGGCTATAGAGGTGCTGAGTTTTTTGCCCTTTGTATATAAAGATGGGCCATTTTTATAAATATATAAAATTAGAGTTTGACTTAGGTTGGTTTTTTAGGAAAATGATATCTTTGAAATATTTTTCCCTAAACAAGGCATATAAGACAATACCATATATCATAATCATAACCGTTCATCTCTTAAATAATCATTTCAGATATTTTTTGTAAAAAATCAACAACTTTAGAGGTCATTTAGCTATTTATATGTATCAAACAATTCAACAGTATTGATAATAAAGAAGATCTTTATAGTGAATTGTACATTTAGTTTATACATATGAAAGGCTAAATTATCTCCAATTTAGTTGATTTTTTGTGAAAATGATCTTCAAATGATGATTTAGGAGTTGAACGGTTCCGATTATAATATATGTATATGGATTATTCGATAAATCGAAAAAGTGGTAAAAGAAAGTACCACCAAGGGTGGGATGTAAGTATTATCCATTAATATTTCGAACCTCCATTGAATTTTGTATTTACACTTGAGTCCTCTCTTATTTTATGTCGAATAATACAATTGCATCCCACCCTAGTGGCACCTCCTCGTGCCATCCTTTCGATTTATCTAATTGTCGTTATACATATATCATAATCAAAACCGTTCAACTCAAGATCATTTATTGAAAAAATCAATGAAATTAGAAATCATTTAGTCATTTATATGTAACTAAATTGACAGTTCGTCATAATGATCTTAAGTGTAACCAAAATATTTGATTTATTTGATACATATGAATGGATAAACGACCTCCAATCTTGTTAATTTTGTATGGAGATGATCTTGAAATTATGATTTAAAGTATGAACGGTTTCGATTATGATATATGTACAAAAAAATTCGATAAATCGAAAGGGTGGTACGAGGACGTACCACCAGGGTGGGATGCAAGTATTATCCATCATTGATACCACATCGTACCACCCTTTCGATCTATCTAATTACCATTATACATATATCTTAATCGAAACCATTCAACTCCTAAATCATCATTTCAAGATCACTAAGCAAAAAATTAACGAAATTTGAGATCATCTAGTCATTTATATGTATCACCTAAATGGACGGTTCGCCATAAAAATATTAATGTTTATATAATATAATCCCCCTCCCCCAATATCCTTGTATAAAAACAAATGGACGGTTCGCTATGAGAATCTTAATTGTTACTAAAACCGTTGATTTTATTCAATATATATGAATGACTAAACGACTTCTAATCTTATTATTTTTTTACGGAAATGATCTTGAAATGATGATTTAGAGAATTAATGGTTCCGATTATAATATATGTACAAAAATAATTCGAAAAATCAAAAGGGTGGTACAAGGAGGTACTACACGGGTGAGATGCAAGTATTATCCTTAAATTATAAAAAGGCAAATTACAGTTTACTACCCTGTGTTTTATACAAAGTTACACGGTTATACCTGTATTTTCAAATCTAGCATTTACCACCCTATACTTTATAAAATATTATAACCTTAACCTTTTGTTAGATTTTCTGTTAAAAAATATGTTAAGTGATGATGTGGAAAAAATAGGATCTACAATTAATTTAAATGAGGGACAAATAGGAACAACGTGGCATAAAATAATAATTAATTTATTAAAAAAAGTTAAAAATTAGAAAGAAAAAAAAAAAAAAAAACTCTCTTCTTCCTTCTCGCCTTCTCCCCCTGACTTACACCATGAACGACAATTTCTGCATACGAATAAACCAATATATATATTTCACTCAAATTTAAAATATAAAATCCAAAAGATAGACATGATCAAACATATAATCAAATTACAGAATCATAGGTGATCCCCCAAAGAATGAACTATCATTTTCTCTATGTCTCACTCAATTATTGCCCCCAGTTCAAAAGAATAAGCTTCTAATTATGTATATGTAATGTAATAATTCACTTCCCATCTCCAACAATTTTCTTACAGCAGCAACTCTCAGATGGTGGAGCACTTCTTGGCCTTGTACCGGTACAGAACCCTCTTCTTCTTGCTTGAAACATTCTCGATGGTAAGCACCACCTTCCCAGATTCATTGCTTCGGAAAGTGTTGCGAATCGGACCTTCATTCGACCCCAATTTCTTCTGCTTCTGGACAATTATGGTGTAAGACGCGAGCCTCATCAGTTGGAACAAACTCCTCCTTGTAATTCAATTCTCATCCCAAAACAGTCAGGTCCCAAACCAATGTGTTGTCAGCCTGTTATTATCAAACACCATTTCGAATTTACAATCAATCATTTTGTTATAAATACCTCAGCTGCATCAATCTGTATGGTTCCAGTGGATCCAGCCTGGAGAATTAGTTCTGAAACAGCACCATCTTCACTTGAGAAATAGGCATCATTTTCCCTTTTGAATCCCCCATACTGAGCTGGTATCTCCTGGGCTGGAATGTACCTGAAAAAGCTTACTTGGGTAAGCTTCAATGGAGTCAAGATCTTTGGTGGGTAAAAATGGAGGGCAGTCACTTACTTGAGAAGGGTCTCGGTGACTTTAGCTGGGTGGGCAACAACACACTTGCTCTTGGTTTTTTTTTTTTTCTAATTTTTAACTTTTATTTAATAAGCTAATTATTATTTTATATCAAGCGACTCTTATTTGTTACTCATTTAAATTAAATTTAAGTCTCATTTTTTCTATATTATCACTTAACAAAATTTTTAATATAAAAGTTAACGGAAGATTAAGGTTGTAATATTTTATAAATTACATGGCAGTAAAAGTAAGATTTAAAAATATAAATATAACTGTTTAATTTAGTGTAAATAATAAGGTATTAAAGTGTAATTTATCAATTGATAAAAGTATAAAAAAAAAATTAAAAATTAAGAAACAAAATAAAATGAAAAAGCAAAGAGAGCCACACCATAAAGAGGGCCACCATCCATGACCACGGTCAACTCCATTTCTTCCATTCGCAAGGTTTGATTTTCTTTCACATTTTGTCTGCAATTTATCATCTTGTTAATTTCTGTTGTTATTAGTTTGGAGTTTTTAAAGATTTGGTAAATATCTGTTTAAACTTCAATTACCAGATTTCTTTGTTGCAACCTGTTTCCATTAATGGCGTTGAGCAAGCAAAGAACCTCCTCTACTGCATCTGGCTCTGCACCTCCCCAATGGGAATATGACGTCTTCTTGAGTTTCAGGGGTGAGGACACCCGCAAGACTTTTACAGACCATTTATATGACAAATTGCTGTGGCAAGGTATCAAAACTTTCAAGGACGACCCAGAACTTGAAAGAGGCACATACATTTCTCCACAGCTCTTGCACGCAATTGAAGACTCCAGGTTTTCCATTGTTGTTCTCTCGCCAAATTACGCTTCTTCCACCTGGTGCTTGGATGAACTTTCCAGATTTTTGAATGCATGGAAGATAGGAATACAATTCTGCCTGTTTTCTATGATGTGGATCCCTCTCATGTCCGAAAACAAATTGGGACTTTCGCGGAAGCCTTCAACAAGCATGAAGAAAACTTTAGCAAGGATTTAGCGAAGGTGCAACAATGGAGACTTGTGTTGACAAAAGTGGGTAATCTTGCTGGGTGGACTTCAAAGGACAGGTAATCATTTAATCAAAGAATAAACTCACCCACTAATTATGGCTTGATAAAGTTCAATTCTTGCTTGCATGATGCGCTACATACTGTGATATACGTGATATCATGTAACTTTATATATTTTTTCATATAGATATGAGACACAGATTATTGGGGAAATTGTGGAAATTGTGTGGAGCAAAGTGCACCCCACATTTTCATTGTTAAGTTTGAGAAAGAAGTTCGTTGAAGTTGATTCTAAACTAGAGCAACTAGATCTGCTTTTAGATATTGAGACAGATGACGTTCGATTTATAGGGATATTGGGGATGGGTGGGATAGGTAAGACAACCATTGCCAGACTAATTTATGAGAGAATTTCCCATAGATTTGAAGTTAACAGCTTCCTTGCGAATGTTAGAGAGGTTTCTGCAAAACATGGTGTACTTCATCTACAAAAACTTCTTTCGTCAATCTTGAAGGATAAAATTTCAGATGTTTGGGATCATTATAATGGAAGCATGATGATAAAGAAGTGTTTATGGAACAAAAAGGTTCTTCTAATTCTTGATGATGTAGATCAGTTAAACCAACTGGAAATGTTGGTGGGAGACAAAGACTGGTTTGGTGTGGGGAGTAGAATCATCATTACAACTAGGGATCTAAATTTGCTAGTTTCACATGGCGTTGAGATAAAAAAGTTTGAGCTTATGGGATTACATGAAGATAAAGCTCTTCAGCTGTTTTGTTGGAGCGCCTTTAAGAAGGACCTGATTGAAGAAATTTATTTGGAATTAGCAAAGGGTTTTGTTAAATATGCTGGTGGCCTTCCTTTAGCTCCAAAAGTCTTGGGAAGCTTTTTGTATGGAAGAGATCTAGATGCATGGAAAAGTGCATTGGATAGACTAAAGAAAGTTCCAATCACTGAAATTTTTGAAAAGCTGATAATAAGTTATGATGGACTAGATCAGATGACGAAGAATATTTTTCTTGATGTTGCATGCTTCCATAAGGGGATTGACAAGGATCGAGTAATTGAAATACTTGACAGTTGTGACTATTCTGGTTGTATTGGGATAGACGTTCTGGTTGAGAAATCTCTTATATATATTTCTGGAAAGAATGTGGAGATGCATGAATTGATACAAGAAATGGGATGGGAAATTGTTTGTAGGAAGTCTGATAAAGATCCTAGCAGACGTGAGCCTGGTAGACGCAGTTGGTTGTGGCTTCGTAATGACATTTTTCATGTATTAAAGAATAATACAGTAAGAACTAGTGAAGAAATTCTGAGTTGGGATATGCAGCACTATAATTTTTTTCTTACACAATATAAGACTTGATTTTCAAACTGACTTTTCCTTCATTCTAATTTTGTAGGGAGCAGAAGAAATTGAAAGCATGGTTTTACACTTGCCTGAATGCAAAGAAGCACACTGTAACTTTGAAGCATTCTCTAAGATGTATAATCTAAAGATGATCCAATTTGATCTTTTGATCCTTTCTCCTGGGTCTGAAGTTCTTCCTAATTCTTTAAGATTTCTTGAATGGAGGTATTATCCTTCCAAATCTCTCCCACCAAGTTTTGAACCAGATTCACTTACGGTACTCAGTTTGCCTTCTAGCAAAATTGTTCAGCTTTGGAAGGGAAGAAAGGTATGATTATTCTGGGTGTATTAATTTAATACTATTATTATTATTTTATTATGATATATATAAACAATTTATATATGAAATTACAATTCATATATAAATTGTTTGATTAAGTTTTAAGGATTTTTGTTCTAATTATTCTATTATTTGTTATGTGCTCTACAGCGCTTGTGCAAGTTGAAACACGTAGATCTTAGCTTCTCAAATTTAGTCAGGACCCCAGATTTCACAGAAATTCAGAATCTTGAGAGGTTGGTTCTTAAAGGTTGTTTTTATTTGGTGGAGATCCACCCATCCATTGCAGTTATCAAAAAGCTTAAGATTTTGGATTTTACGGATTGTAAAAGCATGAAGAGTCTCCCAAATGAGATAGAAATGGAATCTCTTGAGTTTCTTAGACTCTCTCAATGCGCCGATCTGATAAAGATCCCAGAATTTGTGGGAGAAATGAAAAGTTTAGGACAGCTTATATTAAGTGGGACTGCTATTAAGGAAATACCATCATCAATTGGATGCCTGACTGGTCTTGTTAAACTGCATCTAGATTGTTGTCAAAGTCTCATGTGTGTTCCGAGCACCATTTCTAGTTGAAGTCTCTTAAAGTTCTCAACATGTTAGGGTGCTCAAAGCTTAGCAAACTCCCAGAGAACTTAGGAGAGTTGGATTGTTTGGAGGAGCTTGATGTGAGTCAAACTGCAATAAAAGAGTTGCCATCTTCTCTTATTCTTTTAAAAAATCTCAGAAAGTTATCAGTTTGTGGATATCCTGCATCATGGTATACTTTTAGGTTATTTGACCGGCTATTTCAAAGAAAGATCCGTCACTCTTTGTGTCATTCGGTATTTGCTTCTTCAAAAGGCTTGTGTGCTATGAAAGTATTAGATCTAAGTTTTTTTGAATCTTTGTCAAGGAGCAATCCCCGAAGATATTGGCTACTTGCCCTCTTTAGAAGAATTAAATCTTAGTGGAAACGATTTTGTGACCCTCCCTGCAAGCATTAAACGGCTTTCTAAGCTTTCAGTATTCTATTTGCAGAATTGCAAGAGAATTCAACAATTGACAGTTGTTCCATTAAATGGTACGTTACATGTATTCACAGATGATTCTACTTCCTTAACAATGTTGTTAGATCCACCACCAAAGTTGGGCCACTACACGAATTTGCTTGATTTTTGTTTCAGTTCAGTCAATTGCTTTGGTTTAGTTGTTGACAGTGATAGTTGCAATAGTCTCATATTTTCGGTGCTAAGGCGATTGCCTCAGGTATACTCTCTCTCTTCCTCTCTACATGTTTCTTTCTGTTTTTCTCTCTTCTCTCTCTTGTTTGATATAATTGTTTCTGTTTGTTCAGGGAATTTCTCGATTTGTTAAGCGATTCCATTTTGTAATTCCTGGAAGCGACATTCCTAAATGGTTCAGTTATCAAAATGTGGGAGAATCACTAACTGTGGAGCTACCTGCGCATTCAGGTGGCAATGTGATTGGAGTTGCTTTGTGTGCTATCTTCTCGGAGCAGAAAAATCCATTCCCTGAGTATATACATGCTTACTGTGATCGTTTTGGAATTCAATGTTCTTCTCAGCAATTTGGCAGCCAGTATTGTGCTTCTCGTCCTAAACTAGGTTACCTTGTATCAGATCACCTTTGGGTACTTTATGTGCCGCTAGAAGGGATTACCAAACCCCGCCAGATTAAGATTTCATTCACTACTTTTTATTATTCAAAGGATTTGGAAGGGATTGCCAAACTCAATTACAGAGCAGACTTGCAGCCGAAAAAGTGTGGGGCTTGTTTGGTGTATGAACAAGATGTGGAAGAACTCAACGGACCAACAACGAATGTAGCAAACAGCATCATTTCTAATTGCAAGGCTCTGGGTATTCCATTGTGATTTTCACAAAATTATGAGGTGTAAAAGGTTCAATCCCTAAGAAGGAACATGTGAATGAATGACAGGGCAAGTCAAAGGGGAATTGGTAGCTCTCATAATGATTCACTGTACAAAGGATTGAAGGAAGTTTTCCTGTCTTGTGCTTGATTGAAAATCCAATGTCTTCAAGTAATGAATGCTTGGAAGACTAGGCTAATCATACTGCTCAAATTCTTACCATCTCAGAATTCATATCTGTAAGTCACAATCTTGTTTCTTTGAATCTTTGATCACTATTATTCTCTGTCATGTGCTTTTCATATTTGTCCTCTCCTCTGCCATCTTAGTCAATACACTCTTCTAATTGGGTTTAACTTTGTCGATAGGTGGGTTGTGACTTTATGATTCTAGGAAGATCCCTCTGGAGAATAGGAGAGGAAATTGACAAGTATTGGACATGATGATTGATGAAGGTCTCAACACAAGACGGTGGGTTTTGATTTGCTTTGTATTTGCTTATCTGCATTCGGCAGGTGCACCAACACGTAGCTATCTATCTATCTATCTATGACAAACCGGACCCAATTGTTGATTTGGTTTGAATATTATTAAAATCAAGTAAGCGGTTTCAAATTGAACCGGAGTGAACCATACATCATAATTTACGGTTCACTCGATTCTAAATAAGACATTTGGATAAGTCTCTTGTGAAAAACATAATTAATTGTAAATTTACAACACACTGACAATTAAGTATGATTTTTCACTGTGTATTAGTATAGCCAATAGTCTTTTATGATTTTTCAGCTGTTATTGGGCTTTTGAGCTTCTGTGTTTTTGTTGTTTGAATTGGGCTTTTGAGCTTATGGCGTTATTTCATGAAGGTGGGTCAACGTTGTGTATAATGTCAAAATGATTTTGTAATAAATTCAGTTGGATTCGTACTCATACCATGTGGGTGTCCGAGTTCGAGAAGGCAACGGTCTATTGGTATACTGCCTGTAACGTTGTTTAGGGGTTTTTATATCGGGTTGGTTGTATTAAGTTGTCTCTCACTCATCACTTACACCACTAGTCCAGTCTCCAACGCGCCACCTTCTCCCAAACCTTCCTAAGATCTTTCCCTTTTATTTCTTCGTCCGTCTGAATCGCTCTTTCTCTCCCGCGATCTCATTGCTGAAAACTTTTTTCGCAACTTTTGTTTTTAAGGATATATTCTCTTCTTGCAATTTCAACCTAATTAATTTCTTTTGTTTTTCCTATTTTGTCTGCTGGGGGTTCTTCTCTTCAGACCAAAACCCTACCTCAAGGGTCGCCCATGGTGGGCTAGTAATAGGCAAACAGGCCTCTCTAGTAAGCACAACTTACGTCGTGTTTTTACCTTCTAAAATTTGTCAGACTTCCACACCCGGGACTGGTTAGCAATCAAATAGAAGGTGAGTTTTTACTCTGCTTCTGTTTGTTTCAGTGGACAGAATTTTCGTTTTTCAAATCAATTTATTTAATATTTTTCTTTTTGGTTTCTAGGTTGAGGAAATGGCTGGTGTTCGGGAAATAACAGCTGCTGCAGAGTTCTTACAAGTAATTATTCTTCATTACCTCTTGTTTGATTATTGAGAAATTGTGGCAGTTAATTAGAAATGCTTGTTTGAATTGGGAAGTAGCATTTTTTATTTCGTCTGGGTTTATCATTATTGTTACTTTTTTTTGCCAGGGTACCAATAGGCAGAGCCTGTTTTTAAATAGATGTTCTTTTAAAGGGGGAAGCCATGTTCTTTGGGGCACGGCTCACCATAGAAGTTCAGAATTGGGTTTTCCAAATCATAGAGGTGTTTCATTAAGGTGCCGTGCTCAAGAAAAGCCCAGAGCTGTTGTTTCCGGTGGTGTGAGCAGCTTGGTAGATGAGCAATCAAGCTTGGTTGAGAAGCCTGCTGTGCAAGTTATTCATTTTTATCGAGTACCGCTGATTCAGGAGAGTGCAACATCTGAGCTTCTCAAGTCAGTTAAGTCAAAAATTTCGAATGAGATAGTTGGTTTGAAAACTGACCAGTGTTTCAACATTGGACTTGATTCACAGCTTTCAAGTGACAAGCTTTTGGTTCTTAAGTGGCTTCTTCAGGAGACTTATGAGCCTGAGAATTTGGGGGCTGAGAGCTTTCTTGAAAAGAAAAGGCAGGAAGGTCTGAATACAGTTATTGTTGAGGTTGGGCCTCGATTGTCATTTACAACAGCATGGTCTTCTAATGCTGTGTCAATTTGTAGAGCTTGTGGCTTGACAGAGGTGACTCGTTTGGAACGATCAAGGAGGTACTTGTTGTTTAGTAAGGGAACACTGCAAGATCATCAAATTAATGAGTTTTCTGCGATGGTTCATGATCGGATGACTGAGTGCGTGTATACTCAGAAGCTTGCTTCATTTGAAACAAGTGTGGTTTCAGAAGAAGTTCGTCATGTACCTGTCATGGAGAGAGGTCGGAAGGCATTGGAGGAGATTAATCAGGAAATGGGTTTAGCATTTGATGAGCAAGATCTTCAATACTACACTAGGCTATTCAGGGAAGAAATCAAGCGAAATCCAACAACAGTTGAACTGTTTGATATTGCACAATCCAACAGCGAGCACAGCAGGCACTGGTTTTTTACTGGTAAAATTTTTATAGATGGACAACCTATGGACAGAACACTAATGCAGATTGTGAAGAGCACTTTGCAGGCAAACCCAAACAACTCTGTCATTGGGTTCAAGGATAACTCAAGTGCAATCAAGGGGTTTCTAGTCAAGCAAATGCGACCGGTTCAACCAGGTTCAACATGTCCATTGAACATAGTTACTCGGAACCTCGATATATTATTCACAGCTGAGACCCATAATTTTCCATGTGCTGTAGCACCTTACCCTGGTGCAGAGACAGGGGCTGGAGGTCGAATTAGGGATACCCATGCAACCGGAAGAGGTTCTTATGTTGTAGCATCTACTGCTGGTTATTGTGTTGGGAATCTCAATATGGAGGGCTCTTATGCACCTTGGGAAGATCCGTCTTTTTTGTATCCATCAAATTTGGCTTCACGTCTGCAGATCCTCATAGATGCTAGCAATGGTGCATCAGACTACGGGAACAAATTTGGTGAGCCCTTGATTCAAGGGTACACTAGAACATTTGGAATGAGACTCCCAAGTGGTGACAGACGAGAATGGTTGAAGCCAATAATGTTTAGTGCAGGTATTGGGCAGATTGATCATACCCATATATCAAAAGGAGAGCCCAACATTGGAATGTTGGTTGTAAAGATTGGAGGCCCTGCTTATCGTATTGGAATGGGTGGTGGAGCTGCATCAAGCATGGTTAGTGGTCAGAATGATGCTGAGCTTGATTTTAATGCTGTACAGCGTGGAGATGCGGAGATGGCACAAAAACTTTATCGTGTGGTTCGTGCCTGCGTCGAGATGGGGGAGAATAACCCAATCATTAGCATTCACGATCAGGGAGCTGGTGGAAACTGTAATGTTGTCAAGGAAATTATATATCCACTGGGTGGTGAGATTGATATCCGCGCAATTGTAGTTGGTGATCACACAATGTCTGTCCTAGAGATTTGGGGTGCAGAATATCAGGAGCAAGATGCACTCTTGGTGAAGCCCGAGAGCCGCAACCTCTTGCAATCAATATGTGAAAGAGAAAGAGTTTCTATGGCTGTTATTGGAACTATAAATGGTGACGGGCGTGTTGTTTTAATTGATAGCTTAGCTATTCAAAGAAGTGAATCAAGTGGGCTCCCTTCCCCTCCTCCTGCAGTTGATTTGGAGCTTGAGAAAGTACTTGGTGATATGCCACAAAAGAGTTTTGAATTCCACCGGGTGGCTGATGAACGAGAGCCACTTGATATTGCTCCTGGAATCACACTGGTTGATGCTCTTAAGAGGGTGTTGAGACTTCCATCTGTTTGTTCAAAGCGCTTCTTGACATCAAAAGTTGACAGGTGTGTTACAGGTCTTGTAGCACAGCAGCAAACTGTAGGGGCCCTGCAAATTCCTCTCTCTGATGTTGCAGTAATTGCGCAGACTTTTACTGGCTTCACGGGAGGTGCATGTGCCATTGGGGAGCAGCCCCTTAAAGGTCTTCTGGATCCAAAGGCAATGGCGAGATTGGCTGTTGGAGAAGCACTCACTAATCTAGTTTGGGCGAAAGTCACTTCTCTATCTGATGTTAAAGCAAGTGGAAACTGGATGTATGCGGCCAAGCTTGATGGGGAAGGAGCAGCTATGTATGATGCTGCTACAGCTCTTTCAGATGCAATGATTGAACTTGGTATTGCTATTGATGGGGGGAAGGACAGTCTTTCCATGGCAGCCCATGTTTCGGGTGAGGTTGTTAAGGCTCCTGGGAATCTTGTAATCAGTGTCTATTGCACTTGTCCTGACATAACAAAAACAGTAACCCCGGATTTGAAGCTAGGAGACGATGGTGTGCTACTCCATATTGATTTGGCAAAGGGAAAGCGGAGGTTAGGTGGGTCTGCCCTTGCACAGGTTTTTGACCAAATTGGAAATGATTGTCCTGACATTAATGATGTTCCTTATCTTAAGCGAGTTTTTGAGGGAGTTCAAGTCCTTCTTTCTGATGAACTGATCTCTGCTGGTCATGATATTAGTGATGGTGGGATACTGGTCTGTGCCCTTGAAATGGCATTTTCTGGGAATTGTGGCATTACCTTGGACTTAAATTCACATGGAAAGAGCCTATTCCAGACACTTTTTTCTGAAGAACTTGGTCTCGTTATTGAGGTTAGCAGGGAAAACTTGAATTTGGTGATGGAAAAACTAAGCAGTGAATGTATATCTGCTGACATCATTGGACAAGTTACTGTCACACCCTCAATAGAGTTAAAGGTTGATGGGGTAACACATTTGAATGAGAGCACTAATTTCCTAAGAGACTTGTGGGAGGAAACTAGTTTTCAGTTGGAAAAATTTCAAAGGTTGGCTTCTTGTGTGGATCTAGAGAAAGAAGGCTTGAAAGATAGGCACGAGCCTTCGTGGGAATTGCCTTTCACTCCTTCTTTCACAGATGAAACGTATATGAACATTGCCTGCAAACCAAAGGTAGCTGTTATTCGAGAAGAAGGCAGCAATGGGGACAGAGAAATGGCTGCAGCATTTTATGCATCTGGCTTTGAACCATGGGATGTTACGATGTCTGACCTTCTTAATGGAGCCATATCACTGCATGAATTCCGTGGAATTGTGTTTGTTGGAGGTTTTAGCTATGCTGATGTGCTTGATTCTGCTAAAGGTTGGTCTGCTTCGATTCGATTTAATCAGCCCCTTCTAAATCAATTTCAGGAGTTTTACAAGAGACCAGACACTTTTAGTCTAGGTGTTTGCAATGGGTGTCAGCTAATGGCTCTTTTGGGGTGGGTCCCGGGTCCTCAAGTTGGTGGTGTGCTAGGTGGTGGTGGGGACCCCTCACAACCTAGGTTTATTCACAACGAGTCAGGACGGTTTGAATGCAGATTCACCAGTGTGACAATAAAGGACTCGCCAGCTATGATGTTTAGAGGAATGGAGGGCAGTACATTGGGTGTGTGGGCTGCCCATGGTGAGGGAAGAGCATATTTCCCTGACGAAGGTGTTCTTGATCGTGTGCTTCACTCAAAGTTGGCACCTGTAAGATTCTGTGATGATGATGGCAATGAGACAGAACTTTACCCATTTAACCTCAATGGCTCCCCCTTGGGGGTAGCAGCAATCTGTTCTCCAGATGGAAGGCATCTTGCCATGATGCCTCATCCAGAGCGTTGCTTCTTAATGTGGCAATTCCCATGGTATCCCAAGCAATGGGATGTCGAGAAGAAAGGCCCTAGTCCATGGTTGCGGATGTTTCAGAATGCCAGAGAGTGGTGTTCTTGAGAAAAAAGAAGTTTTACTTATATGTACGATGATGGTTAGTATAGAATCTTGTTTTTTTAAGCTTTTGTTTTTCGGTTACATCAGAGTTATAATTTTTAAAGTATTATGAATCTATACGTATTGCTTTATTTGTATGGTATGCTCAGTGGCTGTGGAAATAAGCATTTGTGTTTGCAGGTCTGTATTGATGTTTGTTTTAACTGTCTGTTTTGTGAAATGGGTTGTACAGTGCCTCCAGGGTTAAAGGCGACATAGCGGCCAACACTTTTCCTTGTTCTGTCCTAAATTAAAGTTTAAGCATGTTTTTCTGTTATCTGAGTAGGGGAATTTTTGAAGTTTCAGGTTGTTTCTGTAATTGTCCTCTGCTAGAAATCATTCAAAATACAGCAGTCAGACGCATTCGGCATATTCTGGTACGTTTCTACTTCTGTAGACCCATGTACTTTTTGCAGAACCCGTAACTAACTCTTGCCTTCTTCTTTTTAGTTCAAAATCAATAATACTCTAATCCTAGATCACGTTACTTGAGTTACTATTGAAATTGGAGATGTGTTGTTTAAATATAATGCTTGCTGTTTCATTTAAGAAATTTAAAATTTGAACTTGAATTGGTTAATAAATTATGATTGTTTCTTTTACTGATTGTCTTCTATTGTTCTACGGTTTGAACTCTTAAAATGTCCTAGAATTGAAATCTAGAAATAAAAGGTTTAATAAGCATTTTGTTTTGTTTTGTTTTGTTTTATTTTAGTCTTGTGCGTATTAAGTTGGATAATGAAATTGTGAATCTGAAAATATGAGACATGTAAGTTTTTTAAATGTGTCTGAGCTTCAATCAACTGAACAGGGCCAGAAAATGAAATATTGTTTGGTAGATGACCTTGGTTTGCCTTGCTATTGTTTATCTTTGTGAATATTTCTCAAACTCAATTGAAGGAAGAGGTAGAATCATCAAACACGTACTCTAGTTGATGGAGTCAAACTGGATTGCTTAGAGTCTAGGGTTTTCATTTGAATTGGTTCTAGTTATGTCATGTTAACGAGGGATTTAGTTATTTGGTGAAAAGAATTTGAATCATGCTTGCTCGTATGTAATTTGGTTAATTCCCTTTTTTCATTATGAAAATACAGATGATGATTGAGCAGAATCTGTTGTATCATCTGCAACAGCAGGAAGTGAGGAGTCAAAACATCTTATGACTACAGCAAACGTGTCTCTTAGTAGCTCTATGATTCTAAGTATTATCAGTACACAAGTCGGAGAAAAACTATATGATCATTTTGAGTCTTCGATGATGGTTGTTATATGGATGATGCTTGTGATTTTGTCTGCTGCATCTTTCAGAAGCTTACGAGTATGCTTCAATTTATGACCGAAATTTCATTGAAAAGTTTGTGTTCGTTACATGATTCGGTGGTACTTTCCCTTACATAGGGATTGAACCCGGGACCTAACATAATTCTAATTCTAAACGTAATCCTAATAATTTTCCTTTTCTGGAAAGGCTTCATTCTTGCTCGTGTGGTCCGTTCACATGTTATAATATGCATGTTATTTGTTGATACAGATTAGTCCATTCTTATTCAAAAAATAAAAATGACTGATTTAAGTTTTGATCAATCAAACATTCAAAACTTTCCAGAATTTGTCTATCTAGGTTCGTGGTCAAATTTTAACTGAAATTTGGCTAGTATTAAAGCATCTTCAGCAGAGCAGACTCTTTAAATGTGGTCTTTGCCTCTTCGGACATGTTTGATCCAAAATTTGTGTAGGACAAAATAAAAAGAAACAAAGAAATTAGAAAATTATGTTGTAGCCTTGTAGGTGCCGAATTTTAGGATTGAGATGTTGACTTACATGAATTCTATGAAGATTCTAATTTTAATTTTTTGGGACCAGAAATATGAAAAATAAGAGTCATTATAGACGTTGAGTGGTTCCAATTTCAATTGAAGCACATAACAATTTATTGTCTTTTTGCATATGAGATGTTGACGTACGTGAATTTGCGTCTGCCTGAACTTTCGTGGAATGTATTTAAATATGGTGCTGCTGCTGAGTCGGGAATCCAATTCCAGGTGAATATGAAAACTTACGTACACAGCTCCACCTTAGCCGGCATCGGCGTCGGCGGCTGCATGGTCGTCGACACTGCCTCCATTTCCGATGCCTTCCCCTCTCAGTCTCTTTCGGGAATTCCAAGTTCCACATGGACCGTTTGTATCGTTCCAAATCCTCCGAATCTTGCCAATCATGATTCGGATCTTGCCAATCACGATTCGAATCTTGCCAATCACGATCCGAATCATACAAATCCTCCCGGAAAACCAAACGCGCACCACACCTTTTCACCATACTCAAGCCTGTTTTGGATTCCTTCCCTCTCTCTGTATAATACGTTTCGAATGAAAACTGTCCACCCTGACACGCTTCACTACTTAAATAAAATAGCCAAATGTGTTCTGACATAAGATGCCCTCTTTTACCAACAGAAAGCTTCAAGGAAACGAAAGGCGAACACTTAATTTCGAAAAATTCGTATCCATGAAGGGCAGCTGCGTTTCCCTCCCAATCATGGGAGAAAACAACACAAAAAGCAATTCCCACCCAGTTGCGACATGATGGAGGTGGCTCCAGCTTCAGTGAAGGTCCCACGCTTTGCTCGCTGAACCACTCTGGAATTTCACTTCCAGGGTAGACAAAAGCACCACCAGTTCTCTCAATTTTCTGCATGCACAAAATTGAAGAACCCTTAATTATATATCCATATATATATTGAGAGAGACTTACTTCAGAGAGTATGTAACTAGTCCAGTCTTCATCCTCAACCAATGTAATGCAATTCACAAAGCTCCTAGTACTATCATACTGATTGGAGAATAAGTCTCTCCGGCGGTCGAATGGAATGCCTGACAAAGTTTTTAAGGAAGTACAATTGTCTACACGTACTCGTAATAAGTATGCATCTAATGGAAGATTTGGCAATTGTTGAAGGCTCGTGCATCTCTCCAAGTTAAGACACTCAAGCTTAGAAAGGCGTTCAATGCTTGCAGGAAGGGTGACAAAATTGTTTCCACTGAGATCTAAAGTTTGCAAAGAGGGTAAGCAGAACCCAATATCCTTGGGGATATCCCCGTCCTGAAGCTTACAATTCCTTAGGAATAATGTCTGCAAGGAGTGCAAAGAAGATATGAAGGACCACACCATATAAGACGGGGATTTAGCAACTGATGCAGAAGATCCACTCATATTTAGATACTTGAGATTTTTCATCAGAGGAAGTGGACCACTTATGACAATTCTCCCCAATGCAAGTTCCACTAAACACCCCAACTCCCCCGGGAGTTGTTCAACTTTTGAGCAGCCATCCATATAAAGCCTTCTAAGAGACTTCAAATTACAAATGTCACTTGGAAGACGCGAGAGATTTGTGCAATCACTTAAACGCAGTTCAGCAAGGCCAACCAGACTTCCGATTGAGGAAGGTATCTGCTCAATAGCGGTCCCACTTAGATCAAGCACTCTGAACTTGTTCATCTGTCTTGCAGATTCTGGAATCCTTGTCACCTTTGAGCAACCATCAAGACTCAAATATTCAAGAGACTCCATTTGTACTTCAGTGATTGGAAGACCTTGCATATTTTCACAACCTTCAAATTCCAAACGTTTGAGGCTTTTGAGGTCTGCAATAGATGCGTGAATCTCAACTAAACTCCTGCAATACACAAATCTCAACCTCTCAAGATTCGGAACACCACTGAAATTTGGGGTCTTGGACAAGTTTTTGGAGAAACTCACATCCATAAATTTCAAGTTGGGGAGGTCCTATACAGATGCAGTACAGACCAAACAAGTTACAGTTATTTTCAAAACAATAATGCCCTACTAATAATAACCCATAGTTTAATAATAATCTTACCTTTCTTCCATCCCAAAGCCTAACAAGTTTGCTATGGCACATCTTAAGTTCAGTAAGTGAATCTGGTTGAAAGCTTTGTGGGAGAGCCTTGGAAGGAAACCAACTCCAATGGATAAGTCTCAAGGAATTTGGAAGAAATTTGGGACAAGAAGAAATAATCAAATTATTAAATTCAAGAATCCTTAGTCCATGCATCTTAGACAAGGCTTGACAATTCCAATGGTGCACCTCTTCCAAATGGGGCAACCATAACACTATGCCTTCAATTGCTCTCGTTCCCTGACAATAATTAAGAAAAGATAAATAGAATTTAATTTCACATATTTCAAGTCTACTATACATAGTGTACGTCAAATAAATAAGAAATGTCATTACCTTATTGTTTGTGAATACATTGCAAATGTCGTTACGAAGCCACAGCCGACTGTATTGACTAGGATCTTTGGACTTTCCCCTTACAATTTTCCATGCCATTTCCTGAATCAAATCATGCATCTCCACATAGCTTATCGAAACATGAAAGCTATGTTTCTCCATTAAGAGAGATTTCATAAAGAGATCACGTATCACACTAGGGCTAGAAATATCACAAGTAGCATCCAGTTTTTCAATTACTTCATGAGTTTTCTTCCCCCTATGGAAACATGCAACATCAAGAAAAATCATCTTCTCCTCATCAGTTAGCCCATCATAACTTACTTTGAGAATATCAAAAATCTTTGGATCATGGATTTTCTGTAGATTTTTCAATCTACTTTCCCATATACCTTGATTTTCATTTTGCACAGAACGCCCTAAAACTTTAAGGACCAAAGGAATCCCTTTGGCATAATCTAGGAAACATTGAGACAGTTTGAGAAAATCTTCCTCAGGTTCATCTTTTCCAAAGGCATTCAGGCTAAAGAGCTTGAGAGCTTCACCAGAGTCCAACTCATTAACCTTATATCTGCTTGTTATACCATGTTGGACTAGAAGACGCTTGTCTCTCGTTGTAATGAAGATTCTACTTCCCATACCAAACCAATGTTTGTCTCCAGCCAGCTTTTCTAGTTGTTCTAATTGATCCACATCATCAAGGACCAGAAGAACCTTTTTATTAGAAAAAACTTTCTTAATTAAATCCATTCCCGAGTCCTCATCCCAAATATTCTCCTTCAAGATTGGAAACAAAAGCTGTTTTTGTAGATCAACTAGAGTACTAGCATGTTTAGCTCTTCCTCTCACATTAGATAGAAACCTGCTAACTTGAAAATGATGGGAAATTCTCTCAAAAACTAGCTTTGCAAGGGTTGTTTTGCCTAACCCGCCCATCCCCCATATCCCTATAAACTGAACGTCATCATTTACCTCCAGATCTAATCCTAAAAGTAGTTCCTTGAATGCAAAATCAATTCCAACTAACTTCTCTTGGGAATTTGACAACATTAATGTAGGATTGACTTTACTCCATACACATTCGACAATGTCTTGGATGAGATCACTATCGCTCCTAAAAGAAAGAAGAGTAAAATAATGAACATTACACTATAAATATAGCCAAATAAATATTATAAAAGTGTTCAAGCGCGCGCGCATTAGTCGGCGTAATAGTACAAAACTTAACTTCGTTTGGACACATCCCACAAAATAATATCACAATGTAAATACTTAGTTTTAGGCTCTCATTTAATTGTTGTCATGAACATTATTATATTACTGAACACTCTAAAGTATTTTAGCTCCAGAGTTGGATAGTTAAACGATTAATTTTATACCAATTTGGATCAATTTTTTGTAAAAATGATATTTGAATGAGTACCTACAAAATAAATTGTGAGATTCGGATATTATTTTGTCATGTGGACGCAAACGAGTGGTTGAAGACACCATATTAAAGCACAAATTTGATATATATAATAGTAAAATGATATTGTAAACCACATCAGATTCTAGTTGTATATATAGGTAAGTTTTGAAGTTCCGGAATTACCCATATATAATAAGCTGTAGCTGGTAGATGCAGTAAAAGCAAAGAAGTGTAAAAGGGTAAATCCTCAAGTATGGTTATTTGACTTGCCTATAATTGTTGTTCGAATCCCACCCGGATAGATTGGCCACTTTTGTTAAAGCAGCTCTCCATTGATTCACCTGATCTGCATCTTTACCAAACTTTTGTTCGTGCTCAGTGAAGGCTTCTGCAAAACTCCCCCTTTGATGTCGCACATCGGAAGGATCCACGTCATAGAAAATTGGCAAAATTCTGTTCCCATCTTGCATGCAGGCAACAATCTTTGTGAGCTCATTCAAGCACCAGGTGGAAGATGCGTAATCTTGGGAGAGCACAATGATTGCGAGATGTGATCCTTCAATTGCGGTGATGAGCTCCGGTGAAATAGTCGCTCCAATTTCAAGATCTCGGTCGTCCTTGAAAGTTTTAATTGATTTCCAAAACTGCAATTCGCGGTATAAATGGGAAAGAAAACCCTTGCGGGTGTCTGTTCCCCTGAAGCTCAAAAACACATCGTTGTGCCATTGTGGAGGAAGAGATGCTAAGGTAGCAGCTGCCATTGTGACTTCTGACTTCTCAGGCAAACACCAAATACGCCAACTCTTTAAAACTCCAAACACTCAATGAATTAATAAACCACATGGAAAATGAAATTCAAAATATATATATATATATATATATACATAGATAGATACTGGATAGTATATTTATTTATTTCTTCTTTTTTATAGCTTAGGTAGCCGCCATTGCGACGACTTCTCATGCAGACACCAAATAAGTCAATCACTCTTTAAAACATTCAAACATTCAATGAATAAATAACGACATGGAAAATGAAAGGAAAATATACAAATGTAGGAAGACCGCGTTTCCCATGATACGTATGATACACAACACGCGATTCTCAGCCCTATATCGGACGACTCCAAGTCCCTGATAGTTAGTCAAACAAATAACGAGTGAACTCTTCAAATTCAACATCACGGGTAACTAATCGCTAGTGACTAGTCAGTAGACTCATATGGCTCATTTGGTTAATCGTATTAGATTGTTGAATGTTCCGAAAAACTCATAGACCAGCCAGAATCTATAAGTTTCTTTATTTTTTTTTTTAAGGCTTATTACTTCATATGCATCCAGAATAAGCCATTGATTCTCAAATTGCACCCATAACTGAAATTTATCTCAGTTTGCACCCAGAACAGCCATTTCATTACTTCCGTTGCACCATCCGTCAGTCTCTGTTATTAACGCCATTAAACATGCTGATGTGGCAGTAATATTACAAAATTTGTAAGGGCAATTAAGACATTTGTTATATTTTATCAAATTTTATATTAAAATTATTTTTTAAAAATTAAAACAAACCTAAAATTACCCAATACGTCCCCAATCCACCCTACTCGTCAGTCACCCACCGAAATCTCCATCAATCTCATCGTCTTCCTCCTCTCTCCTCGCCTTCCTCCTCCGCCCTCATCTTCCTCTCTCCAACACCCGGCGCCGACTACCCCAGAAGCACCCGACCACCCCAACGTCGCCGACCACCCTCGTCTCTTTCTCTGGACCGTGCCCGTTGCACACCCACCTGAAGCACCCGGCGCCGAACACCCCAGAAGCACCCAACCACCGCAACGTCGCCGACCACCCCAACGTCGCCAACACCACAGTCGCCAGCTACGGCGCCAAATCGATCCGCGGGTCGGGTGAATTCACCAACTACGACGACCGTTCGTCAGCTATGGAAAAACCGGCAATGTCGTCCCGACTGAGTTCAACAACTACGCCAGCGACTCGAACATAATCGGTTCAGGTTTTACGGGTTATGGAGAGTCCGGGAAATGAGCGAATGATTCGTTTAAATGGTACGAGTTGGAGCTGGTGTCATGGCCGTACGCCGTGAAGGAGAGTGTGACTATTGGTGTCCGAGTCATAGGCTATGAATCGGAGGTTGGGGACGTTGACCCGATTGTCATCACGGATGAATTCACCCGACCCGTTAAACATGCTGATGTGGCAGTAATATTACAAAATTTGTAAGGGTAATTAAGACATTTGTTATATTTTATCAAATTTTATATTAAAATTATTTTTTAAAAATTAAAACAAACCTAAAATTACCCAATACGTCCCCAACCCACCCTACTCGGCAGTCACCCACCGAAATCTCCATCAATCTCGTCGTCTTCCTCCTCTCTCTTCGTCTTCCTCCTCCGCCCTCATCTTCCTCTCTCCAACACCCGGCGCCGACTACCCCAGAAGCACCCGACCACCCCAACGTCGCCGACCACCCTCGTCTCTTTCTTTAGACCGCGCCCATTGCGCACCCACCTGAAGCACCCGGCGCCGACCACCCCAGAAGCACCCAACCACCGCAACGTCGCCGACCACCCCAACGTCGCCAACACCACAGTCGCCAGCTACGGCGCCGAATCGATCCGCGGGTCAGGTGAATTCATCAACTACGACGATCGTTCGTCAGCTATGGAAAAACCGGCAATGTCGTCCCGGCTGAGTTCAACAACTACGCCAGCGACTCGAACATAATCGGTTCGGGTTTTACGGGTTATGGAGAGTCCGAGAAAGGAGCGAATGATTCGTTTAAAGGGTACGAGTTGGAGCTAGTGTCATGGCCGTACGACGTGAAGGAGAGTGTGACTATTGGTGTCCGAGTCATAGGCTATGAATCGGAGGTTGGGGACGTTGACCCGATTGTCGTCGCGGATGAATTCACCCGACCCGTGGACCGATTCGGCGTCGTAGCTGGCGAATGTGGTGTTGGCGACGTTGGGGTGGTCGGGTGCTTCTAGGGTGGTCGGCGACGTTGCGGTGGTCGGGTACTTCTGTGGTGGTCGGCACCGAGTGCTTCAAGTGGGTGGGCAACGGGCGCAGTCTAGAGAAGGAAACAAGGGTGGTCGACGACGTTAGGGTGGTCAGGTGCTTCTGGGGTGGTCGGCGCCGGGTGTTGGAGAGAGGAAGATGCGGGCGGAGGAGGAAGACGAGGAGATTGATGGAGATTTCGGCGGGTGATTGCCGAGTAGGGTGGGTTGGGGACATATTAGGTAATTTTAGGTTTGTTTTAATTTTTAAAAAATAATTTTAATATAAAATTTGATAAAATATAACAAATGTCTTAATTTCCCCTACAAGTTTTATAATATTACTGCCACATCAGCACTTTTAACGGCGTTAGTAACAGCAACAGAAATAACAGAATGGTTGTTCTGAGTGCAAACTGAGTCAAATTTCAGTTCTGGGTGCAATTTGAGAATTGTTAGCTTGTTCTGGGTGCATTTTGAGTAATAAGCCTTTTTTTAATGAAAATCCCCAATTCCGGGCCCCAAAAAACCCCTTCTTTCTTTCTCTATATTTTGTACATTTTTCTTTGGCTTATTACTTAAAATACACCCAAAACACGTCATATATTCTCAAAATGCACTATGAACTACAATTTACCTCAGTTTGCACCATGAATTGTAACTCTGTTAAAAACTTTGCACCATTACATTCAGACCGTTATTAACACAGTTGTCAAATCCCTTAAATACCGCTATGTAAATCCCTTAAAAACGTTGTCTAACTGAGTTCCAAATTCCAATTGACGTTGAAAATTTCTCAACGAGGTACCCAAACTCCTCGCAGCTATAGGATCGAAAAATGGCGACGAATTTTGCAGCGATTGTTGAATTCAAAAAAATGGGAAAGTGTTTGAGTCAGGTCGTAATCTGACCTCAACAAAACCCAATACCCGAAAACGGGTTAACCGTTGGGCCCAAAATAAGTTCAAAAGCTAATATATGGCTAGAAATCCAAAAAGACAAACTCGGCTATATTTAAAATGATAATTACGGGCACATGTCAATCAGTGATGTAATTAGAAAAAATTAATATGTTGAAAGATTTTCTACGTAAGGAAATAATCATGATTTAAGGTCAAATATCCATTTATGTTTGAAATCCACAATGGAAGAAAATCATGTCAATCGGAAGTAAATATAGAAAAATCTTAACATGGAAAGAACATCAAATCATGCATCATCCAATTACTCTCATGATTTATGGGATTGAAGATAATTTGGACCGAAATCGGTTTGATTGACGCAATCGAGGAAAGTCAATATTAATTATCGTGAATCAAGGAAGTAATCGTGCAGATTAAATAGTTTGCCAAGTTGGGACGCATACGAGCCCCTATAAATATGACGCTTTGAAGAAGAGCAAGACCAGCATCAACACACAAAACTACTCTTTATCTCGCACCTTTCAATTCCTAGACTAGATTTTAGATTCAGCCTTAGTATAGCCAAGTTCTTCAATTCCTAGCCTAAGTTTTCATTCAAGCTTTAGTGTAGCCAAGTTCTTCAAGCTCTAGTGTAGCCAAGTTCTTCAATTTTTAGCGTAAGTTTATTATTCAAAGTTTATTTTTATCTAATCGTCATTTCAATTCAAGTTATTTCAATTTCGGTTATTTAATTGCTTTATTTAATCGCTTTATTAATTTAGATTTATTACTTTTGTCTTTAAGTTTAATCATTGCGTTTATTTCAAATTTTAATTTATTGCATTTACGTTTAAGTTTGATTTCTTTGAGCATAATTAGTTTTTCTCTTCAATTTAATTATTGCACTTGCATTCAATTCATTCCAAAAAATCTGAAAATATAAAAATGTAAGTTCAAAGCCTAAACACCCTTGGCCTTGAGGGAGTGAAAGAATCCAGACAAAGAGGAGGTTCCTTGCTTGGTCACACAATCGTAAGGTTAGATGATTTAGGTATGTACAGAGGGGTATTTAAGGGATTTGAAAATGTTTTTAACAGTGTTAGTAGCGGTGTGAGTGAAATGGTGGAACGTTTTTAACGGTGTTACTGTTAAGGATGCAAACTGAGGCAAATTGTTGTTCATGGTGCATTTTGAGAATAGATGGCGTGTTCTGGGTGCATCTTAAGTAATAAGTCTTTCTCTTTAGACAAATGACTGTCTCATTCCACTGTTAGAAAATACAGATTAGGATTCAGGTAGATTAT
This sequence comes from Oemleria cerasiformis, assembly GCA_037349345.1. NCBI lineage: Eukaryota > Viridiplantae > Streptophyta > Magnoliopsida > Rosales > Rosaceae > Oemleria > Oemleria cerasiformis. Next base: position 5,902,703 of record JAZGTL010000016.1, read on the forward strand.
GATGCTACAATTAATTAAAACTAAAACATAAATAAAAATAGATTTATGGAATTTACATAATGATATTTTTTGGGAGAAAACTGATCTCTCAATCTCCCTCGAGTAGCAAATGGAACTTAGATTAGTAGACCTAGTTTAGATATAACCCTCCTACTTTTTTCCGTTTTGATTTCAAATAAATCAATTATGGAAGTAGTTATAACAAAGAGTGAGGCCATCTGGAACAGATTAACACCAGGGCTCGACTTCATCACCTTTACCCCGTGATTGATGATGCATGTGGCTTTTGTGGTAACTCTGAGGAATTGATAGATCATCTCTCCAAAACCTGTAGTTTTGCCCAGAAAGTTTGGAACTCTGTTTGTCGCTTCTCTTCGTCCTTCCAATGGTGACTTTATTACCTGGATTTCTTCGCAAAGTCCACACCCACCCACCCCCCACCCCCTCATCCTGCTAGGGTCACTAATCTAGCTAGGATGTTGGGAGAAAACTACTTCAAAAGAAAATGCATATCCTAATAATCATATTCCATCCTGTGATTCTATTTTGTGGATCCCTCCCAAAGATGGCTGGTGCAAACTGAAGATGCCTCTGTCAAGTTTGACCAATCTGCAGCTGCAGGCTTTATAATTAGGGATTCACTTGGTCTTCCTCTCCTTTCGGGTGCGGTGAACCTTGGCTCTACAAATAGCCTAGTGACTGAGGGTTGTGCTCTTCTTGAAGGGCTAAATGCGGCTGATAAATTTGGTTGTCATAAGCTGCTTGTTGATGGCGATTCGAAAGTTATTATTGATGCTCTTAATGGGAAGCTCAAACCACCTTGGAGGATTATTCGTATTTTATCCAATGTGAAGCAATGGAAGAAGAAGTTCTAGGACATTAGGTTCTCGCATGGTCTCCGATAAGCTAATTCTGTGGCGAATGCAATAGCAGATGTTGGGCACCAACAAGTTATGAATCAGCGTTAGGTGCGATGTCTTCCTGATTCAGCAGTTGAAGCTTGGAAATTTGATTTCTTTAGGTGTGGATGCCCTAGGGGATCCTCCTTGTTCTAGTTTTTGTTTTTATTTGTTTAAAAAAAATGAGGTTGGCAATGGGTCGAGTCGTGTCGGGTTTGCCATAAAACCTCTCAACCATCCGTGTAAATTTTCATAATCCCCGTCGGTGGCCGCGTCCAAGAAAGCTACATAACATGTCTTAGCGGCTTGAAGGAATCTGCCTTGTTAGCACTATGCCATTCCACTGCCAATCTTAAAATAAGTCTCCAAGGATTGGTGAGGAAAACAAACTCACGGTCAAAAATCCTTTTACTGCTCCACACCCACAGCGACCAACAAATCCACACAAAAACAGTTGCCCATGGAACCCAAATATCTGCAAAGCTTGACTCCGTAAATTCTATAATATCCAATTAGGCTGAGTATCCTGGAAACTGATTAGCACCCCAAGAGGGACCAGAGGCTCCTCCCAAACCATCGGGACGACAATACATGCCCTCAGAACATGATTTGCATCCTCATCTACAAGCTCACAAACTCCACACCGCATTTGCTGAAATATGTCGTCTATATCGTTGGGAGTTCTTGAGTAGTCGGTCTTGGATTAATAACCATAAAAATAATTTCATCTTAGGCGGGCACTTGACCTTCCATATAGTACTCCAAGGGACATCCAACCAAATCTCATATGCCATACTCAACCAATAAGCTAAACGAACATAAAACTCACAATTTGACGTCACCACCCACCCTATGCGATAACCAGAGCAACCAGGGAGGCCCATTGGCACACAAATAATACAGTTCACCACATCAAGAGGCAATTACGCATGGAGTCTTTCTATATCCAAAGCCCCATTGAGCATATAGTCTGAAACCATCACATTTTGATTTTCCACTAAAAACCCTACCACCCGATCAGAGAACGGACCGTAATCACACCATTTATCAATCCAAAACCTTATAATACTCCCATCTCCCAGCCGAACTTGGACACCATCACGAAGGACGTCGGACCTTGAAAAAATTGCTCGCCAAGTCGACGAGGAGGAGTGCCAACATGGTTGATCATCCAAAAGAATATTAAGGACTTCCCCCTTCAGATACTTAACAGTCAGGGCACTCACCCAGAGGCTGGAAGCGTTATTGAGCATCCTTTAGCCCACTTTCGCTAGGAGGGATAGGTTCATTACCTCTGCTTGTTTATTCCCTAACCCCCATTTATGCCTGGATCAACAAACAGTCTCCCATTTTGATCAGGTGGACCTTTCTAGCCTCTCCAGTGCTCCCCTAGAGGAAATTTCGATTTAACCTATCTAGCTCATTACAAACGCTACTTGACAGTTTTAACCGTTTGTATCGAATAAACTAGAATAGAAGCAGCTACAAATTGGATTAAAGTCACCCTGCCAACCATATTCAAGCATTTACTTTTCCATGCAACCAATAACTTATGTTGCGCTCTCTGGCCCCGCGCCGCCGCAATCCCCAAATCACCCCCCCCCCCCCCCCCCCCCCCCCCCCCCAACCAAATAAAGGAACCCCCGTACCAAGGTCACTTGTGAGTGGGCCCACAAATCCCACTTATACGCTTCGCGAGTCTCCTTCAAACATTCAGGGAGCATATAACACCTGTGATTTCTCAAAATTGATCGACTGACCTGAGGCTTTACAAAACTTATCAAGACAACGCTTAATTACCCTAGCTTGTCTAGTTGAAGCCTCTGCAAATAATAACATATCGTCCTCAAAACACATATGGGAAACTTTCAGACCATACTTGGATGGACTAACTGCTCGCCATTTCTTCTTCTCCATCGTCTCACTAATTTTTTATTTATTTTTACCAAACCATCGTCTCACTAATTAGATGTGTTAGCTTTTCCAAACATGGAACAAAAAGGTCAGGGGAGAGAGGGTACCCTTGCCGCAACCCCCTCCCCGGCCTGAAGGTTTTTGTCAACTCACCATTAATAATTACTTGAGAAGAGACATAAGTGTGCAACTGCATCAACAAGGCCACCACAGAGTCTGGTAACCCAATCTCCCTAAAAACTGACTCCAAAAAATCTCAATTCACTCGATCATAAGCCTTAGACAAGTCTATCTTCCAGCCTAAGAAACCCTTCCGGCATTTGGCCCTAATAAATTTATGATGCAACTCTTGGGCTGCAATAATGTTATCAGTGATTTGTTTCCTAGGAATAAAACTAACTTGATTAGGGCTGATGAGCTACTATATATAGGATGGGTCTTAGACATCCCACTAGGATTTTCAAGACCACCTTATATATTGTATTACACAGACTAATCGGCCGCATTTTCCCTATAGTAGTAGGGTTCTCCACCTTCGAAACCAGCGTAATCAGAGTAGTATTCAAGGCCTTCGAGGGCCCATTCGTAAACACCCCTTGCACAACTTGGCAAACTTCTGCCGAAAAACCTCCCAACATTGTTGACTGACACAGAGAAACGATCAGGACTAGGCGCCTTATGAGCACCAATATCAAACATCATCTTTTTAATCTTTTCCATCCCAACTGTGGCAGTCAATGCCTCGCAATTCTCACTATCCAAGGGGGGAAACCTCCTAGGTAGATCCGCCACCCCTTCACTCAGATGATCACTAGTAAAGAGATTCTGAAAGAATTGCACCGCAATTTGCTTCATACCTGCAATCTGGGACACCCAATTACCTGCATTATCCATCAGCCCAATCAATTTATTTCTCCTCCTTCTAACCACCATCGACATATATATGGAAAAATTAGTATTTTTGTCACCTTCCCGCAACCACTGAACACGGGAAATGACCTGACTTAATTGGGAAATCCCAATTCATTGAGCCATTCTATACAGCCAAATAGAAAGCCCAAGGGTGTCATATGAACCTGGAACATATAAGTATTTCTCGATTATGTGTCTTGTACGCAATTTGCCTATACCAAAGGTTACACCCAATTGTAATTCGTAAACAAACTGTATTTCTTGTTAAAAGACAAAACTGTACTATTTGAATCTGCACCCTCTTTTTAATCAGGAAGTAGAAAAATGCTGTATCATACAAGGTTCAGCCTATCTTCAGACAACGCTTTCGGAGAAGATCAATCTGAGGAAGGGTTTCTAAATTTCATCAACTGTCCAAGTGTTTGGTAAACAATGCCAGAAAGCCTTCCATTAGCTCTTAAAACTTAGGGACATTCTTTGTAAGAGAGGTCGAGATGAATGGAAAGAGAATTGGAAAGGGTAGAGAGAATGCGCTCTCTAAGTCCAGAAACTAAGAACATTTTGTCTGTTCTAATTTCTGAAGCAACTTTCTGCAAATCCAAACAGCCAAACAGGTATGTATTTCATTAATAATATATACCAGTGAAATCTGGCTTACTTGCATAATCCTGGTCTTGATCATTCAATTTGTCATGTATGCATACATTATAGAGGACAAATTTTGTTTCGAATCGGGGCGTAGCCTTCACAATTTCAATCATGATATCATGCAGAAAACATACGAGGAAGTTTTATTATATCAAGTATGAAAAGGGATGACATTTCAAGATTTGAGCATTTCATTTCTATACGACATCCATCAAAAACACATCTCTATGACTACAAACTACTGCAGCTGAGAGGGACTCCTCAAGATCCTCAGTCAACAACAAGCTCCTAGCTTCTCTGTTACAAATTCTACAGAAATTTTCAGGTTAGTTGATCTATATATTCTGACCTAATAATCCTTGCCAAAGTTGCTCTTAGGGGTCATATATTGTACATCATCGAGTTCGAGACTGTTCTGAATACCAGAGAAATTTGAGATTTCATCACAATCATCATGAAAAACAGGCCGGAGAATCACCCTTGGTTTTTTCTCTGGCAGCAGTGGAAGTGGCGCTTCTCCTCTAAGAATCCTTGCAGCTTCCTTCACTGTTGGCCTCATCACATGGTTTGGGTGCACACAAGCAAGTCCAGTCATCAGCATTCTTTCCATTACTACAACATCAAACTTCCCCATCAACCTTGAATCAGCAGCTTGAAACAGTCTCCCCTTTTCCCACAAGCCCCAAACGTAATCACCAACCACTGTTCCATCATCCTCCACTGGCTTTCTCCCCGTGGCAATCTCTAACACCACCACACCAAAGCTATAAACATCTGTCTTAACAGTTGGAACACCAGAATAAACGTATTCAGGCGCGAGATATCCCATGGTTCCAGCTGGTATAGTTGCTTCTCTTGCAATGGAACTATGCTCATACACTTCTGCTAGACCAAAATCCCCAAGTTTGGCATTAAAATCTGCATCAAGCATTATGTTGCAGGTTTTAACATCTCTGTGAATGATTTGTCTCTCACACTCCTCATGAAGATATGCAAGAGCAGAAGCAACTCCAAGAACTATGTTAAGTCTTTGCTTCCAAGATAGAACAATTGCTGACTTGAAGCTTTTGTGAAGGAATTTGTCGAGGCTTCCGTTGGGCATGTACTCATACACCAAGACTAACTCATTATCCTCACAGCACCACCCATGGAGCTGAACCAGATTCTTGTGTCGCAAACAACCAACCATTGTTGCAAACTCGGTACTGAAAGGATTACGCAGACAGCCAATCCCATCAGCCCTCTCAAACCTTTTGACTGCCACTTCTCCACCAGATGACAGAGACCCTTTATAAACCTTAGCTGAACCGCCCTCACCAACAACTCGGTTTTTGTTAAACCCCATTGTAGCTGATTTTATCTCTGCAAGTGACAAACATGTAGGAACTTTATTGGCCTCAACTCTACAAGTTTTGCCCTCTGTACCCCTTCTTGAAGTAACCTTTCTCTTCTTCACGCACAGAAAACAAATGACAAAAATAAATGCAAATACGGAGAAGACAAAAGCAGCTAAACCTCCTAATCCAAGAGCCATCTCCACAATCCTTGTTTTTCTTTCACGAGACCGATTAATGGAGCTGTTGTTGACACTTGAATCTCCAGATGAAGAGCACATGAAACAGTCCGCATCCCCTTCTTCAACATCTTCCATAGGAATGGTTGATGGGAGTGACACAAAAGTCTTGAATCTCCACCTGTCAACAATGTGAATTGAAGAGCCCCTCCCATTAGAGGCAGAGAAACCAACATGCATAAACTCCTTGAATTGCTGGGAGAGGTCAATCTGAGCAACAAGAACAGGACTGGTCGGCCTAGTTGATGAGTATCCGACCCAAACCCGGATCATCTTGAGAGCATCTCTGTACTCAATCCAAGCAGTTATCTCTCTCCCGCTTGTCAAATCAATTCCTCTTGCAACAACATCCGCAGAGGCAACAGACACAACTGTGTTTAAATCAATACCAACATGGTTTCCATTAATGTCACCAACCATAGGATCAAACATGGTATCAAATTCCACCGCAAAGAACGATTCTTTTGATGCTGAGGTTGGCTCTGGAAGGCCCATATACCCATTTGTGGAACTAAGAGTGTCAACATCAGGAGTGATTACAAAGGCAATGCCATCTCCAGAAGAACACAAAAGGGAAATGGGAGTGATTGAGAACGAGAAACGGCACAAGAAAGAAGCAGTGGAGTTTGTTTTCAAGTCAAGAAATCGAATTGGGTAGGCATAAAAGGCTCGTCCAATCCCAGAAGAAGTAGAAGAAGAGGGGCAGGCGGTGAGTTGTTGAGTGAGACTAATGGCGTTGTTGTTGATGTAAGCGTCACCAGAGAGGGTGACGTTGTTTGTTGCAGGCAAGATTGGGGCAGAAAGTGAAGGGAAATTGAGGTTAACCAAGAAAAAGAGAAGGACCCAGATGACAAATGGATGAGATGAATGCATTACTGTGCCAAATGGGAACATAACAATTTTCTCGGGAAAAATACAGAAACTTACTCAGAAAAAGAAAAGGAAAGCAGTGATAAAATACCAAGATTTTGTTCTGAATTTCTGTGGATGCTGACCCAATCTTGATGCTTGAAAGTTCAACCACTTGCAGACAGGAGAGAGAGGGACTGATTTGAGAGGGAAAAAAGCTCCATTTGATTGATCAAGAAAGCCCCAAATTGAGTCTAAGCCGTAGGCACTGTGGGTGTGGGAGTGGATTAGTTGGGTGGCATTAGCATGATTTCCGCAGGTGAATGCCTGTGGGCTTTGAACCGGAAGCGATCTAAGATTTTAATGGACTGGTCCGACCTGAATCAATTTTGAGTAATTTTCTTCGGCCGCAAATTTTAAGTAATTTTGTTTAGAGCAAATTACACTTTAATAACTTATATTTTATATTAAATTTTAAAATTATATATATATTTTTTTAATTTTATATTTAAGCATCTTCAATTCTTTAAAATTTGATAATTTAGCTCCATTGTTAAGTATTATTTTAGAATTTCCGTTAGGAACGCTTGCTAGAGGTCTAAAGAGTCTTTGTTTTCTATGGTAGTCTTACTGGTGCTCTGGATAGTTCTGGTTGCCTTGAATAGTGCTGGTATCCTCTTTTTATATGGACTAAAAAGGCTCTTACTTGGTTACCCTAACTAAACCCCGGCCATTAGCAAGGGCTAAAAGGGCGAAAGCCACAAGCCCAAAACAATACAAAGTTCAAAATTATTAATATGTCATATATTAAAAAAAAAAAAATTACCACATACGAAGAAACCAAAGGCCTTTAACATTAATTAGAGGCTAGAATGATGAAGATTAGAATTCCACCAAAAAAAAAATGCGAGTAGCGAATAATGATTTCACCCAAAAAAAAAATTAGAGGCTAGAATTGTTTTGTATCTTACTCATTTTAATTTCTCATTTCTTTGAAAGCATTTTGAAGCCCAAAGAATTGAGGGTTAGAAGCTTAGTCCAAACATGTAAATTGATGACACATTTTATATTCTTACCCTAGACCTTCAAATGTTTGGACCGGTCTTGACTAAACCATCGCTATCCAGTCCTTCCTTCATTAGAAATAACCTTTAGGGTTTTCTCCCATAGTTTCTAGACCTAACTTTTTTGGGTAAAGATGCTATTGTAGGTTGAGCCTCTTAATCGCAGGTTTCTGCACCTCTACATGTGACCGCTATTTTGAGCGTTCGCCCTCTCGTTCTTCCTCGACCGTGCATGCTTTATCGAGAAAGGAAAGATCTTGGGCTGACCAAGGATTAAGGTTAGCTTAAATTTTGTCCTAATGGGCTTGTCATGTCCTAACCTAATTGGTCGTTGGATCACATGGGGCTGTAAAGCCATGGACTAGTCAATTACACTGAGCTCGTTTGGGCTGGTTTAACAAATCAGATTTTGGATGGAGCCTCATTGTCAAATGAGGTTTTAGGAATTGGGCTCGGATTCCATGGCTCCCAAGAACCCCAGAATCTCCAATTTCCTAAAATTTTAATTGGCATTTTTTGTGTTCTCGTAATCATCCACACTACAACTCACTTAGTAAGCCATGGTGTATTTTGTGGCTTGGATTCACTGGAGCATGTTGCGTGTTGATAGATGAGAAACCCAACTATCCTATTATATCGGGCTTGATCCGTAACAAGGTTGCACGAGTTTGATCAAAAATTAATTTAGTCGCGTGAGCTTAATTAACTTTATACATACTCTGTATTTCTTACATGGCCTTTTTTGGGCCACAACACTGGGAACCTCACTATCAAAAAAAACAGAAAAAAAATCTCACATCTCCTGTCGAAATGTTGAGCGAGAGATAACCAAAGTAATTTTGCCTAAAACTACCTTGGAATTCGTTTATGGGTGCACCCCACACGCGTCACTTCATCATCTAATGGAAATTCTCTCGCAAAATGTGTCGGTGAGACAATGATGAAACATTTTAAGGAATTCAGTGTATTAAACTGCAACTTTTGAAAAGATATGTATAATTCTGAAATTTGGTGTGAAAGTCAAGATATTAAAGTGTAGTTTCCCCTAAATTTTATGTTACTCATTTTGCCGAAGAGCACAACCATTCTGTTGTGAAGGAAGAGTGTGCTCATATTCTTCCATCTTAACGAAAAACTATCGTCCTCCCAGGCTACCGAGTAGAAATGGCGGAAGAATCTGGAATGACTCTTCATCAGTAAGCAATCAGGTGGAAGAGACTCTTTGAGTTATACAAAACAAGATCTGAAAAACTATACTCGTATGAAGAGGCAAAATACATTGGCATATGGAGAAGCTGGATGGTCAATAAGTATTTTCCTAACCAAGCTTTGGAAAATCCATACAAATCTAATAACGCTAATTGTCATTTGGAGTGTTTGTTGGATTTGATCAGCATTGAAAGGCTGTTATATTTGGAGCTGCTTTAATTTACGATTAAACGGCTAATTCATTCGTATGGTTGTTTGAAACATTTTTTTAAGGCAATGTCAGGGAAGGCTTCCAAGATAATTTTTTCTCAGATCAAGATGCTGCGATGGCGAAGGCTCTTCTACATGTTACGCCTAAAACGTATCACATGTTTTATATTTGGAAAATTATGCAAAACGAATTAAGAAATGTAAATAGCCGCTCAATTAGTGAAATAGCACATGGTAGAATTTTAGAGTGAAAAAAATAATTAGATATTTCATATGTATAATTAATACAAATGGAGATTTAGCCGAGTTCAAAATACTAAGTTATCGGAAAAAAAATACATGACAGAGTCCCAATCTAATATGATTCTAATCCAAGACAACAAGGGTTTTCTTTTGTCAAGTTCATCGATGTTTTTGTACGTACGCCATTGATTATGTTATATCCTTTAGTTGTTTGGATACTATAGCTTGAATTTTTATTGGTATGCTTGTGTGCATTTGTATATTAAGTTTTGAAGTCTGTTTAAAATTCAGTCTCAATTTGTTATTATCATGTCTAGATAATGTTATTCTTCTTAAATATAACCTTGTAGGTCTAGAGGCAATCAATAATGCTACATGTACCAACTAAAATCTCACATTTCGCATTCCACCACATGTGCCATCTGACATGGCATTCCATGTCATCATCTCAATTTTCCATCTCAAAATAAAAATAATAATAAAAACAAAATTAAACATTAAAAACAAATTGAATTAAAAAACCAAATCATAAACCCTAAATTCAATTGTTCTCTCCTACCTCTATTTCTCCGTCTCCCAGCAACCCATCATCTTCCTTCTATATCTCTATCGCGCGTTACCAGAGCTATGGTGTGGATCTTCTCTAGCTGCCAATTGACGAGTAAATATCTATTTTATTTCCCGTCACTCATCCCATCTTCCCCTTCCCTTCTCTCAAATTCAAATTCAAATTTTGATTGCTGTTGAATTGCTGTATTTATTTGTTGCTCTGATTTTTATGATTTAGAATAGAAGAAAATAGGTAGCTATGTTGGCAAGTTAGGGTTTTTGTTCTATTATTATTCTCTTTCACCTATTGATGCTTAACCCAGTTAAATTTTTCTTTTTGGGAACCAGTGTGTGATATATTATTGTTTGTTGGTTATGTACTTATGTATATGGGTTTTTGAGTAGGAATTTTTTTTCAGCAGGTGCTACTCGCCTTTTACAGGTTGTGCCCTGTTAGCATCTTTAAATCCCAATCATCAACTAAAAGTTAATTCCATTAGAACGAGCTGAAGATAATACGTGTTCTTATGTGATTTCTTATCCTCTTTATAGAGGTGATTATAATTGGCTGAAGGATGTCTTCACTATGCCTAATAGCAATTCATATCCCATCTTCCCCTTCCCCTCTCTCAATCTCTTCTTTCTGTTTTCCACTTTCCGTTTGTTTCTCGCGAAAATTCATATAGGAAGAAAATCGTAGGTAAAGGAAAATGATTTCTGTCAGAACAACCAAATGGGTATGATTTTGTTTCCGGTTTTTTTGAGTTTAGTGGTTTGTTGGTGACATTTGATATGGTGTAGATTATGATTTCTATCAGAACAACCGTAGGTTTTGGTGCATATTATTTATGTTTCCTTTGGAGAGTTGGGCTGACCTTTAATCCTATTGAAGGAAGTAACCAGAGTTACCATAATCATAGTTGGATGTGTTATGAATATACACAAGCCACAAAAGCTCAAAGAGCATCCTTTCGAAAGTTCTAAATAGTTGTAAATATAATATAGTCTTTGACCAATGTGATCATTCTAAGTTCTAACAACTTTGTTTAGATTATATGGGAAAAAGTTTCAACCATGCGGGTGTTCTTCAATTTAGGGTTTGTGAAGATAATAGAAGCGATAGAGGAACATTGTTGTTTCAATGGTCTTTATAACTGGAACCACCATTATCTATTATGTTCAATCAACATCTTAGGTTTTCTTCAATTACCTTTTCTTTTGTTCATTGGACCAGAAAAGGCAATTGACGGTTAAAGAACAACTGGTACTCAGATTGGATGGTTAGTATCCAGCTGATGTGGGTGCAATAGCATAATTCTCTCAACTATCAAATTTTAACACTTGCTAAAATTTACTATTTTTATTTGGTCTTGTCTCTTTATATTGGGGAAGATGCTAACTATATGTTCGGGCTTATTTCTCAATTGTTTGGTATTCTTTGTTTTTTTATTGCAGTCAACCTGCTGTGAATTTACCGTGAAACTCCTTTGATGGTAAACTCTTCGGTGAGTTCTACATCGACTGAAGCTGGTATTGAATAGGGCTCAAGTAAGAGCAAGAAAGATAGGCAACTAAAAGGATTATCAGAAGATGGAGGAAATAGCTCCAAGTAATTGTAAGTTTGAATTGAATACTACCAAACCTACTATTGTATTAATTGTTCTTGATGTAAATATTAATGATCATGTTTGATATGATTATTCACTACAAGAAAAGAATGCTTGTCCGGCGAAACAGATTCGTCGAGCAAAGTTCACAATTCGTGGGGCCACATAAAACCCGACGAACCTTCGTCGGGCCACCGCCGTCGGGCTTGATGTTAGTCGACGAAAACAATGAGTTTGTCGAGCAATAGAAAGCTTGCTTGGCGGATCCATTCGTCGCTTATGATTTGTCAAGCAATCCAAAAGTCAACAACTTTTGCTCGACGAACTCCTTTTGCCGGGCAAAGATGCAAAAATTCGGCAGGTGTGCACTGAATTGTCTTTCTTTTCCCGACGAAATGATTGTTCGTCGGGCAAAAGCTTAATATTTTAAAAAATGATAAACTACATAAAATTACCCAAACTATAAGGGTCATTTCAAGTTATACCCCAACTATGAAAATTTTCATCTAGGTACCAAAACTATCAAAAAACAACATCTAAGTATCCACCATTAGCAATATGTTAAAAAAAGTTGTTAAGTACCTAAGTGGCACTTGTGGGTCTATTTTTTATGCTGACATGGACTCCATGTAGATAAAAACAATAAAATTGTATTTAAAAAAATTTAATATAATCATAAATAAATTATAATACAAATAAAAAAAATTAAAAGAACATAAAAGAAAAAGAAAATCCAATCTCGAATGTCCATCCCTAATTCGTTCATCGATCGCCTTTTTCACGAAACAGCCCTCCACCACTCAACGACAACGATGAACGCCCCACACCCCCTCTCTTTCTCTTCATCCCTGCGAAATCTTCACAATGGTCAGGGAGATGATGGTGATTTTTCTTGCCAGCACTGTGTGCTTTTTCTAGCCCAGCAGCCCATCATCAATTCCCATGCTTTTAGCATCATAAACCGCTAGGGAATCTAAATTCGAAACTGATAGAAGTTACAGGTTCGGTTGATGTGTTCTCCGATGTCTGAGTTGACGGGTTGTGGCGATGGTGTGCCGGGGTTGGGTCGTGGGCAGGCTGTCATCTTCTTCATCTTCACTGTGCTAATAGTCTTCCAGATCTTGCATGTTGCGGCTGCAGTTGTCGACGGTAGACCAGTGGTTGGCGTAGGCTGTAGAGGTTTGAGTAGTTGAGATGTTAATTTTGTTAATTTTGGCGTAGGCTGTAGGCTGTTGAGTTTGAGATATGTTGACTTGGTTCTTTTTTTATGTTAATTTTGTTTTGAAAGATATTATGCAGGAAGAAGAGATGTTATGCATGTGGTAGGTCATGGGTCGTGGTTAGGGAGAGGAGATGCTGCTGCAATTTCTTGAGCGGCGGCACTTTGATTTCTGGGATGTTTCTGTGCTAAATTTTTTGTTCGAATGTTTTTGGGTTTATGAGTTTGTTGGATTTGTGGGTTTACAGAGTTTTGAATATTTGGTTTTTGTGTTTGGATCTAAGGTTTCAAAATACATGAGCCTTCTTGTTCTTCATCAGAGTTTTTGTGTTTGGATATAAGGTTTCATCAGAGTGATGTATGACTTCTCAGTTCTTCATCATTGCCCAGTTTTTTCAATTTTGTTAGATGTTTTTTGTTAGGTCTGGATTTGATTTTGATGACTTTAGAGGGAGAGGGAAAGAGAAGATGCGAACCCTTGTTAGATTTTTATTAGCTATAGTTTTATCAATTTATTACATCTTGTGGAGATAAATGAAAAAGGGGCTACTGGGTTAGTTCATGTGTCAAGAATTCATGGTCGGCGAGGGTGTTGGGGGTTAAGGCGGAGTTAGAGAGGACGGAGAAGACGAAGGAAGGTCATGGTTCTCGGTGTTAGGAAGGGTTTTGATTTTGTATTTATTTTTGTTTTTTTAATTTTTGTTTATTTATTTTAAGATTTTATTAATTACTTTTAATAATATTCAATTATTATTATTTTTTTGCCTACATGGCGTTCATGTCAGCATAAAAAAGGGACTCACAAGTGCCACTTAGGCACTTAACAGATTTTTTTAACAGATTGCTAACGGTGGGTACCTAGATGTTGTGTTTTGATAGTTTGGGTACCTAGATGAAAATTTTCATAGTTGAGGTATGAACTTGAAATGACCGCTATAGTTTTGGTACTTTTATGTAGTTTATCCTTCAAAAAAAAAATTAATAATTTAATTAATTAAATATATATAATTAAAATAAAATTATTTTAAAAAAATACAATTAAAATAATAAAACGAATCAAATGAAAGTAAAAAAATATTTATAAAAATTAATGTTATGTTCTTACATAATTAAAACTAAAGTAATGTTTTACATATTAAGTTCTAACTACTCGGCGACAAGTCGGGGTGGTCAGGGTCCTGGGCGGGATGTTGGGCCGGGGGCTGAGGCTGTGACAGAAGCTCATCCAGCCCACGCTCACCCAAGCAGTCAAGCACCTTGGCGATGGCGGCTTTGATTTGATCGCTTTGGGCCTGGATCTGCGCGTTTTGGGCCTTGATCCCTGCGTTTTCGTCCCGGTGGGTATTGAAGTTTCTCTTGAGCTCTGATATCTCCTTGGGATTGGCTCCCAGGGAAGAACTCGAAGACCGACTGGAGACATCCCAAACTATCCTGTCGCCCGCCCCCCAAACGATCTTTCCTAGACGCCTACAAAGTTATCGCTCTAGGATGGCGATCGACCTCTCGGGATCCAGTAGCTACTACTCCAACGGTACGTCGGGATGCTGTTGCGTCAGCTCAGCCTGTGTATGTTGGACGTCTTACTCCATCGCCGCTTACAAATTCGAATAAATATTAATTAGAAATATAATTATCAAATTAAAAATTAATGTTTAATTTGCAAAAAATAAACTTACGTGAATATTGTCAGTCTCCTGGTTGCCCCGGCCGGCGTACACTTGCACCTAGGCATCCACCTCCGAGGACATCGACCCGGCGATGCGCCGATCCTCCAGTCGGGTTGATAAGCATCGCGACCCCCTTGTGGTGGTTGAATTTCTTCACTCCCCAGTTTGATGTGTTGGCAACCAATTTTCGTTGTTCATTAGTAAAAACAATAATTATATTTTCAAATGGAAAATAACATAAAAAATAAATAAATAATTTAACTAGGTGGACAATACCACATAGCTGGGGGATACGAAATGGCCGCACAACCACAGCCACCCTTCCAGTTTCGGCCCGTCCAACTCCTCTGGAGGATTTGCCCGAGCTTCCTCCGAGGAAGGCCAGCTCTTGTAGTACTAGTGGAGCTCGTACTTCCAATCGGCGTACCGTAATTATCAGTGGTTTCTCAGGTATTTACTGACGTCGGTGTCCTCCAGGTTGAATTCAAAATTGATCTGCAATAAATTAATAAAGTTAGTAAATAATTAAAAATAATGAAAATAATGTAAAAAAAAAAAAAAAAAAACACGTACCGATAACTCTCCCCAACAACGCGTGATCTCCTTCGGGGGTTAGTTCTTGAAAGTATGCCCCATCATCAGGGACTTGGTGCGAAGAATCGCGCCCATGTCATGCACCACTTGGCTGTGGATTTTACGGCTGCTGTCCGGAAGCAAGGCACGTACACCATAGGGATATTTGCATTCGTTGTCCTACAAATCCACTGAGATGTCAAACCCCGGTTGATCCAGCGCACGTTCACCAACTTCCCTGCAAATTCGATGAACATTAGTATAAAATATGAGTAACAAATAAAAACGGTTGTTTAAATAAACAAAATAATCAACTTACCCTTAGGGAGTGCTCCGTCAACAGTCTCTGGTTCGTCTACTCCGGCGTCGTCCTGTGGGGACTGGGGGTCGGTACGAGGTTCCCCCCGTTTCTTGTTGTGTTGTCGATGAGCCGATCGCGCACCGGTCTTTGATCATCCGAGATCGGTGCCTGAATGGACACCGCTGTGGAGGCTATCGAGGCAGGGGCTGCCTCCTCCGCTGCATGATCAACGAAATCAGGGCGAGGGTGGGTCCTTGATGTGATCAAGGTGCAATGCGACATCTACAATAAGAAATTTAAAATAATTAATATAAAATTAACTAACATATTTTTAATTTAATAATAAAAAAAAACCAAACATTTTTAATAATAAATTCACAAAATAAAAACAAAACCACATATAAAATTAAGCAATATTTTTTAATTCGAATAATAAATAAATAAATAAAATGAAATATTTTTAATTGAAAATTAGTAAATTGACCAATAAAAAAATAAAACCACCAAATTCTAATTTTTTAAAATAAAACCAACACAAACCAAAATTAAACCTAAAATACTAATTAATCCAAACAAACTTAAACCTAAATTACTAAACTCAAAATTCACAACATTATACCTAAATTTCTAAATCCAAATTTCAGGAATAAAACCCAACTTACAAATTAATCCACACATACAATAATAATATCCAAACTCAGAAAATTCACATATCCAAAATTTATAAACTCACATATCCAAAATTCACATATCCTACATCATATCAAAAATTCACATAAATATTTTTAAATTCACATATCCAAAATTCATAAAATTCACATATCCAAAATTCACATAAAATTCAGATCCAAAATCATAACAAAAATCATATGCAAAATTCATAACATTATACCAATTTCAACGTTATACCAAACATCACAATTTTAACAAATCATCAACATTAACCCCAAATTACTAAATCCAAACAAACTTAGTAAACCAAATATTTATATTCCAATCCAATCCAAATTCACAATATTCAAGTAAAAACCCTAAATTCACAATCTGCAATTTTGAGAAAAATTCACAATCCGCCAAAATCCAATCCAAATTTCAATACAATTTCATAATATCCAAACCAAATTTCATTTGAAATTTCAATCCAAACTAAAATTAAAATATAAACAATCTAAATTGACAATAACCAATCCACATTACCAATAGAGAGAGAGAGGGAGAACGAGTTCGACCTTGAGATGACTGCGGGCGAGAGAGAGTTGCGGCGGCGAGATAGAATGGGCGAGAGAGAGAACTGCGGTGGCGAGCTTGAGAGAGGAGGAGTCTGAGTAAGAGAGAGCGAGAGGGGGAAATAGTGGTTTTCTTCGTCGGCAACCTTGTGAAAGGAGGAGTCTGGTCTATGTTGTAGAGAGGTGATGGTAGGGACATAACGAGGAAAATGAAGAAGAAGGAAGAAGAAGAAGAGTCAGTTGCAACTTATCTGTGTCTAAATAACCTTGCCCGACGAAGCCTTTGTCGGGTCAATTTTAATGAATTCATTTGGTAACAAAACGCAGTGGATATTCGTCGGGTAAAAATTTTCACTTTCGTCGAGCAAATATACGTGGCAAGTTTGAGTTTTCGCAAAAATTTTGGCGAAAAAAATAGCGCATTTTTAACGTTGCCCGACGAATCCTAACAAATAGCCCGGCGAACACTACATTGTCGGGCAAAAGGTTTATGTTGTTGAGTTTATGACTAAGCAGAAAAATCATTAATTGTCCACATTACGGCCGCTCGTAGAGTGAACATTTCTCCACAGCCGCTCGTAGAGTGAACATTTCTCCACAGCCGCTCGTAGAGTGAACATTTCTCCACAGCCGCTCGTAGAGTGAACATTTCTCCACAGCCGCTAGTAGAGTGAACATTTCTCCACGGCACTTGTCGTATGTTCAGACACCATTTTCCCACAGATCCACGAGCTCATCAATCAACGCCCGCAAATAAACATCGATGAAATTACTAAGCGATTTGGGCCCCGATATCAAAGTACTGAGGATTGTGAATTCTTTCTTCATGCATCTCCAAGGAGGCAAGTTATACGAAACCATAACCATCGACCGAGTGCTATAGGGCTTTGCAAAACTCCCAAACGGATTAAACCCATCAGTATCGAGCCCTAATCTGAGATTTCTTGGCTCCGCGATAAACTCGGGATACATCTTATCAAATTCCTTCCAAGCCTCTCCATCGGTCGGATACCTCAGTACATCATCATCAATCTGTTCATCCTTGTGTCACCTCATATCACGGGCTGTGTGGGATGACATGTAGAATCTTTGTAACCTTGGCTTCAGTGGAAAATAACGCAAAACCTTGTTCGAAATCTTGTTCATTTGAAACCTAGGCTCATTGCACACGGGATATTTTTCAAGCTGCTTGAATTCACCGTAAACCAATGCACAATTGTTCTTGCATGCATGGATCTTGACATACCCTAAATCGAGGCCCTTTAACAACTTCTTCGAGCTACAATGATCTTTAGGCAAACGGTTGTCTTCATGGAGCATTCGGATGATGATGTCCAACATGTGATCAAAATGCTTGTTCGTTTGATTATGCTCAACTTTCATGTGCATCAACTCCACAACTGCCCCTAGAACCGAAAAGGATTTACAACCGGGGTACAATTCGCGCTGAGCTTCTTTCAACAATCTCTCGTAATGGAGCTCAGGGTCTTCGGGTTGAAATGTGGGCGCCGCATCGTCCATATCATCCGATGCGGGAGGAAAAACATCAGTTAATAACTCAACGACTTGATCATTATCACATCACCCATCCAAAACACTTTCGTCCCGACAGGTCCCGGGAACCAAAGATGTCGATGTGGAAAATATTTCTTCATCGTGATAGATCCAATTAGTGTCGATCCCATTCCATTCCAGATGATTTTGGACCTTATTCAACGGTATCCAACTGCAGTTGTTATATTTACGGCACGGACACCTGATACGTCTTTCATCACTGCAATGACTATGTGCAAAGGCAATAAAGCTGTCGATCCCATCCAAATACTGATAAGAAGATCTATCCAACATTGCATGCTGCCTCTGTCCATTGTGCATGCTTTCACAAAATAGAGTCAACGTAAGTAATTGAGTTAACATTGTCCCGTAATTAGAACAAGTTAATATCAAAAACAGTTCGTCTCCCTATGCCTCCGGTGATTTGGCCCTATCCCATTCGAGAGTGCACGTTTTGTGCTATGTAGTTTGCGACCTACGAGGTTAAGTTTCGATCGAGGGAAATTTGGGCAGCATCTCCCTACAGTACCCCAAATGCACGACGTAGATATTATAAACAAATATCTAGTATGCATTCAGAGAACATTGAAGGGATACAAACCGAATTTCCCACAATCGAAACCTAACCTCGTAGACCGCAAACTACACAACACATAGTTGCGTACCCCCAAACTGTCCGAATAAATGGACAATTCAAGAGTCAGTCAATCAACCCGATTCACTGACTCTCAAATGAGTCTAAGGTTTTTCATTGAATTTCATTATACGAAGTTAATCAACCCGATTAACATCGCATAAACGGTTATGAAATATGAACATATTTCACTCCGTCAGAACTACATAAAGTGCTTTACAAAATATATCACAACAAATTCACAAATACAAACATATATTAATTATGCATATCACAAAGTTTACAATTTTCTAATTTTCATACATATTTTCTATTTTCCTAACATATTTTCTAATTTCCTAACATATTTTCTAATTTCAATAATTTCATTACATATTTTTTATTTTCCTAACAAATTTTCTAATTTCCTACACAAATTTCCACAAATTCTAAACAATTTCTACACATTTTCCACAATAAATACACAATTTCCTAACATAATTGTATCCAAAATTCTTAACAAAATTAAATTGAGAGGCAAACACACATACCTTTTTATAAGTATTCCTTCAAATCAACCACAAATTTCCTAAAACACAAAACATAATTAGTTTCCAATCAAAAATCAAAATTTCAAAACTAAAAAAATTAAATTTCTCAAACCTTCAAAATTGGTATCGGTGATTGAGAGAGAAAGGGATTTGATTGGTAGTGAAAATGGTGATGAGATGATGATTGTTGATGTTATATGGCTAGAAAGAGAGAGAGAGTGTGAGTGAGTGAGAGACAGATATGTGAGTTGAGAGAGGCTGGGAGCAAATGGGCAGAGAGGAAGAAGAAGAAAGGGGCGTCTGGGTTATTTATTGTGTTTAGACTTTTGTCCGACGAAGCATATTCGCATGACTAAGTTTAATGATTCGTCGGGCCAACTTTAGTCAACGCTAAGTGTTGCCCGACGAACAATATTCGTCGTTAGGGCGCATCTTGTCCGACGGATAGAACATATCGTAGGGTCAACTCTTCCTATTTTACGCGCTTCCCACCAACACCTTACCCATCGAGCCTTCGTTTTCGTTGGGCAAAATGTATTTAGGCGGCGAAAATTACTTTGTTCGGCAACCTCGAATTTCTTGTAGTGATTAGTTATATGTAATATGCATACACTGTTGAAATAGAGAGTAGGAATAATATTGGTAAAGAAATTGATAATCTTAAGAAGATAATTCGATCAAGCCCATGAGGAACTTGTTTAGTATTGAATATTGTATATATTTTTTGGTTTTTCATATTCATATTTAAAACTCGCGAACATATTGTGGCTTTTATGTTCGTTTCTTCATATTAAGGTTTTATCTTTTATATACTGTATACTTGTGGTGGTTTTAATTTGAGTATTTTGAAATAATTTAGAAATACAATATAAATAAAATGGAAAATACAACAGGTTTAGAAGACAATTTTAGTGAACATAATGAAATAGAAGAAGATACAATAAATTTTGAAGAGAGTTCAAATGATGTGAATGATATGGAAGACCCAATACATTTGAAAGAGATAGTAAGGACCTAGAAATTGGAAAGATATTTGATTCAGAAGATCAGTTGGTGGAATATTACAAAAAATATGGGAACCAAAAGGGATTCCAAGTGTGTAGAAGAGAGTGTTGTTCCTACGGTATTCATATATATATATATACACATTCTTTTTAATTCTACAATAATTGAAATACATCTCTATGTTTTTTTGTTCATGATTCTAAAAGTTTTAATATTTTGTTGTTGTGCTTGACTTTTTTTTCACATGTTATTGATTTATAGGTCTCCAGATTTTCTAATACCATGTATGATGCTGGAGTTAATACTTTTCCAATGGTTCCTCACCCTAATGTAAGTATATAAATAGCTAGAAAACATTTAGTTTTTATTATATAATCAACTACCTATATTTTTCTTTCACTCAAATATTAAAGTTAGAAATTATATGTCATTTACATTGAGACTGTCTCACGTCTATTTTGTGCCATAATAATTCCTTACTTGTAAATTGACTTTACCTTTTGATTTTTATATAGGGTCACAATTTTCCGACTTGGAGTTCATATGCTCCAAATAGCTTATTTCCAGCTCCGTTTTCGAGATTACATAATAATATTGTTCAACAACATGTATGAATCTCAATCTGTTTCGTTCTTATTATATTAACAAGCTCAGTAGTTTTTTTGATAACATATTTTGTTCTATTGTACAGAATCCAAATTTGCAAAGAAATGACGGAAATAACTCATTCTATTACATATATGAAAGATGAATCTTGACAGGTCATAATGCAAAGAAAATCGCTCGATTTAAGATTTATTTACTAGTGCTGAGGGATGAAGTATTTCAAGAGAATATGTACCATGACTATAAGTTGATAGGAGTTCCATTTTGTCAATTAAGTGTAACATTCTTTTAAGTATATTGACAAATTATTTGATATTTGTAAATTGAGTATGTAAACCATTTTGCATTTTCTCCCCGTAAAAAGTACCTTTCCTTATTGTTATTGAATGGTTATTCTTTATCGCTTTTTGCTACTACAAAACTTCAAAGTTAGGTACATGATTATAAATTAGAGATGTAAAGCCAGAAATGATTGTTAAAATTTCATTGTCATGCAAACTAATGTGTAAGGCCACAAATAATTTGACAAATATATGGAGTGCATTAACTATCTAGAAATCTGCATCAAGAAAGAGGGTGATCCAAAGATTACAAAGATTGAAGAAGATGATGAAATTGAGAAAGAGAAGGTTAGTGGAAACGAATTTGAAATCGAACAAAATGTCCAACACAAAATATCTTTTAGTTACTCTTTTAACGTATAACAGAACGTCTAACACAATAAGAGGAAATCAATGTCAACATAAAATTTCTTCTTGCTGCTCCATAATAAAAAGTCCTGACACAAAAGATCTTCTATGACAGGTACCAAGGGGTTAGACAATAACTACTAATCAGCCTTCATTTTATTCACTTTTTCTTCTATATTTGTTCTCCACCTCTTCCACTACATCATTTCTCCATCCCTCATTTCCTCATGTTGATGCATTTTTGCTCACCCCATGGTGATCATTTTTTTGCTCACCACTATTCTAACTTAACTAGAGTTAATTTTGATATTAAATGCTACTCTTTAATTGAGAAAAATAATTTAAAAAATAAAACTAAAACTAAAAAAATTAAAGAAAACCCAAAAGCCACCATGCCAACCCAGCAGCACCCCTCCAACGCCGACGAAAAAAAACCCTCACTTTAATCAGTCCACACCGTCGCCGGAAACCACCGCTAAACCTTGCAGAAGCTGCCACCTCTTTTCTATGTCTTCTTTTTCTTTTCCTCCGTCTCCCTCTTTCTTTCTCTCTCTGGAACCGATTCCAAAGTGGGGTCGCAGCCTTCATCTAAATCAATGGATTATGGATTTGAGATTACTACAACGGTCAAAGAGTAAAAGAGCCCGCTTTAACATGCACTCTATTCCCACCCTTTTTATTCCTAGTTCTTTGCTTAGTTGAGATAAAGAGGAAAGAGTCAAATTTGAAGTTTGAAAATTTGTTCTCTAATTAACAAAAACACCAATTTGTGCTAATTCAACACTGCCTGTAAAGTTTTAGGGACAACTGCAGAGAGAGAAAGAAAGAGGGACTGGGAGAAAGAGAAAAGAAGACAGAGAAAGGTTTCCGGCGACGGTGGTGGACTGATTAGGGTGAGGGGTTTTTTTGTTGGCGTTGGAGGGGGCGCTGCTGGGTTGGAAGGGTGGCTTTTGGGTTTCTTTAATTTTTTAGTTTAATTTTAATTTTAAAATTCTTTTCTCAATTAAAGAGTATTATTTAATATTAAAATTAACTCTAATAAAGTTAGAAGACACATGACATGACATGCATGTAGAATAGTGGGAAGCGAAAATGCTCCCTATCTTTGTAGGCCAAATCAAATTGTTATAATTTTTCCACAATATTTATTTTCAAATTCATAATTATTTAGAGGGATATAATTTTTAGTTTTATTATGGACCATAAAAATATTAGACCGGCCCTGATTCCGACTTAACCATGGAAGATTATTATATTATAATTATTAGACCTCCAATTACTTACATAATAAATAAAGTGGAATAGATTAGAATGTGTATAGTTATTTCGGCCCCCTTCAAGAAAAAAAGAAGAAGTAACGTGTAAAGTTACACACGAGAGTTCGAAAACGACTAGAGTTTGAAAGTTGCAGAACGACTCTGCAACAATCCGTATAATTCCCTTTCGCCTAAATTGAATTTAAAAGGAAACAGGAAACAGGAAACAGGAAACTGCTACAGTTGGGGTTCCAGATTTACTTGGGTTTTAGCTTTTCCCTCTTTTATCTTTCTCACTGACAGAAACACCAGATTTCCTGACATATTTACTTGTGTTCAGAAAAATGGCCGCTTCGAAACCCTAGTGCCTTGGCTCCTCTGTGTCTCTCACATTCTCGCTCTGTTTTGGCTCAGAATTCTCCCATTGCTGTTATTTTATCAGAAATTTGAGGACTTTCGACTTGCATGTTCGACTCTTGAGCTGCTTGCAAACTATGGTATGTTTCTTTCCCTACCACCCAGTTCATTTCTCTGATAAATGTCCCAACTGAATTTCATTTTTTTGCTTTTTCAAATCTTGCATTTGAAAAGTTTCGATTTGCTAAATAGATTGGAATGAGACTCGTTAAGGGATAGTAGAAATTTTCTTGGCGATATTTTGAAGTGTTTGAGGGACTGGGATTGTGGAGATTTAGGTCAGAAAGATGCGGTGGGTGTTCTGGAATCTGGGTTTGTGCCATTGGGCAAAGAAACCCTTTTAGTTTTGCGCTTTGTCGATTGGTCATTTCCACTTAGTTTTGCAGAAAGATGAGAGCCTAGCAATTGGTTTTGCACACTCAAGCACTAAGCAAGTTCTTTCAGAACCTTACTTAAGTCCAACCCAGCGAAATCCTTCAAATCCTCCAGCTTTAGACCAAAAAAGAATATGGGATCCCGAGCGTTAACTCATTCCATCCTCTATGCTAGGTCTCTCTTTCTCCTGTGGTGTTGGGTATGAAGACTTTATTGTTATTGTGAAGGCTATAGATTTGAGTCATTTGACATATGTTTTGTTATGCTGTATTCCTCTATTGCATTTTTCTGTTAAGTTTTATTGATTTTAACTGCGTAACTAGAAAGTGGTGTATAAGTCTCTGCCATATGTGCAGTGTGTGCATGCTCTTTAGCTTAGTTTAGACTTCAATCTAATTAGTTATTTCCGGAAACTTATAGGAAAATAAAGAAATTATAGAGTATAAATGATTTCCAGGTAGGTGATGGTTAATTGAGTGGCAGAACCAGAATATTATGTTTGGGGCATTAAAATCATACCAATTTTATATTGTTAGGAACGAATCAAATATTGTAAATCTCTGGAGGCCATATCCTCAATTCTTCCTACTTTTGTCACGGTTCTGCACTATGCAAAAGTTGTGCGAAAGCGTAGTATATCGACCTTAATATTTTAAGTTGTTAGGTGCATTTAAGTAATCGAAATAACATTTAGAGTAATCCTCTTGTTGTTTCGTATTGCGTCTTGATTTGTGCGAAATCCCATACCCTAAACTCCCGTGTAATAACTCCAGAGTTCCAACTGTTCCGATTTCCCATTTTTCTATTTCACGCTATTATTTTGTTGCTATTTCATTGCTTTAACCCAGATTATATATCTCTTTACTGGTCTTCCGCCAGATTCACCAACCAGAATCAAAATAATAACTCCAGAGTTCCAACTGTTCCGATTTCACTCCGCTATGAGCTTTTTTTTTCTGTTTTACGCTATTATTTTTGTTGCTATTTCATTGCTTTAACCCAGATTTTATACCTCTTTACTGGTCTTCCGCCAGATTCACCAACAAGAATCAAAGTACTAATCTTTTGCTTTTTTTTTTTCAAATGAGAAACGACTTAAAATTCTAAGTAAAGAAAGTACAATGTCCTGTCCAGTCCACCCCAGTATGGTCAAAAGGCAAGAACTTAAGTAGTTTTACTAGTTTTCAAGACTCAAGAGGTCACTGTGAATTTTCTCTTTTTTTCTCATTTAATAAACTTGTAACAGCCCAATGTATGGTGTAGTAAAAGTATGAGGGTGTAGTTCATCAGAAATCAAGAGAATCAATTATGACGCTATCACTCAAAGATATCTATAAGCAGCTTTATATTCTACATCACAGTTATTAGTTGGATTTCTATTTTCTGTTTCTTTTTTTTGTCAATATTTTCTGTTTCCATTTCGTCCATTTGTAACCTTTGAGGGTTGATCTATTGGAAATTATGTTTTTATTTATCTATTTAGATTTACTTATTGATCAATGTTATTTTTTCTGTCTAACACCTTAATGTCAAAATCTGCAAACTTAATGGTTTTTTTCTTCTTTAATGTGAGCAAATCTAGTTTTTTGTTCATTATTCACATTAAATAAATAATGGTATCTATTTTTGTTTTTCTTTTACTGGGTTCATCGTCTGTGATAAGAACATGATTAAGGATAACATCATTGGGTTTTGTTCTTTTCTTTAGGGATTCACATAATATGTTTCTTTTACCTTATTTCTACTTTACTAAAATCCGTATTGCTTCAATAGCTTTCAGATGAAAATCATGAGTTTTAGGCTTGTGTATCATTTAATGTCTCCATAAGCACTAAGTTTGAATTGAAACCGGGATATGCATGAAGAGTAAAGACGTCAGAAACGATAGTTAATATGATCACAAGATTCCTACCTTTACTTTACTACTCATCTGTTGGCTATCCTTACTAGTTATACTTTCCCTAGTTTATGGGTTTTTGAGAGTCACTTTTTACCACTAGTATGCATATACGGCTGTGTTTGATTTGATGAGATCCTCTTTTACCAGTCAATAGGGTGTAAATAAAAAAAAATAAAAAAACAAAACCTATGATCCTGTTCCAACAATAAGGATGCTTGTTAATGCTTATTTACTTTGATATATGGCCGCTTTCATATCGATTAAGTCTGAGATTCTAGCATACTTTAGAAACTTATGATTTTATCTATCCATCGTTTGTTTGGGGTCATTGATTAAGCGACTTGTTAGTTTCTGAAGAGGATCTGAAGTATGTTCTGATTGGCACCTCAAGAAAATAGATTCTGTACCTCCACTTATGATCAGGTTTAATCAATTATAAGAGCACAAAAAATAACCTACTTCAAATGCTTCGAAACCTTAGCTTACTGAATCCTTGTTCTTATTTATCAGATTTGACTGCTTAGTACTGGGTTAGTATATGTAGAATTTATTCGATCCCTTTTATTCCCCAACCCAAGGAAAAAATAGTTTGTATCTGTGATTATTGGGTTAAGCATGTTCTGTGGATTCGTATTATTCCACTTTATCCTAATTCATTTTCAATTGGCCTAGAACTTTTAGAAACTAGAAAACTGACAATCTAGTGGCTGCCAGTTAAAGAAAAAGTGGGTTTATTCGTTCATTTAATCGTATAGCAGTAATTATTAGGAGCATAAAAAGTAGATGTTTTTAAAAGGTTGCCTTTGGCTGAAATTGAAAAGGATGTTGTGAAATAAATTCCTTTTGGAATTGATGGGATGGATCTGATAAACATATGTGTTTATTTAACTGTGGATTATTCACTTTATACGGTGCGTTTGGATGAGGAACTCCAAAGTTCCATGGAATTTGGGCAAAATTAGTTAAAAATGAGGAACTTGAAAGTACCAAGGAATTTGCAAATGATACGATGCAAGACATATATATGGGATTTGTAAGTTCCACCTATGGAGGTGTTACTTTAGAAAGTCCCTTGTTTAGTGTGTTGTTATGCTCATGAGGTGCATGTACTTCCTTACAATGCTCATATTTTTTGTTTTTTAGTGCCCAATCCCCTACTTACAATGCCCATATTTTTTGTTTTTAGTGCATATCTTAGTAATATAGTATAAATTCCATGGAACTTTAAAGTTCCTCATCCAAATGCACCAAAGGTTCTTCTTTATGGTTGCCTATGCATCCAGTTATGTGCAACTATATATTAGGTTTGGGCTGGGGCACTTTAGATCTGTAATTGGTTCTTTTATTATTTTATGCTAAATTATCTTTAAATAGGACAGAAACACACTAAGTTAACTATGGGTTGTTGCAGGTGACTGTTTGTCAAAAGTGCGGTGACAGAGGCTTCGAAGAGGCTTTGATCTACTGTGACAAGTGCCAGGATTATTCTATTCATCGGTATAACTTGTTTCCATTTGCTTGTGTTTGTGTCTTCTTTAAATCCATGAAAAATTAAGTGACAATAATTTATTTATTTACCACATCACCTAAAGTAAATGCTCCATCTCCTTGTTATTGAAGGTTTGGGTTTTGTACGTAGGTTTTTTGCAAAGCAAAGATGCAACTGAGAGGTGCTGAAATTAAAAGTTTGATTAGTTCTTGAAATCATATTACAATTAAAAGAGCACAAAAAGTAACCTACTTCAAATGCTATGAAATCTTAGCTTACTGAATCCTCTTTTTTATTTATTTTTTAAAAAATTTAATTTGCATATTTTGTTGGTCAACTGTTGACTCTTCTCTTTTATTTCTGTTTTCCAGTTATTGCCTTGATGTACCAGCAGTTAAGATTTTTGATGAAGATATGACTTGGCTTTGTGTGGATTGTGAACCACCTGTGAAAAATCTTAGGCCAAAAAAGAAGAGGAGGCCGAAAAAGAAGAGTGATAGATTGACTTTAACTAGATATGTAGCTAAACCGAAGGTGCAGATATGTGAAGGGCCAAAAATGGAGCAGATTTTTGAAGGTAGCCCTACTGAACATGAGGCCGAGGGTAGTACTAATTGTAGTGATCAGAGTCTTGGTAAACAGTGCATACAGGTCCATAAAGATCAGTTAAACGCCTCCCATGATGTTGCCAAATCTTCAGAAACCTCTCAAATTACTAACAGTAAGGCTTTAAAAATCACAGAATACAATTCTTATGTTGCTGCACAGCCTATCATTGATCCAATCTGGAGGTAAAAACTCGTTTCCTTTTAGCTTTTAAATTTATGGTGATCATGAACATGCACATCTGGTGCAGGGGATAAATGGTGAGTTTTTTGTGTTACTGACAGGGGAAGTCTAAGTATATTCAACAAAGACTTTAACATAGTTAGTGGACTTGTAGCCCATCTGTCTAGCTTAGCCTGTCCTAAAGTGCGTGAGGAGGCAGAAGTTTTACCCCTGCTTCTTTTTCCAGAATTGGTTCCTAGGTCTGGTGTGTGGCCGAAAGCTTTTGAGAAGTGGGGACCTAGTGATCAGAGTATTGCTCTTTATTTTTTTCCTGACAGCCAAAGGTGATAGATTTAACAGTGTTTATTGTTTCCATCCAATTTTTGTGTTTGAATTTCTAAGAATGCAACTCTCAATTTATTTTATTTTATTGGTACAGTGATGAGAAGGATTTTGGCAATCTGTTGATTAGCATGCTCGAGGATGATCTCACTATGAGAGCTGTGCTGGACAATGCCGAGCTTTTAGTTTTCACTTCAACTATACTGCCAGAGCAATATCGGAGTGAGTACTGAAATCTGTCTGTTTAAAGCTTTTCATCTTCCTTTCATTAATTGAAATCTATCTGCATATCTCTCTTGTGGACGAGTTAATAAGAGTATGGAGTATGTTGAATTGACAGGATTTCAGTCAAAGATTTACTTATGGGGAGTATTTAGGGCAAAGCAATTTCCAGTTATAACAAATAATAATGGTCCTGGCGAGGAGAAAGAGCTTGCAAAGACCTTAACCAGCTATAGGCAGAGTCCAGTTAGTACGTTGAGCAACAATGTAGATATGACATTTGATCCGGTACCGCTTAATTCGTATTGTTCATCGTAGATGTGATTTTTATATTGTAACCCTGTACAGCATGTTGAGTTCTATGCTAGTTTTAACCTGAAGATGCTGGTAGGTGAGGGAAAGTATGGATGTAATTGCGACTAGGGATTTGACTCTCTAACAATTAGATCAAATATGCAGTTGAGTTGGGTGTTTGACTGCTACCGTGCTGTGTGCCTTGTATGTTTTGGGCAGTTCAAATCTGCTCTCTTCAAAATGAATGCTAACTTGCTGAGACTCACCCGCCGGCTAAGTAATGGAGAATGGATCTCTATGTAGGTATTGTATTGCAATTATGTGGTGCATTCAATTCTAATTTTGTCAAAGTATTTAGCCGTTATGAGTAGGATGTACCCTTTGAGACCTTGCGAGAGGCATTACGGCGCACTATACTATGCACGGGGTTTTATGATATATAGTTTTTATTTTTTATTTTTCCAAAGACATAAATTTATTCTTGACTTCTTATTTTCTTATCAGAGCGGCAATGTTGTCTGGCAATATTAGGATCTGTTGAGTGAAAGAACATGTGGAAAAAAAATTGGAAAATGGTTTACCAATTGCAGGATCTGTTGGACAATGAACACAACCCAAATGTAGGTAAGAAATACCCACGTACCAGATTAAAAACATGTATACAAACCAAAGAAGGAATTTGAATATGGAAAACTAAGTTAGTAGATATTCTGCAACTTCACCTCTTCTAATATAACTGTCTTTCTAGTTTCTTCTCTACTTTTGAATCCCATTCCTTCCGATAAATGTCGTCCTTTTCCGCGTTCTTCTCAGCAAAGCCTGATTATGTAGATTTTCAATTACGCCTCTGTAATTATTGATAAAACAAAACTTAAAGAAATTCAGTAATCTTCAACCACCTCTGTCATTGCTTATATATATCACTTATATAAACTGCACAATAAAAACTTACTACCCAAAAATCATATCAGTTATGTTGGAAATAAAATGTTAGGAATCCAAGGATAGAACTTTCTCAAAAGCTAACTTGAAAGGAAGAGAGTCCAAGAATCGTTTTAAATTACTCAAACATTGTCTATTTTTTCAATGTGGGACAATTGGGTCCTAACATAAAATTACCACCGAAGAGAAAGTAAAGCATGGCAACCAAAATTGCCTGAACGCTAATGAAAAACAATATTATCTGAAAGCATCACAACCTGAAAGCATTAACAAATAAATTGAAGAAAATAAGTCAAAGACTTAACAGTAGATAAGAGAATAAATCACAGAGAAAAAAAACACATACAATAAAATTCAACCAGACCTATCTCTTTTTGTCCAAAAAAAAAATTCAAGCCTTTCTCTTGGATACTGTTGATGCTAAAAATAAATCAACTTAGAATTGCCTCGCTGAGCTCGCTTGACTCGCTATTCTCAGTGATAGGAAGACCTGCGGGGAGAAGATAAGAGCAAAGGAGCACCGGTGTGGTGCCTGCCTAACAGTCTCCGATGCCTAAGTTAGTTAGTTGATAAGGGTACTATAGTAATTTAGGTAGCGTAAGGGCAAAAATGTCATTATCTTTTTGAATGGAGGTGCCCTTGTATTTATAGTGGCATTGAATGTTGTAGGTGACACATTTCGATGTGGGATAAATGTCATGGATCTTGGTGCTGACACGCGTCATGGGGGTCCTCGATCTCGTGGCAGAGCTGACTTGGATCCGGCCGAGAGACAGGTAGGCCAACCAGATCAGTCAGCCTTGTTACTTTTGGTGTGTTTTGTTTAGGGGTTGAGTTGGTAGGATGCATCATGCTTGATGGCACTATGTTGTTGTTTTCTGTTGAGTCGAGGGCCAAGTATGGTTTTGGCGGGCCTGATCGGCCTTTGTCAGGTTGACCAAAATAGGTACGAATAGAAGTCCCCCAAGTCGTTGACTGAGGTGCATTTCCTCGGTTAAGGGCTTTTTGTTACCTGTCAACCTGTACGGATGGTTGTCCTGTGCTAGTCTGTAGTCCCCCAAGGCCTTGGCCGAGGCGATACGCCTTGGTCAATCGGTTTCTAAAGGCGAAACCTCGCCCGATGATGTGACCGATCGACTAGGAGGTGTCCATGGGCGACCGAGTGCCACTTGGGGTAGGGTGTTTTGCTACCTCGTATGATCCACGTATGCGGAACCTCGCACAATTATGTGGCCGATCGGCTAGGAGGTGTCCAGGGCTGACCGAGTGCCACTTTTGGTTGGATGTTTAGCTACCTCGTACGGTCCATGTATGCGGAACTTCGCACGATGATGTGGCCAATCGACTAGGGGGTGTCCAGGGCCGACCAAGTGCCAATTGAAGTGGGTTGTTTTGCTACCTCGTATGGTCCGCATATGCGGAACCTCGCATGATGATGTGGCCGATCAGCTAGGAGGTGTCCAGGGCTTAACGAGTGCCACTTGAGGTAGGGTGTTTTTCTACCTCGTACGGTCTGCGTATGCAGAACTTCGCACGATGATGTGGCCGATCGGCTATGGGGTATCTAGTGCCGACCGGGTGCCACTTGAGGTAGGGTGTTTTGCTACCTTGTATGGTCCGCATATGCAGAACCTCGCACGATGATGTGGCTGATCGGCTAGGAGGTGTCCAAGGCCGACCAAGTGCCACTTGATGTATGGTGTTTTGCTACCTCGTACGGTCCGCGTGTGTGGAACCTCGCACGATGATGTGGCCGATCGGCTAGGGGGTGTCCAGGGCCGACTGAGTGCCACTTGAGTTAGGGAGTTTTGCTACCTCGTATGGTCCACGTGTGTAGAACCTCACACAATGATATGGTCAATCGGTTAGGGGGTGTCCAGGGTCGACCGAGTGCCACTTGAGGTAGGGTATTTTGCTATCTCGTATGGTCCGCGTATGCGGAACTTCGTATGATGATGTGGAGGATCGGCTAAGGGGTGTCTAGGGCCGACCGAATGCCACTTGAGGTAGGGCCTCTGACAACGTGTTAGTGGGTATACCACATGTCGTACATGCATTTTATTGGGTTATGTGCCTGAGCTTTTGTCTGACCGAGTGGATTTTAACGGTCCCATTTCGAGGCTATAAAATCTCGAGTCTTCCTTCATTTGATACTTTGGCATTTTTGAGAGAAAAGAGTAGAAATTTGAAGACAATTTCCGGTGAGCTTATTCCGATCAAGGCTATTTCCGACGAGCAATTTGTTGCGGTGTTTACATCAGAATTCTTCTAAAACAAGGTATTGCCTTGTTTCTTTCTGATTTCATTGATTGAAATGCATGTTTTTTCATGAACTTGTGATGAACGTTGTTGAGTGTGCTTGTTTGATCTTTGCATGCGTCTGTCTGTTGTGTCTGACATGTTTCCTTTCTTAGACATTTGTTATATGTCGTAGATGTTGAGTTCAATAGATGATTCAGAAAGATACGGGGATCAGTCCTATAATGCATTTGATGGTGAATTAGAAGCTAGCTCGACTAGCTCTAATTCATGACTAAATGTTTATGAATCGACCTCTGGTTCCCCTCGGCCTAACCCTAGGGTTGAGCCAGAGGTGGATAAGAACGTAGATGAGCTGATCCTTGAGACTACTCAAATCGGCCCAAGATCAGGAAGAGGAGCTTGATAAAGCCTTCAAATATATTGATACCAGTTATGAGTCGGCTGGTGATGAGGCCGAGACCTCAAACGCCGAAGTATCATCTGTTGATCAAAGCATCATTTTGGTGTCCGTTGAAATGGGTAAGGGTGTGGCTTCGAGCTCAGGGTTGATAGAGATTGATGTGGATGAAGCCATTGAGTTGGTAACAGTGGCTAGTTCGGCCTATGAGGTAGATCGGCAAATCAATACATTAAGTTGGGATGATCTTGATGCCTACCAAAGTATGTTCGGCATTCCAGATACAGTGAAGATGAGATTGACTGGAAAAGGAGAGAGCCCGAGCAATCCTCCAATCGGCTATGCGACCTTCCACCTAGATAATTTGTCTCATGGGGTGATGCTTCCCCTTCATCCTTGGTTGCAGAAGATGGTCGTCGAAGTAGGTGTTGCCTTCGGTCAACTTAATCCAAATTACTGGATTATGTTGACCGGAGTTTACACGGCCTTTAAGATGTGCGGTAAGGGTGAGCCGACTTGGGGGCACATCAACCATCTGTATAAATTTGTGAGGGACAAGACCGGTTGGATCTATGTGGAATCGAGGAATAAGAAGGAGAGTGGTCCTTTTATTGAGGACATGCTGACCTCATAAAAGGCTTGGAAACATAAATTCTTCTTTGTTTCTGGAAATTGGGAGGGTGTGGACTTGTCCTTTTTCGGTCGACGCATGCCACGTGTGTATCAGTCGAAAGGTGGTAGTGTTAGGAATTTTTTGTTTGTTGTTTCTTTGTTTGCTTGTCATTTGAAGGTAGTGTAGCCGATTGGTATTGACTTGTATTTGTGTTTTGTTAAGTCATTATTCATGCATCTTTTTGATGTCATCTAATGCTCATTTACTTGTCTTTTGTGTGATTTAATTGCCATCCATAGTAGAAAGTGATCATTCTTGTGAAGTGTGTGCAGAAGTAGAAAAGTTCATATAAGTGTGGAAAAGGAAGAATGAATGAATCTTTCTCGGACTCAAGTCCTCAATGTCAAGATTGTGCCTTTCCACATAAGGAAGTCTTGAGCATTTTGGAAAGGGAAAGTACCACATAAGGAAGGCTTGTGCGTACCAAAGAGGAAAGTGACGTCCAAGGAAGTCTCGACAAGGGCCTGATTTTTAGGACCCTTGTCTCAGCCCTGTTAGGAAAACGTTTTTAGGATTTTGTTGCCTTGTTTTAGGTCTGATTATGAGTCTTTTAAGTCAGAGAAATGTCCTATTTATTCTCCTAACTTCTAGGGATTGTAGACTGCTATTTAAAGGAGTTTAGTTCAGAAAAAGAAAAAGAGGAGGGAACCCTAGCCGCATCTATTTATGTTTTTGTCATACAGAAAAGGGAAAAGAGGGAACCCTAGCCGCATTGTTTTATGTTTTTGTCATACAGAAAGAGAGGAGGCCATTTTTAACATAAGAAGCAGTCTCTGGTTTGGAGAAAAAAAAGGCTTAACGGAACCAGGAGGAGTTCGACATCATAATTGCTTCAAGGGGTTTCTTCTTCTCCTTTTGAGTCTGATTTCAGTTATGCTTCATATTGTGTTTATACTTTCTTTTATCATGATGTGTAACTGAATTGATATCTAGGGTTTTGATGTAACCTTGCAGTTCTTATTCCATGTATTGATCTTAAGTGTTTTTCAGTTTCCTGCTGTGTTTTATGATTCAATTACTATGCTCCATTGATAATTAACATTCTATTTTGATGTTTGATCACCATTAAGATTGTTTGTTAGTTTTCTTATCCCTATATTGAGTAGACACCCATACCTTTGTTTGGACGATCTGTAATTGAATGAATAATATCCTGAGAAGACACCCATTCCATGGAGTTATTTGGTTCTATTGTTTTCCTGTTATTATTGGTTCTTTGATTGAAATCTATGTTGGGCATCATATCTAGATTAAGGTTGAAGGAACTTGGTTCGATCGGACACCCACGACTGACCATAAGTAAGTGAAAACGAACCCATGAAACTATCTAGTGAAACTGATTTGTACTAGTTTAATTTACATGGAATTGAATTGTAATGGTGAAGTCAAAACCCTAGACCTTTTAATCATCAGTCTTCTTCCTTGTTTAGTTTGTTCTCTACTTAGTTGCTTCTAACATAATTCGGTGTCTAATAAAAAACCAAATCAAAAACCCGAACATTCAATTTTCTGTTTTTGTTGCATTTACATAGAATAGTTTATGGCTAGTTTTTGCTTCATTCTAATCAGCCTCCGTGGTACGATAACCCTTACTTGTGCTCCACTATACCATCTACAACTTGTGCACTTGCAAGGAAAACTAAACAACATGTTTGTGCAGACGTCTTCAAGCAGCCTTCTATCAGTGATCAAGAGACGGTCGACTGCGTGGAGGTCTGGAATAAGCTTGACCGAATTGAGAGGAGTAAGGACTACCTACGTCTACCTGTTCACTTGTTTGAAGCTAGTCATATTCCTTCTCTTCGTAACTGTTCCTCGGCCTGAATTTGTTTAGCTCCCTTTATATATACATGCTAACTTTGTTTTGGTGTAGCTCATCCAGACTTTGTTGTTGCTACGACCGTGCAGCTTAAAGCGAGAATGAAGAGAATTTAGGAGGCATTGAAGAAGGCCGAAGCTGAGAAGGCCGGGGCGTCGACAAAGAAAGTAGACTTCCTTCGGCCTGTTAAGACGAGATTGACAACAAAGGCCATTGGAGGGATCAACCTACGGGTTGATGATGGCTCGGCTGAGTAGAGGGAAACTGAGGCCTTGGCTCCCCAGGAAAAGGATTTGGTTACAGGGGAGCCATTGCAGCCGCTGTTGTCAAGTGCTTATGGATAGGGTAGCCTTCAGCCGGCTGCCACCTCTGCTCAGTCTTCTAGCCTACCTCCTCTTCCTCCCTTCATAGATCTGGATGCCGAGGCTGAGGAACGTCGCCAGATTGTGGCGGCAAAGAGGAAGAGAAAAAGGTGTAAAGGGTCGACCAACGATTCTGATGGGGCTTCACACCATAAGAAACAGCAAGAGGTTGATGCCCTTGAGCAGGCCCGCAAGATGATCTATCCTCACATCCCATCTGACTTGGATGGTCAAAAAGTCCCTAAGAAGATCAGGAGGCCGAGCATGGATTCATCAATTTGGTCGTATTTTGTCAATGCTGATGGAGAGCTTGACATGGTCAGGACCCATGAAATGGATGACTCCTAGAGGCAGCTGTCTACGGCCTTCTATCCCTCTAAATTGGATTTCATGTACAATGTTGTTCATGGGTCTCAATATGAAATGGATGAGATCGTTGGTCGGAAGTCAAAGGACTTCGCTGACCGATGTGATAAGACTATGCGCGTTGGGGCATATGTAAGTTCTCTTTGCTCGGCCTTGTATTGTTTTTTTTTTGTATGTATTGACCTAACTGTTGCCTGTATGCCATTTGACAGTTCCTTGGTGAGGTTTTTATCACTTTCCGGCATGCTATCCAGGCTAGGGAGAAGGCGGCCGAAGAGCGTCTGGCTATCCAAGTGGGTGAAGCGAAGGCTAAGGTGGCAGAATTGGAGGCCAAGGTTGTAGAGGTCGAATCGGCCAATGCTAGGCTGGCCGAATAGCTCATCTTGGCCAAGAAAGTAGGCGCTGAAGAGCACAAGTCATCCCCAGCTCATCATCAAGACCTTCAGAGATTTGGGGCCAAGCTAGATGATGGTTTGTTTAAGCGTATCCAATTGGCTAACACTGGTCTTCCCATCCAATTTCCTTGGTTGAAGAATCCTCCCCAATTGGAAGATTATTTGGATGAAGATGAAGAGGCCGACAGGAATGATGCCGACGATGATGCTGATGATGAAGCCGATGCAGTGAAGGATGGTCAAGGAAGTGTCCCGGATGATAGTAGTCAGGGGAATGCCCCGTAGCTTATGTCTTTATTTTGTTCGGCCTTAGGCCTTTGTAGTGTTTGAACAACTCAATTATGGTAGGACCATGGGGTCTCACCTATATATATATATGCTTATTTCCTTCTCATATATGTTCTGCCCTTGACTTGATTTTTCTTGTGAACGTGTTGATTTTTGCATGGCCGTTCAAACTAGACTAGTAGTTGTTAGTAAATTGAGATGGCTATCTGGCCGGTCACATGATGTGTAGGCCGTTCGAAATGAGGTTAGGCCTTCAAATAAGTTTAGGCTTTTCAAACTGATATAAGGCCGATCAAAATGATTAGGCCCTAAAAATGAAAAAAATTTGTTTTAAAGTGAGGCAAGGCCGTTCAAGAGGTAAGGTGTAGACAATTCTGACATGGTATGAATAGCTGAACAGGCCTTGTATGTTTTTTCATTGAAACCTTTTGATATGGAGGCCGTTTGAAATACGCTTACCCAGTAGATGTAGGACGATTAACTGTGGATTGAAAATGGCAGTGTGGCCGCTCAGATTGAGTACATGCCGTTCCATTTGATAAAATTGATTAAGATCGTGTAAAGCCTTTCGTAATGAAGTAAGGCCGTTCAACCTTAAGAAATGTATTGCTTTGTTATCTTTAGTTTAAGATTAAATAGATTGAATAATGCTTTGTGAACTTCATTCGTTGATATTGTCAACTGGGTATGCCAGGAATGATTACAAAAGGGTGGCGATTGGCCGATTATATTTAATATAACAACCCGAACTAGAATTTAACGTAATTTGAGAATTTAATTAGGGAAATGACGATTTTACCCTCGATTTCAGAGGGTTTCGAGAGTCACATTTTGTCTGGAAGTACTTTTGGAAGTTTTTCTTGGGCCACTGCGTAGGTCTCGAACTCACGAGTTCGTAGACAGACAGCACAAGGAAAACGGAGTTCGGATGAGGAAGTTATGGGTCTAGGAGTCCAGGGGTAGTCTGGTAATTTAGGCAAGCTGATATTTACAAAAAGGCCCTTGTTCCAGATTTTTCCTCATTCTTCCACTCTCCTCCTTCGACTCTCTATCTCTCTCTTTTCCCGTGAGAGTACGAAGACTACCACTATTACTTTCAATCATGTAGGGGTCGAGTTAATTGAATTCAAGGCCAGGGAAGTAATCCCCAGGACTCTACGAGTCGTTTGATGCTGATTTCGAGGCATGGAAACCACCATACATGGCTGTTCGAAGGTCGAAGTGGAGCAGAATCTTCTCGACAATTTTCTAGCTAAACGAGGTAAGTTTCTCCACTTTTGAGCGTAGATTTGGACTCCTGGAGTTGAGTAGATGAATCTTGGTGGGTAGATTGTGAAAAATGGTGGGGTTTGGAGGAATCTGGAAAGCTAGAGCTCTTGGCCGTTCATGGCAGTTTCCAGCGAGTGCTTCCAAATTCCGCCCACCCGTGATGGCGGCGATGGCGACGGTCTGACCTTCGTCCCTCATGAACTCCGGCAACTTGTTCGACTGCGATATGCTGACGTGGCATTCCACGTGGAGCCATGTGGCAACCAGTCAATAGCTGACTCAGCTGCCATATGGAGCCACGTGGTAGCACAGTCAGCGGTCTAATCAGTAGTTAGTCAACCGTTGGGTCAACTGACACCGTCAGGGTTTGACAGAATATGCTGACGGTGTAGCATATTCTGTCAAAAGGTAACATCGTTATAACAGAACTCTAACACCGTTAGTTTGGATGGAATATTTCGATTCCGTCAAAGCTACGAAATATTCCACCATGACAGTGCAGATGCACGTGGGGAGCATGTCCGGCTCATGGAAGGGCATGGCTAGCGTGTGGGGGAGCATGGCGGTGCATGGCGCGTGATCCGGTCTTCTACCGGTGTGTGACGGTGCGTGTACGTTGGCACGTGTCTAGGGTTTTAGAGCGATCCGGATCAGTTTTTGGCGATTTTGTGGCCATTAGGGTTCGTTTAGAGCCCCGTTTGTGTAATCCCACTGTGATGGATGACCACGAGGAGGGTTTTGGCTCGGGGGGGTCAAGGGAGCTTGGAAGGGTTCCTTGGGGCTAGGGCATACTTGAGTTGGTACTTTGGATGTACTGTGAGCGGACTGGGTTTCTGGGATAGCAAGACATGCGTATTTCTATGTATTATGTCATACCACGAATTGTGAGGGGTGGGAATTGAGAGGAAGTATTAGGAATTTATTAGCATCCTTTCGAGGCTCGGAAACTAAAGCTTAAGGTTTAAATGGATTTATCAAATTTCTTATCAATATGCCTCCCTCGAATTAAGAGTGATTTATTATATTTTTGGTATAGTATGGACAAGGATATTGATAGGGTAATATGGATATCAGGCTTGGCTCGAGGTTATATGGTTGGGCCATAGACCCAGCTAATAATTTATTTTAGGGTTTCAGACCGAGATTGTAATTTGGGTTTTGACCCTGATTAATGATATGAGGTATGTTATGGATGATTCCATCATACTCTCAGGCTGTTATGATGTCAGGTATGTCAGGGAGGATTCCCTCATACACACGGTGGGGTATGTCAGAGAGGTTTCCCTCATACGCCCGGGGCGATATGAGGTATGGTCGGAGGCTCGGAAAGAGCCAGAAGGGAGGATTGGATTGAGGCTCGGAAAGAGTCGGAACATTGAACTATGGCTCGGGAAGAGCTGGATATCGGGTTACGGCTCAGAGTAAAGTCAGTGAGTCTCAATTCAATCAAGTCTTGAACATTGAGTTGGATCAAATCATTGAGGCATGTATGGACTTCTATCATGGTTCAGGGGAACATAAGCCTGACTAGATTAGCATATTCAGAGAATAGCTATGGTATGGTAACTAAATCGACGATATGATAGACAAAGAACCTTTCGGTATATGTACGATGATTACGGTCACGAAGTGTGACCAATGCCTGAGATGTGGCAAGGGAACCTTCGTCATCAGGGTCAATGGGTGGTGTGGGCGATGACCCATATTGACAAGTTGTTGACAGTTCAAACGAGGGTGATACGTCAGTTGTTTTGTTTTGCTTGCGGAGGAGGTCCTCTGGGGTAGTTTGGGAACTATAGGTCTGCCCTTCGTCTGACTGGTGGGTGAAGGTGAATTAAGTACAAGAGAGGTTCTGTTCGAGTCCCTATGTATATTTCATTTGATGTTTCCAAGGAAATAAAGGTAATTCAGGTGTTAACTTTTGTTTTCAAAAGCTGTCAAACGGGAGCAGAGCCTTTCACGGATTTCGAGGTAAAATCCATGAAGGGTCCTGTCAATTTGGTATCAGATCTCTAGGTTTAACTTTTTGCAGACCACACACCTATGTGCATATTATTTTAGTGGTTCTTGTCAGCGAGATGCCTCCGTGACGCTTGTCTCGTCAGCGGTCTAGTACTGAGGGAGGCGGAGAGTGCATAGTGGATACTATTAAGGTATGGGACATTGAGAGGGCCATATGTTGAGAGCCATGATAGTTACGGGCGAGTTAGGCCCCGCCGTTGCAGGTGAGTAGGCTTTGTTTTCTACAAGCATAATGCATGCATATTTTTATATGTTTTAAATGATTTGGTATCCATTATGAATTTGGTAATTAGGGATTATTATTTTGTAAAATGATTTATTGTTTTTGGGCGTCGACCGGTTACATGGTTTTGTCGCTAGGGCTCGGTCTTATGGATTTCAGTTTTATGGATTCCACTTTTATGAATTTTTAAAGTACAGTTTTAATTTGATTCGGGGCCCTTTGGGTTAGACCGTGACTGTGATTTTATCGAGTTTGGGCTTTGTGATTTTATCGAGTATGGGCTTTGGCCCCGGTTTTCGTATGGTTTTGGCTTATGCCAGGAAATAAGGATTTCAAGTGGATTTGGTTTATATGTTTCCAGTTTTCTTTTCACTATGTGTACTGTCCCTGGGTATCATGGGATTTCTTCGGCACGTGACGAGGGGTATTTCCCATCACGTGTTCGTCGAGGTTTCTCCGATACTGGCGTCACAGGGTATTTATCCACCAGATCATTGAGGTTTCTCCACTACCGGCATCACAGGGTATTTCTCCGCCAGATCGTTGAGGTTTCTCTGAATCTGACGTTGCAGGGTAATTCTCCGCCACATCATTGAGTTTGCTAAGCGTAGCACAGGGATCCGCATATTTTGAGATACTCATATACGTGGAGGGATTACTCTGATGCTAGTGTTGCAGGATACTTCTCCGCCACATCGTCGAGGTTGTCTATGCATAGTATAGGGATCCGCATATTTTGAGACTCGGATATGTGGAGAGATTTTTCCGATACTGGCGTTGCAGGGTTTTTCTCCACCAGATCGATGATA
Organism: Oemleria cerasiformis; assembly: GCA_037349345.1. Lineage (NCBI taxonomy): Eukaryota > Viridiplantae > Streptophyta > Magnoliopsida > Rosales > Rosaceae > Oemleria > Oemleria cerasiformis. The sequence continues at coordinate 5,943,274 of JAZGTL010000016.1, forward strand.
TTTTCTAATGCTGGCGTGGCAGGGTATTTCTCCGCCAGATCGTTGATATTTTCTAATGATGGCGTGGCAGGGCATGTCTCCGCCAGATCGTTGAGGCTGACTACCCTTAGTATATGGATATGCATGACTTCGCGATATCTTCGGGTGCCCGTGTATCTATCTGACACATGGCTTCGAGGTATATATTCGGTCTTATGACATCATGATTGGAGGTACTTTTGGTCATGTGGGGAGTAGGCCCCAAGTTGGATCTCTTGGGTTCTGATCATTGCTTTGAGGTATCTTCAACAGAGGGTAAAAGAGGTAGATCTAGGTATTGGCATTTCTGGTGCCTTCAGGATGTCTCCTGGATGTTGTTCTCACCTATAGTTTGTTTTCGAGACGGGAACAATGAAATGTCCAGGGTGCACAGGATATGCATCATTTTGGGTCAACTTACGTTGAGTTTGTAGAGGTTCAATTGGGAATCGCAGCAGAGGTTTAGTTCGTGTCGATAGAGACGCGAGAGGACTTGAAAGGATACAGGAGGTTGGTTTTTCGACCCAAGTTACGGGAATTTCGAGGATGAAATTTCTTTAAGGGGGGGAAATTGTAACGAATCGAACCAGAAATTAACATAATTTGAGAATTTTATTAGGGAAAGGAAAATTTTACCCTTGATTTCAGAGGGGTTCGGAAATCATATTTTGTCTGGAAGTACATTTGGATGTTTTTCTTAGGCCATTATGTAGGTCTCGAACTCACGAGTTCGTAGACAGACGACACGCGAAAAACGGAGTTCGAATGAGGAAGTTATAGGTCTAGGAGTCCAGGGGTAGTCCGGTAATTTGGGCAAGCAGATATTTTACAAAAAGGCCCTTGTTCCAGATTTTTCCTCATCCTTCCCCTCTCCTCCTTCGACTCTCTCTCTTCTTTCCGATGAGAGTATGAAGACCACCACCATCACTTTCGATCATGTAGGGGTCGAGTTGATTGAATCTAAGGCTAGGGAAGTAATCCCCTTGATTGTACGAGTCGTTTGATGCCGGTTTCGAGGCATGGAAACCACCGTACATTGCGGTTCAAAGGTCGAAGTTGGAGCTGAATCTTCTTGATTGTTTTCTAGCTAAACGAGGTGAGTTCCTCCACTTTTGAGCGCAGATTTGGACTCCTGGAGTCGAGTAGATGAATATAGGCGGGTAGATCATGAAAAATGGTGGGGTTTGGAGGAATCTGGACAGCTTGAGCTCTCAGCCGTTAATGGCGGTTTCCAGTGAGTGTTTCTAGAATTCGACCACCGGTGATGGCGGCGGCCCGATCGTCGTCCTCGAAGAACTCCGGTGACCGGTTCGAATGTGGTATGCTGACGTGGCATGCCACCTAGAAACCACACGGAGCCACGTGGCAATCAGTCAGTAGCTGACTCAGCTGCCACGTGGCAGCATAGTCAGCGGTCCAGTCAGTTGTTAGTCAACCATTAGGTCAACTGACATCGTCAGGGTTTGAAGGAATATGCTGACGGTATTAACATATTCCGTCAAAAGGTAACAGCGTTATAATGGAACTCTAATGCCACTAATTTGGACGGAATATCCCGATTCCGTCAGGATATACCGTCAAGTTCAACGGAATATTGCATCGGAGAGATGAAATATTCCACCGTGTTAGTGCAGACGAGCGTGGGCGCGTGGCGGCGCGTGGTCCGGTCTTCTACCGGCTCGTGGTGGCACATGGGGCCGTTTCCCATCCCACGGTAACGCGTGTCTAGGGTTTTGGAGCATTTCTGATCAGTTTTTGGTGATTTTGAGGCCATTGGAGCCCGTTTAGAACCCCGTTTGAGTAATCCCAACTATGATGGACGACCACGGGGTGGGTTTTGGCTCGAGTGGTCAAGGGAGCGTGGTTATCAGTATGTTAAAGGGTTCCTTGGGGCTAGGGCTTCCTTGAGTTGGTACTTTGGATGTACTATGAGCAGACTGGGTTTTCGAGATTGCAAGGTATGCATATTTGTATGTATTATGTCATACCACGGATTTTGAGTGTGGGAATTGAGAGGAAGTATTAGGAATTTATTAGCATCCTTTCGAGGCTCGGAAACTAAAGCTTAAGGTTTAAATGGATTTATTGAATGTCTTATCAATACACCTCTCTCGAATTAAGAGTGATTTATTATATTTTTGGTATTGTATGGACAAGGATATTGATTGGAAATATGGATATCAGGCTTGGCTTGAGGTTATATGGTTGGGTTGTAGACCCAGCTAATAATTTATTTTAGGGTTTCAGACCGGGATTGTGATTTGGGTTTTGACCCTGATGAATAATATGAGGTATGTTATGGAAGATTCCATCATACTCTCGTGCTATTATTTTGTGAGGTATGTCAGGGAGGATTTCCTCATACACTCGGTGGGGTATGTCTGGGAGGTTTCCCTCATACCCCTGGGGCGAAATGAGGTATGGTTGAATGCTCAGAAATAGCCAGAAGGGAGGATTGGATTGAGGCTCGAAAAGAGCCGGATTATTAAACTATGGCTCAGGAAGATCCGAGATATCGAGTTACGGCTCAGAGTAAAGTCAATGAGTCTCAATTGCGTCAAGTCTTGAACATTGAGTTGGATCATATCATTGAGGCATGTATGGACTTCTATCATGGTTTAGGGGAACAGAAGCCTAGCCATATTAGCATATTCAGAGAATAGCTATGGTATGATAACTAAATCGGCGATATGATAGCCAAAGAACCTTTCGGTATATGTACGATGATTATGGTCACGAAGTGTGACCAATGCGTGAGATGTGGCAAGGGTACCTTTATCTTCAGGGTCAGTGGGTGGTATGGCACATAAGTTTTTTTGTTTTGCTTGCAGAGGAGGTCCTCTGTAACGACCCGAACCTGAAATTAAAGTAATTTGAGACATTAATTAAGGAAAACATGATTTTACCCTTGGCTTTGGAAGGGTTCAGAAGTCTCTTTTTGTTTGGAAGTACTTTTGGAAGTTTTCTTGGGTCGTTGCGTAGGTCTGGAACTCACGAGTTCGTGGAAAGGTAGCACCCGGAGAATGGAGACCCGATGAGAAAGTTATGTGTCTAGAAGGTTCAAGGGCAATTTGGTAATTGTTACATGGGAGATATTTTGGGAAGAGTATTTCTTCCTTTTTCCAGACTTTTTCTGGAGTCTTCACGAACCACCTCCCTCTCCTCTCCCCGTGAACGCACCAAAACCCCAAGTTATAGTGAGCCTGTGGAGGCTGTTTCGAGCTAATCCAAGGCTGAGAATCGACTTCCCCCATCTCCACGAACCTGGTGACGGTGAACTCGAGGCTAGAACACCCTTAGATACGAGGAATCGAAGGGATGAATTTGGGCCAAGCCTTCTCGTTGAATTTTTGGCCAAAGGAGGTAAGTTTTTCCATTTTTGAGCTCAGAATCGATATCCTAGAGGTGAGTAGAGGAATTTAGGTATAAAAACAGATGAAGAAAGGATGAGTTTGAAGATCACCGAAAATGCCGATTTCTGGCAAGAATTTCCAGATTCCAGCCACTGGAGACGATGGCGACGGCGGAGGTCCGGTCGTCGTCCCCGACGAACTCCGATGACTGGTTCAAACTGCGATTGCTGATTTGGCATGTCACACGGCAACCAGTCAGTAGCTGACTCAGCTACCACATGGAGCCATGTGGCAACACAGTCGGCAGTCTAGTCAGCAGTTAGCTGACCGTCGGGTCAACTGATGCCGTCATGGTTTGACGGAATATGCTGATGGCATTAGCATATTCCGTCAAAAGGTAACAGCGTTATACGGAACCCTAACACCGTTAGATTGGACTGAAGATTCTGATTCCGTCAGGTGCGACGGAATATTCTGTTAGAGCGATGGAATATTCCACCGTGACAGTATAGAGGGTTCCTTCGGGCTAGGGCTCCTTGAGTTGGTACTTTTGATGTACGGTGAAAGGACTAGGTTTTGGGATTGCAAGGCATGCGTATTTCTATGTATTAAGTCATACCAAGGATTGTGACTGATGGGAATATATATTAGCACCCTTTTGAGGCTCGGAAATTAAGCTTAAGGTTTAAAGGGATTTATCGAATGTCTTATCACTACGCATCTCTCGAGGCTTATGACTTTATTTTAGGGTTTTAGACCGGGAAAATGATATGGGTTTTGACCCTAATCAGTGACCGGAGGTATGTTATGGAAAATTCCATCATACTTTCGGGATTAGCTGGGTTATTGAGCTACAGCTCGAGATGAAACGGGATATTGAGCTACGGCTCGGGATGAACCGGGATACTGAGCTACGGCTCAGGCTGAGCCGAGATATCGAGTTACTGCTCATGGTAAGGTGCGTGAGACTCAATTCAACCAAGTCTTGAACATTGAATAGCCAAAGAACCTTTCGGTATATGTACGATGCTTATGGTCACGAAGTGTGACCAATGCCTGAGTTGTGGCAAAGGTACTTTCATCATCAGGGTCAGTGGGTGGCGTGGACGGTGATCCATATTGACGATTTGTTGACGATTCATACGAGGGTGACATGTTAATTGTCTTGTTTGATTGCATAGGAGGTCCTCCGAGGTAGTTTGTTAACTACTAGTCTATCCTTCGTCTGACAAGTAGATGAAGGTCAATCAGCTACATAGGAGGTTCTGTTGGAACCCTTGTAAAGTTCATTTGATGTTTCAAAAGATTAAGGGTATTTCAGGCATTAACTTTTGTGGTTAAAGGTTGTCAGACGGGAGCAAGGTTTTTGTGGATTTCCAGACGAAAGTCGGGAAGGGTCCTGTCATCCTCCTGGGTAGTTTGTGAACTACCGGCATGTCCTTCATCTGACAAGTGGGTGAAGGTCAATCAAGTATAGGAGAGGTTCTTTTGGAGTCCCTGTAAATATTTCATTCGATGTTTCCAAGGAAATAAGGGTAATTCAGGTGTTAACTTCTGTTGTCAAAGGCTGTCAAATGGGAACATGGCCTTTCATGGATTTCGAGGTAAAATTTGGAAAGGGTCTTGTCCTTTAAGGCCGTTGGCCTGTGTACTTGTAGTAGAATTTGAGGTGGTCCACGCTCCATGGGTGTGAAAATGTTTTGCCTTTTGACTCTTGGAGTTCATAGGTTCCCACTCTACACATCTTGGACACTTTGTAGGGTCCTTCCCAAGTTGGTGCGAATGTGCCTGCAGAGCGTTCCTTGGTTGCAAGGCTGACCTTTCGTAGGACCCAATCTCCTACCTTGAACCTCCTATGGTGGACCCTTGAGTCGTACTATCTTGCCACTCGTTGCTTGTATGCAACATTCTTCAAATTGGCCTTCTCTCTTTGCTCCACGATGAGGTCTAGGCTAAGTGGGATATTGTGATTGTTCTCCTCCGAATAGTAGGAGATAACCCGGTAGTATGTTTCTCCCATTTCTACTGGTACTACATCCTCAGTACCAAATGCCAAGGTGAAAGGAGTGTCATTTGTAGCTGTCTTATAGGAGGTTCTGTGAGATCAGAGCACATCATCAATGATGTCAGACCATTTGCCCTTGTTCTCGTCTAATCGCTTCTTTCAAGTTGTACTTGATGTTCTTGTTGACTGCTTCCACTTTTCCATTGGACTGTGGGTGAGATAGAGAAGCACAAAAGAGTTAGATACCGTATTTTCGTTACAGGCTTTGAAGCGATGGCAATCAAACTGTTTTCCATTATCGGTGACGATAATGTGTGGGACTCCGAAGCGGTAGATGATTTGTTGGTAGACGAAGTGTTCAATCTAGGTGGTTGTTATGGTTGCTAAGGGTTTTGCCTCTGCCCATTTTGTAAAACAGTCTACAGCCACGACTGCATGGTTGACCTTTCCCTTGCCCTCTAGCATTTGGCCGATCAGATCTAGTCCCATTGGGAGAATGGCCAAGGGCTAAGCATAGAGGTTAGGTTTTCTACCGGGAGTTGAAGGGTTGGTGCGTGTCGCTGGCACTTGCTACATTTATGTGTAAGCTCGATGGTATCTGAAAGAATGATGGGCCAATAGTATCCTTTTCTGAAGGCCTTCTGAGCCAGAGTTCTTGCTCCGCAGTGATCTCCACAAATGCCTTCGTGCATCTCCCTTAGCACGTAGTCTCCCATGTCTGGCGTTAGGCATGGCAAGAGTGGGGTGGTGAATCCACGCTTGTAGAGATGGTTGTTCTGGATGGTATATCTAGTTGCTTGTCTCTTGAGTCTTTTGGCCTCCATCTTGTCTCTTGGTAGAGTGCCACTTGGAAGAAAGCTTTGATGGGATCCATCCAGGTGGGGTTAGTGTTGATTATATACACTGGTCGTGGGTTGGTGCTAGGTGTGTGTTGGACCTCCACGAGCACCCTTCGTTTCTCTTTCTCGTCTAGGGATGAGGCGAGTCTTGCCAAAGCATCAGCGTGGCTATTTTCTGATCTTCGAATTTTGCTGATTTCATAGGCCGAGAAGCTTTGGAGGAGTTGTTTGGTTAAGACCCAGTCAAGGGACATGGATATGTCCTTGGCTTCAAAGTTGTCATTGACTTGGCTGACCACCAATTCTGAATCGTTGTAGATTCTGAGCTGTTTGGCTTCCATGTCCTTGGCTAGGCGTAGGCCAGCCAACAATGCTTCGTATTCAGCCTCATTACTGGATGCTTTGAAGCTGAAGCGTAGAGTGTACTCTAACTTGACCTATTCTGGGGAAGTGAGGACTAGTCCTGCTCATGATCCACTGAGGCAAGCGGATTCGTCCACGTATAGTGTCCAGCATGGGCGTTGGGGGTCAATAGGGGATCTCTTGACTGATTCCAGAGTTTCTGTAGTGGGAGCTTCTTGCAGAGAGGTTGCCTCTGGCGGGATGTACTGTGTTGGTTGGTAGGAATATTCGGCGATGAAATCAGCCACTGTTTGTCCCTTTTCAGCTGTCTTGGCCACATAGGAGATGATGAACTCAATTATCTCAATTGCCCATTTGGTGAGACGGCCAGAGGTATCTGGTTTTTGCAGGATCTGTCTCAAGGGTTTGTTGGTGACAACCATGATCTCGCGTCCTTGGTAGTATGGCCTCAACCTTCGTGCAGTGACTACGAAAGCTAGAGCAAGTTTCTCTAGGTCTGGATACCTGGTCTCTGCATCTTGAAATGCTTTTCTGACATAGTAGACGAGATGTTCTACTCCTTCTCGCCTTGTGATAAGAACAGAGATGACCGCTGAGGTGGACACTGATAGGTATACGTAGAGGTGTTCTCCGGTCTCTGGTCTTACTAAGAGTGGAGCTTTGCCCATGTATTCCTTGAGTTCAATGAATGCCATGTTGCATTCCTCTATCCAGTTAATCTGCTTGCCTTTGCTTTTTAGGGCTTTGAAGAATGGGGTGCATTGTCCGTTGCCTTGGATATGAAACGAGAAAGGGCTGCCACTTGTCCCGTCTGGCTTTGGATGTCTTTATGGGTCTTGGTAGGTTGCATATCAAGGATTGCCTTGATCTTTTCGGGGTTTACGTCAATGCCTTTCTGGCTAATCATGTATCCTAGGAACTTGCCTGATCCCACTCCAAAGACACATTTGGTGGGATTGAGGCGCATCTTGTATTCTTTGAGGACTTCGAACATTTGTGCAAGATTGGGGATGTGTTCTTCATCTGTTTTGCTTTTGACGACCATGTTATCCACATAGACTTCCATTGTTTTTCAATTTTGATCTGCGAACATGAAGTTGACCAACCTCTGGTATGTTGCTCCTGCATTTTTTAGGCCGAAAGGCAAAACATTGTAGAAATTGATACCAAGATCAGTCCTAAAGCTTGTATGAATCTGATAATCGAGATTCTTAAGGATTTGGTTGTAGTCTAAATAAGCGGCCATGAAGCTAAGTAGCTCATGTCTCGCCATGGCGTCCACGAGCATATCGATCTTTGGCAATGGGAAGCTATCCTTGGGGCAAGCCTTGTTAAGGTTAGTGAAATCTATGCACATGCGCCAAGATCCGGATGGCTTCTTGAACAACACCACATTTGCCACCCATGTGGCGTATATGGCCTTCCAGACAAAGTGTATAGTGCTCAGCTTTGTGATTTCATCTTGCAAAGCTGCTTGCCTTTCGGCGTCATAGCTACGCCTCTTTTGTGTGATTGGATTGAATGACGGATCAATTGTGAGTCTGTGGCAGATGAAATCCATGGAAATGCCCGGCATGTCCGCATAAGTCCATGCGAATAAATGAGCATTTGTTTTAGGAATTCTACGAGGGTTGCTCGTATAGTTCGTATAGTAGGTTTGAGCCTTGATCATATTCTGACCGTCTGATCCTTGTGTTGGTCTGATAGAGGTATTGCCTCTGTTTCCTCCACATGTTCTGCCTGTGGCATGTTGGATATGTCATGTGGATCTTCCGGAGGGCAGCTCCGGAGTTCTTCAACTACCTTGGGATCAATGGGATCATCGCCAAGAGCGGTTTCGGTCACTGATATGGTTTCTGTCTAATCTTGCTTGCTGGTTTTGGTTAAAGCTGTGGAATAGCATGTTCTTCCGGAGAGTTGATCCCTTCTTACTTGTCATGTTCCCATCACGGTTGGGAATTTCATCAATAGCAAGTGGGTTGATGTGATGGCCTTTAGTTGATTAAGAAAGCCTCTTCCGATGATAGCATTGTAAGCTATCGGACAGTCAACTAAAAGGAATGTAGTGATGGCCATGGCTATCTTTTGGGTAGTGCCCATCGAGATAGGTAAGGAGATTGATAGAAGAAATACTGAACACAATAATTATGAACTTTATTTCTAGTAAGTATAACTTTGCAAGTGCACAAAATCGATGGAGATAGTATAATGACAAGCAAAGGTCAATCCCTTGAGGACTTGTTCAATGATTAACCCAATTAAGTTCATATTTGTTAACTTAGAGAAAAACACACACACACACATGCAAAGGGGTGGGGTTCTTAGGATTTTGATAAGCAGAATTTAAAACATAATTTAAAAAGTGAAAATGCAGAAAATAATAATGCAAGAATGATGGTTGATTGATTTTATGACTAAGGAAAATTAAGGCTTACTATCCACTCTAACCAATTATAGTTACTAATCATATTTTCTTGACCTAAGTACAATGCATTCTCCGAATTAGGTGTTTGTGCCTATGTCCTGGCGTTGGTTCACTAGACACTTCTTATTCCCTCTTACTTAGCATGTTCTAAATAGGGCATATGCCTAGAACCTCTATCACCTACCGTTTAAGATGATGCATGAAGTACAAAGAGAATTTAATGACACCACACTAGCCTAGAAAATTGACATGCAATCCTAGGTCGTCATGAGTTAAGATTACAGGTAAGTGTCCCAAATACCTTCGATGCTACAAAACACAAGATGATATGACGGTCACTCAAGCAATTACATCAATAATTATATGCAAGCAAGGTAGCTAATCTTAACTCATAAATTAAGGTCATTAAGCATAGTAATCTAACTTATTCAGCATGCATAGCAATCATAATCAAGAGCCCGAAATCTAATCAACGAACTAACATGGCAAGGGCTTTAAGCAGCCCTAATCCTAAAAGGAACTACTCACTCATAACTGAAATTAAAATAAATATAATTGAAATCATAAGTAAATTGAAATAATAAAAATATGGCTATAAAAGAGATTGTTGAAGAATAGGCACAGCAAAAGACACGGCAGGGCCCTCCCCTCCAAGCTTCACGCCAAACACTCTCAACTTTGGAAAAATAAAAACCGTTTGAATCTAAAACTGAATTACAATGAATGTATGCGGCTAGGGTTCTCCAGTCGGGTCTCTAAAATAATGTGTGTTTAAAACACTGAACAAAGGCTCCCTCTTATAGATTAGGGAAAACCTTGTCCTACAAGGATTGGAATTAGAAACCCTATCCTAGAGTGTTTTAGAACAGTTATTGTACTTCTAAGAAATTACAAAGTCCCTAAAATCTATCAAAACCAATCAGAACACAGTTGGGAGTGTGAATGCAAGCTGGCAAGTGGGAACACAAGCTAGACGCGGGTACCCCGCGGTCTTCCCGCGGTTAAACGCTGGAAACTTAGAACTTGGCCCTTCGAATGTCTTCGTCGTGCCATGGCGCGCCTTGATACTTGAATGGCTTCTACACATGCCAAGGAGTTTAAAAACGCTTCATGTCTCGATCGAATGGTCATAGGTACAAAAATGGCCTCATTTAAACTCAACTCTGGTGCATTCGCACCTTTAGGGCGCACCTTTAGGGCGCACCTAGGCGGATAATGAGGAAGTATCTATATAGGGATCTTGGACCACACTTTTGAAGCGCACCACGAGGATAGTAGAAGCACATCTTGGTTTGGCTAAGTGCATAAGGTTCAGAATTGGCGTAGAAACTAGGCGCAGAGACTTGATGCCTAGCTCTCGGCTAGGATCCTTGGGACATGTACTCGACATGTCCTGACATGACCTTGGCACATCTTGGACATGAACTTGATGTCATGAAACACAGGTCTAGGACCCGGATGGCATGATCTGAGGTACTTGGCCAAAGACCCAAAATAGGCTCACTGGCGCACTCAAGACCCAATTCAGGACCTTATATTGAAATGAGGACATCTCCTTCATCTGAACTTCGATTTGAGTCATTCTTTTTGCGTTCTTCTAAGAATTTACCTATCTTTCCAAATATGCACAAGTCTCACAAGATTGATCATTTTCTACTATTTATGGCACGAACCCATTCAAAAGACATGTAAGAGAGGCATATAAAGACATCAAAATGATGCATAAATAATGACTAAACAAATACCCCCAAACCTATCTTTTGCTAGTCCCTGAGCAAAATAAACTTAAACAAAAATGAAAAGACTCGATCTTAGTTAAGATAGAACATTTAAACCCCTAGGTTCACCTAGTAGGAGGAGTTTTGTCTCCTGAGGGTTATAGCAGCACGATACCCACAAACATTTTACTTAGACAACTACAACGCTAGAATTAGTACTTTTAACAAGCTAATAGGAACCAAAGTAAGTAGACATGCTTTGTAGAACTAAAAGGGATGTCATAGATGTGAGTGTCATGTGAAGGTGTACGTGTATAAGTGCCAATATTTTCAAGTGATCAAGTTTGAAAACAACTTCATCTAAGTGCCCTAGAAAGATTTCACCTCGACTCTAATCCTCACTAGGCAACTCTCAATTCGCACAAGAATCCTAGGTTGTAACTCTTTTCAAGCATATGTGATGAGTTTATGTTATGAAATTCAAATTTAATCACATATGAGTAAAAATGAAGAACAACTCTTTATGGAAATTAAAATCTCATGAAAGGAATTGAATTTTTAGAACATAGACACGTACCTTAATCCTCAGCATGATTGTCCCTAAGATCAGTTAGGTCTTCCATTTTTGGTTGTAGCAGGGCTAAGCTTCAGGGTTTAGAAAGGAATGATAGAATTCAAAGAACCTGAGATGTGCCAAGGCATGAGAACTCATGACTTGAACTTGGAATTTCTGAACTTAATCCTTACTTAAGGCCCACAGCATTGTGCTTTCTTGGTGGCTTATTTTGAGGATCTTGGCTCAATTCACATTATTTTTCACTTTTTCTTTTCAACGTTTCTTCTTTCTTTCTTTTGTTTTCTTTCTTTTGAATTGATTTCTTTATTTTGATTTGAACGTTTTTTCTGATTTGAACGTTTTTTCTGTTCTTTCTTTGAATTGAATTGAACCAAGATCATGCAATGATTTCCTCAAACTTTCTTGCAGCTTGTCATTTGTAAGCTTGTCTTTAAACTTTTGAACTTCGAATTGACGCCAATGTCCTTGGAATTGGGCAGCATCTTCCTCCACCTCTTATTCTCACCATGAATCTCATTTAGGGCAACCTTAACACAAACTGAGGTTATAGGGTATGGCTTTCATGAATGGCTAAGTATTTGGGTTAGGTCATATTTTGGGTGATGAAAGAAGAGGATGAGTGTTTGGCTTCAATGTTGGCTTAGGGAGCATGCAATAGGGTAGGATAAGGCTTTTAGAGGTTAAAGCATACATAGCCTACATCACTTCTTATGGCTGACCACACATTAAATCAAGAGTATCTAAATGATGTTAGTTCTTTAAAATTCAATGCAAAATGATGTAATGAGATTAGCAATTAAGAACAAAAGTGATGAGTGTTAAGAGTAGAAAAAAGTATATCCCTCATAAAGAATGGCAATTAGGCTCAAAGTTCTCACGGGGAAGTCTCCACTAATTTTCTAAAGTTCACTCAAATTCAGTTGTTTTGTTCACTTAATCACTTAAAACATGGCATTGTGAAGTGCCGATTATGAACTACTTGACCATGGCATGACTCTTAGTAAGGCAAAGATAGTTAACTTAGCATATACATCCCTTTTAACAAGTTATAATACTAAACAAAAGCAAAAAAATTAAGTAACTAACTAAACACAGAAAACTAAGGCTGAAAATGCAAAAGTTCTGGCCGTGTATCACGTTTCTAAATGCAAAAATTCAATCCACACCCCCAAACCTAAACTGAACATTGTCCTCAATGTGATAAGCAATATGCATGACAACAGTACAAAGGTTTGAGAGATATAAAGGGGAGAAACAACAAAGGAAGAGAAAAATACAAACCAGGGCTAGGTTGCCTCCTAAGAGCGCTTTATTTAACGTATGGGCAAGATGGGACTGACATGCTAGGTACTTGGCACATGCTTAGTTGCAGGGTCGACTGGGCTTGGATTAGGAAGGTCCTCGAAGTAGTGTTTGAGGCGATGGCCATTTACCTTGAACGGATCCTTCCTATCCGGGTGTTGGATTTCAACTGCACCATGAAGAAACACGTTAGTAACAATAAATGATCCAGTCCATCTCGACCACAACTTACCTGGAAATAGTCTGAGCCGAGAATCAAATAGGAGGACTTTCTGTCATATTTTAAAGTCCTTGGGCTGATTGTGCTTGTCGTGAAAAGCTTTTGTCTTTTCCTTGTAAATCCGAGCACTTTCGTAGGCCTCATTTCGAAGCTCTTCTAATTCACTTAGTTGCAGCTTTCTATGCATTCTCGCATCATCGACATTCATGTTCATCTTCTTAATTGCCCAGAATGCTTTATGCACCAATTCCACTGGAAGGTGAAACCCTTTTCCAAAAACAAGCCTGAAAGGAGACATGCCAATCGGGGTCTTGTATGCTATCCTATAGGCCCACAATGCATCGTTCAATCTGCTGGACAAATCCTTGCGACTAGGGCTCACCGTTTTCTCCAATATAGCCTTTACTTCTGGATTAGAAACTTCAGCTTGGCCACTCGTTTGAGGGTGATAAGGGATTGAGACCTTGTGGGTGACGCCATACTTCTTCATTAAAGCTTGAAATGAACGACTGCAGAAGTGCGTCCCCCCATCGCTGATGATTGCCCAAGGTGCTCCAAACCTAGCTAAGATGTGACTCTGGAAAAAGCGCACAACTACTTTAGCATCGTTAGTTTTAGTGGGAATTGCTTCCACCCATTTGGACACATAATCAATTGCGAGCACAATATAAAGATTACCAAAAGAGTTCGAAAAGGCCCCATGAAATCAATGCCCCACACATTGAAGATTTCGACCACGATGATAGGGTGTAATGGCATTTGATTCCGAGGGCCGATGTTACCTAGTCGTTGGTAGCGGTCACAAGTGAGTATTAACTCATATGCATCCTTGAAAAGTTTGGGCCAGTAGAGTCCACTTTGAAGTACCTTGAGGGCCATTTTCTTGGCTCCAAAATGGCCCCCATACGCCAAGCTATGGCAAAATGTCAGGACAGATTCCATCTCAACTTTAGGAATGCATCGTCGAATGATTTGATCTGGAAAATGCTTCCATAGATACAGCTCATCCCAGATGAAGTACTTAGCTTGTTTAGCCAGTTTGTCCTTTTGATACCTGCTCACAGATGAAGGAAATCGCTTAGTGGCAAGGTAATTAATGCGATCGGCATACCATGGATCGATAGCTTGGAGTGCAAAGAGTTGTTCGTTGGGAAAAGTCTCGAGGAGTGGCAATTGTTCGGCCTCTTCGTCGGAACCAAGAATCAATCAGCTCATATTGTCAGTAACACATTTTCGCACCCCTTCTTATCTCTGATTTTGAGGTCAAACTCCTGGAGAAGTAGCATCCAACGTAGCAACTGTGGCTTTGCGTCCTTCTTAGTGAGCAAATACTTCAATGCAGCATGATCAGTGTACATTATGACCTTTGTTTGAATCAGATATGATTCGAACTTTTCGAGAGCGAATATGTCGGCAAGGAGCTCTTTTTCCGTGGTGGAATAGTTCAATTGGGCGTCATTCAGAGTCCTACTTGCGTACTAGATGACGTGAGCAAGTTTGTTCACACGCTGTCCCAAAACAGCTCTTACTGCGAAGTCCGAGGCATCACACATTAGTTCGAGTGGTAAGTCCCAATTCGGTGGCATGATGATGGGTGATTCCGTGAGCTTTGCCTTGAGTGTGTTGAATGCCTCACGATATTCCTTAGTGAACTCAAACGTGGCGTCTTTGGCTAGAATATCACACAAAGGTCTTGTAATTTTCGAGAAGTCTTTGACGAATCTTCGTAAAAGCCGGCATGCCCTATGAACGATCGAACTTCCTTGACTATAGTGGGGTATGGCAGCCTTATCACTATGTCCAACTTAACTTTGTCCACCTCTATTCCACGCCTAGAGATCATATGGCCCAAGACGATTCCTTGTTGTACCATGAAGTGGCACTTTTCCCAATTCAGCACAAAGTTGCTTTCTTTGCATCGTTCCAGCACTCGGGCTAGATTGGCTAAGCAAAGTTCGAATGAATGCACAAACATCGAGAAGTCGTCCATGAACACTTCAATTATATCCTCCACCACATCGAAGAAGATGCTCATCATGCAACGTTGGAAAGTAGTCGGGGCATTGCATAATCCAAACGGCATTCTTCTGTACGCAAATGTACCATATGGGCATGTGAATGTCATTTTTTCTTGATCTTCAGGAGTAATAGAAATCTGATTATACCCCGAGTAGCAGTCCAAGTAACAGTAATGTGAATGTCCCACCAAGCGCTCGAGCATTTGATCGATGGAGGGCAGAGGGAAGTGATCCTTGCGTGTGGTAATATTTAGTCTTCGGTAATCAATGCGCACTCTCCATCCCGTTTGAACTCGTTGAGGTACAAGCTCGTCATGTTCATTTTTAACAACCGTAATCCCACTTTTCTTTGGCACAACCTGAACTGTGCTCACCCACTTGGAATTGCTAATTGGATAGATGATTTCGACGTCAAGAAGTTTGAGTACTTCTTTCTTCACGACCTCCTTCATAGGTGGATTCAACCGCCTCTGAGCCTCCCGTGATGGTTTGGAGTCTTCTTCCAGAAGTATCCGATGCATGCACTTTGCTGGACTTATGCCTTTGATGTCAGCGATCGTCCATCCAATTGTCGTTTGATTGACTTTAAGAACGTGAACCAATGCCTTTTCTACTTCCGTACTCAGTTTAGACGCAATGATGACCGGTAGGGTTTGATTGTCGCCTAAGTACGCGTATTTTAAGTGTTCGGCCAGGGGCTTCAGCTCGAGTTCAGGAGCCTTCATGATGGACGGCAAGGTCTTCTGGGTCGTGAGGGGAAAATCTTCGAAGGGAGGCCTGTAGAATTGAAGGGCTAGCACGGTATCGAGGGACCGAACCTCCTAATCACGCTATCGTCAAGTGACTCCTCAGTGCGTGGAGTACTTGTAATGGCCTTCTCGAGATCATCCGCCATTAAAGACTACGCAATCGTCTTCCGTAGCAGTATGTCCATCGCATTTAACAGAAAATCCACGATAGGTTCTGCATGATATTGGATGGCATCATGGATGGAGAATGTCCGAAGCTTGTCCAAGACCTTGATGGAGACTTGGCCATTTTTGACATCATTAAGGCACTCAGTCGTGGCCAGCAAATGTCTTCCAAAAAGGAATGGAGGTTCCTCATTCTTGTCAATTATGTCCATCTTGAGTACGTAAAAGTCCGCTGGGATGCATGTGTCTCCAATTTGAACAAGTACATCTTCTAGAACTCCCATTAGATTAGTAACAGAGGCGTTAGCTAATCTAGCACATAGGTGCGTAGGTTTGAGTGCGCCTAGGTTGAGTGACCTGTAAATGTAGAACAGCATGATGTTTATTGATGCTCCCGTGTCGCAGAGGCAATGCTCGAATCTTTTCGATTGAATGATACACAAAAGTGATGGAGGCCCAGGATCGTTGGCTTTAAGGGGCATGCGCATAAGGACAGCAGAGCATGCCTTAGGGATTTTAATGATGTTAGTGGAGTGGAAACCACGCTTTCCTACGACTAAGTCCTTGATGAGCTTTGCGAAGATAGGCATGTGCTTGACGATTTTATGGAAAGGCAATGTGATTTGAAGCTTCTGCAACATGCTGATGATTTCCTCCTCTAAGTCCTCCTTTTGATTATTCCTGTTTTGGAACCTGCGAGGAAATGGAATTTCAACATCATTAGTTAACTCAAATGTTACTTTTTTAGTTGGTTTAAGATTGGAAATTTGATTTGTAGAGTTAGAAGTATTTGAGTGCTGCGAATGGGCCTTAGGAGCAGGTTGGATGTCAGCCATGGCCTGCGGCAGTGCCTTGGACATGATAATGGGCGCGTCTTGCGATAGCAGCCGGGACATGGCTCTCGGCAAAGCTGAAGTAGGCGCAGTTTCAGAGGCTACTTGTGGTAAGGTGCTTGGTGGCTCGCTGGGCAGGTTCTACGCCTGCGGTTGTGGCTATGGCATGTTTTGTGGCACGCTTTGGTCAGCGGTCCTTGGCAGAGCTGATTGAGGCGCAGGGTCATGTCCTTCTTGCGGCAGGGCTCTTGGTGGAGCTTGGAACATGGTTGGCGGCACAGGGCTGGTCCATGTCTGCGGCATTCCATAAGGCATGGCGGCAGGATGGTGCCATGATGATGTCACGAGGAAGTCATCCTCCTCAATGTCAAGTCGTTCGTTATTCCCTTTGAAGGCAGCATATGTAGGACCTTGAAGTTATGTTCCACTCCGCAGAGTGATGGCATTGGTCGTAGGATTGTGAAGGCCTTTAGGATTTACCAGGACTTGACTTGGTAGCTTTCCCTGCTCTCGCTGATTTAGTTGATTTGCAATTCTTCCCGTTTGACGATCCAAGTTTGCAATTGCATTATTCGCGTTTACCAACTGACTCCGGCTGTCTTGCATGAATTGGATGTGCTGTTGAGCCAAGGTATTGAGGGTATCCTCCACAGACTTGCCTCCGCTGGTCTGATTCGAGGAAGGGCCATGAGAGTTCCCTTGTGGAATTGCGGCTTGCTGCTGAAATCTAGGGGGCGACAAAGGATTGGCGGCAATTTGATTATTGCTCCAACGAAAGTTTGGATGACTTTTCCACCCCGGATTGTAAGTGTTTGAATATGGGTCATTCCAGGGTCGTGAATCGTTATTGAAACCTCCAGCAAAATTGGCGTCTTCCACCATTGGGCAGTCTTGGGACGTGTGGCCCTGAATTGAACATATTTCACAGGTTTGAACTCCTTTTGCCTTCTCGTTACACAGTTTTTTCACCATTGCTGTGAGTTGAGCAATGGCGTCATCATTGTGATTGGTGTACGTATCACTAGTAGCCCTAGAGGAATGACCTATGTAGCTAAATTGTTTTTCCCTTTGAGCGATGTTCTCAAAGGCGATCCTTGCTTCCTTGGCTGTGCCTTCTAGAATCCCTTGGGATTGAGAGTTCACCATTGTCTGATCGCTAGTCTTCAAACCTCCATAGAAGTATAACATAAGGTGATGGTCGTCGATATGGTGGTGGGGGCACGCCCTTAGCATCTGGTTGAAACACTCCCAAAACTCGTAGAAAGACTCCTCCATGCCTTGTCGTGGATTCATTATATTGGACTTCAATTCGTTCGTCTTTCCCATGGGAAAATATTGCGTCAAGTATTTGGACGTCAAGTCCCTCCATGAGTGAATGGAAGCCGGCACTAGCGAATGAAACCATTCATTTGCGTGATCCTTGAGATTGAAGTGAAAAAGCTGTAGGCAGATTTCAGATTCCGTCATGCATTAATGCGCAGCATTGAGCAGACTCCAACAAATTCCTTGATATGAAAGTGCGGGTCCTCGTTGGAAAGTCCGTGAAATGTGGGCAACATGTGAATCGTCCCAAACTTCAACTCGAAATTTGCCACCGTTGACTCGGGAAAAACAATGGGAAATTAATCCTCCGAGACATGGGGAATGGCAAAGTCTTTAAGGAGCCGTGGGGCTTGCGGTACTAGGCCACATTCTCGTCCTTGCTCTTCTCTTTGATCCGCCATCCTTCTGGGACTTGGTGGTGGTGAGCCGTTTACTGAAGATTCTCTTGAAGATGGCCCACTTGACGATCCGTGCACCGAGCCTTGGAATGACATACACAGGTACCTAACAAAAAGGAACAAAAAAAACTAAGTTAAAAATCCAAACTTAAATGGTCACCGTTGAGGGACAAGTCACCGGAAACGGCGCCAAAAACTTGATAGAAGAAATATTGAACACAATAATTATGAACTTTATTTCTACTAAGTATAACTTTGCAAGTGCAAAAAATCGATGGAGATAGTATAATGACAAGCAAAGGTCGACCCCTTGAGGACTTGTTCAACGATTAACTCAATTAAGTTCAGATTTGTTAACCTAGAGAAAAACACACACACACACATGCAAAGGGGTGGGGTTCTTAGGATTTTTATAAGCAGAATTTAAAACATAATTTAAAAAGTGAAAATGCAGAAAATAATAATGCAAGAATGATGGTTGATTGATTTTATGACTAAGGCGAATTAAGGCTTACTATCCACTCTAACCAATTATAGTTACTAATTAGATTTCCTTGACCTAATTACTATGCATTCTCTGAATTAGGTGCTCGTGCCTAAGTCCTGGCATTGGTTCACTAGACACATCTTATTCCTTCTTACCTAGCATGTTCTATACAGGGCATATGCCTAGAACGTCTATCACCTACCGTTTAAGATGATGCATGAAGTACAAAGAGAATTTAATGACATCACACTAGCCTAGAAAAGTGACGTGCAATCCTAGGTATTCATGAATTAAGATTAGAGGTAAGTGTCCCAAATACCCTCGATACTACAAATCACAAGATGATATGGCGTTCACTCAAGCAATTACATCAATAATTATATGCAAACAAGGTAGATAATCTTATAGGCATAAATTAAGGTCATTAAGCTAAGTAATCTAACTTATTCAGCATGCATAGCAATCATAATCAAGAGCCAGAAATCTAATCAACGAACTAACATGACTAGGGCTTCAAGCAGCCCTAATCCTAAAAGGAACTACTCACTCATAACAGAAATTAAAATAAATAAAATTGAAAACATAAGTAAATTGCAATAATAAAAATACGGTTACAAAAGAGATTGTTGAAAAATAGGCACATCAGAAGACACAGCAGGGCCCTCCTCTCCAATTGTACCCAGCCAAACTTTGGTGGTTAGGACATAGGAGTAATTAATGACCTTAGTGGCGTAAGTTCTTGATTTTTAGTTGATTATTTATCAGTAGCTTGTTTTTGTATTGTTCAATTATTTTATCAATAAAATGGAAAATTTTAAACACACATGATATGTCGGAGTTCAAGCTTGAAACCAATCAGAGTTCAAACTTAAGACCACTAGTTTGCAGGCTAAAATTCTTATCAACTGAATTAGACTTTTTTTGTAATTTCAGACACTTAGAACTTGAGTACTTCCATTTTTTCCTTAAAATAAATATATCTCCATTAACAATAATTATATGAGTTACACATTTATAAATCCGTGTATATCTCGCTTAGCAATTAACGGACGTGAATTGACTATCCATCATGAACCCACTAAAACGTCGTTCTTGCAATTATATAACTTGCACGTATCTGTAAATCCGCGTATTAGGTTAAGAAAACGTAATTTGCAACCTGGGAGTCTATGAATCCAGCCGGTGGAGACCGCCAACCTAAATCCAACTTTATCTTTCAAGAATTACTACTTTTGAGGCTGATTAGTAATAACAAAATAATAATTAATGTTTCACCAAAGCAAAAAATAATACTAAATGTTACAGTCTGATCTTTTTTGTGGACTAATCTTCCCTTAATTGTGCTCATAACCACTCCAAACATTATTGCTTCGATCGGCAATAAAATATACTGTAAAAGAAAAAAAAATACAAGTTAGAATAATAAGCATATGTTTGGGGTAATGAATTAAATGTTGACTTTGAGGCCCCAAATATGGATATCTCATCAAACGCAAGATAATTAAATAACAATATTTAATTTTTATCTTTATTATCTATGTGAATTAATAACAGAATAATACTTGCATTTCACAATGATTATATTTGTTCATATCACTATTTTAATATATGAAATAATTCTTATACATATATCATAATCAGAACAGTTGAACACCTAAATAACCACAATCTCCACAAAAAATCAACTTTTGAGATCTTTTGGTCATTTATATGTATAAAACAAATCAACGGTATTGGTAACAATGCAAATCCTCCTAGGGAACAATACATTTAGTTTATACATATAAATAGCTAAATGATCTCTAATTTGATTAATTTTTTATATATATGATCTTGAAATATTGATTTAGTAGTTGAATGATTCCGATTTTAATATATGTATACATATTATTCGATAAATTTAAAGTGTGGTACGAGGAGGTACCATCAAGGATAGGATGTAAGTATTATCCTTATAAATATTCATACTTAATTTACAAAAATGTTAAGTATTATCCTTATAAATATTCATACTTAATTTACGAAAATGTCTAGTTTGAAAACAAAAAAACTCAAGAGAAATCCTTTTACCATCTCTTTTCTCACAAGATTGAAGAAAGGGAAATTCCATTGTAATGTTAAAAGTAGGCAGAAAATATAATTTAATTTCCTTTCCCATATTTGGATTATACAAGAATTAATTGGAAACAAAATTATTTTAATTTTCAATTACGCCCTCAAAATAAAAAATATGCAAAATGGTCATAGATAAATGCCAAAAATATTTGTGTTTAGATATTATTGTCACCTTGAATTGTTAATGAGGACAACTTTACTCATAGAAAAATACTTCTTATTTTGCAGGGAAGGATATAGTTTTTCTTTTCCCCCTACTATTCTAATGATTATTGAACCATTTCTCATGCATAGACGTACCAAATATGGGAAAGTACGCTAATGTAAGTTGTTGATTCAGCTCAATAGTCGGTCTCATTAGAGTAACCCCAATCCTCTTTTTACAATCAACCAAACGTCTCTTATAAATAAATATCTTAAATATAACTCATATTATTAAGAAGAATAATTCATATATATATATAGAGAGAGAGAGAGAGTTCAATACTTAATTATAATCTATGGAAGCATCGAAACTCCATTTGGATGGTGCTGGCATATCACGTTTCGAAAATTAATACTCCACCGAAATTCCCCGATACGCGTTTCGGAAAAAGAAGAAATTCTGAAACGTTTCGGAACTTGAAGGGATGTTTCGGGTACTCATAGAATACTCGTAACTATTTTATAACAACCTTTAAAAAAAAGTGGGGTAAAGTTTGAGTTTTTTATGTTAGTGAGTTATTTTGTAAATCTAAAGTAAGAGTTGATGCATTTGATTTCATGTATATACCATATTTTTTTTTTGGCAGACATGTATATAGATATATAGCATATGTTGGTTTACATAAGTTGCAAATCTAATTCTAGATGAATCATCATCGGAGTCTATATTATTAATGAGTGATGATACCAATGAGGAAATTGGTGATGATAGTGAAGACATTGATGTTTAATAAATATTGATTGGAAAATAAGCTAATGTAGAATTTCATATTTTGTTATGTACTTTTAATTTGAATATCCAATGTTTTAGGACGTAGAGTATATTAATATTTTTTAAATCGGTGTATCCTAGATATAACTGTATCTTAAGACTTTAAAAAATTTTGATTTCGTCGTTTCATATCGTATCGTATCGCCGCTCCCATTTCCATGTCGATGCTTCATAGATTATAAAAATTACATTTTTGTGACTTAGCCTTTTAAATATATCCCTTATCATCATAATAAAAAAGTTAAATAAAGTTAAAAAATTATTGTCTGGTAAGCGGAAAAGTGAAGGAGTTTCACCAATATAGATTAGTCAACTAAGCTTTTATCTCATTCTTCAGGCAACATGCATGTATGATAAACTACACATTTAAAGAATGCCTTAGTTTTAAACCACACATTTTTTTTTGGGTCAAGACGCTACATATATAATAGAGTTGGAGAGTTGGAGAGTTGTGGACTCGTGGAATTTACAACAAATCGTGTTGGAGTTTTGGGGATTTGATGAAACTCAAGGTTCAAATAGTTTCAAGGAACCTTGTATGTTATTATTATAAAACAACAAAATAACATAAGTTTGTAAACCCTTGCCTCCTTAGGTTTTGTCCAAAAGAGAAAAGGCACATCAAGGAGGAGGAAGCCATATTCTTTACTCCTCCTTTTTACCGTTTCTCTTTTTTCTTTTGGGTTGCTAATTAATAAGAGTTCAATATGATCTTCACCAAACATGCATAACACTTTAGCTAGCACACGAAAGTGTTCGTGATCGTTCCATAAGCAATGAATCAAAAGATATGGTAGAGTTAGAACAATTATTATTTGAGGTCTATCCATCATTGTTATTTTGCCATTTTTTTTCAATCCATCCCTTTTCCCAAAATTTTCCTTTATATTTTCTTCTTTTTTTCCTAGATAGTAAATATTGTTCAACATTTATATTAAAGGCATTTACAGCAATATCTCTTCTTCTTTTTTTTCATAGTAATGGGGATCCTATATAAGCATTTTTTTTTGTTAAAAAAACAATTTGGCTGGGCTAGCTCTACCCCAGCCCCTTTTTACCATCCACCTCTGATGCACATACAAAATAACAACACAATTTAAGGACCCATTTGATAAAGATTTGATGATTAGTTTTTAATTTTCATTTTTTGTACTTGATTTATGAAGAAAATGAAGGATGAAAAAGAATGGAGGAAGAATATGATGAAAGAAATGAAAAAACAAATTGTGGAAGGAAAAGGGTATAAAATAAAAATTAGACTTATTTATTTATTTTTCCCATGTGCTTTCATTAAGCTTCACTTTGCCCTCTGCATTTCATTATGTCCCACACTTTACACCTAGAGCTTATCATTCGTGTTTACTTTGCATTATTCTGTTAATTCCGTTATAATAATCGTTAATTTGTTGATGTGGTATGAGTATATTTGTAAAAACAATCATTATTGCCTTTTAAATTTAATAAATTTAAAAAAATTAGAAGAAAAACATAAAATATAAAAATAAAAACTAACATAACGAAAAAAATGTAAACCAAGAGAAACACACCAAATCCTGTCGCTCTGCGTGAACACCGTCCCGGCCACTATTCTCATCATTTGCCAAATTGAGGGCTTGAGAGATGAGCTCTCTTTCCTCCTTCTTCAAGGGTCCCTTCATTATATTGAAAGTGTCATGGTCTCTAACATCCGTATAACAAAAGGAAACCATGCCCATCAAACCCATCGCCCGATAAAATATGAAAATCTACATATTCAATCAAAAACTTCTTTAAAACCAATTGTTGTCCCAATAGAATTTCAAAATACTGACGAAGAAAAGACAGTAGGATCATTCTTCATCTCAACATTCCGATCAGGTTTTGACCTTTGCTCCCTCCATAGTTAGAAGAAGGAGCAAAGCAAATTGTTTGATAGAATATTAGGGTGAGTCTTGATTTTCTCATTAAGTTTCTTTTAAGAAAAAGTTTTATTGTCATTTTTTTAATGTTTTTTAACTTACATTAAATTTAAAAATCAATAATGACTGAAATTACGAATATATCCATGTCACATTAGCAAGTTAACTGTTTCTGTAACGTACACGAAATATACGTATAGGGAGCAAAATGATATATAATGGCACACAAGGGGTAAAATAAGACTCAATGAAAAATACAAATAGTAAAACAATAAATAAGTTTATAAATTAAAAACCAAAAACTGAAAATTAAGTTACGGTTTAGATTATGATATTATAATGTAGTAAGTTAAACAAGTACTGGTTAAAAAAAAAAAAAGTGGCTAGTTGAGTTTGAAGACGGTAATTGGTTAACTTTGAAGTGCTCTGTTATTAGGATACACGAACTGGTAATTAAGGTGAGATAAAATGCATTATAGGGCATGCGGATGAAAAGTGTCACTAAATTACATTTAAACTATGAGTTAGTTGGTCATCGTTCATAAATTTTTGAATGATGGAAGCATATTTTCTAACTTTGTAAGGCTCTCTCCACAAATTGATGATTGAAAAGATCTCAAATTTAACTAGCTATAGATGAATGATAACAACTCATTGAATAAGTTCTTACCACAAAAAATAGGTATGATACAATATAAAGTATATTTTTAATAAAAATTTGACCTATTTGTATCGGTAAACTCTATTAGGAGTATCAAATTTTGTATATGAACTAAATAACATGTTTTAATTTGTTGTGATTTCTCTAGTTGTCTTTGTACGTGTATCATAATTGAAACCGTTCAACTTCTAAATCATCATTTTAAGATCATTTACTAAAAAAAAATCAATGAAATTGGAGATCATTTAATCATTCATATTTATCAACTAAAAGGACGGTTCGCCATGAAAATCAAAAGCGGAGGGAGATGGGGTCCAGGGGGTCTTGGGCCCCCACTAACTTATATATATTTTATTATATAATTTATATATTTTTTTTTATTGAGTATTAATATTTTTATTATTAAGTATTAATTTTTTTTTGGTTAGAAAGTAAATATTAAATTGATTCTAGTCTAAATTAGTATTTTTCTTTTCTTTGCAATTTTGAATGGTAATGCTAGAGATCTCAAAAAAATACACCAAAATGAGTCCCAAATGATGTCATGCCACATCATCATCTTTTAATTATCAAATTTCCACTTGGATTATAATTTCTTAATTTCTTTTAGGAAGAAAATTAAAATAAAAAAACTAATTTTCATTTCTTTTAGGAAGGAAATTAAAATAAAAAAAACTAATCTTCATTAATCAAAACTCTTCATGTAAACCCTAATACCTAATAGATCAAATGGCTCCTCCAATCACACAATATTCTCATCAACGCCGAAGCTTACTGCTTCACCGCCATTGCTGCTCTCTTATTTCATGCCGCCGCACCACCATAAACAATTATTGCTGCTTCACCGACATATGTATATTGCTTTGGTAACAAATTTCAAAGTTTTTTTTTAAATCTTCATGGCCTCAGAAATTTATGGGAAGTCGGTTGACTAGGGAGATTGAATAGTCTTTGCAGGAAAGAAAACCTCATGAAGTAGCAATTTGTTACCAAAGTAATATACATATGTCGGTGGAGCAACAAGCATTGTTCATGGTGGTGCGGCGGCGTGAAATAAGGAGCAGCAATGGCGGTGAAGCAGTAAGCTTCGGCGGTGAAGAGAATTTTGTGTGATTGGAGGAGCCATTTGATCTATTAGGTATTAGGGTTTACATGAAGAGTTTTGATTAATGAAGATTAGTTTTTTATATTTTAATTTCCTTCCTAAAAGAAATTAAGAAACTATAATCCAAGTGGAAATTTGATAATTAAAAGATGATGAATGTGGCATAATGCCATATCATTTGGGACTTATTTTAGTGTCTTTTTTTGGGATCTCTAGCATTTGAATTTGTAATTGATTTATTTATTAATCGTTGTACTATGAATTTTGTGTTTATGATGTCTTACTTTTATTATATTCTTTATGGATTCTATTAGATTTGTTTGAATTTATATTTAGTCAACATGTTTTTAATTATAAAAACATCACCAAAAAAAAAATCAAATACTGATCGAGATATACCGATTTCAAAAAATGAGAACTCGTCAAGGACAACTATTAATGTAATAAATTAGTTTTATTAATATAATGTTTCGGATCTTTGGTTACTTTGATATATATATATATATATATATAATATTATGTTGATGGAAACCATCAAATTACTTTGATATAGATTATGAATTATATTATAAGTTCAATTTCTTTTTAGAAGTGTTTTGTGAAAGACCCCCTCTCAAATTATATCTTGGCTACGCCACTAATGAGGATCTTAATTGTTACCAGAACCATTGGTTTATTTGATATATATGAATGACTAAACGACGACCAATTTGTTTTTATGGAAATTATCTTTAAATGATGATTTAGGAGTTGAACGGTTTCGATTGTGATATGTACAATGAAAATTAGATCAATCGAAAGGGTGGTACGAGGAGATACCAGCAGGTGGGATGCAAGTATATCCTAAATATAATACTTGCATCCCACCCTGCTAGTACCTACTCGTACCACCCATTTTGATTTATCGAATTATTTTTGTACATACATCATAATCAGAACCGTTCATTCTCTAAATCATCATTTCAAGATCATTTACGCAAAAAATTTCAACGAAATTGGAGATTATTTAGTCATTCATATTCATCATCTAAATGGACTATTCGTCATGAAGATCTCAATTGTTACCAAAATCGTTGGTTTATTTGTTACATGTGGATGACTAAATGATCTTCAATTTGATTGATTCTTTTACGTAGATGAGCTTGAAATGATGTTCTAGATAATGAACGGTTCCAATTATGATGTATGCACAACGACAATTAGATAAATCGAAAGGGTGGTACTAGAAAGTACCATCATGGGTGAGATGCAAGTATTATCCTACCTCCTCGTACCACCATTTTTCGATTGATCTAAATGTCGTTATACGTACATCATAATCGGAACCGTATATTCTCTAAATCATCATTTCAAGATCATCTACGTAAAAAATTCAACGAAATTGTAGATAATTTAGTCATTCATATTTAGGAATTGAACGGTTCAGATTATTATGTATGTACAAAAACAATTAGATAAATCGAAAGGGTGATATGAGAAGGTACCACTAGAGTGGGATGCAAATATTATCTTGCACCACCTTTTTATTTATCTAATTATCATTGTAGATATATTACAATCAAAATTGTTCAACTCTTAAATCATCATTTCAAGATCATTTACGCAAAAATTCAATGAAATTGGGGAACATTTAGTCATTCATATTTATCAACTAAATGAATGGTTCGTTATGAGGATATTAATTGTTACCAAAACCGTTGGTTCATTTGATACATATGAATGACTAAACAACCTTCAATCTTATTAATTTTTTACGGAGATGATCTTGAAATGATGATTTAGAGAATGAACAGTTCGGATAATTGTGTATGTACAAAAATAATTGAGTAAATCGAAAGGGTGATACGTTACTAATGTTAGTTGCTACTTTTTCTTTCTTGAAATGTGACAAATAAACGAAAAAATTAGACGAAATGTGCCATAAGGGAAAAATAGCCAACTTACAATATAGTTTCTAGAGAAAATTGACTAAAAAGCTTAGGAAAGAAATTAATAAGAAGATATAAATTTAGATAGAAAATTAGTAAAATTGTTCAAATTGTTCTTACGCTCATAAGCTTCACAAATTAGCATGCGTTCGTGTAAACTTAGAAGGCTAAGATTATCCCCAACTAAACTCAATATTTACAAGTTAAATTTTAATTAAAAATACTCTAAAGTTGTTTTAATATCTCTTTAATTATTTTCTACTCCAAACATACTCTATATATTATGAGCCAAAATGCTAGTTGTGGAAAATTATAAATGCTCATAATATTAAAATAATATATATATATATATATATATATATAATTGAGTTTAAAGTAATAATGAAATAAGGTTATTAATGGTATAAAAAAAAAATTGAGTATTAAATGTTAAGGAATCACTCTCCCTCACAATATTTAAGAACTCCTAGTGGTTTCTCTATTCTAAGAACTTGATACCTTGGATATGATTTTTGCTCATTTTTTTTTTAAATTTGACTTAAGAGCATGTTTAGCTAGTCCTTAGAGCATCTTCAATCATGTTTCTTGTTTTAAAGTTAAATTTGAATTAAAAGTACTAAAATATTATTTTAAAAGCTCCCTAAAAATATTTTACTCCAATCACACCTCTTCATTTAGAGAGTTATAAATGCAATTTTTAACAAGTCATAAATATTAATACTTATTAGATAATTAAAATATATGTTTAAAATAATACTAAAATAATAAACATTAAATATAACATTTATAACATTAAATTTAACTCCAAAAATAGGGTTTGCCAACATTAGCACAACTAAATTAGTAATAAATGAGAAATGAAAACAAAGTAATGAAAGAGAGCAATGAGAAAGGTCAATTATATATATATATATATATATATGTGTGTGTTGCAAATTGCCAAATTACATGCCAATTGGTACATGCCAAAAAATGGTATCGAAAAGCAAAAGGATGAGAGAGTCTCGTCCCATAAATCATAAGATAAGATATGAGAGTCCCAGCCTGCCAGCCACACTCTCCGTCCTCTGCCCCACAATATTAAACTACCAATTAATCAACAACTTTCCCAACTAATTCCACCCCCACCAAAAAAAAAAATCAACTCTCTATCTCAAAAAGTCTGACCAAGAAAAACCCCAAGAAACCCAGAAAACTCTGCATCTCTCGAGTAAAAAGAATTTGAGAAAGAAAAAAAGACAACTATAAATCTGGGAAATTGTTGAATAAGTCTATGGATGGAGTGACGGGGGAGAAGAAGTTTGAGGGACTAGGCATGAAGCTACCTTCTATGAAGTTTCTGTTACCATGAAGCACCGGACTCAAATCATGGAAAAAGCTATCCGACGGCGGAGAGAAGAAGTTTGAAGGGATCGGAGCGAGCGAACCGGGTCCAGGCGATAAGATCCCTGGAAACAAACCCCTTAATTGCCTCACGCCATCATCACCACCGTCCATCTCCATCCCTTCCACAACATCACTTTTGTTCATTACTTGATGATGAACATCGTGACGATGATGTGGAGTTGAAGGGGTATTATTGTAATTAGTGTTGTTGCGAGGATCGTAGGGCGGAGGAATGTTGCTGGTATTCGCAGTGGGGGAAGAGGATGAAGAAGAATTGGATGGCCGTAAACCGGTTAGCCGTTGGACGAGGTCCATGAATTCACTAGGGTTTGTGTGGATGACTTTCGGGGAGACCGTGTAGATTATGACCGGTTGCCGTGGCTGCTGGTAGAGATGCTGTTGGCTGTGTGGTTGGGAGGAGGAGGCGGCGTTGGGTTGGGGGACAATCGGGGGCTTCTTGATCTTGTGAGAGTCTTTATGAATCCTGAGAGGCGTTGGGCGTGGGCCTTGAAGTTGAAGCTCTCTTCTTGGAGATTTGCCTGTGGAATAATTATCCATGTTGTTGTTGATGATGATGAAATTGAAGAATTGATTGGGTTTTGGGTTTTTTTATGAGGATTTTGTGTGAATAATAATCTTGATTTCTGTATCATGTTATGGACTAATATTTCAATCTCAAAGGAGAAGTGAAAGAGGCGTTGAAATATTTAAAGAGGAGAGGAAGTCAATGAAATGAAACAAAATGTGGGATTAATTAATCCAACAATAATGAAATTAGTAAAAATTGGCTACTAGCTATTAGCCTATTAGCTTGTGGAAGTGATATTTTAGTAAAGGCAAAGGCCGGTTTCGTGGTGAGGTTGTGTTTGAATTGAACTTGTCCTAACGTGGGACTTGTTGCAACTTGGAAGTGGTCTTGAGTGCCCCCCTCAGTCGTCACATTGAGAGCCAATGACGTACTACTTCCCTATGTAACAAAGCTTCTTGATATACATATACTACTATTCAATTAATAACCACAATCTTTCCGGGGAGAATACTTTTCAACCACATTTTAAACCACCTAATTTTGTGAATTCATCTATGCAGCTAACATTGAATTAGTTTTGAGAAGGAGGAACCAAAGCCCCAAAAACGACTCAATTCTATCGTGGTCCAATCTGAAAATTGACGATATGTTAGTTGTTATTTTTTACTAACTAAATTATCATCGATAATGGTAGTAATTGTAAATTTTAAATATGTCATAAAATTAATTCTAACTTCCTATACCTTCTTCGTTGCTACATTGGGACCATAGGGGTCCCTGGTCCCAGGCCCCTCCTATGATTTTTGCATTACTTTTTTTAAATGTATATGTATATGCAAATTACATAAATATTGATAAAAAAAAAAATTATTGTTCTTATGTCTTTCTAATTCTCTATTAACATGTCACATTCACCTAATAAATATTGAAAATATAAGTACATAAGTATTCGTTTGAAATATTTTTCGGTACTCAAAATAATAATTACTTCTAGAAAATTGAACATATATGCCCATAAAATTCTATCAACTAATGTTATAGCTATTGTATTGATTTTTTTTTTCCGCTATTATCATTATTGATCATATGAATTGGCGTCTCTTTTAATATTAACTTCTTAGTTAAAATGAAATCAAAACACTGATTTCTTTTCGATCGAAAAAAACCACCTTAAGAATTTATCTGTATAAAGTGTCCCTCCTAACCTAAGTTCCTAGCTACGCCTCTGGCCGCGACTTCTCTTCTTTCTCTCATTTACCTTATATGGTCACTCAAAAAAAAAAATGACATGTAAGGAACAATCTCATCTTTCTCCAAAAAAAAAAAAAAAAAAAAAAACAATTCTCATCTGGCCTCTCGCTCTTTGCCTATAGAGTAATCCACTCTCTATAGTTTTACCATGTACTTCTGGTTTTTAGGGTACTTTGTCTCTCTAAACTTATTAATGGGGTTACATTGGGTTCTTATTTGAAGGTCATATTCTTTCTTATGCAAATGTTCCTGGTGAGAGAGAGCACAAAATAATGACATACATCTTATCACAACGCCACCTTCTTGATTTTGACCCTAACACTTGACATTGTCTTTATACTTCGATGAGTACGTGGTTATGATTTAGGCCTTAGGTTATGATTTAGGCCTTTGTTCAAATTCAAATTGTGCAGCTTATTCCAATCTATATATTTGATTGTAATTCAAAGTGAGGGTACAATTGTATGTTAAGTTTTTGTGTTACTTCAATTGAATTCCATCCGGTTATTATACTGCTCTTATATTTCCTTTTTCTTTTTTTCTTTTTCTGTTTCAATAATATCTTTAGTAAACCATAATGAAATTAGCTAACTCACTTAACAGCTGTTATTTTGTTTAAATTTTCCTAGCCTAAATCTCATATTTTCTTCGGATTAAATTAAGTGAGAGGGTTATTATATACTTTCTTAGTTGTTATTTTTCCTTAACTAATTTTATTTTATTTCATTCATCCCTATATACTTTCCACATCTTGATTTTCGTTGTTATCTTTCATTTTTACATTTTTAAATCATTCTATAAACTCGCAGTAACGCGCTGATATTATTTCTAGTCTATAACTAATCTCAATCATAAAGTGAATGAGATAAATTTGTTAATTAACACGAAATGCGTACACAAAATATTACATCAAATGATCTAACAATAGAATACACCAATTATGCTAAACTGATAAATGTGCTAAGTCATGCAAGTGGAAGATAATGTACATAATCTTATAAAACACGTTACATCTTTGTGCATCACTAGAGTCATTTTTTAATAAAGGAGGATACAAATCAAACTTAACCCGACCACTAGCATTTATGTGACAACCTATATGTTCATGCTACATTATTAGTTTTTGGTTGTATATACAAATCTATATTTCTATGAGGTAATTTATGTGGTACAAAAAAAATTTGGTCTGGGCTTAACATATTAATGGGCGCCAAAATAATTCAAATGGCCTAATTACATAACTAGGTAGTTATTAGTAGGTCTTGTGGGCGAATATAAGGAGGAACTCTCGATTGTGGGACCTGAGTGTGACTCAAGTAGATGCAATCATAGGTCACATTGACATAATTATTGCATGCTTCAATTGATCTAGTCTGCAAATCAGCTTATCCTAAAATTGTTTTGTATTATAGGAAAAGACATTATTTACCTTATTATTAGTTGCTTTAATCTATTATTATTATTATTGGTGTAATTATGTATTTGTTATTTCCCTCGCTCTCTTAAATTTGGTGATCATCACTTAGGTCTCTTTTCTACGCTCTAATTAAGAAAGCTTCCTGGCTTCCTGCTGTGTTGAAAGTTCTTGCGAGGGAGGCCCCACATCCATGAATGTATGCTGGGTCAAGGTCAACACAAATGGAGGTGTTGCTGTAACTTGTCTGTCAAAAGTTTTCCTGGTCTAGTCGGATTTGGAGGCTTCTACCAAAACACTTGTGTTTGGTGTCTTTCAATTTCGAGAAGCAAACAATTAGAGCTGAAATGACACTCTGCAATCCTATTATTTTTTTATTGGTGTTGAAATGTCTTTAAATTTAATTTGTATAAATATATAATTATTTAGTAGTATTCATTTTTATTGGTATTGAAATGTTTTAAATTTGATTTTTATAAATATATAACTCGAAGAAGTCAGAATGGAAAGAGGAAAAGGTATAATTCTTATTGCCTAATAACATAGGAAAAAATGTCAAATAAAATAAACATAACATACTATTATTCATAAAAATAAAAAAAATACCACATGCATAAATGGAAATATGAAATCAAATAATGAAAACATGTGATATATTTTAATGTAATAATCTAGCGGGACCTGAATTACCTCTTAAATATATGTATGGACTTATCTTTTAGTAAAATTGACAAATTATAACTTCTGGAATGCCTCTTCTCTTCTTGGAAACCTTTTCTTATGAAACAATTTTTACATTACTACATTTGAATTATAATCTCAACAAATATAATCTCTCACAATATAGTTGTATTAAAAAACCCTTTACTTATCTATTTGTTTGCTGATGTGTCTCATCAAACCTCCTTTACTTATCTATCCATGTGCCTTTTCCCTCGTCGTCTATATTTGTCTTATGCGTGTGCTTTGTTTTTCCATCAATAATCATATTACCAAAAAAAGAAAAGATTTGTTGGGGCCCGGCCACACGTACAATTCTGAAATGACGAACCTGTTTTCTCCGAGATCCCAACCATCGACTTCCACCATATTGGTATTTCGCGCATGATGTTTTGTAAAGTTCAGCTCTGTTTTTTTACGAAAAGCATTTGATTCGTGAGTTTGCTTTGCTTTGTGATATATTGTTGTTCTGGAAAGTCATCTTTCACTGCTCTTCTTCTTTACGCTATTCCATCTAAAGAAAAGGGAAGAAAATTAAAAGAAAACATGTTCAAGTTCAAGTTCTTGAGTCTTGACCATGTGTTGAATTACCAAACAAGTCAAACATGGTGTTAAATTGATTTGAGTCGTAGGATGATGATGTGTATGAGATGATAAAAAAATTTAAGGCAATGACAAAAGTAGTCGGGCTACCTAATTCTTTCTTGGCACATTAAAAGGTTTGAGAAATATTCAAAGGGTGACCTTTGTTGATGTTGTTGGTACCTGGTCAATCCAGTGGATGTGTTAATGAATTTAAGGTTTCATCCCAAAATCAATTAGCAATGAAGAGGGAGGTTCAACTCCTAAACTTTTATAAGATTGTGCAACTTTCAAATATGAGATTTTTGTATCTTCACATTTTCACACGCCCCTCACGTAGGGCGAATTTTCAAGCCTAACACATGGAAAACACATATTAAGTGACGTGGAACACGTGTGTCGGTTAAGCCTTATACGAGGGATATCTCGTTCTGATACCATGAGAAAAGTTGAGGTTTCCACCCCAAAATCAATTGACAACTGGAAGAGAGGTCCAACTTCTTGTAAGTCGTTATACAAAGTTATTGCAATTTTATGTAACTTTCTTATGTGAGACTTCTGTACTTTCATATTCTTACCCTATCACTATGGAGGATGGGAGTGACTGGACCGCCACTCAACAATGCATTTCATCCGGTGATTGATTGTCATGTTTGGAGAGAAAAATGACAATCAGAGTTATTCGCATGGGCCTGTACAACAAAACATAGATAGACCAAATTGGTCCACCGGGAAATAACACAAACCCTAGCCCAAATCCAAAAACACAAAGCCCAAATAACACAATGCCCCGCCACCTCCAAAGTAGAACTAAGTTGGCCCAGGCGTTGGTCGGTTAGTGCCCAACACCGAAACAAACCTCGTCTTGTCGAAAATGAGAAAAGAACCGGAGATGATATACTGAAGACCTTATTATAATGTAAGTTGCACTTAATAGTTATCAAATTCATCAAATCACTTAAATTATATATTGAATTTATAGTGAAATTTTCGTTAAAGTTACACCAATCAATCTGCCCTCCCGATACCACATCCATCATATCTCCTCAATTCACTCCAAACTCCAACCACCATAGTTATTTCCCTATTTTCCTTCTTTTTCACTTAGTGAGTTGCTACCAAGGGTAGAAGTTGGTGGGGTATTTTTAACGCAGTTTCTTTATAAATTCAATATTGAATTTAAGTTGTTTGATAAATTTGACAACTATTAAATGAATTTCAAAACTTAAATCACATATTAAAGTTCTTATTTAATCGTGATTATAACCATAACTACGCGGCCTACTGTAGGCTTGGGTTAACTGATGTTAATTCTCTTCGAGCCAGTAATCTTTAAGAAGAGGCTAATAATCTTTTATGTGATTTTTCACATTTGACTGAACTTTAAGCCAATTCTTTTATGTGAAAAGAAGCCCAATCATTGCCCTAAAGTTATTGTATAGCTACAACTAACAAAATATTGTCTAGCGCGTTGCTGTGGGTCTGTTCAATTAATTATAAACTTGAATTCTATACAAAATGATATACATAAATAGATTTAGGATATGAGAATATGTTGAAAAGATGACTAATTATTTACATATATCATCATTTGTTTTTTTACACGATTTTACATTTATTATAGCAATATTGGATAATTAACTGTAAACATGATTTTACATATATATTATGTATATATAAAAACTATTATAAAGACTATTAAATAATGACTCTAAGATGTAAAACGTGGGAATGCTGTTTTATTTTTCAAGAAATAAAATTTAAACTCTAATAGTCTAATATAAATTATATAACCAACAAAATAATTTTTTGTCTGTTAATATATGTTTTAATTAACAAATAAAATAATAATATAATAGCAATAGTAATAGTAATAATAATAGTAGTAATAATATTTGACCAAAGGTAAAATTGTAATTTTACTATTCACAACAAAGAAAAAGAAAAAAATAATAAGAGCAAAATAATTAAAATACTATTGATAAATAATATATTTTTAACCTTTTCTCTGGTGAATAGGCCGGTGGTGAAAAAAAGAAAAAAATTAATCAACCCAACCCAAACTGCCATTTTTCTTTGGCTGGTTAGGCTGATCAATCGTTGTTAATTGAAAAGATCTGTGTAAGATTGTTCCTATCATGCAACATCGGTAGAAGAATGACATTTTTCTAAATTCGATCAATTTGCATATTAATTAAGAAGAGTTTCATACAAGTGTATTTCTTAAAGTAGATTATCTAATTTATCTTATAGTATGAAAAAAATTGAATTTGGTCATAAATTGAAATGGGGACTATATGGAAGAATCCCATATGGGAAGAGTATAAAAATAATAATATATAATGAGTGGTTTTACTCCTTACAATACTGAAGTATTTTGTGATTCAGTTTTACACAGGTCAGATTGTACCCATGGTATGTGTAAGTTGGGGACAATATCAGTGTTGAAAGGAGACTGTACTTACTCATAGTACGAGCAAATTGGGAACAATATAAATGTCGGAAAAACTGAGCCTTTAGCCCGTTTATGTAAAGTTAACAGAGTAGTTATTAAAAGTGGAAAGGAGAATGAAAACAAATCTGATTGACAGACATTTCACTGGAGAGAAGCAAGCAAGCTAGGCTATTGAAAATGGCGTACTATGCAGCTGTTAACCATCACGGGCATCACTGATGAGTTGTTGTTTCTCTTGCACATCCGTCTGTGGACAAGCAGTAGGCCCGCCGTAGAGAATATACTACACAAAACAAATTAATGAAGGAAGTTAGCTATCTTTTTCACTTAATTTGACGAAGGTTAGGCCTCAACGTCATCTGTTTGTTTATTTTATATATAAATTTCAATGTACGTCACTTTTTTCTCGAGCTCCCTTGTAATGTTGCTGGATCTTTTGGATGAAAGCAACAGAACATATAATTAAAACGAATTCGGTTTCGGTTTGCTTCACTCAGAGCCTATGATGAGTTGATCGTAGATCGTAGATCGAGACTGATGACAGCAGTAAGGCAGCAAGTACATGGGTTTGTCCGTTCGTCGTTTTTTCTTGTTATTTATAAATGTGCCCACACTTCCCTGCCATTTGGGGCACCGCCCAATGCTTTGCTGCCATCAAATTCTAAACACTCACAGCCCTACATCTCAGATTACAGATTTCATCTTCCACTTGGAGGCCATTTTCTCTACAAACAAACGACACTAAATCTAATGCACGTTACTGCTTAATTACAACACCAGCTGAAATTAAAATTAGGACAGATGCTCCAAGTAAGGACACACAAGCAGTCCAATGAATCCCAAAACCTCATATTGTGTAACTTTAGATATTTGAGTTTCACCTCAAATTAAACTAGCTATCAAAGTTATTCTCAACTTAAGCCCCTTGTGGGGAACGATCAGTATACATGCTGACTAGCTAGTGAGTGCAACGTACTCAATGTTGAAAAATTACTTCTTTGATGTAAACAATTGAATTATATTGCTGTAATTTAAATTATTAAGATTATTTATTCTCGCACGTAATGTAACCTTCAGCATTCCTTGGTACAAAAGCAAATGAACAGACATGAAAATCATACCGCAGCTTCCACATGCAATATACGGATGCATTCATTGAAAACCTGTGGACTGATCGATTTGCTCTTCATCACACACTGCCAGCAATAGCTATATATATAATCTTCGACACCCCATCCCTTCCAAATGCATGCCTTTCCACTTCTCTTTCTTTCGTGAAGGACTTCACATTTGTAAATTCCCCACTTCAGAAGTAAATGATCTTCTTCTTCTTCTTTATCCAACATTCTTGCTCTCTGGTAGTTCACTGAGTTTCTTGTTACTTTTAATTTGATGTTTCTATGTCACAATTAATCTATCATGATCAGAAGCTACAAGTGTTTTAATAACCATTCCATTTTTAATTATCAGCTTTTACTTTTTGTGCATGAGACATGTAGAAAGTATAGGCGAAGTATAAGGAATGAAGAAGAGCGGTGGTAAGCCATAGAAGAAATAAAGAAGGAAGAATTAATTAATGGGAAAAGAAAGAAGTGAAACCCACAGAAATAGTTTTCATTGAATTTTAGATCTTTAATTTACATTTTGTTTACTGTTTCTTCTGCATTTGTTCTCTATCTCTTCCATCATAACCTACTAGCTCCATTCTTTTTCATCCATCATTTTTTCATATCTAAATCGCCAAAAGTGGAAACTAAAAACTAAAAATGCAATGGTTATCAATCAGCCCACTACCATATTAGTTTCTAATTTTTTCCTTAATAAGATTTGTTAATTGATTTTGTTAAATGTTGACTTGATCATCACTAATGTTACAAAGTTTTATCTGTGCAGCAGTTGCAACACGCATGGAGGTGGGTGGAGATGGCGAGTTAGGCTTCGACTCGGATTTTGAGCAACGACAAAGCATTTTCGACAGCGCTGTGGACCGGCCGTAACAAAGAGTTGAGTGTGACACAAGAAAAACTTGGACATAATGAAGAAAAGAACTATGAAGCCGGAATATTGCGAAAACTTGGGAGGAGGAGTTTTGAGAAGAAGTTGGAATCACCGAGGGGGAAAATGATTCAGAAAACACAGTCTCTAGGATCCCAATTGGTAATCAACATGGATGAAATTATCAACAGTGTCACTGGAAGCTTTGACAAAAGAGCAGCTGCTTTCAAATTAAACAGGGCTTCTACCAATGGAGTTGGTT
Organism: Oemleria cerasiformis; assembly: GCA_037349345.1. Taxonomy (NCBI): domain Eukaryota; kingdom Viridiplantae; phylum Streptophyta; class Magnoliopsida; order Rosales; family Rosaceae; genus Oemleria; species Oemleria cerasiformis. Next base: position 5,981,344 of record JAZGTL010000016.1, read on the forward strand.
ATTCATTATCGCTTGCTGCAGGAGACATCTCAGACAATATTGCCTTGAGAGTGCACACTCCAAAACAATATTGTCTTCTTAGTAGTTTCTCGAAAGTTTAGAGTTAACTATATAGGAAATAAATTGAGTAGCTTTAATTTGATGATGATGTTTAACCTAGAAGGCGATATTTCAACAGAAAAAAGTCTAGTGCAGATGCTGACAAAGGGAGAAAACTACATGTTGAACCTACCTTACCAATTTATCTCAAGGTGACAAATTAAACGGTGCGTGTATTAAAATAAAATTAAATAGATTTCGCCATCAATTCGAGTAAGACTTCCAAATCTAAAAAGTAAACTGAACTTGACTTGTAACGAAGGATAATTTAGTTTATTTATCTATAGATTGTTCAATTAATCACGCACCTAATGAATGGTGTTGCAGTTCGAAGGTGTGAAGTATAAGGGTGTGAAGAGGTCAAATGCAGAGTACATACTGCATGGAATCAGCGGGTCAGTGGTTCCGGGAGAGGTTCTTGCCCTAATGGGACCATCCGGAGGTGGTAAAACAACTTTGCTGAATCTGCTGAGTGGACGAGTCAAGCTCAATAGTGGTACCATCACTTTCAATGATGAACCATACACCAAGTTCCTCAAACCAAGGAATATATAGATATGCCACATATCATCACAGATGCATCTACTAGAATTTGGGGCCTAAAAGCCACAGATCAATCAGTAGCATATGTGCTTAAACTAAGTGCGACCCCCCGACTATTATCCAAGTTTTTCATCATTACCAACTGATGTTACACATAATATGGTAGTTGTCTGTATACGTAGGAGTATAACTCGAGTGGGGTCAATCTAACTTAACTCAACCTTCATAGTTTGAGTTCAAAGTTGGTTTAGGGATCAACTAAGGTTTATGTGAGTTCGGGTTAATCTTGGTTGGTTAAAGTTCAACCTATAAGCTTGAATCCAGTTGAGTTCAACCTAAAAATTCAAATATATTATAAAACTAGTGAAACAATCTCAACAATAATTCGAAACTCAAATATTTTCGTTTAATACAATTTCCAATCGTTATAATAATAATTGTTACATACTAAACAAATAAAATTGAAAATTGGCAAGGAGATCCGTCAACATATATAGGTTTAAAAAGGTATTATAATTACACATGGTTTTAGTGAATACAGAAGTAGAGTCTAATAAGATTAAAATTATATGTGTTTTAATTTATTTATTTTTTTCCAAGCTACATGTGTTTTTATTTGAATTTTTGGTTTCAAATCTAATTGGGCTTAAAATATGGTTAGAATTCGGATTTAATTGGGTTAGGCCTGACCATTAAGACTTCAACCCAACCCAACCCAACCTAACCTGAAAAAATACTCCGGGTCAGATTGAGGCAAGCTTTCCCTAATTGAAACACGGTGGATGAGATTAAAGAAGGATTGGACACAGATAGATTCCGGTTGGTCCACCCAAGCTATACCCCTAGATTTTTTTGTTCATCAAAATTGTTGTGATATTGGTTTTGATGAAACAGGATTGGATATGTGATGCAAGAAGATCTGTTGTTCCCCCACCTTACCGTCAAAGAAACTCTAACTTATGCTGCTCTGCTGCGTCTTCCCATTTCCTTAACCAGAACACAGAAAGAAGAAAGGGCCATGAAAGGTATATATCTATATAATTTATTATTTATAATATATTCCACTTAACATACAATATAAGCATATAATATATGCATCGATTTGTTGTTATTGGACTTGAATTTCTTAATTAATTATTTTTCAGGTGCCAAGACACACAAATTGGTGGCACATTTGTTAGAGGAGTTTCTGGTGGTGAGAGAAAAAGAGTTTGCATTGGCAATGAAATCCTGCTCAACCCATCACTTCTGTTCTTAGATGAACCAACATCCGGTCTTGATTCAACCGCAGCTCTTCGAGTACTTCATATGCTACACATTATTGCAAAGGTATGTACTTCAATTTCAAATTTTTGTACATGAATATATAGAGGTGTCAAATCGGCCGTACTGTGCCAATCCGGTCCATTTTAATTGGGCACATTCGTGTTTTGTGCCGTGTTGTGTTTGTGCTTACTCATTTAATTAATCGTGTTGTGTTCGGTCTATGTTGTTAAGATCTAACTCCGACCCAATCCATGACCCATGATTTATTCGTGTTTATGTTGTGCCTTAAACGAGCTGATCTTATAGGATCATTTATTTATAATTTATAAGGCTAAAAAACATTCTATAACATCCTTTCCTTCTTATAATTATATCTATGCTTATTACTTAAAATGCTTGCTGAACTAGATTTAGAATCTCAATTTGCTTTCCAAACGCGAAATCGTAACAATGTGCAGCCAAAACCCCCTTTATGTCAGCTCCGTTGCACCAAAAGTTACATTACGTTACTAATTCCGTTGCAGCAAGGGATTAGATGTTTTATTTATTTTATAGCAAAAAATTAAAACTAGATATTAAAAAAAAAATCCCTCCTCACTCTCTCTACCCAATCTCATTTCTCACTCCTCGATCTCTCACTCTCTTCCCTTTCCTTTGCGTTTCAGACAGAGACCACGAACACCACCATCGACGCTGCTCTCGCCTCCGACCAACCCAACCCTCGACAGCGACGCCAAATCCATCCCCTCATCAAGATGAGCCTCTCCCAACCGCCTCCCACCGTCGACCCTCGCTGGAGAAGGCGAAACCAGGCAGTGAAACCCAGAAGATGACATTTTTCGTCGACCTAGGCTGCGAAACCACATCCAAACTCTTCGTTTGGGCAAGGTGAAGTCATCCCTGCCTTCGTCCACTTTCGACGCTCACTAGAAGGAGAAAATTGGAGCTTCGAAACCCATAACCCTCCTCTGTCGCTGTCGCGATTTCGGCCGACTAGGGCTTCAAGATCAGTCTCAAAAGCTTCATTTGGATAAGAAGAAGCTAACCATAGCCTCCCTCACGCTCATCAGTAGCCGTAGCTCACGAATTGAAGATTTGAAGATCAACAACGTTCGAAGCTCCCAACCATTTTCTGTTCGATTGAGATAAAATTTCTCGAATCCAAATCTAAACTCGTGCTCCTGGATTTTCTATGTCCTTTGCTTTTGGATATAGACTCCAAAAAACTAAAGAACAAGTGGAAATCAAGGCCTAAATTGCTGCTTGTTATGTTTTTTAATTGCTTATCTATTTTTGGGTTGAGATGGAAGAATGGAGTGTGCTATATGTATGTGTTAGTGGGAGGTTATGAGTAGGTAATTGAGGCAAAATGTCATCTTAGATTATGATTGGATTTCCCTTTTGGATTGTAGCCATGCTTGTAGAACCCTGGTATTTCTTTGGTGTTTAACTGAGGCAAAATGTCATCTCAGATTAAGATGATGATGATGATGATAGTGGTGGAGAGAAATGGTGTTTTTGGGGTTAATGGGTTTGCTTAAACTCATTGGGCGGCGAGGAGGGATTTTGGATCTTGGGAATTAGAAGGCTTGGCATCGTGTGAAGAAACCTAGATTGGATTCAGAGGTTTGGGAATGGGTTGAGAAATCCAGATTGTTCATCATCTTCTTCTTCATTTTTTTTTTTAATATTTAGTTTTAATTTTTTGTTACAAAATGAATAAAACATCAAATCTCTTGTTGCCACGTACACATCCTAAACAGAGTTAGTAACGGAATGTAACTTTTGATGCAACAGAGCTAACAGAAGGGGGGGTTCTGGCTGCACATTGTTACGATTTCACGTTCGGGGGGCAAATTGAGATTCTAAATCTGGTTCGGGGAGGATTTTGAGTAATAAGCCTTATATTTAAAGTATTTTACATTAAAAAATAGAATTCTATTGTATAATAGTCTAAGAAGAAAAGGTTAAACATATCGTGCCTATTTCATGTATGTGTGGTGCTATGCCTAGCCCATACATGCTTATATGAGGCCGTGCCTAATGAGCTAAAACTTAAACTGGGTTCAACCCATATATTTTATTGTCTCATGCCGTGTCTTAATTTCATCGTGAGTCGGACCTGTGCAGTACCATGTCGGCCTGGCCCGTTTTGGTGATACGATTTTCATAACAGGAAAGAAAATGAAAGAAATTGAGCTGTGTTTGTGCATTTTAGGCTGGAAAAACAGTGGTGACTACAATACATCAACCCTCAAGTAGTATCTTCAACAAGTTTGATAAACTAATCCTGTTGGGTAGAGGAAGCTCCTTGTACTTTGGGAAAGCCTCTGAAGCAGTGATACACTTCTCCTCAATCGGATGTGCGCCGCTTATTCCTATGAACCCCGCAGAGTTTCTCATTGATCTTGCAAATGTTAACACAAATGAAAAATCACTTCCAACACAATTGGAGGATGCAGGGCCTTCTGCACTCGACGTCCACGAGGTTCATAAATCAAACTTAAATTCAATCCAATAATGAATTATTTATATACAATCTTATTTACCAAGGGTTAATTTAATTTGTGCAGTTTCTAGTTGAGGCCAATCAAGCCAGGCATTCAAAAACAATGCTCCTGTGCTCTGCATCGTCTAGAGAGGGCAAGATCACCAAGAACATGCAGGGGATAACGATGATGGCATATTCAAGGGAATCAAAAGCAACTTGGTTCTAACAGTTCTCAATTCTTTGCGGGCGGGGGCTCAAGGATAGACGCCACGAGTACTTAAGCTGTTTGCTTGTCATTCAAGTCATCTCCACTGCTATAATCATAGGACTTTTATGGTGGCACTCAGATGCTTCGTCCCCAAGGCGACTTGAGGATCAAGCAGGACTGTTATTCTTCATTTCAGTGTTCTGGTCCTTCTTTCCTTTATTCAGTGCAGTGTTCATATTCCCACAAGAAAGAGCAATCCTAGCGAAAGAGAGATCAGTGGAGATGTACAAACTGAGTGCCTACTCTTTAGCTAGAAACACCAGTGATCTTCCTCTCGATCTCCTCCTTCCCATTGTGTTCTTGGTCATAGTTTACTTGATGACAGCCTTGAAACTCACCTTTGCTGCTTTTTTTCAAACAATGCATACAATTTTCCTCAGCATTGTGGCCTTTCAGGTTATAAATTATAAATCATTCTCATATTCATCCATTTTTTCTGTCTATTATTCCTTGTATTGTAAGTTTGTAATAAAGGCAAAATATTGATGGATTCAGAGAATGTAAACTTGCTTCAAATTTTTTTGCAGGGCCTAGGACTGAGCATAGGTGCAACATTTATCGATGTGAAGAAAGCAACAACGCTAGCTTCGATCATTGTTATGACCTTCATGTTAACAGGTGGATTCTTTATCCAGGTGAGAGTGACACACATATATATATATATATATATCTAGCGAACCAACAATCGTCTCTCATTCTGGACTTGTTAAACAGATTAATTGTGACAGACAATAATAAGTGCATTTTAATTCATATATATATGGCTTGCAGAAAGTCCCAACAATTGTTTCGTGGATACGTTATATCTCTCTCAATTACCACACATACCGGCTGCTCTTGAAAATTCAATATGGTGCTCATCGGGTTCAGCAGCAACTTCTGGATATGAAACCCATGAGTCACCCTTCATCAAAGAATTAAGACTTGATTCAGGTGTTATGGAAGTGGGAGCTATGATGGTGATGATCATCGGGTATCGATTACTCGCCTACTTGTTTCTCAGGACAATGAAGTTCAGGACCATGATTTAGCTAGCTACCTAGTCTAATGTCCTCATTTCTTGCCTCTGGAAAATATTAAAAGCTCCTTTCTTCTATTCAATAAAGTTCTGTTCAGTTTGTATATGAGATTCTTGTTGGTGACTAAGCTGTCCAGCTGGTAGTCTATTAGGCAGTGAGGTGTAATGTGTGTGTGTGAGTGAGCTGTAAGTGATAATAGAATTCAGAGAGTGAAGTGTGTGTGAGTACCTTTACTTGCATAGCAAGGAGGGCTGTGATTGGTTAAGCCGTGAGGAGGCTCATGATTGGAGAGTATGACATCATAGGGTCATCACTCCAAGAAGAGTGGAACGTGTGTGTATTCAAGTGTATTCTCATTCAATCATAATCAATTAAAATGAAATCTCAGTTATAGCTGAGAAGTACTACTCATAAATTCTCTCTTGCATTTTAACAAACACTGGGTGTGCATTAAACATTACAGTGTTCATCACTCGAATTCAATCCAAGTTTTTCAATCCAATTTCAATCAAACAAATAGAGAGGAGGAGAGAATCCTAGACTAGAAACCAATCGTTTTCAGCTAGGAGTTGAGATTAGAACCATACCTGGTTTGCTTGCCACATCCATTAACACCACCACTGCACTGCTGAGCTTTTGAAACCAACATGGTATCGGAGCTCTAGGATCATCATCTGGGGCGTCTGATTGTGTTGAGTGGCATCACATTGCTGCTAGTCTAACATGGCTGGAGCACACGGTGGAGGAGAGCTGAGAGCACCAATTTTCACAGGATCAAATAATTATGATTTATGGTGTGTTAAAATGTAGACTATACTAAAGGCTTATGACTTATGGAAGTTGGTAGATGAGGGCTAGCTGAGACAGTAACAAAGGAATATGGAACATGAGCCGTGGAAAATCAGCCTGCTCATCTTGATCTAGTCAGAGATGCTGAGGCCCTTAGCATCATCCAGAATGCAGTTGTAGATGACATTTTTCCCAGGATCTCCAATGAGGAATGTGCCAAGGTAGCTTGGGACATCCTAAAGCAAGAATACAGAGGTGATTCAAAGGTGAGAACAATTAAACTTCAATCTCTTAGATGTGATTTTGAGTACACTAGAATGAGAGAAGATTAATCATTATTTGTGTATCTATCTAGACGGTATGGAGTAGTAAATCAAATGAGAACTTATAGTGAAGAAATCATAGAGAAGAGATTGGCACAGAAAATTCTAATCAGTTTAACTAAAGCCTATGATTCAATTGTGTCTATTCTGGAAGAAACTAAGGACATTGAAAATGTGAATGTTCAAACTGTGGTAGCATCTATCAGGGCATTTGATCAAAGGCTTGAAATGCATGCCGATGGTGTTGTTGAGAAAGCTTTTGCTAGTTTATCTGTGAATCCTAAACAGGGCAATTTTCAAGGCAAGTTCAAGAAACCTTATAAGGGCAATAAGAACTGGAATAAAAAATCCAATGTTGCTGGTAAATCCAGTTACACTCAGAATGCAAACTCTAAGAAGGGTGAGAGTAGTGGTACAAAGAATGCATGCAAGGTGTGTGATAAGCTACCCTATGGTGAGTGTTGGTTCAAGGGCAAGCTTAAGTGCTATAATTGCAACAAATTTGGTCACATTGCCAAAGATTGTGCAGGGAAGTCAACTGTGAATTTGGCAAAAGAAGTGACAGAAACTACAGGGAATCTGTTCTATGCTTGTAATGTTGCCTCAGTGACCAAGGATGACAGTGTGTGGTATGTGGATAGTGCTTGTAGCAATCATATGACTGCATACGAGTCATTGCTAGTTAATATTAAGAGAAGTATAAAAGCAAGGGTCAAAATGGGGAATGGTGAGCTAGTGCAAGCTGAAGGACAAGGAACACTTGTCATACACACCAAGCAAGAAGAAAGGCACGTCAAGGATGTCATGCTCCTACATGGTTTAGATGAGAACTTGTTGAGTGTTGGATAGATGATTGAGCATGGTTGCTTTCTGTTGTTTGGAGATCACACAATGGACATCTTTGAAGACAAAGAGTTGAATTACAGAGCATCTAAGGTGCCTATGACTGGGAATATGTGTTTCCTTGTGTCACTAGACTGTGTAACTCCAGTTGCAGGAAGTGCAACTACCAATGGTGATTCAGAACTATGGCACAAGAGATATGGCCATCTAAACTATACTAGTCTGAGATCACTACAATAGAAAGATATGATGAATGGACTGCCTAAACTGCAAGGAGAATGTGATGTGTGTGAGAGCCGTGTAGCAGGAAAGCAGCATGTAGAGACATTTGACAAAGAACCAGCTTGGAGGGCAATCACACCACTTGAGCTCATTCACTCAGATGTGTGTGGACCAATGCAAGTGGAAATAGCAGGAGGAAACAAGTATTTTCTTACCTTCATAGAAGACTACACTAGAATGTGTTGGTTGTATTTTCTCAAACACATGTTTGGAGTTCTGAATGTGTTTAGAAAGTTCAAAGCCATGGTTGAACTTCATAGTGGATTCAAGGTAAAGAAGCTAAGGAGTGATAGAGGGGGTGAATACCTCTCAAATGAATTTGAGAAGTACTATGAAGATACTAGTATTGAGAGGCAACTTAAAGTGGCCTACTCTCCTCAGCAGAATCGGGTGGCCGACAGGAAGAATAGAACTATTGTTGAGATGCCAAAGGCCATGATGCATGGGAAAGGAATACCCTATAAGTTCTGGGGTGAAGAAGTGAATGCTGCAGTCTATTTACTAAACATATGCCTTACAAAAGCTCTAAATGGTAAGGCACCATTTGAACCATTCAATTGTAGAAGACCAGGAATCAAGCATCTAAGGATTTTTTGTTCACTTTGCTACTCACATGTTTCAAATCAGCTAAGACAGAAGCTTGATCAATCTAGAACTAAGTGTGTGTTCATGGAGTATGGTAGCTGTGAGAATTACAGATTATACAATTTGCAAAATGGCAAGATTGTGATATCTAGGAATGTTATCTTCAATGAGAATGCACAGTGGAATTGGGATGAAGCAAAGTTAAGTGGAAGTGGTTCTATTTCACTGAATTGTGGTTTTCAATACAGAGTTGAACAAGCTGATTCTCATACTGAGAATGCACTGCCTATTCCACAAGGAAATGAACTTCAGATTGTAGAAGAACAATTTGAAGCTGACTCTCCTAGTAGCACACCTGTAAGGCTCATAAGCATAAGTGACATATATGCAAGATGTCACATATGCATCATTGAACCTGAAAACTACCTAGAGGCTGCTAAAGATCAAGCTAGGAAAAGAGCAATGGAAGCTGAGATTGACACGATTCAAAAGAATGAGACATGAGAGTTAGTAGATAGACCTATGGATAAGCCTGTGATTGGAGTCAAATGGGTTTACAAGACAAAACTGAATCTAGGTGGTTCAATTCAGAAACACAAGGCCAGATTGGTGGCCAAAGGTTACTCTGAAAAGCCTGGCATTGATTTCAATGAAACGTTTGCACCAGTGGCAAGGGTAGATACTATCAGGACTCTTATTGCTCTAGCAGCTTAAAGACATTGGAAGCTATATCAGCTTGATGTGAAATCTGCATTTCTAAACAGTGTACTAGAGGAGGAGGTCTACATTGATCAACTTGAGGGGTTTGAAGTACAAGTAGAGGAAGGGATAGTTTATAAACTCAAGAAGGCTTTGTATGGCCTAAAACAAGCACCAAGGGCTTGGTATGGTGAGATAGATTCCTATCTCCTTAGATGTGATTTTAAAAGAAGCCCTAGTGAAGCTACACTCTACATGAAGTCTAATACAGAAGGTGAAATCATCATTGTTTCCATTTATATGGATGACATAGTGTACAATGGAAGCTCTCAAGCTATGATCAATGAATTCAAGCAGGTGATGATGAGTAAGTATGAGATGACTGATCTTGGCCTACTGCATCACCTCTTAGGAATGAGAATCATTCAATATGACAGAAGCATTTTCATCCACCAAAGGAGGTATGCTTCCACTCTACTTGAGAAGTTTGGCCTCAGGGACTGTAAACCAGTTAGTACTCCACTGGTTCCAAGTGATAAACTAAGAAAGGAAGATGGGAGTGAAGCTGCAGATGAGCAGCTACACATGAAGATAGTTGGGAGCCTACTGACCACTTTAGTTCAGATTTATTAACTTAGTGAAAACACACACACACACGCATGGGGGGTTTATGATGTGAGAACTGAAATTTAAAGACAAGAAAAATAAAATGCAGAAAATAGCAATGCAAGAATTAACGGTTGATTGATTATTAACTAAGGCGAATTAAGGCTTACTATCCACTCTAACCAATTATAGCTCTTAACCAGATTTCCTTGACCTAATTACTATGCATTTTCTGAATTAGGTGCCCGTGCCTAGGACCTGGCGTTGGTTCACTAGACACATCTTATTCCCTCTTACTTAGCATGTTCTAAACAGGGCATATGCCTAGAACGTCTATCACCTACCTTTTAAGATGATGCATGAAGTTTAAAGAGAATTTAATGACACCACATTAGCCTAGCAAAGTGACATGCAATCCTAGGTCGTTATGAGTTAAGATTACAAGTAAGAATACTTTCGATGCTCCAAATCACAAGATGATATGACGGTCACTCAAGCAATTACATCTATAATTATATGCAAACAAGGTAGCTAATCTTATAGGCATAAATTAAGGTCATTAAGCATAGTAATCCAACTTATTCAGCATGCATAGCAATCATAATCAAGAGCCAGAAATCCAATCAACAAGCTAACATGGCTAGGGCTTCAAGCAGCCATAATCCTAATGACTACTCATACATAACTGAAATTGAAACAAATACAATTGAATTCATAAGTAAATTGCAATAATGAATATAAGGGTACAGAAGATATTGTGAAGAACAGGTGCAGCAGAAGACACGGCAGAGCCTTCTTCTCCAAGCTCCACGTCCAACACACTCTACTTCGGGAAGAACCAAGCTTTAACGTAAAACTCTAAAAAACCAAAATACTATTTGCGGCTAAGGTGTCTCTGTATCTCCCAAAAACGCCTCTAGCTAATTATCTCCTCTCTGCCTGATTCTCCTTTTTCTTTCAAATCACTGAACAAAGGCTCCCTTTTATAGACAAAGGGAAAACCTTGTCCTATAAGGATTGGTAAAACCATATTCTATAAGGATTGGTAAAACCATGTCCTATAAGGATAGGGAAAGTTATTGTACTTTTAATTAATTACAAAGTCCTTAAATCTATTAGAACCAATCAGAGCACGGCTGGGAGTGTGAATGCAAGCTGGCAAGTGGGAACGCAAGCTGGCCAAACTTGGATTTTGGACTGTCTTCGTAATCAGGATCTGGGACTGTGCTTTTAAAGCACATCATGAGTATAGTAGAAGCGCATCTTCGATCAGGCTTGGCGCAAATGTTGTCAGGCTTAGCGCAGATGGAGAACCTCTGATCCACCGCTGGCGGAACAGGGACCCCGGGCTTAGGCGCACATCTGGGCTCGGATGGGAGTTCTTGGGACAAGTCCTCGACCTGTCATGGCGCGACCTTGGCACTTCTAGGACCTGACCTTGATGTCATGAAACACATGTTTGAGACCCGGAGGGCATGATATGAGGTACTTGGCCAGTGTCCCAAAATAGGCGCACTGGCGCACTCAGGACCCCGTTCAGGACCTAATATTGAAATGAGGACATCTCCTTCATCTGGACTCCGATTTGAGTCATTCTTTTTGTGTTCTTTCTAGATTTTACCTATCTTTCTAACTCTGCACAAGTCTCACAAGATTGATCATTTTCTACTATTGATGGCACGAAATCATTCAAAAGACATGTAAGAGAGGCATATAAAGACATCAAAATGATGCATAAATAACGACTGATCAAATACCCCCAAACCTATCTTTTGCTAGTCCCTGAGCAAAACAAATGCTAACAAAATGAAAAGACTCGATTTTAGTTAAGATAGAACATTTAAACCCCTAGGTTCACCTAGTAGGAGGAGTTTTGTCTCCTGAGGGTTATAACAGCACGATACCCACAAACGTTTTACTTAAACAAAAAGATGCTAGAGATAGTACTCTTAACAAGCTAATAAGAATTAAAGTAACATGCTTTGCAGAACTAAAAGGAATGCCAAAGCTGTGAGTGTCATGTGAAGGTGTACGTGTATAAATGCCAATATTTTCAGGTGATCAAGTTTGAAAACAACTTCATCTAAGTGCCCTAGAAAGATTTCGCCTCGACTCTAATCCTCACTAGGCAACTCTCAATTCGCACAAGAATCCTAGGCTTACACTCTTTTCAAGCGTATGTGATGAGTTTATGTTATGAAATTCAAATTTAATCACATCTGAGTAAGAATGAAGAATAGCACTTTATGGAAATAAAGATCTCATGAAAGGAATTGAACTTTAAGAACATAGATACGTACCTTAATCCTCAGCATGATTGTCCATAAGATCAGTTAGGTCTTCCTTTTTAGGTTGTAACGGGGCTAAGCTTTGGGGTTTAGCAAGGAAGGATGAGATTCAAAGAACCTGAGTTGTGCCAAGGCATGAGAAGTCATGAATTGAACTTGGAATTTCTGAACTGAATCCTTTCTTAAGGCCCACGACATTGTGCTTTCTTGATGACTTATTTTGAGGCTCTTGTGGCTTATTTTGAGGCTCTTGGCTCACTTGGCTGAATTTACTTTGTTTTTCACTTATTTTTTCCTTCTTTTTCTCAACGTTTCTTTCTTTCTTTTGATTTGAACATTGTTTTTCTGTTCTTTGAATTGAGTTTGAACCAAGATCATGCAATGATTTCCTCAAATTTTCATGCAGCTTGCAACTTGTAAAACTTTTCTTTACTTTTGAACTTTCAATTAACGCCAATGTCCTTTGAATTAGGCATCATCTTCTTTCACCTCTCATTCTCACTATGAATCTCATTTATGGCAACCTTAGCACAAACTGAGGTTATAGGGTATGGCTGTGATGAATGGCTAAGTATTTTGGGTTAGGTTATACTTTGGGTGATGAAAGAAAAGGCTGAGTGTTTGGCTTCAAAATTAGCTTAGGGAGCATGCAATAGGGTAGGATAAAGCCTTTAGAGGTTAAAGCATACATAGCCTACATCACTTCTTATGGCAAAGCACACATTAGATCAACAATATCTAAATGATGTTAGTTCTTTAAAATTCAATGCAAATATGATGTAATGAGATCAACAATTAAGAACAAAAGCGATGAGTGTTTAAGAGTAGAAACAAGTATATCCCTCAGAAAGAATGGCAATTAGGCTCAAAGATCTCACAGGGAAGTCTCCACTAATTTTCTAAGGTTCACTCAAATTCAGTTATTTCGTTCACTTAATCACTTAAAACATGGCATTGTGAAGTGCAAATTATGAACTACTTGACCATGGCATGACTCTTAGTAAAGCAAAAGATAGTTAACTTAGCATATACATTCCTATTAAAAAGTTATCATACTAATCACAAGCAGAAATTTAAATGTCCTGGCCGTGTATCACCCCCAAACCTACTTGTTTCTATATGCAAAATTTTAAATCCACACCCCCAAACCTAAACTGAACATTGTCCTCAATGTGATAAGCAGTAAGCATGACAACAGTAGAAAGGTTTGAGAGATATAACGGGCAGAAACAGAAAAGGAAGTGAGAAATACAAACCAGGGCTAGGCTGCCTCCTAGGAGCGCTTTATTTAACGTCTAGGCAAGACGGGGCTGGCATGCTAGGAATTTGATGGTGTGCCCAGGATTTCAGCGTCAACATTGAATCGATTATGAGCCTCTGGCTGTAGAATCTGCGCTGCATCATGGAGAAAAAAGTTAGAAACACAAAAAGGAATCCATTGACGAGAACGTAACTTATCGGGAAAGATATTGAGGAGTGATTTGAATAAGAGCAGTTGCTGTCCATTCTGGACTGTCTTCCTTGGACAATGCTCGTGGGGGAACAGCTTTGGTTCTGCCCTGTACGTTCTTGACTTCACCATTGGTCCCTTCCGTTGATTTTTCCTTCGGAACTTGAAGAGGGGGGGACCAAGTTGAGTGCCTTTAGCATATTCTTGGTATTTTTATTGTGGAACCTGCACGAGAAAAGTTCAACAGTATTAGGAGCTAAATCAGAATTCAAATCCAAGTTTGCCTTATCACAATGAAAGTTAAGTGTTTCAAGATTGAGTTGAGAAGGTGCATTGAATTTCAAAACCGAGTCCTTGTCCTTGGGTAGGGGCTGAGACACGGCTGTCAGCAGATTGGGAGGCACGGGCTGGTCCTTGGGTTATGCCGTGGATGTGTCTTGAAGTGTGGCCGCAGTGCTGCGCATCTCAGATGTGTGCTGGGAAGGTTCTGGTGCAGCGGCTAAGGACTTGCCCTGCAGTGAATCAGTTGGCGCAGCTTGGCGCGTTGAAGTCAATCCCTGGACATGTCCAGGATCTGTGGCGCTGGGCTGTGGCTGCGGCAGGGCATTTAGCAAGTCCTGGGACTCAGCAAGATCCTAGGTTTGCGGCAGGGCAGTAGGCAAAACGTGGTCATGGCTGTGGGACAGGGCTTGGGGAAATGCGTTGCTGCTGGGCAGCACATAGGGCAGGGGCATGGGTTTGACCTGGATGTCCTTGTCACCATCATCCGTCCTATTCTCTTCCTCCCAGCTTACTTCCATTTTGTTTTCCAATCTGTTAGTGCAAGGCAAAGAAGTATAGTTAGACATGAAATCAGAATCAGAATCATTATAAAAGGAAGAGTATACTGGAGGGTATGAATTGGGTGCGTCCGATTTCTCAATCTGAGCAGAATCGGGGGACACTGTCACGGCATAGCCTTGGACGGAATTAATGGCATCCATGGCAAGCACTTGTCGAAGTGTTAGCTTGGTGGTGTCCTTATTATGCTCTTCATTCACGTGATTGTTCTGATTACAAGCCTCCATGCTTTGTATCCTGGTCCACAACGAAGGTTGGGGGGACTTCGCGGCCTCCATGGCAAGCACTTGTCGAAGTGTTAGCTTGGTGGTAGCTTCACCATGATCATCATTCACGGCCTCACTTGGCAGGAATCGTGCCCTTTCTTCGATTTGGCGCATGTTGAAGTCAAACTCCCTCCTGCTCTTTTCTTGTCTCTCCTTTAGGCGCTGGCTTTCCTCTAGGCTTTCTTTAGAAGCAGCTGCCATGTATTGAGTACAAATCCCCATGCATTGTACCAAGGCCGTCAGCGAAGGTAGGAGGTCAGGAGTGGGTTCGGAGTCAGGAACTATTTGCGGGGAGTTCCATTTGAAATTAGGCTGCTGGCACCATCCTGGGTTGTATGGTTCTGAGTTTTCGTGATTGCTCCACCCCTGATTGAATGAAGTTGGGTATGGATTGTTCCAAGCTCCCGTCTCCATGTATGGATAATCCCATGGTCCCATATCCACGTATGAGTTGTTCATATGTACATGAGAAAGTTGACAAGTTAAGTTAGTAAAAAAATATCTAAAAGAAATCTCAATAGTTACTATAAAAAATTTAGTTAACTAAATCTGAATTAATGGGCACCGTTGAGGGACAAGTCCCCGGCAACGGCGCCAAAAACTTGTTGGTAGAATTAAAGAGCAAGAAATATGCAATTCAATTCTAACAGTTATAAAATCCTTGCAAGTGCACAAATCGATAAGAATAGTATAGTAGCACAGCAAGAGTCGATCCCTCGAGGACTTGTATCAACGTTATGACCACTTTAGTTCAGATTTATTAACTTAGTGAAAACACACACACACACACATATGCAGGGGGGGTTTATGATGTGAGAACTGAAATTTAAAGACAAGCAAAATAAAATGCAGAAAATAGCAATGCAAGAATTAACGGTTGATTGATTATTAACTAAGGCGAATTAAGGCTTATTATCCACTCTAACCAATTATAGCTCTTAACCAGATTTCCTTGACCTAATTACTATGCATTTTCTGAATTAGCTGCTCGTGCCTAGGACCTGGCGTTGGTTCACTAGACACATCTTATTCCCTCTTACTTAGCATGTTCTAAACAGGGCATATGCCTAGAACGTCTATCACCTACCTTTAAAGATGATGCATGAAGTTTAAAGAGAATTTAATGACACCACATTAGCCTAGCAAAGTGACATGCAATCCTAGGTCGTTATGAGTTAAGATTACAAGTAAGAATACTTTCGATGCTCCAAATCACAAGATGATATGACGGTCACTCAAGCAATTACATCTATAATTATATGCAAACAAGGTAGCTAATCTTATAGGCATAAATTAAGGTCATTAAGCATAGTAATCCAACTTATTCAGCATGCATAACAATCATAATCAAGAGCCAGAAATCCAATAAAAAAGCTAACATGGCTAGGGCTTCAAGCAACCCTAATCCTAATGACTACTCACACATAACTGAAATTGAAACAAATATAATTGAATTCATAAGTAAATTGAAATAATGAAAATAAGGATACAGAAGATATTGTGAAGAACAGGTGCAGCAGAAGACACGGCAGAGCCTTCTTCTCCAAGCTCCACGTCCAACACACTCTACTTCGGGAAGAACCAAGCTTTAATGTAAAACTCTAAAAAACCAAAATACTATTTGCGGCTAAGGTGTCTCTGTATCTCCCAAAAACGCCTCTAGCTAATTATCTCTTCTCTGCCTGATTCTCCTTTTTCTTTCAAATCACTGAACAAATGCTCCCTTTTATAGACAAAGGGAAAACCTTGTCCTATAAGGATTGGTAAAACCATATTCTATAAGGATTGGTAAAACCATGTCCTATAAGGATAGGGAAAGTTATTGTACTTTTAATTAATTACAAAGTCCTTAAATCTATTAGAACCAATCAGAGCACGGCTGGGAGTGTGAATGCAAGCTAGCAAGTGGGAACGCAAGCTGGCCAAACTTGGATTTTGGACTGTCTTCGTAATCAGGATCTGGGACTGTGCTTTTGAAGCACATCATGAGTATAGTAGAAGCGCATCTTCAATTAGGCTTGGCGCAAATGTTGTCAGGCTTAGCGCAGACGGAGAACCTCTGGTCCACCGCTGGCGGAACAGGGACCCCGGGCTTAGGCGGACATCTGGGCTCGGATGGGAGTTCTTGGGACATGTCCTCGACCTGCCATGGCGCGACCTTGGCACTTCTAGGACCTGACCTTGATGTCATGAAACACAGGTTTGAGACCCGGAGGACATGATATGAGGTACTTGGCCAGTGTCCCAAAATAGGCGCACTGGCGCACTCAGGATCCCGTTCAGGACCTAATATTGAAATGAGGACAGCTCCTTCATATGGACTCCGATTTGAGTCATTCTTTTTGCGTTCTTTCTAGATTTTACCTATCTTTCTAACTCTGCACAAGTCTCACAAGATTGATCATTTTCTACTATTGATGGCACGAAATCATTCAAAAGACATGTAAGAGAGGCATATAAAGACATCACCTACTTTACTTGACAGAAACATGACCAGACATCATGTATGCTACAAGTCTGCTATCTAGATTCATGCATGGACTACCAGCAAGCACTATGGAACTGCTAAGAGAGTTCTCAGGTACATCCAAAGAACTTTATCCTATGACATTGAGTATGTTAAGGGCAAAGCTACAACCTTAATAGAATACTGTGATAGTGACTGGGGAGGGAGTGAAGATGATATGAAGATCGTACATCTGGATATGCATTCTCTTTTGGAAGTGGGATTTTTTCTTGGGCCTCAGTAAAGCAAAACAGTGTGGCACTCTCCACTGCAGAAGTTGAATATGTCAATGCAGCAGAAGCAACCACACAAGCTATTTGGCTTAGGTTTGTGTTGAAAGATTTTGGAGAAGAACAAGGGCATCTACACCACTGCTATGTGACAATATGTCAGGAATAGAAATGGCCAAGAATCTTATTTTCCACCAGAAAACAAAGCACATAAATCGCAGATATCACTTCATCAGGGAAGCACTACAAAAGGAAGAAATCACTCTGCTGTATTGCAAGTGAGAGGATCAATTGGCTGACATCTTCACTAAATCTCTTCCTAAAGACAGACTTGGACACCTAAGAACTCTGCTTGGAGTTAAACCAATGAACAACTTAGGAGAGTGTGTTGGTGACTAAGCTGTCCAGCTGGTAGTCTATTAGGCAGTGAGGTGTAATGTGTGTGTGTGTGAGTGAGCTGTAAGTGATAACAGAATTCATAGAGTGAAGTGTGTGTGAGTACCTTTACTTGCATAGCAAGGAGGGCTGTGATTGGTTAAGCCGTGTGGAGGCTCATGATTGGAGAGTATGACATCATAGGGTCATCACTCTAACTGAATTCAAGAAGAGTGGAACGTGTGTGTATTCAAGTGTATTCTCATTCAATCATAATCAATTAAAATGAAATCTCAGTCATAGCTGAGAAGTACTACTCAGAAATTCTCTTTTGCATTTTAACAAACACTTGGTGTGCATTGAACATTACAGTGTTCATCACTCGAATTCAATCCAAGTTTTTCAATCCAAGTTCAATCAAACAAATAGAGAGAGGAGAGAATCCTAGACTAGCCCTAAACCAATCGTTTTCAGCTAGAAGTTGAATTTAGAACCATACCTCGTTTGCTTGCCGCATCCATTAACACCACCACTGCACAGCTGAGCTTCTGAAACCAACAATTCTTGGACTGTTCAATGAACAAACTGAAATGTCAATTTGAAAAATCTATAGAGAGATGATGGCATAGCCATTTTCTCCATGAGTAATACATATCAGCTGGGAAGTTAAATTTGTGTTTGAACTAGTGCTTTCCTATCAACATGCCTTCACATCATTGCTTAACTCATCCATGAATCATGTTAAAATGTAAATGACTGATGAAGCGGGGGCGTTGGCTTTAAACAACGACTTTAAAATTTCCAGTCTCTCAAAATTGGATTATGGTGTTTATACAAGGATGTGAAGAAATATTCCATACCCGAAAGTTGAGAATTTTTGAGTGCTTAT